>CM053513.1:27489212-28095137 GCA_028627145.1 Eidolon dupreanum
TGGCCCCATCTAAGCCAAATCTAGGTATATCCTCAGCAAGTCAGGTGCTCCTTGCTGAGCAGCACCTAGACTCACACTGGAGGCAGCTGGCCTCAGTTTCTGGTGTGGCCTTTTGAGGCAACTATAAGCACAGCATCTGTGGATTGTTTGCTGAATCTTAACAAGTGGCCCTGAAGGGGCAGAGGCTTGGGCTAAATTAGGCCCTGCAGCTGAATCCCTCTCAGGACTGTGCCATGGGACACCTAGTACCCAAATCTACACTAATAAGACCGGGAGACTTAGGAACTTTGCTTAGTACATAGAAACAGACACAGAAAGGCAGAAACCATATGAGAGAACAGAACAGAGATTCAGAAATAATGGAGTCAAGCAATCTAAAAGATGCAGAGTTCACAACATTGGTTACAAAGATGCTTAATGAACTTATGGAAAGTGTAGATAAATTCAGTGAGAACTCCAACAAAGAGATAAAAAAACATAAAAATGGAAATGGAAACTATAAAAGGGATCCAGTCTGAAATGGAGAACACATTTTCTGAGATGAGAAGTATATTAAATGAAATAAACAAAGGAATAAACAAAGTGAATAAAGAAGAGGATCAAACCATAGATATAGAGGATGGGGAAGCCAAGGACACTCAATCAGAATGGCAAGAAAAAAGAAGCAAAGACAATAATAATAATTTAAAGAGGTATGAGACACTATTGAAGGTAAAAACATTCATCTCATCGGTGTACCAGAAAGAAAACAAGATGTTGAAGAGCTATTTGAAGAAATAATGATAGAAAAGTTCTCTAGCCTGGTGAAGGAAATACTCATACAACCCCAGGAAGCTCAGAGAATTTCAAAAACCAGGAATCTAAATAGGCCTACACCAAGATGCATCATAATTATTTTTTTTGAGAGTTTTATATTTCATTTTTTATTTATTTATTTTTAAATGAGGTAACACTTGGTTGAACTCACAGATTGCAAGGACCTTGTCAGCTTACAATCCTTTGTTTTTTATTTTTTATACCTACAGCACCTGGTGTTCCTAGGTGGTCTCTCATCCAAGTACTAACCACACCAGACCCTGCTTAGCTTTTGAGATCAGATGGGATCGGGCTTATTCAGAGTGACATGGCCATAGACTGACACATCATAATTAAAATGCCAAAGGTTAAATACAAAGAGAGAAATTAAAAGTAGCAAGAGAAAAGCAGATAGTTACCTACAAAGGAGCACCCATAAGACTAGCAGCTGATTTCTCAAAAGAAACTATGCAGGACAGAAGGACGTGGCACAAAATATTCGACAGGATGAAGATCCGGGATCTACAACCAAGAATACTTTATCCAGCAAAGCTATCATTTAGAGCTGAAGGACACATAAAGAGCTTCCAAGACAAAAATAAGCTAAAGGAATTTATCAACACCAAGCCAATATTACAGGAAATGTTGGAAAGATTTATTTAAGAAGAAGAAACATATATCAAAAGCAGGAATAAAGAATGGTAACAACTACATTCCTATCAATAATTATCTCAAATGAAAAAGAATTAAGTGCTCCAACCAAAAGATAGAGTAGCTAAAAGGATAAGCAAACAAGACCCCTACATATGAAAGGAAAGGAATGGAAAAAGATATTGTTTTGATGGGTCTAGAAGGTATTTAAGTCAGACAGAGAAAGGCAAATACCATATGATTTCACTCATATATGAAATCTAAGGAACAAAAAGAACAAACTAATAAAAAAAAAAGGCTCACAAATATAGTGGACAATTTGGTGATGGACAGAGGGGTGGGAGAGTTGGAGGGCTGGGAGAATGGAGTGAAAGGTTAAAGAAGTACAAATTAGTAGTTGATGGATGGTCCCAGGGATGGAAGCATGGCATAGGGAATGCAGTTAGCATTAATATGTTGGCTAGGTGGAGGGCAAGGGAGGGAGGGAGCAATTGGGGGGATCATTTTATGAGCTATATAGATGTCTAACCAATGTACTGTATATTTGAAACTAATTAAAATTAATTAATTAATTATTTTAAAAATAAAAAAAGTTAGTATGTTGCCCTTTTTCCTTCATCTTTCTACAAAGAAAATGACAAAATGATAGACATAAGAAAGAGAAAGGAGAGAAGGGGTAGGGAGAAGAAAAAGGAAGGAAAGGAGAGAGGAAGGAAGGAATGGAGGGAGGAGTGAGGAAACAAGGAATGAAAGATGTGAGGAAGGGAGGGAGAACTTTCAGAGACTGCAACTCCATCTTCATTGCATCCTGTCTCTTTTTTTTCCTACTTCTCTCTCCCCAAACACTACATACTATGCCAAAATTGCCATGTGTATCATTTCAATGTATATTTTTGCATTTTACTACACATATGCATATACACGCACATGCACAGGCATGACTGCCTAAGAAATATAATTCAGGATTGTAAATTTTAAGTAAATATAGTTTTTTTGATAGGCATTCTTTCTGATTTCATTTTGGTTTTTTTCACACAACACTATGTGAAGTATATCCATGTTGATACATGTAGATCTATTTTATTCATTTTAACTTCTGTTAAGTAGCCCATTGTATATACATCAGAGTTGTATGTCCATTTCACTTTGCTGGAGGGTTGGCATTTACCCATTTTTGCTTTTACAAGAATGCTTCATGAACATACCTACCATGCCTCCTTGTATGCAAGTAGAATGGCTGGGTCACACTGAGGCCTCTAAATTTTATCTATTTAACTTTGTTCTTATAAAAATTAGTATAAAAGGTTAATTATATTTTGTAGTTTTATTTATGCTTTCCAGAAGCACTGGGACAGAAATTATATTTTATTATTATTGCCATATCTGGAATGCTTCATCATTAATTTAGAAACATATAAAATCCCCTTCCTATGTTTGCCTTCTAGAATACATGATCATTTCTCACTTAGCTTAAATTTGATGGTGTTCATTATGAACCCAAAAAAGCAACATAAGCTTTATTTTAGATTTTTATTTCTATAATTTATGCCACAGAAAAAATAACAATGAAACTATGAAAATACATGTCAACAGACATATTAAATGGAACATATATTTATTCACCTAATTAATTAAACAAGACAGCAAAGTTAATCTATAAGAGGACTCTCTTCATTCTTGCTTGATATTTGGTAAAATTCTGTTGGTCTTTTGATCATAAATTGATACAACACTAATGATTTTAGTTTCTAGTGGAAGAATGGTTCCAAATAGGATCTGTAAACAAATTTACTAAAAATACTTTACTGTGCTAGTAATCAAAAAAAGAAGTTGATGGTACCAATTTTCATCTACAAAAAAAAAAGTGCAGTATTCAATTAAGCAGTAGCAGAGGGAAATTAGTATTCCTTTATATTATAATTTCAAACTATCCTTTAAGAAATTAATTTGGCCATATATATTGTAAGAATCAAAAAGTATATATCTTTGGGTATAGTAATTCTACTTATTGTGTATCTACCGTAAAGAAATAATCTAAACTATGGTAAAAAAAAAGTCAGATGCTCATGAAAATGTTTATTTTAACCTATTTTAAACTGATAAAATTGAAAACCACTTAAATGTCTAACATAAAGTATACTGTTTTCTACCCCCAAAAAAATTAAAATCTGATGCCACGGAGAAAAATGTTATGATATTAAAATTTAACAGGAAGAAAAGGAAATCTGGAACACAGTTACAAACATGTAAAAAGCCAACAGAGATTGGAAGGAGAGATTAAAAGTAAATATACCACAAAGCTAATAGTTGTTGTGCTAGAAATATTTCCCACTAATTTAAGAGAATTTAAATGTATTGTTTAAAAAGAAAAAGAATTATGTTTTCAAGCCTTGCTCTCATTCCCATGGGAGCTGGAAATTTTGCCCAATTTATCTCTTGCCTTTCTTTTATTTGTTCTGGATTTTGTTTTATTTTGTGTTATTTGTCAACAGAAAGCCATGTCCTAAGACAATGCAGTATTTTAATGTTCTATCACTCTTGAATCTTCGCTTCTTCAGGATTACCATTTCAAGATTACTCTGATTATCTTTTAGTTACTGTGTCAGTTCTTTGTTCTGGGAGAAATCATCATGTGGCAAAGCAATAGAGCATTTTTGCAAGTAAGCCAAAAAAATTAATAACTGTGAAAGAAAACCCATATCTTCACTTTACATCCTAATTCTGTCGGAATCCTGCTTAACTATCCTGAACTTACTGATTATCAAGTTAATTGCTTTCAACTCAAAGTAAACATTTTCTTTGACTGACTTTTTAATTTCTAAGTCTTTCTCCATTGTTTAAAGGCTTATTATTATTTTAATTCCTCACAATTTGTCTGCTACAGAAATTCTTCATGATCAAGATGTTGAGAATAAAGATGGAGAAGGTAGCCTTATTTTTTTATTCCCCCTAACACATATCTCAGCTAATTGTTACTAGAAAACATTAAACAGGGTATAAATTTAATACATGCTCTTACACTACACAGATATATAAATATAGTGATATAATTTGGGAAAAAATAATCTGTCTTGAACTCAGCCAGACATCTATGGTAAAACATAACTGGGATTGGCATTTGATCCTTGACAAAAGTCTATTAATTACTATTGCCTTATTATTACTTTGTTTTGTTCTCCAACCCCCAGCCACTCTGATTTATTAACTACTTTTCATATCCACAAAGTGGTTCATGAGTCACCCAATGAGCCTGATAGAAATGAATAAAAATGAGGCCATTTACACAACATTTGGCATGTAGCTAATTACCTGAAAATGAGTGCTTGGGATTGCACTGAGAAGAGTGTCATTAACACTCAGCACTAAGAGCACAAAACAGAGGAGAAAGAAAGCAGAACCCAAAATGAAAAAATCCAAAACTAAAAATATAAGAGCAGTAATGACTGTAGTATGGATTTTTAAAACATCACCAAAGAATACCTAATGATGTCTTCCAATAGAAGTATGGTTAAGAAAATTATAGGGTATCTGCATAACAGAATTGAGAATTCATTAAAATTTTGTTCATGGAGAATATCAATGACTCAAGGAAATTCTTACCAATAAAGTTAAGCAAGAAGCAGCAAAAGAAATTGTTAAATACAGTGTAATTTCAACTTTATTAAATAATATACTTAGAAAAAAGGAAATTAATAATATCGTAATGAGATTATGGATAATTTTTATTTTCTTATCTATAATTTTCTGTATTTTCCAGATATTTTACTAAGATCATGTATTAATTTTTAAATGTATTTTTATTAATAAATTTAAGTATTTATTTTTTAGAAGCATGTAGTTTAAAAATAATAACTAAAAATTAATTGAGCGACTCCTATGTAGCAAGCATCAAACTTGCGTGTGAATATAACTCTCTTCTCCATACTTATTCCAGCTGCATCGCACCTACATGATATCTCTGTTCATGGAATATTCCAAATCAAGTTTAGTGCATATTTGGTCCAATTGCCACCAACAGACTGAGTATAAGATTGAATTCTCTCTCCTGAGTGTTTTCATGCTTTCTTAATAATGTAAATATTTCTCTGATGTGAAATATCTGGGTTTCTAGAAAAATGGCAAAGAAAATAGTCCCAAATGAGAGATAAGCATACCCTACTGGAATATTTTATGAAACCAAGAGATAGCAGCTCTATCTTGTATTTTCTGAGAACTGACAATGTTAAAATAAAATAAAAAATTTTTTGACAGCATGAAGGTGCTGTCAGATATTTTTAACTACTGTAGCCTCAATGCTCACAGTATTGTCTGATTCCTGGCAAAAGTCCTCTATCATTTTTATACTCATTATTGACTGGGGAAAAGATGTCCTGAATTACTGACAACTAAAAGAACACTAAAAATATATAGTAAGGTCAACTTTTTTTTTTTTACTGCTTCTGGGAGAAATTTTACTAAACCAACTGTTCTCTGCTTAGATTTGCCTAAAAATAATAACTGGGGAGAAAATAAACCTTAGTTCTTGAACCTAGCATAATATGAATTTGAATCCCAGTGCTACCATTTACAAAATATGTAAACTTGGAAATATTTTTTAATCTCATGTAGTGTCAGTTTCTTTATTTTTGAAACTGGCATTTAAATGGCATAAAAAGACTATTTAAATAATAAATAATGCATGTGTGATTCCCAAAATAATAATCATCCAAGGATAGTCACACCCTAAATCTCAGGACCTATGAATATGTTACTTTACATGTTAAAAGGGACTTTGTAGATGTGATCAATTTAAGGATTTTGAGATGAGATTATCTGGATGGTCCCAATGTAATCACATGTGTTTATATATGAGGAAAGCAGGAGAGTCACAGTGAGATGTGAGGACAGAAGCAAATATTGGAATGATGTTTCCTAAAAGGTTTACATGATTTGGCCATCTCTGGCTTTGAACTTCTGAATTGGTTTCAGAACAGAGTTTTTGCTAAATTGGTTCAATTTATAGAATACTGTGCCATGAATGCTGCCAAGATATGGAATATTTCCCCTTTCCAAAAATAAAAATAAAACATTTACACAAAGATTTACTCTGTAGGGGGAGAGAGTGAGGGGCTTTGCTTAGATAAATAAAAATTTATTGTCATAACAATGCAAAAAGCTTAAAATCAAATATTCAATATGACTTTTTAAAAAATTTTTCTACTTTATCATTGTGCTTCCCATACCTAAGTTCCTCTTAAATTTCACAGAGTAGTTTATCTCCTCTTGTTTTTTTGTCTCATACTCTCAGGATTTCACCTTCAAATACCAAGGTATTTTCTTAAACATTGTAGTCTACCTAAAATAACACATATTTTTTTCACCACCCAGTAAGTGTTAGATGGGGGGGAAATCCATGTGCTCATTGGTTATAACTTAGGCTAACCAATATTTTCTCATCAGTTTCTTTGGGTAATATACTTCACATGGATTAAGGGTGCTGCCTAGAGGCCAAAGAAGCCATTCTACAAATTTTACTAAGTGATACTAATAGAAATTTTATAATTGCTACTCACTATCAACCACACCAGTCATACGAGTGTGATTAGAATTCAGTATTTTCAGGCTTTTTCCCTCTTTCCTTTCTCATATTCTTTTAATACAGATTCTATTAAGTTGTACAGTTATGTTCTACAGAGATGAGGTTTAAAACTTGGGAGCTCATCCCTATAAAACTAAAAATTATAAGAAAATCCCAACCCCATGTATATAATTTGTCCCTTTATTTAAATTCACATTCTTATTTGCATAAAAGCTCTCTACATGTACATATGTGTACGTGTGTGTGTGTAGCTAGACTGTAAGCTACTTATGGGCCAGGATCTCCTGGATTGTGTTTTGTCAGCAATAAGGGTTATGCTATCCTTAGACATCAACTATACATGATTTGTAATTACAGTGACTCAAGGTCAATGATCATGCAGCATATAAATGACTACTACAGCAATATGATTTCTGTCCATTCCCAAGTATCATGGGACTATAGTTCCTAACTGCCTATTATAGTGTTCTGACCTAACCTTCAAAATGTCAGTAAATTGGATTTTAATGTAAGCCATTCTAAATGTCTTTAAAAGAAGACAGGTGAATGTTATGCTATCGTGAATCTGTACCTCTGAAAAGTCTATGTTCAGAAAAAAAAAGTCAGTTAATGCTTTTGCCTTTAGCTGGTACTATTGCACCTTCATTTGCTGTCAGTCAATAATATTTTCATACACTCAGAATGAATGACTTGAGTATGAAGTTAAAAAAAACAAAATTCAAAGAACACTCTAATCTTGAAGTTCTCAATCCATTCAGTTTCGTGATCTTTGGCACCTTTGATTACAGAGAAGATTTAGAATATTAGGCTGTTTCAGCTAAAATGTGAGTACATTTCCATGAGAATGTGTTAATTAATTGCAGAGATGACTAACCACTGCTGTGCATTTACTTTCAATGAAGTGAACAAACAAAAAAACGGAGGGAGCAGTCATTCTCAGAGATGTTCACTGTTGTTTCTCATCCAGAAGACAGGAGAGATGAATAGAACTCTGACCACGGACTCCTTTTTTTTTTTTTTTTTTTTTTTTTTTTTAATTGATGATCCTGGGAATTCTTTCTGAGCATTTTTTTTGCTCGTAGAGTTCAAGGCACCTGGCTCATTTAGCCATAAGCATTACAAAATCTAGACATGCCAAACTCTTAAATTAGCAAAGACTGATACTATGTTGCATAAATTTTTAGAGGCCACAACATGAATTTATGAGTACCTGCTCATATAGAGGTTTCTGTTTGAGCCTCAATTAGTCCCTTCTCAGGGTCCTTGTGGTTCCCTGGTGACCATTTTGTATGTGCATGGCTTTCCTTTCAGCCCCTACTAAAATATTTTAGGAGAGTTGGCAGCTAATCCAAATTGGGCCAATGAAATCCTCTTGAGAATTCAAAACTTGGAGCAGATAGAAGGAAGTTGTTTCACTAATGTCAGTGCTTTCCAGAGAAAGTCAGGCACTTTCTACAGCTCAAGTTCCTGGAGCTGCCTTGATTCCCTCCCTTTCTCTCTTTCTGAGTAGAAGTTAACTGGTCCAGGAGATCATAGTTGAAAAGATACCAGGTTGTGGGCAAGCCTCCAGTTTGATATATGATTTCCCAAGGTAATATCAATAGATTTCTTATATATTAGTTAATGAATTGATTGATCATAATGGGTACTAATAGTAAATTCAGTTACACTTTCCAAAAATTGGGTTTTTTACTACTTACAACTGTAGGACCTATACACATGAGACATTCATTATTTATTTTACAGTCAATGCTTTGTTAGCTTTTCAAATTGCTTTGTAAAAACTCCAGAACCTCATAATATGTGAATCAGTGGTGCAGTTTAAGATTTCAATGCTTGTCCTGATTTTGATATGATGTGGTTAACTAGCCAGATGACAAGTGTCTGAAAATGAGGTCAATTAAGTGAGATATGCAGACCAATGGGACTCAAATGATATTCTCAAACATCTCTAAAGCTCTTTAATAGTCTTACAAATAATATTCAATTCTAATTTTATGTGTAAATATTATAATTATTTTAAACTATAATAAGAAACAAGCACACTGTATTGTATACTCTGTTACATTTTAATGCGTTCAAGACCACTGTAATATTAACTTAGGCAGCCAGGTTAATTTAATTTATGCAGAGCATGGAGCACTTTTACTTTGAAGCAAATAAAGCCTCCTTTTAGTCCATCATTAAGCACTTACTAGAGACCAACAACCTATGAGTGTATCTGAACCATTTGTAAAGGTGTCATTAGTTATAGAGGTGGTTACTTGGCACGCAGGTTTGTTTTTTTTTTTCCCAATAACTCAGGGTAGCCCATGGCTGGTCATGTAAGATTTTAGAAGCAAGTGTTCCACTATTTTAGGATTTTTCTCAATATTATACAAATAAAACACAACACAAAAATAATTAGTGTTAAGGGAGATTTAAGACTATAATTATCATAATCCCTGCTTTCAAATTTGTGTGCTCATTAAAATAGATGTCAACATTTGAATTTATATGGTATTTTTCTATTAACAAAACACAGCTTTTACTTATTTCATTTGTATTTTATATGTTGAAGTTCTCTCTAATACTTCATTTTTTAAAATTTTCTTCAGAGGAAAATTGTTTGGAAATCAATTTCTCAACCTTGGCACTACTAACATTTTGGAACAGATAGTTCTTTATTGTTAGCAGCTGTCCTGGGCATTATAGGACATTAGCAGTATCACTGGCCTCCACCCACTAGATGCAAGTATCAAGCTTCCATCACCAGCCTGACAATCAAAAATGTCTCCAGACATTGCCAAATGTCCCCTGTGAGGAAAAATTATCCCTGGTTGAGAAGCATCGGCTAAGTTATAGGATCATAAGGTTGGCCACACTTTAGTAATTTCTAGAGAATGTTCATATCTTTATAATTTTTTATTCACAAGCAGCTGTTAAATCAATATTATAGAAAAGTAAATAGATAATTTTTAAAGGATTTAAAAATATTTATTGGGTTTCATTGAGGGTGTTTGAAACACTATATAGGCCACAAAAATAAATTGTATTTTTAGACAACAAAAGATATTTATGATATATTGTTAAATGAAAAAAATTAATTCATATGATTATAGGAGCAGAAAGCAAGAAGGAATCTAGCAAAATCTTTTCATGTGCTAAATTTTGGAACACAATTAGCTTTCAAATTTTTTGTAAAATACTTCAAAGAATTTTTTTTTAATTGAACTTTAAATTTTTTTACTCTTGCCTAATGCTCAAATAAATCTGATTAAATTGACCAACATCCTGTCTAAGAAAGGCTGCTAAGGGAATGTCCCAATGTTAACCCAGTGAACTTTCACCTTTCATGAGGAAAGCCAAAGAGAAATTAGAAAGGGCTAGGGTTTTTTCCTGATAATGTTTTTAAGAAGGCACCTATTAGGTTAACACAAATGACCAAAACAGAAACTCACCTTGGCAGCCTCAAAAGCACTCTGTGACTGTGATTGAAGAAATATAAACAAGTACATTTTGTAAGATAGGTAAAGTTTCTTCTATTCTATTAGTCACAAAAGTATAATTGCTTCACACTTACAAAGACAGAGCAAAAAGACAATGAGAAGGACAGAGAAAAGACCAAGATAGAAAAATCAAAGACAAAAAATCCCCAAGTGTTCTAGGAATTCAATTTATATGTCATTCTTAGTTTCTATAAATTACAGATTAAAAACTTTGTTTACCTTTTTTTTTTTTTGATGTTATACAGTGTGAAAAGTAAGAGTATGTAACGTGAAAGAATGAGTATGTGGTGAGAAAGGCTGCTTGTAATTCCTAGCCTTTGATCCATAGGTTTCCCATAGTTTTAGCTGTAGGAAATGAATGATTTTGTTTATTTTGTGATGGGCATGACTTAAAGACTGTTTTCCCTTCAGGGTGTGGGTAAATGGTTTGCTAGTAATCCCAGCAGAACTCTTCCTTTGTTCTTTAGGTTTCCTCATGATCTGGCTGCAGGGCTGATCAGCACATTGTAGTCTCTGAATATAGCTTGATTTAACATTTAGTTCTCTTGCCTCCTCCCAACATTTCTAGGATAGCATTTTCTCATCATGGTACACTACCTGCTTAACATAGTTAGACAAGCGTCTCCAAGATGAATCTGATGAACCTCTCTAGTAGTGGTAAATGTGAGGTACCAAAAGTTATAGAGGATAGATTTTGTTTTTGTTTTTGTTTTTATTGTTTTATTATTAGTTTGTAGCAGGAATGGAAGGTAGGGTTTGGTGCACAATGTAGATGTTTTACTTCCCGTAAGGCGAGACTTGCTGCAGATACTGGCAGCGGCATTGCTAGGATGCTAGTAAATATAAGAAAGGCCATGGGATAATAATAGTTATAGTAATGACTATCATTTGTGGAGCACACATTCTCCCTGCCATTGTATTCAGTAGATGTTTTGATCGATAAGGGGACTGAGGCTCATTAAGATAAATTAACTAGTCCAAGCTCACACTACTAGTAATTTGCAAAAAGACTCACTCGCTCTGCCTGCATTCAAAATTTTTAATCACAAAATTTTTATGCCAACTGGTAGACATCGTTCAGGGATGGGAAGGCTGGAAAAGAAGGTCATCGTCTTTATAAAGCTATCTTTTTTCTCTCATCCTGACAGAATTACAACCACAGCTGCATGTATGATGGATTTACGAAGATATCCTCTGGATGAACAAAACTGCACTCTGGAGATTGAAAGTTGTGAGTTATTTGGACAGGGGAATGAAAAAGAGAGATGTTTGCTTGACTGAATTAAATTTAACCTTGCACTGAGTAATTGGTACTAGGATATTTTCAGCTACAACTATGCTGCCAACTTTTCAAGGGGTTCACAGTCTAGTGGCATTTCCCCTTATACTGGTGGCTCAAGGGTCATTTCAATGCAGTTATCTTTTTGAACCATTAGGGAAAATCCACTTAGTTTAGCTGGACAATTTATAAACTCATGCTTTCTCTTTCTCAGAGTTTCTCCTAAGGTCTCTCAGAACCAAAGCTGCATTAATAAGGAAGAAAAAATACTTTAATATGTAAAGAATTATGAGATTGTTTATGATTTCATGGTCTGTCCACCCAAAGGATTATAGATTTTGTCTTTTAGGAAAACACTGTGGTAGAGTTTTGTGTGCATTTGTCTTTCTTCATGGGAAGAACAAAAGCATAAAGGGTATTTGTGAGGCCTATGCTTTGGGCCAGAGACTTGATGCATTTCAGGTCTAGTAACTGATCTGGGTTTGTCCTCTTGGGCTGATTTTTATCGATTACTTTCTTAACAATTTGAATCATTTAATCACTAAGGTTTAATCTGATGGACTATCTTTGTTTCATCAACAAGCAGGCGGTTGAGCCCATTTACTGTGAATACCAGGCTTAAGCCATTGTCTGTTTTTCAGGAGCACAGAAAGGTGCAATAGCTAATTTGGAGCATTAACATACCACTTAATAGAGAGAGAGAAATAGAAAAATATACATCTAGATCAAAATACTTTCCAAATCTAAGTATCAAAATAGTAAAGGAAAATGGGAAAATTCCAGGTGATCTCATAGTATTATTAAAGAGTAAATGTATTCCCAGTTGTCTAATTATTAACTACTTACATTAATTTTCTAGTTTTAGTGAATATTGGAATAGATATAAAGATGCTTATATAGCTATAGATAGATGACATAGATAGATAGATATAGATTAGATATAGATATAGATATAGATATAGATATAGATATAGATATAGATATAGATATAGATACAGATACAGACATAGACATAGATATAGATTAGAAAGAGACGAGAAAGAGAGAGATGACAGACAGAGAGAGAGAAAGAGAGAGAGAGAGCGATTCAGATATAGACATGGATCTACTACCACTAGAACCTGGAATGAACAAGAAAATTCATGAGCTATTCTTTAATTAATATTCTAATTTTAAAATGCCTTATATAATTAAGTTGGTTGGTAGGTATTAATATATGAAAATATTGATAGTAACATTTGGTTTGTGTCAACAACAAAAAAAATCAAAAGGTAGAAATGAAACATGAACCCAATCATTTATTAATAGCTAGTGATATTTTATAAATAAGGCAGAAGTTTAGCTAAGCAAGTAAACCATTAGCTTTTGGAATTGACATGGAAAGAAAAGGATAACTCACAGGTTGCCTTTACCCTTGACATCTCTTCCATTGATGGTGATTTTTAACCTTTGCTTCTGCTGGACTTCATTAGAATATGACATCCTCTCAAAATTCAAAGATCTTAGGGTTTGCACCACTCACTTAAAGAAGTAATGAATTTTGACCAGTAAATTGGCAGGAGCTTAAATTATCACCATTTATTTTCTCCCAAAATGCATATTTTATTTTATGATACATATTGTTTTTCTATTATTATAGGTTTATATTTTTCTTTAAATAAGCAATTTCCTTTATTCATATTTAGAAAATAGATGACTTTTAGGTCCATTTATCGTATCATATAATGACAAAACCAAAACTATAAATGAGACAGAAATAAAATATAATTTTTGTGGGGCAGGGATAGGGAAAGCACAAACAGCCAGATAGTCAAAAGTTATCACAAAAGATAGTGCAGGGAGCATAACATCAATGATTAGAAGTATAACACCAACTGGAACCACTCTCAGCTAGGCTGAGGATGCTGAATCAACCAATAACTAGTCTCTATTTCCTAAAATTATCCCTAAAAAAGATTAAAATAGATTCCAGAAGCTGGGAAGAATTTTGCTTTTAGGTCAAAGGTCAAATGATTCAACTGTAGAGAGAGGGTAGTCTGTGGATGCAGGAAACCAAGTAGTCCTTAATTCCATCATTGCTAACCTAAAAAAATGACAACATTTCTTAGCCGTAATATTTTACTTAAAATGTATCCCTTCTTACCAATAGATAAAGCAATGTAAAAAGATCTTAAATATTGAGCAGTAATTCCAAATGATAAAGTAACATATGGCAATACTGTGAAGTTCAAATGAGATTTGCTTGTTCTTGCCTAAGTACAAAATTGATATGTTGCAAGAAAAGTACTAATAAATATTGAACCTGTTATCATCTATTTTTAACTCTTCATGAAGAAACATGTGTTGCATTATTTACTAAAACAGCTCTCCCTTAACTGACAATTTATGAAGACTACAACTGAGCTTTAGTGATTACAAATGAGAGTGCCATTTGGGAAATAAGAATAATGATGTAGACATTCTGCCAATGTAAGTCTGAAGCCATCATACTTTTGTGACCAATAGACTAGAAACTTTATCTACCTTACAAAATGTATTTGTTTGTATTTCTTCAATCATAGTCACAGAGTGGGAAAATATTTTGCTTGGTTAGATCCTGTAATACAAATTAAGGATGTTTTGCTTTTCTTTAATGTCATCTAATCAAGTAAAATTAGAAAGGCCATAAAGCCTTGTTAAATTGAAAATTTAGTTGAACTTGGAGCAGATTAATAGCTTCATAGCCCTGGGATACTATAAAAAGAGTTAATGGCATATAGAAATATCAATCAAGGAATTTAGTGTTAAGAGGATTTGGAATATGAAATCAATAAAGCTATCATGTGAAGGTTTCATAGCTACAAACCCATGGACATATAGAAAGGGCTTTGGAACAATCATGGAGGATTCGGATGTTCCCTCTCACTACACCCAAAATAGGTAGAAGCCATTTCAGCCTGAAATATCTCAGTGGACTCACTTATCATCTTCTAAACTTCCTTTATCTTCACCATTCTAAGATAGCCTGCTTGTATTTCAAAGGAAGAGATGCTCTACTTATTTTATAGCCTGACCCTTGCCCATGTGTTCAAGATTCTATCTTTCTTCCTCCTCTGAGAATTGATTTTTCTCAAGTTCCTATATACCTCCACATCTAATCTCTTAGTCTTCAATCTCACTCTCTCTGCTACCTCTTACTCACAGCCTAAAAACAAATCAAAAACTCTTATCATAAAACATCCTACTTTACTCCCATATCACCCCTTAAACTTTTCCTAATCTCCTATTATTTTTTTTCTCCAAGCTACTTGAAATAATGGTCTATATCTATTATCTAGTCCTCAACTTCCTCTTAATCAACTATAATCTGGAACTTCCCTACCTATCTCCCACCTCCACAGACACTGTTCTCAGAAAGGTCACAAAAGAGCTCTCTTTACAAACAAGCTTTAGCCCAATGATCCCCCAATTTATATCTCTAGCTCAGGACTCTTCGAAGCCCCAGGTTTATGTACACAGCACTCTTCTTGGTATATCTATTTTTACGCTTCAAAGGCAACTTAAACTTAATTTGCTCAAAACTTAACTATCAATTTTCCCTCCCAAATGAGTTTCCTTTCCAGTATCCGTAATATCACTATCCAATCAGAATTCTAGGATTGTTAACGTGTTCCTCACATTCTACCCATCTAATTTATTGTCAAGTACCATTTATTCTTTCAAGATATTTATCAAACCCTTCTGCTTCTTTCCAACTTTACTGCCACCAAACCACCGTTGCTTCTTATGAAATCATTGTAGCAATTTTTGCCTTCCACACATTCTCTACCCAGCAGCCAGAATAATCTTTGCAAGATATAAATCAGATCATATTATTTCTACATTTAGAATTATTCAAAGACTTCCCATTGCACCAGAAGAACTCTCCACACATCTCAATTTGACTTTCAAGCTCTTGTGTGACTTTTCTCCCTCAATATTGTTATTCTCATCTGTAGCCATCTTGCTTTTGCTTACTACACTAAACTCAAATGCCATGGATTCTGTTTCTTGCAGATCAATATTTCTTCTATCTCATTATATTTACAATCTTGTTTCTTTGGGCTGAAATGCTTTTACCTATCATGGATTTTGGCTTTCTTCTTCTCATTCTTTAGTTCTCACCTGAGATAACACCTTCAACCTAAATTAGAAACCCCTAGCTATCCTCTTTCCAAATTCTGTTAGTTTCCCATATAGCATTTAGTAGTATTTGTATGCTTCCATATTTACTGTTTCTTCTTTCTGTGGATTATAAACCCTATGAAGGAAAGGATCATTGTTTTGTTCACAACACAATAATTAAAACCTACTCTAGTACCTAACAATAAACATTTGTGGAATGACTATATGTTAAATTTCTTGGCTCCAAACTTTTCAAGTCTTTTAAATTTTAGGAGATAGAGGTCTGGTTTTAATTTTCTCAGATAAGATTTAAGGCAAGGATTTTTTTTTACTTATAATAAAATATACTTTCATTTGTACAATATGTTCTAAAATTATCTCAGAAATTTAAGATTGTAAATGTGTCATCCAAGAGGCAGATAGAGAAAAACCTAACATTTCCATTACTTTAAACATTTTAACAGGATGGTAAATATGATGAATCATTGTGAATTTTTTGTTTGTTTACTGGAATCGTTAACTGTCTGCATCCCTCTTGGCTGAACCACAACCAATTTATGAAATGAAGGTAACATTTAGTGATGCTTGGTTATTTTTATATTTATTTCTTGCATTTTTTTAAGGTTTGGAAACTTTTAACTTAGTAATTATCTTAATGCATTTAATTTTGTGACCCATGTACTCAACCTATCTCATAGTCTCAGAATAATAATTATGTTTAAATGTGTCATAGTAATAACATGTACACAGAAATGTTTGATATTTCTAAAATAAATTGTTTTCTTGTTCACAAAAATAGCAAGTAATAAGAAAAATGTGTCTACCTAAATAAAATGGTCTAACTTAACTAAGGAAAATTCCAAGAAAATGTGAGGTTTGCAGAGTTGAAATGCTAAGTTTTATCTATGTAATATGTTACATTAACACCTGGAAATAAAAACAAAAGAACTGCAGTGTTCATATGTGAGATAGGAACAGTTCTACAAAAGTCTCTCCCTGTAAAATCACATATGGAGAATTGTGTCCAGTTCTTAATGCCATATTAAGATAAATTCCTTCAAATGAGGCTACCAAGATATCTGGGAAGAAAATTTGGGGGAGCCATAACAGCCACTGCTGAATGCTTTAAATGCTATCTTATAGAAGAATAACTTTATGTTTGATGTTGCTTATTGTATTAGTCTGGATTCTCCAGGGAAACATAACCAATAGGGCATATCATATAGAGAGAGAAAGACTTTTATAAGAAATTGGGTCATGTAATTATAAAGGCAAATAAGTCCCAAGATCTTCAGGGTGAGTTGACAAACTGGAGAGCAGATGGTGTAGTTCCAGTCCTAAGGCCAGAAGACTTGAGACCAGGGAAGAACTGATGTTTCAGTTTGAGTCTAAAAGCAGGAAAATGCTGATTTTCCCGGTTCAAAGATAGGCAGGAAGAATTTTTTCTTGTTCTGAAGGTTAGTCTTTTTGTTTTATTCAGGCCTTTGGGTGATTGGATGAAGCCTGTGCACATTAGGAAAGGCAATCTACTTTACTCAGTCTACTATTATTAGTTAAATGCTAATCTCATTCAAAAACACCCTCAGAGGAGCAGAAAGAATAATTTTTAACCAAATATCTGGGCACTTTGTGGCCCAGTGAAATTAACACATAAAATTAACCCATTCAGTGCTAAGTTTGAACACATTCAATTCAATCTGACTAGCATTTCTTAAGAGGTGACCACATGTGTTCCATGTGCTAAGCGTTGGTGATACAACAGCAACTGAACAGGTAGGTAGAAGTTGCAGGAAGGTTGATGTAGAAATAATAAGAAAAATACTTACCAATGACCCAAGTTGCCTATTAATGAAATATGTTGCTTGAGATTTCTCCTTGATTAATCAAGACACCTTAATTAATTGGAAATGGCCACCTAACCAGCATTAAGGTAGAAATTTTTCATTGAGATGCCATAATTACAAAATTTTGAAGATCTCTTTCAGCCCTAAAATCTAGAACTCTGGGAGTTTATTCACTTTAATTACATCACCAGTCAATTGCTTCATGTGCTTGTCTAAAATATTGATTCTAAAGTGATCCTGATATAAAAAGAATATTAGAATATAGAAAAAAATATTATGAATACATGAACATCTAAATACAAGGAAAATATGAAATATAGGACAATTACCAGCAAAGCCTTTGAATCATTCTTACTTTATTGCTGCCTGCCAAATCATTTATTCTGATCTAAAATAGTTTAAAAATAGCATCTAAAACATGCCTCACACTTTCTATTCATGGATGCTAAACACCAAAAATAACAGAAGTAAATTGAACTTCATGAATGATTCATAGCTTCCCTTGCTTTATGTCTTCATTGTCAAGGAAATTAGCAGCATTGGATAACTCTTTGGATAAATTTGATTTTGCCACATTCAGTAGACTACTTAATGAAAATGAATATTTCACATTTATGTTCATAGAAATGTTAATGAATTTTAGTGCCTGTAGCTTTTTTGCTGAGCAGAAGAGTGGGTGTAGGAAAGAAGAAAATATTTTCTGAATTAATTTATTCCTTTTCCAGATTGCTTCTTTGAAACTGGGAAGGGAAAAAAAAAAAAGAAGAACACTCTTTCTGAAAAGTCTCTGATCTTTTAAGTTATAAAATAAAAGCTAGTGAAGGAATAAAGTTCCTTCTATGGAAATTAGTTTTGCAATTAACTTGACTATAAAGTTAGCCTTATAGCTGTTCGCTTCAACCCTATAGACAGTTAAGTTTATTTTCCATGCATAGATAAGTAGCCGTATAGATGAGAATATCTTTGATTTACAGATTCATACTTCTGGAAGTTTCTTCTCTCATTGGTGCTCTGACTGATGATCATTTTGCTGCTAGCTTCCAAAGAGGAAATCAGAATAAAGCTTATTGTTTTACTTAAACTGTTTAGCTATTAATCAAATATTTAAACATACATTTTATAATGGACTTTTGATGTTCTAGAACTGGACATTTTTGTTAAACTAAGGACTTTGGCTCATTTGAGATCCAAATTTATTAATAATGATACCTAATAGTTATTGATTATATATCATTCACCATGCAATTAACCAAGATTTTCCACTGAGGTTTCACCAAAACTCTATCGTTCTACCCCCACTTTATAGAGGAAGAATTCAAAGCACCAAGGTAGTAATTGCCTCAATTCGCATCACTGTAGTCGTCCAAATGGGATTTGAACTCAAGCAATCTGGCTTGAAAGTCTAAGCTTTATCCTGTATATCATAGCCTCTTAAGAAAACTCCTTTTCCATTGTGTTCTCATAAAACTTCTTTCTAGCTTCCCCAATGTGTGTGAGTCAGATGACTATTAGGTATGCCCTATCTAGATGCAAAGTAAACACACTTGAGAACAAAACAGGTTTTAATTGGTCCTTCTCCATTCTTCTGAATCTGACTCAATTTAGTTCCTAGTTGGGTATTTATTTTCCTGATATTCTTGCCAGTAAAAAAGAACATTAATAAAATTTAAGAAAAATCATTATTTTACAGGTTACTTCTATAATTGCAACAGATCACACAATGGTCAGAAATCCTCTCTCTTCTAAATGACTTATACATACTATTTTCCACATTATTCTTTGTAGTGTTAGTTTCAAAATCCATTCATTACTCATAATTGTGTTGCATGAAAACCTATATTCTTAGAAAAGGACATATTCTTGACTTGGATTGTTCCACGAACCACATCCACATAGAAACCATGTGACAATATACATATATAATTTAGTTTTCATTTAGGTGTCAATTTTCACATTTAAATTGACTTATTCTTATCTTTAAAATCAAAGTTTTTTGAAGTTATGTCAGAAGCATGGTGATGTGAGGAATCCCCTTGATCTTTCCCCTTGAGATTACAACAAGTTGGACAGCTATACTCCAACAGAAAATTCCCAGCCTAACACACAAACACTTCTGAGAGATCTGTGAATCAAGGCATCTGAAGGTGGGTGAATTGCATGAGCAAGGGAGGAGGAAAGGGAGAGAAGTGGAGACAGGTGCTGTGGACACATCCCAAAGCTCCCTGAGAAACTCAAGGAGAGGAGAGGAATCAGGTTGAGGCATGCACTCTCTTTATCCCCAAGCATTCCTGCTGGAGTGATCATCATATACTATGGCAGAACCCACTGATCATGACAGAGACTGAGTACAGACATGTGACTGTTGTGTTCTAGCAGCCATTATTGCCAGGTAGAAAACAGAGTCATGAAGCCTGGCCACCTCCCCCATTCCTTCACAGAGCTAGCCTACCCGATCACTCCCAGAACTAGCAGCGGGCATCTGGGGAAACTGCTGCAACGAATGTCCATCTACAGAGTAGAGAATCTACAGGCCCCGGAACTGAGGATATAATTTCTGAGACACACACTGTGGCTGGTCTCAGAAAGGGGTGGAGATACAAAGATGAGGCAGCTGAGGCCTGGCGGTTGCCATTACTAGGAGGAAAACAGCCATAGGCAAACCAGTGTTCTCTCCCACCCACCCATCCCCACCTCTCCAGGCTGATCTTGGCAGAGTCACTGGGGCCCTTGAGGTTGCACAACACTGCATCTGGCTGTTGGAGCAGCACCAGGACTTCAGAGGCTCAGAGCTTCATTGCCTACCACATTCCCTGGAGCCCTGGGACTGAGGCAACTTGGTCACAGAGGAGGCATACACCTCCCCAGGGAATAAAGGGCATTATTTTGCCACATAGCAGAAATCTAGGAGGCCTAGGAGGCCTAGTGCAGGAGGCTTGTGCACCACCTACTGGAAAACAAACAAACAAACAAAAACACATTTTATCAACTTGCTAAAGTGAGATCACTCTAAATAATAAGAAAAAATTTTTAAAGCTGAGTTCATTTCCATAAATGCCTAGGTGGAGAAATAATCCATCAAATACCATGAACAACAAAGAGAGAGCTCAGAAAGAAAATGAAAAATCTCTAGAAAATAAACTTAAAGATATAGAAATATGTGATTTAAATGACAGCAAATTCAAGATGAGCTTCTCAAAAAACTCAAAAAATTGCAAGAAAACTCAGGTAGGTAGTTTAATCAACTCAGAAATAAAATCAATGAACAAAAGAAATACTTAACTAAAGAGATTGAAACTTTAATAAAGAACCCAATAGAACTTCTGGAGATAAAGAACTTAGTAAAAGAGATGAAGAATGAAATAGCAAACATAGGAATAGAGCCGACCAGATGGAGAAAAGAATTAGTGATATTAATGATCAGAAATCAGGAAATGACAGAGATGGAAGAGAGACACTTGAGAGTGAAGAAAAAAAAAGAAGAGAGAAAGAACCTTACAAGAATTGTCTGAACCTTACAAAAACTGTCTGAGCAATATAAGAATAATGGGTATACCAGAAGGAGAAGAGAGAGAGAGAAGTGAACAAAGAAACTATTCAAACAAATAGTCAACAAAAACTTCCCAAATTTATGGAAAGAACTGGATCCACAAATTCAAGAAGCAAACAGAACACATAATTATCTCAATCCAAAAAAGGCCTTCTCTTAGGCACATTATATTAAAATTGTCAAAAATTAAAGACAAAGAAAGAATTCTCAAGGTACACAAGGAAAATAAAAAGGTAACCTATAAAAGAAATCCCATTAGATTAGCATCAATTTTTTTAGGAGAAACTTTACAAGAGGAATCAAATAATCGAACTATTGAAAAAGAAAAACTACCAGCAAAGAAGAATATATCCAGCAAATTTCTCCCTTAGATATGAAGGAGAAATAAATACCTTTTCAGATATACAGAACCTGAAGGAATTTTTCGCCACAAGGCCAACATGACAGGAAATACCAAATGGGTTATTCTACCTGAAACAAACAAAAACAAAAACAAAAAGATGTGAAACTATGAGTAAAATGACTGATAGACAAAAACAGTGAATTGCAACCATTATTCAGAATAGGGTATTATATGTTTAAATATTACATAGTGGTAAAAAGCAAAAAAGTAACAATCTAAAAAGACAAGAAGATTCAACTACTGCAATTACAAGAAACAAAATGGACACTTCATAATGATAATGGGGACAATATATCAGGAAGATATAACACTTATCAATATATTTACTACCAATTGGTGAGCACCAAAATATATAAAGCAAATATTAACATAACTAAAGGGAGAAACTGATAAAACCACAATTATAGTAGGAGACCTAAATATCCCAACTGACAGCTAAGGAAAGATCATCCAAAGAGAAAATCAATAAAAAAAAATCATTCTTAAATTACACATAGACCAAGTAGACATAATCAACATCTGCAGAGCCTTTCGTCCCAAAACACTAGATTATACATTCTTCTCTAGGACACATGGAACATTATCAAGGGTAGACCATATACTGGGACACAAAACTAGCTTCAACAAATTCAAGAATGAAATAATAGCAAGCATATTATCCCACCACAATGTTTTGATCAATGCTGGAGATCAACTGCAAAAAGAAGTTTGGAAAAATCAAAAATATGTGGAGATTAAACAACATGCTACTAAAGAATGACTGGGTCAAAGAATAAATAAGAGATCAAGAGATATCATATGAGAATACTAAGAAAGACTATATGCCACCAAATTCCATAACCTAGAAGAAATGAACAAGTTTTTAGAAATACACAACCTTCCTAGGCTGAATCAAGAAGAACTAGGAAATCTACATAGATCAATCAACAGTAAGGAAATTGAAACAATCATCAAAAACCTCGCAAAAAAGTACAAGTTTAGGAACAGATGGCTTCACTAGTGAATTCTATCAAACATTCAAAGATGTTTTAATACCTATCCTTCTTAAATTATACTAAGAAGTCAAAGAACACGCTATACTTTCTGACTCATTTTATGAGGCCAACATTACCCTGATACCAAAACCTGGTAAGGATAACACAAAAAAAGAAAACTACGGACCAATATCTCTTATGAATACAGATGCTAAAATCCTAAACAAAATATTAGCAAATCAAATACAACAATACAGTTAAAAGATAATATGTTTAAAAGATTATACATCACAATCAGCTGAGGTTCATTCCAGAGGCATAAAGATGGTTCAACACATGCAAATCGGTCAATGTGATACACCACTTAAATAAGAGAAAGAGTAAAAATAATTTGATCATATCAATAGATGCAGAAAAAGCATTTGACAATATACAGCATCTATTTATGATTAAACTGCTTAATAAAATGAGTATGGAAGGGAAGAAACTCAACACAATAGAGGTGATATATGACAAACCCTTAGCTAATATCATACTTAATTATGAAAAACTAATAGTCTTCTCTCTAAGATTAGGAAAAAGACAAGATTGTCCACTATCATCACTCTTATTCAATATAGTGTTGCAAGTCCAAGTAAGAGCAATTGAGCAAGAGGGAGAAATAAAAGGCATCCAAAGTGAGAATGAAGAAGTCAAATTGTCACTTTTTGCAGATGACATGATTCGCTATCTGGAAAATCTTAAAGACTCCACAAAAAAACTATTAGAAACAATAAACAAATACAGTAAAGTTTTGGGATACAAAATCAACATTCAAAAATCCATAGCATTCCTACACATTAACAATGAATTTTTAGAAAAAGAAATGAAAAAAAATAACTACTTTTCTAATTGCAACAAAAAGAATAAAATATCTAGTAAGAATAAACCTAATGAAAAATGTGAGGGACCTATATAGTAAAAACTATAAGACATTATTAAAAGAAAGAAGACACAAAGAAATGGAAAGATATTCTATGTTCTTGGATTGGGAGAATAAACATAATTTAAATGAACTTATTATCCAAAGCAATATACAGATTTAATGCAATTCCAATCAAAATCCCAATGGCATTTTTAAAGAAATAGAACAAAAAAAATCATCAGATTTACACAGAATCACAAAGACCCTGAAAAACCAAAGAAATCCTGGGGAAAAAAAGAACAAGCCTGGAGGTATCACTCTGCCTGACTTCAAATTATACTACAAAGCAACAATGATGAATACAGCATGGTATTAGCAGAAAAACAGACAAACAGACAAGTGAAACAGAATTCAGAGTCTGGAAATAAATCTTCATATGTATGAGCAAATAATTTTCGACAGAGGAGCCAAAAACATACAATGGATAAAGGAGAGCCTCTTTAATAAATGGTGCTGGATAAATTGGAAAGGCACATACAAAAGAATGAAACTAGACCACTCTCTGTCACCATACATGAAAATTAATTCAAAATGAATCAAAGATCTAAATATGAGACTTGAAATAATAAAGTACAAAATACATAGAAGAAAACATATGGACCTTGGTCTTAGAGAAGAGTTTATGAATTTGACCCCAAAGGCAAAAGAAGTAAAGAGGCCACTTAAACGATTCTCATATTTTTGGAGTCTTTTTTCTTGTTGCTGCTCTGATTGGATGTTTTCTGCTACCTTATCTTCTAAATTGCTGATTTGACCCTGTGCTTCATCTAATCTATTGTTGATTCCTCCTAAGGTATTCTTTATTTCAGTTATTGTATTCTTCATTTCTGACTGGTTCTTTTTTGTTTTCTATATCTGTTTTTATGTTTTCTATCTCTTTGTGTAAGTTCTCATTGAGTTCATCTACTCTTCCCCTAAGTTCATTGAGTATCCTTATAACCAGTGTTCTGAATTCTGCAACTGGTAGCTTGCTTGTCTCCATTTTGTTGAGTTCTTTTTCTGGAGTTTCATTCTGTTGTTTCATTTGGGACATGCTTCTTGGTCTTCCCATTCTGGCTGCCTCCCTGTGTTTCTTTCTATGTATTAGGTAGGGCTGCTATGTCTCTCAGTCTTAGTAGAGTGGCTTGATATAGTAGGCATCCTATTGGACGCAGTAGCAGTCTTCTCTGGCCAACTGAGCCAGGTGCCATGGTGTGTCCCCTATATGGGTTGTGTGTTCCCACCTGTTGTGGTTGATACTTGGCTGCTGCTTGCACATCAGTGGGAAGAATTGACCCTCGGACTGATTGTGACTACTGGCTTGTGACTACTAGCTATTGTGTAGGGACTGACCCTAGAAAGTACAGTTTGCTTTAGCAAGGCTCTGGTGTCTGCCCAATCTGCCCTTTGAGTGTTTCATCTTCGAATGTAGGCCCTGGTGGTACTCAAGCTGGTCCAAAGCTGGCTACTGAGTATCCTGGGAGAGATCCCACTACAAGCCAAGTTCAGCCACAGACTATGCCCTGCCCAAGGATACTTGGCATAAGCCACCAAGCAATCCACAGATTGCCCCCACCCATGCTGGGCTTGGAGGTACCTCAATAGGACAAGTCACAAACCAAGGTCCATGCCACCAGTGCCAGGCTTGCAGCTGCTTAGAAAAATGTACAGGTCATGCCAAGGCAGATGCTACTTGTTGGTTTTTTTGTTTTTTTTTAATATTTGAGAGATTATTAGAAAAGTCCACAGCATGAGCCAAGTCAGGCCATTTGCATGGAAAAGCCACTGGAAATGCTTGGATAGGCCTGCAAGTTTCATGGGCAGAGTCTCAGGGAATCGCCAGAGTAGGACAACCAGTGTTAGCTAGGTTGATGGAGACTCAGATATGGTGATTGCCTGACTGTGTACACAAGGACGGGGCAGGGCTCAACAAAGGAACAGTGGCCTCCACAAGCATTTCTGTCTTAGCAAAAGCTGTCCCTCCAGCACATGTCCTGAAGCCAGACAATTCAGTTTCTACTCATATGTCTCTGATGCCTTTTGAGGCATCAGTGCTGCCCCATCACTGAAGCTCAGAGCAAGTGAGTCCATCAGCGGGTAATTCTGTGTGCTGGCCCTCTAAAAGGAACACCTGGGACTCCCACACCCCTCCGTCTCACTCAGCCACAATGTCCGCTGATTTTCACTTCCAGATTTTATGGGACTTCTCTTCTGGCACTGGAATCCTGGGCTGGGGAGCCTGGTATGGGGCTGGAAAGCCTTGCTTTTCAAGGGGGACCTCTTCAGCCAAGATATTTCTCCTGATTTTTAACTGCCACACATGATTGTAAGATTAGCCCATTTAGCCTCTCAGCACCACCTACCAGTCTTGAGGTAGCTTCTTCTATAGCTCCAATATAAGTACCACATGTTAATATAAATATAATCAATGAAACATTAATTTGTAAAATGATACTATCTATGGTAAACAGAGTTATCTACTTGGGAAAGAGAGGCATGGGCATCAGCTGCTTTAGTAATATTCTCTATCACATTAAAAAAAGAAAAAAATAATTAAAATTTATACTTGAATGAATGCATATCAATAGGCTTTCCAGGACTAGTTTATCAAACTGAAATAAAGCAGTCTATTTTTTCATCTATAAAAAATAATATCATAATAATTTCTATATTCACCTTCATCTCCCCATTTCCTGTCTTTTAGGTACTGACTGTACAGATTTGTCACAGAGCTCGATGACTGCATTGATTCCAAGTAGATTGTATTCCCAGTACTTAGATTCTGTAAACCTACAATTCAGACAAAAATTTTACTGAATAGATGTAAAGGGCTGCCTACTGTTGCCTTAGAAACTGTCAGAGTGGAAACCCATCACTTATCTGATATGCTCCCTGAGAAGCATTGTAAAATGTTCATGTGCTTAAGGGGATCTTGTTAAAATTCATTCTGGTTTAATGAGCTTGGGCTGGGGTGTGAGAGTCTGAATTTCTAACATGTTTCCTGGTGATACTTATGTTATTGGTCCATGAACTACACTGAATAGTAAGAATCTGAAGTAAAAAATCAAAACAAACAAACAAAACTATGTTTCTTAATCTACTTTCCTAGTCTTTCCCACTGAGATTTAAATAATTAGCTAAAAGCCTTTTCACACTGGTTGCTCAGAATTTGATTCAAGAGAGTTTTAAGTTTTAAATTAATTGAAGCAAAAAATAATATTCAGGTGACCTGAATAATTCTCGAACACTGGAATCTAAACAGCTTATATTTTGTTAAATACCTTAAGAGTGTAACATCTGTTGCTTACTATTTTATATGTAGGAGATTCTAGACAAAGTATGTCAATAGTACTATGAAGCCCACATTAAAAATAATACTTTGGCAAATGTTCTGTATGTAGAGCAGATGTAATTTTAACAAAGAAGAAATATTGTAAAATATTCTAATGATTTGATTTGACTTTATGTCCACTAACTAGAGATTTTTAATAGAAGGAACATAATATTGTTATACTCCAGCTATCTAGACACCTGAGATTTAATGAGTCACTCTGAAGAATACAAGTTTGCCAGACTATTTTAACTGTTTTGATGTGGATCTTCCTCAATAGAGAATTCTAAACATCATTTATTCTTTCTTGATGATTCAGGATTACAACTAAGCATTTTTAATGATATGTTGAAGCTCTAGCTTCATCCAAGGCAAAGGCAGATGTAAGGGATTTGCACTCTGATCCCCATGGTGACCTTAGGACCTGTATTTTTGCGAGTGTCTTCCTGGGAGGAGTGATGAAGTCTTTCTACATAATTAACGTGTCAACAAAAAAAGATCCATTTCTAGTCAATTAGGCAAACCCAAGACAAAGATGTTTCCCTAACATAATTTTCATTTTAAGTAACTAGTCTCTAGGAATCAGTATTAGCTCTATAATAAGTCATTAGCTTCAAGGTCTCAGCCATTGTCCAGATCCTCAGTGTCCACCTCCTCATCACTTTCTCCATCCTGACTGTCATGGTGATGAGCTCTCAGGTCACCTGCTTTCACTTAGTATCCACTTCTGGAATTTTAAGGGTTTTTTACATATAATACCCTATTCTTAGTGTTGCTGCCATTATTCTATTTCTTCCTCTTAAAATCTGTACATGCTACCTATGCCAAAACAGTATGTTGTTATTTTAGAGGGAAGATATTTTACATAATTATCATCTAATATTAGATTGGAGGTATTAGGAAATATCTCCCCCAAGAAAGAAAAAACATGATATTTTTCCCTATTGTCCTGATTATTTACTTCAGACCTTTAATCTAGTAACATAGTCAAAAGGTCAAGCCCAAATCTGCTAAATTTTCTGTTTTCTGACCAATCTATACAGTTATAATAAACTAAATTTTCTTCCTATATTCCATGAAATTTAAGAAGTATTCTGTTACTGTGATTGCTGGTCATAGTTCCTCTTCTTATAGTTTTATTTTGAAGAGCATTTCATGCATAAGCAACATTTTAAAAATATATCTTTCATTCCATTTGGTGCTGAATAATGATAACAATATTGATGATGATGATGATGATGATAAAAGTGCTAGGATATAAGTAGCAAAAACTAACGCCAAGACATGCTGAGATAGAATGTCTCAGATACTATGCTCACTTGCCAAAATTTAGACCACAAAAAAGGCAATTCACCTGTGTCAAGGTGAGCTATATGTTGAATATGTGTGGAGGTATGAATACATTCAGAAACTTTAAACATGACAGGGATGACAGAAGATACCAGTTCTAAGACTTATACATCAGTCCACTAGAACCGGGGTCCCCAGCCTTCTGGCCGCAGAAGGTACCAGTCTGTTGCCTGTTAGAAACTAGGCCACGCAGCTGGAGGTGAGCGGCAGGCAAGCGAGTAAAGCTTCATCTGTATTTGCGGCCACTCCCCAGCACTAGCATCACTGCCTCAACTCCACCTCAGATCATCAGGCATTAGGAGGAGCACCAGTCCCTAGTACCAGAAAGTTTGGGGACTGCTATACTAGAATTCACATGGAAAGCATTTTTTTGTAAGTTCTGTCCTAGATAGTCAAGATCAATATTTTTAAGTAAGGTGAAATGGAGGAAATGATAATTGCAGGAAAAGAGATGAAAGAGTTAAAATCTGAGCTAGAAAAATAATCTGTATGTATACTGGATTCACAAAGGATTAAGACAAGAGCATGTAGGTTAAAAGAAGCTAAACATATAGAGAAAAGAGAAGAGTTAACCTTGGATTGGCAGATGACAGCAATAGATGACATGAGATTCAAAGTCAGAAGTTTCTTGAAAGGAGGGAAGGGAATAGTCTAGAAAAAACAATGAGAGTCACTTAATACAACTCCCCGTCCCAATACCAGAGATATAGAAGGAAAAGCAGCTAGTACTTTGAGAGGGCTGTTGGGTACAGTGTATTTGTAAGGGAGAGCAAGATTTTGGTGAGAACAAGTCATGTAGACCAGGAGATTGAGGATAGAGGGGATTTAGGTTGGACCATGTGTTCCATTGAGCTGTGTGTTCCATTAGACTGTGTGTTCCATCAGGCACAGCGGGAGGGTTTGGGGAGTCATGGAGAGTCGGGAGATGGGAACAAAATAGAAGATGTATAGATCCTTATGGCATTCTATAAGGACAACATGTAAAGTGCCTGGTACTTAGTACTTAGCACATTTTAACTATTCAATAAATGGTGGTCACAATTATCATCAAATTAGAGGGCAATCAGATGTTTGGCACTCCCCTCCCCAAATTCTGAACTGTTCCAACTTCTGTATCAGTTATGCATACTGCTTTTCTTCAGTTTTGCCCCACTTGTCATCACTCTGTTTGTTGCTGCTGTTGCTGTCAATGTTATTGTCACTCTACCCTCTTCATTTCTAACCATTTTCTCCCATCTACCTTGGATTTTACCTTAAAAGACAATTTTTTTGTATATCATCAACCAAAACCCTCTTCTCCTCTTCTCTTAAACTGACTGTGACAGAGTGCCAGGGGCGACTACTTATCTTGCTCTTCTTGGCTCTATTTGTCTAGTTCTAGGTTCCCAGATGTTTCTGACTCTTTCATCATATACAAGTGTTTATTATGCATATACCATTCCTGACACTTTCAGTACTTCTAGGTTGACAAGATGACTATATCATAGTCCTAAAATAGCATTTATACAGAAGCATGAATGTCATTCTCAAGAGGTTCAGATTATTAGAAAATAGATCATTGACCATCAGCTAAAGAAACACTCTGTTGGTATTTTAACAGCATTAAAGTCCAATGTACTTTTGTCGGGTTCACAGCTCAGTGACTCAATTCCTTTTAGGTTAACTTGGGATTCCTTGAAAAGACTCTGTGGGTACATATCTCTCCCTGTAATTGCCAGCTTAAATACAACTACTGGTTTCATCATATTTCTGTGCATCTCACTGCTAAGCAGACTACTTTTCAATATTCTTTTGTGTCCTCTATGAAGCACCATGCAGATGATTGCTCAGCCTGCTATATAGACAAGGAAGTGATGTAACAAAGAATTTAATCCACAGTTCCTCTCCCTAATTCTCAGGAAGGAAATGTTCATTATTTATTGCATTTGATGAACTATAGCCCTTACATAACTGTAGATAAAGCTTCTATTTCCTTAAGGGAAAAAATGGGGTGAGGGAATCCATCATTACATTTTTAAAAATGTATTCCTTTGTAAATTTAATAGTCCAGTCTCTATCTAAGAGTTTAGGGAATCAAGCAGAATGTCAAAAAAAAAAAATCTTTAGTAATTTAGATACTCACAACTTTATTCATTTACCCGTAAAGTTTCTAGAGTCGTCATCATGTATTATGAACTGTTCTAGGCAAAATAAAGCTCCTGTCCAGGTGTACTTTAAAATCTGTCACGAGGGAATAGAAAATAATCAAAAAATGTTGCTGATATAAAATATGGTGCAGAAGTATAATAATATACTGTGACAAGGGTGCTGAAGATTAGAAAAAGTAGGTAGAGGGAAGGAGGGGTATGTGTGGTGTGTGAATATGTACAGACACATATTCACAGTGTTTTGGATCAGGAAGTGATAAAGCTAATAATTTTAACACTTCTCAAAGAAAGATAAATTAGAGTGTATCTACATTTCATAAGCATGAAAACATGGCACTGAAGTGTTGAAGGATCTGTCCAATGCCACTACGACATTCAGCAATTCTGAACTGCTGGCTCCTGTCTTCTTCTTTTGCTCTAGTCTAGAGCTCTGTCTTGCCTCAGTGCAATGACTAAAACAGCCTGCCTTAAATAAATCACATGTGTGGAAACCTAAACATATTTATTCAACAACTTCAAGATAGTGTCACTGCCAGTGAGTATGTAGAATTAGACGTTCTCTCTGTGGCTTTGAGAAGCTTATTTGATGTGTTCTTGCCCAATTAACTCAAGATAAAACATGATTACAACAGCGACCCCCTGAGTGGAGAGCATTTACACCTCCATCCTCGTGGTCTGACCTATGGCTCAAGTAGTTGGAGAACTGTCCAATACTGGAGCAGCAAATGTTTCCACTGTAGTCCCATGGAGTCTCAGCCCTGCAGTATAATGTCCTCTCTTAGCCACAGCCCTTTATGTCAATGGGCCACTTTGGGCTAGGTCTCATGGTGATGTGGATGCACACAATGAGTAAAAGGCTTAGACTCAGGGATAGTAGAAATGCATGAATGCTTTGGAAATTACTTTTATTGAACCTATCAATCTCCATCATTATTTACATTTGACCAATAATGAACGTGAGCCTAGAGAATAATATATACACATACATATACATATATATATACATATATATATATATATATATATATATATATATATATATATACGCATACATGAAATACTTTCATACATTTTCATTTGAGTCCCACAACAACCTATAGGAAAGGTAAGATAGTTGTTATGACTCCCATCATACTAATGGAGTCACCAAGCCCAAGAGAAGTTAAATGAATTTGCCAAATATACAGGGTTAAAAAGTAGCTGAACCCAAACTGAATTATAGGTAATATCTGTTTAAAATCTATTCTCTTCACTATAGGAAATAGCCCTGTCAAATCAGCTTTTTCCAAGGAAAAAGATAAAACACTCTGGAAAATTTTGTTGACTCTCTTAGGTCTGAAAGTTTTTTGTGAATGCTGAAGAGCAAGAGTTTATTAAATATTATCTAAATGTCTTTTTAAAAATCTTATGGTTTTTTCTCAAAGTGCTAACTATAACTCAGTTTATAGAAATTTGTTTAGTCAAAACTTAACATTCACAAATTTAACATTTAAGATTCTGTTGCCAGTCAAGTTTCTTTCAGGTAAACAGAAGAGCCACTCAATATATTCAAGATATTAAAGTCTTTAATATAGGAAACTAAGAGCATACAAAGATTGGAAATGCTAGTGAGCAGGGGTTTCTTTAACCAATCTTTGCCATTTCATTCTTCATGCTCAAGGATCTCTGGGAAGCTCTCATCAATTACCTCTGTCTCTATAGTAAAGTAGAGGTACTCAACGAGCTCCCCAGTAAGTAGCTGTCCATGTATCTGGCAGCAATTGCCTTCAGAAAATAATGGCCTTTCCTCCTGTGTCTTCTAAATATGATACTAATGCCTCTCTTTGGAAAACTCAAACTTGGAAAAGGAGATTCTGTTTCTAGCTTCTCTTAAATGATACATAGAATGGAGATGCCAAGTTGAAAACAAGTCATCTAACACAGGCATGACATAGTAATCTCAGAATTCCATGTCTCATTGTTTATAAGTTTTCTGAAGTACAACCTGAAATCCTATGCCCTAACTGGCATAGTAAAAGAGCAAACCACACAGGCAGGGAGGATACCTTGTCATCCATCCAGCTTCCCCTCCATGCATTCGACAAACATTTGATACAATTTTTTATGTGCAATGAAAAAAAATACAGACATGGACCCAGTCTTTGTGGAACATATATCTTAATAGGGCTTTTTCCTCAACTTTATTGAATTTGCATTTGAGGGTGAATTTATGTTCTTGGGTCATTCACAAATTTGGGGAATATCAAGAGGCTAATATTGCAACTTTGCAGAATCATCCAATTCAGTCAAAAGAACAATCCGAAATACCCACTGAGTCATTAGATGTCATTTCTTGATTCATAATATGCTCTCAGGAAATTACCACAATAATCCACAATAGTATAGCACTTTGTACTTATTCTCTAGCATTGTCTTGTTTTGCCATCACAAAACATCTTACAGATATCAGTAGATATTTTCTCTCTTTTCATTAATAAAAATCAAGGACACAGAAAGGGGAAATAAGTTATTTATCTAATTAGTTACCAATTTTGGACTTGACAGTAGGTTTTTTATTTTATCTCTCACCTTAGGGTCCTTCTACAGCGTCTCACTGCCTCTTTTGTACTAAAAGAACTGGGATCATCACTGCAATGTGTGAAATTTTATAATTAAAAAATCCTTGGCCTTCTAAGTTATTTTTATTACCCACTTGTAATTATTTTTCCAGCTTAAATTCTTAACTGAAGAGTCTGGAAGTGTCCTCTTCTTTGTTTAATTGAAAAAATAGCAAATTTCCCTTGGACAGAGCCCTTCTCTTCATCCTCTGCATCCTCTGCAATAAATAGGTCACCTGGTCACACTCATATCTATGATTAGTTTATTAAGTTGGATCTGTCCTAAAATATCTGTATCTGGCAAAAATTCTCTTAGGAAACACAAGCACTTATGACAAAAATCTTAGAACCGGATAGGACACTGAAGTTTATTCAGGCCAATTCTCACACATAGAGAAGAGGGGAGTGAAATCCTGTGAGTCTCAATGACACTGAGGTCAAAATCACACAACTAGTTACTTAAAAGCAGACTTGTGTGCAGGAGTCTGGTTTAAAGATCAGTAAGCTGCTACACTGCCAGTATGTGGGAAGTGGAAGAAAAATTTTAGACTATTCTTTGGCTTAAAACCAAGTTGTAGAGACATAAAATGATGAAAAGAAGAACACAAAGCAGGAAATAATTGCTAAATAATGTTCCGTAAGCTATAATTGCTAGAATTCACTGAAGAAATAGATCAAGAATTTATTTTTAATCTTCACCTCATTCTACAAAAGATGTGAGGCACCTCACAAAAATACTTTCAGTGTGAAAGGATTAAAGTAAGCAGATGTGGTGACCAGGGCAAAGGGAAACTATGAGCAGAAAAATTATAAAGCCATACCTATTATTAGAGGTGAACGACACAGTTGAAAGTAGTGGACCACAGATTTATTACTAAGTTTTCTAATGGCCAAGGCAAAGTAAGCACAATCAATTTGTAAGATTCAAATTTTCCACAAGACAAAACCTAATTTACTATTCAGTAGTATTTCTCCAGTAGGTATTCAGAAAGAGAGCACTGAGTTTTCTCCAGTTCTTTCTTACACGATCCATCGGTGTGGTCTACTGGCATAATACCAAAGTACAATTCAGTAAATCAAATCCAAAATGATGTCACTGTAGGATCCAGCAACCTTGTAGTCTGGCTTGATTCAAAGGCATAATTCAGAGAAATGGATCAATTATCTTACCCTCAAGTATTTCTTCTAAAATATTAATTATGGCAATATGGAAAGCAAGAAGTTCAACATTGTAATATCTGGCTAGTGTCTATGGTGTAGATAATCTGTCATGCTGGTTGATGGCTGCTCCACGAGATTGGAGAATCCACCAAGCAGACGTGAGAGTTGTTAAGAGCATCTGTGAAGATATAGGAGCCTAATTGTCATGTCTAATGCTTTCATACAGGGCCAAATAAGATCAAAATCAAACTCACCCAACTTTGAAAAAAAAAAAGCCCTTTCTGCTTTGAGCATAAAACAGAACTGAGATCAGGGTTAGAGAATTCAGGAATGGCTTCTTGATAGAGATGGGACTTGAACTTGGACAAAGAGTAAAAGTGAGGAAATTTTAGACTACAAGAAAATCACATGATCACATAAGGGGGTGGTTGCAGATAGAAGATGAATGAGTTTGCCATCAAAATTTGTGACTTTAAAATACAACAACAATGGAGCAAATTTAAGCACAAAGCTTGATCTTTTTAAGGAAATATTGCCAGTAAAAAGTTCTTTAATTTAATATGACAGTACTGGTTTAATAGAATTTCGAGTCAATGAATTCTGGATTTGTTTTCATGACCTTTGCTAATTTGTTGAATGCTGTGAAAACCTCCTGCAGACTTTCTAACAGTTCCAAAGCTAAAAATAATGACCTCACTGAAGATTCTGTCAGCTGACCTGATGCAGAGAATGGCTGACAATGACTGATGGGCTCTGGTTCCTCAATAAGGCTCAGAAATTTGCAGTCTTTCTGTCTCATATATACCAGAAAATAATGTCTACACTTAGTAGGGAGCATACATAGGGTCAAAGGGAGCAATGAGAACTATCAGTTATTATAAATAAATATTGTAATTGCATTAATACATAGTTGTAGGCCATGTGCCAAGTATTATGTTTCACATGCAGTACATATTCCATGTTGTCTTCACAATGTCTCTATGAAGGAAGAATTATCACTAGCTTCTAGATGTGATAATAAAGGCTCAGAAACTTTAACTTGTTTAAAAATACGCAGCTAGTTAATTCCAAAGACTCTGAATTCAGATCTTTCTGACTCAAAAGCTACATAATATAGATTCTCTACATAATATAGATTCTCAGCTTTTTAGGAACTGTTGCTTTAGATTATGTTACTAAAGCACTTTGGTTGACAGTATAAAGCACAATAAAGAAAATCAATTCCTAGGAGAAGAATCATGGAATTTGAAGGTTAACTGATAACCTGTGGGATTATTAACCCAATCCTCTCATTTTGGATATGAAATAGCAAACGTGAGTATTCTAGAATAATACAACTGGTTAAAGGATAATCACGCCATCCAGTTCACAGACCCATGCTCCTCAACACTGCCCCCTGCTGTCTGCTCTGAGGCAGTCAACAATTAGTTGAGGGTGAGAAAAGAACAGACTGGGTATAAAAGGAAACCTAAACTTTTCCCATATTCTTTAGGGTGCCACCCTGGTATTATATGGTTTAAATACTAAAAGCTGGTATTCTGAGGACCAAGAGAATATTAAACAGTGTTTATCATTCTGAGAGGGAAAAAAATCAAAGAATATAGAAAGTTGTATATAACTAAGTTAAAATCAAACTTATTGATATGTTTCAGGCCACCAAGTATTTGAGTTCAGCAATTAACAAGAGCACAACTGCTAAGGTTCATGGCTGGACTGAAAATTTCTTGAAATCTTAAGAGTCAGTGGGGTATATCCAGCCTGTAACTGCCACTCAACATTCTGATGAGTGAAACTGTTGGTCTGTATGCTATTTTTCAGTATCTGGTGAAACATTTATTGACGTTGTTATAATTTACATCTGATCTTACCAAAACATGTGACTTCTCTTTTCTGAACAATCGAATATCTTCTCTTAGAAACATAAATAGTTTCTAGAATTGGCATCAAATAATCAAAACTGTTTGGTTAATTACTTCATTAATCCATTCCGTAGCTAGATAACTGGTAAACCAAAGTAGAGAGATCCCAACCATCCCTAACAGTTTCCAGGCTCAGGAGGGTGACAGGAGTTTATCAAAGACTTACACCAATAAAGGTAAACATTGAAAAAATAAAGTAATGAAATTTATATATGCTTCAAATTTTAAATTTCTATGTGTTTGAAATTTTAAACAGAGTATATGAAGTTTGTATATGAATTTAATTAAACATTTCAATTTTGTAAAAAAAAAAAAGGGGGGGTGTAAACATACTATGAAGTAGTGCTATTAAAGGGAAAATTAGAAGGATTGGATTTATGGAAGTCAAGAGAGTTTCCTTGAGAATATGTCTATTGTTTAAAGATCTGAAGGATGAGTAAGGCATTAATTAGGCAATGAGAATAAACATTCCAGGCAGAGCAGACGTTAAATTCAAGATTTACGGCAAGAATGATCCTGGCAAACAAGAGAAGAAAAGACCATTGTGTGAGTTGAAGCTAGAAATGTTGGTAGAGGACTTACTTGGCATGATCTTGTAGGAGTTTTGTCTTTATCCTAAGAACAGTGGATCACTGGAGAATTTTTAAACTGAAGAAAGGAGGACTCACATGATAAGATTTTTATATTTGAAAAAAATCATTCTATAGCTGTAGTGTAGAGAATGAATTGATGCAGGCAGAGAAAGCAAATAAACCATTTTGTTAAAAAATATCAGAATGGGCCAGGGTGAGAAGATGCTAGCCAGGACTGGGATGAAAGTGGAAAAAAGCAGATAAATGCAAGGGAGAGTTAGAACTTAAAAACAGTTGGAATTTGGTGAAGAATTCAGTATGAATGAGAAAGATGGAGGAATGAAGAATGACTCCTACTATTTCTATGGTTTTTTGCTTGTATTAGTGGATGAACAAGGATGCCATTTGCCAAAAATAGAAAAAAAAATGTAAATGTTTTAGGTTATGGATGGGGAACAGGGAAGAAATTACAGTTTAATTTTAGACGTTTTGATGTATGATACAGATGTGGAGCACAGAGAGAGGTCTGCCCTGATGATATAAATTTGTGAATCATCTGAATAGTTTGATGACAATTATATAAGGATCGGTGAATTTCCCTGATGAGTTTATGCAGAGTAAGAAATTAAAACGGTTTAAGAGGCCTGAGGAACTCTAATAGTTAATGATTGGGTTGAATATCATGAGAATGGAAAGGAGACAAGGAAGAAATAGCCAGAGAAATAAGAAGAAAACCATAAAGTGTGCCACTACAAAGACCAAAGAAAGAGTTGTAAACCTTGAGTTCAACAAATCTGACCTGAAAAAATATGTGTAGATTTTTCTCCTTAGAAGGATTACACAGCCTTTTAATCAAGTTTGAAATGCAAAAAAAAAAATCCTCAATAAAATATTAGCAAACCAAATTCACTAATACATTAAAAATATCATACACCATGATCAAGTTGGATTTATTCCTGGAATGCAAGGTTGGTTCAATATCCACAAATCAATTACTGTGACACACCACATTAACAAATCAAAAGATAAAAATCATATGATCATATCAATAGATGCAAAAAGGCATTTGACAAAATCCAGGATCTATTTATGATAAAAACTCTCATCAAAGTGGGAATAGAGGGAACATACCTCAATATAATAAAGGTCATATATAACAAACATACAGCTGACATCACACCCAATGGTTTTCCTTAAGATCAGAAATAAGACAAGGATGCCCACATTCACCACTCCTCTTCAACATTGTATTGGAACTCAGCCACAGCAATAAGACAAGAAAGAGAAATAAAAGACATCCGAATTGGGAAAGAAGTAAAACTCTTATTTGCCGATGACATGATACTATATAGAGAGAACTCTAAAGATTCCACCCCCCCCCAAAAAAAACTGTTAGAACTAATCAGTGAATTCAGTAAAGTAGCAGGTTACAAAATAAATATTTAGAAGTCAATGGAATTTGTATACACCAATGATGAACTTACAGAAAGAGAAATTAAGAAAACAATCCTATTTACAATTTCATCAAAAACTATAAAATACCTGGGAATCAAATTGACCAAGAAGGTAGAAGACCTGTTTTCAGAAAATTATAAGTCATTGAAAAAAGAAATTGAGGAAGATAGAAATAAATGGAAGCATATCCCCTGTTCATGGGTAGGAAGAATCAATATTGTTAAAATGGCCATACTACCCAAAGCAATCTACAGATTCATTGCAATCCCTATCAAAATACCAATGGCATTTTTCAGAGAGCTAGAACAAATAATCCTAAAATTTATATGGAGCCATAAGAAAAAAACCCAAATAGCCATGGCAATCTTGAGAAAGAAGAAACAAAGTTAGAGATATCGCCCTATCTGATATCAAACTATACAACAAGGCTATAGTAATCAAAACAGCATGGTACTGACATAAAAATGGATATATTGATCAATGGAACAGAATAGAGAGCCCAGAAATAAATTCACACCTATATAATCATTTAATATATGATAAAGGAGGTAAGAATATACAATGGGGTAAAGACAGTCTCTTCAATAAATAGTGTTGGGAAAACTGGACAGATACATGCAAAAAAAAAAAAAAAAAAAAAGAAGCTGGACCATCTTCTTACACTGTATACAAGAATAGACTCAAAATGGATTAAAGACTAAAATTTAAGACCCGAAACCATAAAACTTTTAGGAGAAAATACAGGCAGTAAACTCTTTGATATTACTAACAGGAATTTCTTTTCAGATATATCTCCTGGGGCAAGGGAAACAAAGGAAAAAATAAACAAATGGAACTCTATCAAACTAAAAAGTTTTCATACAGCAAAGGAAACCAACAACAAAACAAAAAGACAATCTACTATTTGGGAGAAGATATTCGCTAATGATACATCTGATAAGGGGTTAATATCCAAAATTTATAAAGAACTTACACAACTCAATAGCAAAAAACAAACAAACAAACAAACAAACAACCCAATTAAAAAATGGGCAGAAGACCTGAACAGATACTTCTCTAAAGAGGAAATATAGATGGCTAACAGACATATGAAAAGATGTTCGAGGTCACTAATCATCAGAAATATGCAAACTTAAACCACAATGAGATATCATCACCTGACACCTGTCAGAATGGCTATCATCAATAAGTCAAAAAACAGCAAGTGTTGGCAAGGATATGGAGAAAAGGGAACCCTCATATATTGTTGATGGGATTGCACATTGGTATAGCTGCTACGGAAAACAGTACGGAGGTTCCTCAAAAAATTTAACATTTTGACCCAGCAATTGTACTTATAGGTATTTATCCAAAGAAAACCAAAACAAAAATTCATAAAGATCTATGCACTCCAAAATTAATGGCAGCACAATTTACAATAGCCAAGATATGGAAGCAACCCAAATGTCCATCAATAGACAATTAGATAAAGAATTTATGGTGTATGTGTGTGTATATATATACACACACACACATACACACACACACAATAGAATATTACTCAGCAATTAAAAAAAAATGAAATCCTACCATTTGCAACAACATGGATGGACTTAGAGGTTACTATCCTGAGTGAAATAAGTCAGACAGAAAAAGATAAATACCATATGATTTCACTTATATGTGGAATCTAAGGAACAAAAAGAACAAGCTAATCAAAAACAGACCCACAAATATAGTGGACAATTTAATGACAGACATAGAGGAGGGTGTTGGGGGACTGAGAGAATGGGACGAAGGATTAAAGAAGTACAAATTAGTAGTTGATAATTAGGCATGAGGATAGGAAGCACAGCACAGGGAATGCAATTAGCATTAATATGATGGCTAAGTGGAGGGCCAGGGGATGGAGGGAGCAATTGGGGGAATCATTTTATGAACAATATAGATGTCTAACCAATGTACTATATACTTGAAACTAACTTAAATAAATATTTTAAAAAATAGAATAGAGGAAAGAGCATGGATTTTGAATCACAGCTCTTATACTAATTCTCAAACTTTAGGCAGTTCAGTCTTCATGATATATTTCTCTAATCAAAATTATAAAAATGTCAGCATATTTATATACACATGCAAGGACACGTGTGTGCACACACCTTGTAGCCCTCTCACATGTAGTAGTCTTTGCTTCTGTTAGTTGTTTACCAACTTTAGAAATAGTTTCTGACTTTGTGTTTATGAAAATGTTAAGGATGGAATATTACAACCTATACTTTTCAATATACTTTTATAATATGCTTTTATTTTTTTATAGAGTGAAAGAAGCTTATTACATAATGACTGCAATATGTTTTATTGGTCTCAGTTATATTAATGCTTGGAAAAATTTATTACTTGAAACCAGTTCTTATTTTCTCATTATTTAAAATATTTTCCTCTTGGGCTTATATTATAGATGTGTATAATGAGATTTTAAGATATTCATTAATTAACATATATCTCAATCTATTAAAGACTAGATTTTCAATATACATTTCTTTAAGTAATTTAAATATATGTGTATGATTTTGATATATTTGGTCTTAATTTATTACAAAAATAACAAGACTTACTGGCCAGCTTCTCTATAGCATAGTAGAAAAGGCATGGTATAAGAATCAAACATCTTTAGGGTTGATCCCAGCTTTGCTGTTAGGGCTGGCCATCATTACGATGCCCTATGCCTCATTTGCTTCTTCTGTGAAGTAGGGACAGTAATACTTATCTCATAAGGTTGCTGTAAGAAAACGTCTACCACATATAAGTATTCAATAAATGTTAATGTCTTCTTAACATCATCATAATAATATGAAGCCAGGATAATAGCCTCCAGAAAGAGCAAAACTTGCCACCTGAAATTGCAACAAATTTTTACTGTGTTGTAAGCCATTAATTAGCATATATGCCATCTGGAAAAATAATAATATATTTTTCAATATATTCAAAGTGCTATGAACCCTGATGACATTGATAACAAATCGACTCTGGGTTTACGGTCACCTCATAGCCATTGAGGTGAAACATTTTATGATCTGATCAATGTGAACGATTCACTTCATTATAATTTGAGAGAAGAAAGTGATCATTTTACCTGCATTAGTTTTCAGAAAAAGATACCCACCTGAGAGACTTTCACAGACATTCTCTTCAGTAATGATATATCAAGTGAATGAATAAGTGAAATGGAATGAGAAAAAAGTTCCTTCCCATATTTTAGAAAATTTATATCAATATTAAAGATTATGCTGATTTTGCACACTTCACAGCTCTGTGAAAACCAATACCTATGATATGATGCCCTACCACGTAGCTACCATATTAGTTGCCATGACAGTCAAAAACAGAATTATGTATATAGTCTCTGCCCTAGTGCTAGGTGAGAAAATCACGAACCAGATAATTACAAGATTGTTTCCAAGGCCAACCAAATAAAGTAATCTTCCTCATCTAATTTTAAAATATCTTGTCTGGTGATTCATTTTTTTCTAATGTTTTTTAATTAAGCAAGGACTACTAAAAAGCATAAAAATGTAATAATGAATTTCATCAAGGTCCTTCCAATTCAGCATTTTTTCTCATAGTGAGGTTAAGACACATTTTGGGAAAGTTCATGCTAAGTGATTCCTTTGACATTTCCATCACAAGGAAATACAAAACTTAATTATTGCTAACTTCTTTTTAAGGTGAATAAGATTAATCTTTAATGTAAGTTAATGCTTTTAGAACTCTTCTTGATATAAATGCCTTGAATTTGTCTTTGAATATATAAAAAATATTCCCTTTCCCACCTTGACAGGTGAAACAGTTGAGGAGAAAAAGACACCATTTCTGCCAGTTACCTTTGCTTCCTTATAGTAATATGGGAATGATAATACCTACCCTGAAATATCACTGAACCTGGTACACAGTTGACATTCATTTTTTATTTTTATTTTAATCAATAATACATGTACATGGTTTAAGAATTCAACAGTTTTTCAAAGCTTATAATAAAACAGCAGTCTCTTGTCCGCTTATGCACCCCATCTTCCTCCATTCCCATTAACTAGCAGTAACTTATTTCAACTCTTTTAATTTGTTATTTACCTTCACATTTCTAAATAATATCACTAGAACTGTTACTTCTTAATTTGTCAGGTTTATACATTATACCTTTTATCACACACTCCCACATCCACCAACCAACCAACACACACACACACACGCACACACGCACACACATTCTTTCCCCTTCAACTCCCTAATATTGATGTTTAATAATCAACCAGTATTCACTAGTAGTCTCTATAAATTGGAAAATAGTGACTTCTCTGAGGTTCCCAAGTGACACCTCTATTAGCTCAGCAACAGAACCTCCCACAATCCAGCAATGAACACAGTAATGCCTGGCACGGCAGAATGCCCTCAGCATTATCCAGTGTGCAGTATGCCTTGGTTTATGCCCCATTTTAGACCAGTTGGTAAATATTTAATATTTTTAATATGCTCTCTGGTTATATGACAATTTTTGGTTATACTGATATTCAATTTTCACATTATTTACAACTCTGTGAAAATTGTTCGCAGCTGAGCTCTTTGGTATACTATGACTAAATTCACTTTCCTGTACAAATTTGCCTCCTCCCGTTATAAAATCATCCACAAACTCTTTGTTCTAGGTGTATGCCTTTTCTCAAACATACAGGTGATCTATAAAATTAATCTTCCTAGGACCATCACTCTCAGAATTCTGTTCTCTTACTCCCATTGGAACAAATTGCTCTCCAGGTCGGCCTGCACGACTGTTATCTTAGGACCTCCTTTTCCTTCATCTTAGTGACTTTTTTGTCTGTCTTTTGCATGAAAGCTTCTGTTTTCTAAATTCCACATAACATCTTCCTAAATTTACATACTGCCCTGGTAGCTTCCTGAGAGTGGCTACAGGGAAGATAAAATTTTTGATACCTCGCATGTCTAACAAGGCCCTCATTTTTCCCTGACTATTGATTAAATTTTTATGTATAGAGACTCCCATGTAAGAAGTTAATTCCCCTCTCATTTTTGAAGGCAAGATTCCAGTGTCTTCTAGCTTCTGAAACTGCTATTGCGAAAACAAATGCTGTTCTGATTTTTGAATCTTTATATGTAGATAGTTTTTTCATTGCAGCATTTTAACATATTCAATTTGCTCCCTAATATTCTAAATAATAATGGTGAGCCTTATTGTGAACCTTTTTTATCATGTTAAGTACCAGATAGAACTTTCATTCTGGAAACACTAGAATGTCATGTAATTGTAATCATAAATGTCTTAATCCACTAGAGCTGCTATAACAGAATACCGTAGGCTGAGTAACTAAAAACCAAAAATTTATTTCTCACAGTTCTGGAGGCTAAGAAGTCCAAAATCATGGTGCTAGCAGATTCAGTGTCTTGTGAGGGCCCGCTTCCTGGTTCATGGATAGCTATCTCGCTGTGTTTGCACATGGTGGAAGGGGCAAGGGCTCTTGTTCTTTCATGTCTTTTCATAGCTTGATAGCTTGTTTCTTTTTAACACTAATTAATATTGCATTTATGGATATGCCACCGACTGTCTATTTGTCTATTGAAGGACCTCTTGGTTACTTCAGTGTTTTGGCAATTATGAATAAAGCTGCTATAAAAATTCATGTACAGGTTTTTATGAGGACATAAGTTTTCAACTCATTGTGGTAAATACCAAGGAGCACAACTGCTGGGTTGCATGGTAAGTATATTTAATTCTTTAAGAAACTGCCAGCTATCTTCCAAACTGGCTATACCATTTCGTATTCTGACTAAAACATCTTTGTTGTTTGTTGTTGCTTTTGGTGTTTTGGATTTTTGGTGTTTACTGGTATCTCGCTGCTGTTTTCATTTACAATTTTCTAATGGCATGTGATGTTGAGCATCTTTTCATATACCAATTTGCCATCTGAGAATCTTCTTTGATGAGGTGTCTGTGTAGATCTTTCACTCATTTTTTTTATTGAGTTGTTTCTTTTCTTAGAGTTGAATGTTAAGAGTTTTTTTGTATATTTTGGACACCAGTCTTTACCAGATATATGTTTCGCACCACTTTGTTTTTAAATTATTTTAATAGCACTGCATTTACATAATTAAAACGTAAAAACAAAATTAAAAAGTAAATATCGAGAAATCTCACCTCCACACACACTTCCTTCTAAATTCATTGATTGCTTCGTGATTTTTATTAGTTCCTTATTTATTCTTCTGGGTCTCTTTATGCAAATACAAAATATTTGGTTTCTGTGCCCAATTTCACTATATAGAAGAGGTTTTCCTCCACCAACAAGCAATATTTCCCAAACACCAGCTGGGTGTCTAAGACTTCAACTCAACTCTGACACTATCTACCCAAAGATAGCATCAGATTCCACAGGTAAAGGAGCTCAATCCCACAAGACTGCCCTCTACTTCAGAGGCCAATCACAAGCCCAGAATGATACCTGTGCTTCTGACAAATTGGCTACAAATTGTAGGTTCCATTGACACCCTCCAACTCAGTTTGCCAATCACAAGTCCCAGTTGTTACCTGCACCTCTCACAATCCGCTCCTTGGGTTCAATTAATTTACTAACACAGCTCACAGAACTCAGAAAAACATTATACTTTCTAGAGTATTGGTTTACTATAAAAAGACATAATGCAGAAAAAGTCAGATGGAAGAAATACATAGGGCAAGATATAAGAAAAGGGCAAAGTTTCTATGCCCTTTCCAGGCACCCTGCTCTTCTTGAATTTTCATTTGTTCACCAACCTGGAAGCTCTCCAAACTCAGTCTTTTTGTGTCTATGGAGGCTTCATTACATAGGCATGATTGATTACATCATTGGTGATTGATTCAACCTCTAGCTCTTCTCCCCTCCCTGGATATCAGAGATGGAACTGAAAGTTCTAATCCTCCATTCATGGTTGGTTCTCTTGGCAAACAACCCCCATCCTTAGGTGCTTTCCAAAAGCCATTCATTAACATAAACTCAATTGCGGTGGAAAAGAGTTGTGTTATGCATAACAAAATATCCATTTCACCTTAATGGCTCTGAAGCAATTTCAGAAACTGAGGACAAGAGACTAAATATAATGACAAAACATGCTCCTATTGCTCTTTATCCCCCAGTAAATTCCAAGGGTTTTGGGAGGAAAGGGATAAAGACCAAATATATATTTTTTATTGTAAATTATAATATCACACAAAAAATCAATTATACGTTTTTATTTATCCCATTTTTTAACAAAAGTGGTGTTCCATGTACATCATTTTGCACCTTGAATTTTCTCTTAATATATTCTGGGTATTTCACCATATTTTATCATAGACCTAGTCTCCATTTTTTTTTTATACAGTGCATCATGTTCCACTGTCTGCATGTACCATAATTGAGAAATTCCCTGTTGTTGGACACTTATCACCCTGATTTTCAAAAGTGTCTGGTACTCCCAATTGCTAAGATTTTCTGAGGCTCCATAATGAAAATTAAGTGTTTCTTAGCTTTCTCCCATTTTCAGCTTAGGTTCTGATTTTCTTCATTGTGCTAGAACAGTTTCCACTTGTCCATCTGCTTACGAGCATCCAGAGTTTCTTTGGTTAAGCACTTACTAGCACAGCAGTATAATCTTTAAACTCAAGAAACACTTGCTTGGGTATCTAGATGTCTTTGAATAAATTCACTCTCACAATGTATACTTATACTGTACTTTCCAGCCTCTGATCATATTCCTTCAGAATGAAGAGATTCAGTTTTCACAAGTGAGAATAATCTTAGAAAGAATTAGAGTTTGAGAGTAGAATCGTTTACTTTTTCAGAGACTAAAAGAAAAAAACAATATGGTCTGAAGATTTCCTGGGGTCATTAAGCAAGGCAATACATTTCTTTTTATGGCTCTGCTTTTCTATCTGTGGCTATAACTATTACAAAACCATTTCTGTCCCTGGATTTCAACTCGGTAGGCCTAATTACTGTTTTCCTAATTTATAGAAATTGTTAACACCATTCATGCAGATACATCAAGAGCCCTGAGGGAGCAGTACTTCTCCTGCTGTACGCTTAAATTGATTTAGTCATTTAGTTCATCAACAGTGTGAGTCACAAAATGGACTTCTCTAGAGTAGCTTTAGAGCAGCAGTTGAGTGTGGACCCAGCAGTCATACAGATTTCACAGCTATTCCAACTTTCTAGTTATATCACTGTAAGCAAGTTTCTTAACTTTTCTGAACCTGTGTTTCTCCATGTATAAAATAACATTCACTTTCTAGGTTTGTTGCGAGAATTAAGTGCAACTAGTAAAGCAACTAGTACAGGGCCTACCATATAATTATCATGCAATGAATGTGGCTGTTATTAACCAGTACATAACTCACTGCTTGGCACTTAGGAGGCATTCTATGAATAATTGTTGAATAAATATATTGAATGAACCCTTTCTTTTAACAACAAGACTAAATGTGATTAAGATTTGTCTCCTCAACTAGCCCGTAGACTCCATGAATAAAGAGATCCTGTCTGTGCAACTCCTCCTTGTATCTCTGGTACCAAGCAAAGTGCCTGGCTCATACTAGAAACTGACAAATTCTCATTAAATGAATCTTCCAACAAAGGAATGAGCAAATAGATATTTTGTTTACATTAATTTTCAGGATGCAAAATAAAAAATTTTTCAAGACACCTATCAAGTGCATATATTTAGGAAAGTCAGTTTTCCATTTTAAGAACATCCTCTGTTCCTCAAAATTTGGTCTCCAAACGGATTTTTACAAGGAGCAAATTTTAGGCAAAGATTTTTTTTAATGATGGCAATCAGGAACTGACTCAGTCTTGTCTGTCACGCCCTCTCTTGCTGAGTTTGTACTAAGGACAAAAGGAGAAATGAGAAAGTGCTTTGTTCAGTAGTTAGAAAGTACTTGCCCTAGGTAAGATGGCCTTTGTACTACTTGTGTGATGAGGATGCTGGTATGATTTGGCAGGGGAGAATGGGCTATAAACTTTAATAAAAATGCTTTGGGAGATGTTGATCTAGTTGTTGTTTTTTTAATTGGTTCTCTTATTTAGGAAGTTCCCATTATGTAATGTTCATTAATGATGTCACCCTAAAAAAAAAAAAAAAGGACCATTTAAAATAATTGATATTTATTCGTTCTTTTTCTGTGGCTACAAACCTAATATGATTGTCACCATTGGAACTGATAGGAGTTTGGTGTGGCCTCAATGGTGGGGGGAGGGGGGGCGAGGGATAATGATGGCACAGATGTATAGTTAGCATTTTTACTCAGTTCTTCCTCAAATGATGACAGTGAAGAATCACAGGTCATTGAGATTTAATAGTTTTATTAAAAGTATATTTTAGAAAGACAAAGAATGCCCCCAAGCAGGCCCATGGAGAAAGACAAAGTATATCCCAAGGAGGTAATAGTCCCAGCGCTGTAATCAACATAAAGGGGCCAAAATGGCTACAAAGGGGCAAAAAGTCCACAATAGGCAACCAAAAAGAGAGAGAATCAAGAAAGGCAAAAGGGAGGGGAAACCAGAAAGACATAAAAAGGGGCAAAAAGCAGGACCATCTGCCTTATATTTTGGCCATAGTGAGTGGTTCCAAAGGCATTCCTAGGTGATTAACAAGTGAGGTGATTTTGATTGACTCCTGGCTGCTATATTACTCTTCTTAGTGCACATGTGCTTACTCAAAATTTTACTATTATTGGGGTGTTCTTTGGTCGGACTCTAGCCTGGGCCCCTATTCCTTTATTCCCTCTGTCACTCATGTCTGACTAGCTACCTAACATAATCAGATTAAAAATATTGTTTTATTGGCCTTTTTGATACCTCTTAAGGCTAAGGAATAGTTGCAATAGATCTCAGTTTTGCCCAGTCCCACACTACATATATAATATATTATTATTACAATACAGCTTACAGCTCATTATGTCTAATTCTCGCAAACATCCTTCAGGATCAGTAATTTATTGTTATTTTTATTTTACAAATGGAGAAATGGAGGCCAAGTTAAAAAACATGTCAATGGTCACTATGGTGCTAAACAGAGGCCAAGTTACAAATTCCATTCCTTCTGGTTCCAAAATTCATGTTTCTTGAATTTTTTTCTAACAATTATAATGAAATAGCATAAGTAATGAAATAGTGTTAGACATGTGACACCTGTCACACCAAATTTCCTAAACCAACTTAATACAGACAAAAAGGTTGAGAAGTTGAGGCATAAGAGTATGGGAGTTATTCTAGGTATCAGTAGTTGAGGAAGAAACAGAGAAAAGACTAGAAAATTATCATTATAAATAGAAATAAAGGAAAGAGTTTCTGTGACAAGTAGCGAACTGATTTTAAATGTCCATTCATGTATGTGGCAAATATTGGTCACTTTTTGAATACTCAGCATTTTCTTCTTTAGGTTCTCGGTGCAACCCAGTTATTCCTATTTTACAGATTTTACTATTTTACTGTGAAGTTTAAGTGGCTTGCTCAAAGACATATTGCTAGAAAATGGCAGAGCCAAGATTTGTACCCTCAGTGTGCCTCCGAAATCATTCACTCGGTCATTAAAGTTGAATGTATAATTTAGGGGTAGTTTCATATTTTTTTAGAATGTAAATGTCTATAGGTAGTTGTATTAGGGTTCTTCAGAGGCACAGAACAAATGAGGTGTGTGGAAAGAGATTTATTTTAAAGAACTGGTTTACAAAATTGTGAAGACTGACAAGTCTGAAATCTGGAGGGCAGGCCAGCAGGCTAAAGCCCCAGGGAAGAATTAATGTAGCAGCTCAAGTCCAGAGGTGGTCCGGAGGCGGAATCCTCTCTATAGATATCAGTATCTAAATTCCAACTTCTCATAAAGTTACCTCCATAAAGACCTGATCTCCAAAAATGGCCACATTCTGAGGTACTGGGAACCAGTTAGGACTATAACATGAATTTTGGAGGGAACATAATTCAGCCCATAGCAGTAGTAATTTCAATGCAACATATTGGAAAACACCCTAACGTAAATGTAGTCTCAGGGAATTTCTGAGTTTGGATGCTACATCTATAGTTTGTTTGGGAGACTCCCTCAGTTTTTAAAAGACCAGTCCTGCCCACAACCTGCCCATAGTCCTGCTGTCAAATGTTATTTGTAACAAAGGTCTCCTATGTGCTAATTAAATAACTTGGGGATGATGATGCCCAGCTACTTAGAAATTTCAGATTGTGTTTTCCACAAAAAATTCAAGAACTAGTTTCATTACAGTTTCCCACTTCTTAAACTCATTGGGAGAATCAAATGAAACAAACTGCATTATGACACAGTGAAATGGTTACTCAAAATATTCTTGTTCAAGAATTAATGTCTTTTAGCTAGAATCTCAAAAGTCTGTCAAAGGTTTCAAAACCTTGAGGGGCACAGGCAGCATTGTGAGGTCTGAAGTACACCTCTTAGCAATGAACATCATGATAGGAACATCTGTCTTTTTTTTCTGTAGATTTGTTATTCAGTGGTTGCCAGTAAGGTGAGTGTTTGGAAAAGCCACCTTAAGGCTTCCATCAGTTATTTAATAGCAGCAAAACCACTTTGCATTTGTAGAGTGCTTTGTACTTTTCAAAGTGCTTGCACATGCATTAGTTCATTTCATCTAAATGGTCCTTGATTGGCCTAAAAGTCAAATCAGATTCTCTACGTGACTAAGGATCTTAGAGAGCACTTTATGAGCTGAAAAAAACATGACCCAGAGTGAGGAAATTTGCTCTGAAAGCATTCTGTAAAATAAAGGCACCATTATTACACAAATTTATAAATAGTGAAGCTACTAAATTAAATCCTTAAAGGAATTGTCGGGATTATCCAAAGAATTTCAATGTCTTATTGTTTACTTCATTTTTAATATCATTTTCTGTAGGGCTAGCACCAATTCTACATTATTAAAATTTTTAGACAAAAACTTGTCTCTGTTTCCATTCTGCTTTACTGTTAATAGCCAAGTTCACATATTCCCTTTAAAGAAATTCCGAGGACAATTTGAGGTCAAAAGATCCTAAATTAAAAATATCACAATTAGATGAGGCCTGAATATTTCTCCCTATACAAAGCAGATTTCCCTTTTAAACAAAATAGTGACCTGTGTTTCTACCTGAGTGTCTCCTGCACCAGACATGAAGTAAAAATTAATTTCCATTTTGTTTCACACCGGGAGCCTGTTACACTGACCAACATTGGTGGGAGATGGGGAGGATCACTTATTTCATTCAAATATAATCACACGATGTACAATAAAGACATTGGCTGTTTCAACTCTCTACAGGAAAGCTTTTAAAAAATGAACACATACAGCATAATCTTGAGTATCGTCTTGTTATTCTGCAGGTGGAGTCTGTGGCTACAGAGACATCTGTCATGCAGCATAAGGAATATCGTTTTTTCTGAAATACAAAGAGTACAGAGTAGATCACTTTTAGGATGTCAAATCTAAGAAAAAACTGTATTCTTTGCCCTTAATTTTTTTAAACGATTGATTGTAAGAGTACTGTAATGCAGAGTTGATAGTTTTTCCAATTTATTTGTTGTTCCAAAATAAAAATGAAATCCTACCTCTTAAAATATGTAAGGAGATAGCTAATTTCATATAACAAGTGTGGAAGGAACTGCCTGTGTTGATAATGTGACATGCCTCTATTCCTGGATTCTAATTACGATGTGCAGTCATGTTTCTGTTAGGGTGGAAGTACAGATAAAACCTTGCTTCACAGATACTTTCTGCTATTGATTTGATTATACAGTTCTATTGGAGCAAATCCTAATGTCCTTACAGTTAGTCCTACAAATAGCATCTCTCCTATTTAATTTATAATGTCTATCATTACAATGGGGACTCTACTTTAGAATCTGAATTTTGAATCAAAACTATTCTCCAAATATTATATGTGTTATTACATGCAAAGTAAAATGGAATTTTGAGTCAAGAATCCATACAATTAAGACCCAAAAGTCACTTACACATGAAGCTCCCTGGCAGTTCAAGCTGTGATGAGATAAAAAATAATAATATTAACAATTTTTATTGAGTGCCTGTTATGCACCAGACACTATTCTAAATGCTTTGTGCATGTTAATTCATTTACTTTTCACAACACTTTGAGAGTATTATTATTAATTCTATTTTGTAAATGAGAAACTGAAAACATAAAAATTGGAAGTAATTTTACAAGGATCAAACAGAGATGAATATAGAAGCCAGAATTCAAACCTGGTTAATTTGACTCCAGAGTCCAGACCAGTAACCACTATACAACGTGGATACTCAAGAAGCTAGTGGCAAGAAGGCAGCATGGTGCCTTACATGGTTCATCGTGTCTATAGGATTAAAATAAAACAAACTAAAATGAGGAAGTCAAGAGAACAGCAATAATTTTGTTGTTGTTGTTTTTGTCTATAACAGCAAAAGAAAATTTTCCTAGGCACTAAATGAAAACATGCCTATGAAGATATCTTATAGGCTGGTAGTAAACTAGCCAAAGGTATGAGATAAAAAATATTCCAGATTCAGGCAGAAAGAGCAATATATGCAAAGAACCCATGGCAAGAAGAAACGTGGATGTTTGAGAATCTGAAGCTGAAGCCAGAGTGGCTGGAGTCAGAGTGAGGGGAGCCTGAGGAAGAAGAGGTTGGAGAAGAAAGGAAGCATTCCACTCAGGATTTTGTAGACTGTTAAATAATCTGTTTGGAGGTAATAGGACCAGAAGCCAGGCTGGAGTAGAATGAATGGGTAATAAAGAAATGCAGGAACCAAAAACAACTCTGTAGAAATTTGGCTATGAAGCAGAGGAATGAATTAGAGTAGAAGCAAGAGAGAGATAATAGGATAAAGAGAATGACCTCAGACATAAAATTCAAAATTCCAGTGATAGTACCTCAGAATCTGCCCATATTTCTAGTTATCAATTGCACATAGATTTATAATATTTGAACATTTTCAAAAGGATGAGTAGTTTATAATTTATCATGAAATTTTATAGGGCCATAGACTTCTTTTCCTTTCATAGTGATCCATAACTACAGAGAAACCCTACCCATCTAGATACTCAGAAGACAGAACAGTTTCGGTTATTGTCCATCTGTTGCTTGGGAGGTAAAAGGAATTACCTTCCTTTAAAGGCACCTAAGGCATAGTTATGTAAAAGTCTTCAGGCATCAACCATTCATTTTCATTTTTTATTAAATATTTATTAAACACACACTATGTACCAGCTATTGTGTTTGATGTTGAGAATATAAAGGTGAAAAAGACATAATCTCTGACATGAAGATGTTTATCTAATAACAGAAAAAAAATGCACGTAAAGACATTCCACTAACACATTGTAAAATGGCATAAAGAAATATGCACAAAATGCTGTATCGAAAGGGGTATATGAAGCACTAGATTGAAAAAAGAGAATATGCGTCTAAGCATGAGAGAGCACTCATGCATCTTTGGTAGGGACCCCTGAACTGATTGCTAAATACTGTTAACAGTTTATATTTACTGAGAAATTCTAATGTGCCAGGTAAAGTGATAAGCACTTTATATCTCAAGCAATTATTATACCTATTTTAGAGATAAAGAAATGGGGACAGAAAATGTTTAAGTAATTTGTTCATGACAGAACTATCTAAAGAGTATGAGAGTTAGGATCTAAAGCTAGCCACCCTCCAGAGCCTATCTCCTGTAGTACCATGTTATATATACCATATACTATGGATCACCATATGCCATGACATATAATTAGAGATTAACCAAGTGCATGTGTGTTGGTAATGGTGAGAAGGGCAGTTCCCAGGCCTGAAAATCAGTCCATCCATTTTGCTATTCTCTGTGTCTAATTTCAGTCAGATAACAGGATGATGAAATAGTTATCTCAGGATTAAAAAGGACATATGACAACTTTCCCAGATCATTTTTAAGATATTAGTTAGCAGGGGCATATTATAATATAATCTATTATTCTGGTCCTCAGTTTACCAATATAGAATAGAAATAGAATGAACAACAGATTCTTTTCATTTTAAAGTAAAATTTGGTAAGAATGGCCTGGAGGAAAATTTTCAACTTAGGTTAATAAGTCCATTTGACAAAAATGGTTCACAGAGAAGCAATCCTGCTCCTTCCCTAATGATTTCAAGTTAGGCTCCATCACACCACCTAGCAGTGATGGCACTTAAGGCACCATAGGTGATTAAAACCAATGTAGGCTGTGAAGAACAAATACAAAGATCAGAAAGGAGAAACAGTGTTCACTTTGACAGCGGTAGGTATACATTAAGATCAACCAGTGCTACTCTTATCTAATCACTGAAGATAGAAATGTTCTAAAATGGCACAGTACAAACTACACGTGTTGGGAAAACAAGATAACAGAGGCTTTAGCCTTAGAACCTGCAATAGACTAGATATTTATGTCCCCTTAAAATTTATATATTGAAATCTAACACTCAATGTGCTGATATTAGGAGGTGGGGTCTTTGGGAGATGATTGGCCATAAGGATGGAGCCCTCATAAATGAAATTAGTATACTTAAAAAAGAGAACCCGGAGAGCTCCTTTGCTCCTTTTACCATGTGAAGACACAGCAAGAAGATGGCCCTCTATGAACCAGGAAGCAGGACGTAATCAGACACTAAATCTGCTGACACCTTGATCTTGGACTTCCCAGCTTCCAGAACTGTGAGAAACAAATTTCTGTTGTTTATAAGCCACCAAGTTTATGGTATTCTGTTATAGCCTGAATGGACTAAAACAGGACTTCAACCAACAGAAGAGGGACTAAACAAGAATGGTATTGCTGTGGATTTTTTGAGAATTATAGAGTGAATATTTTGGGAGATTATCTTTCAATAAACTGAGAGGTCATTAAGGGGATAGGAGAAAAGCGACTGAGGAACAGTTGAGAGAAAGGCCTTAGAAGGTTCAATTTGTTTTACGAGTTTTCTTCATACTGCCAAGCTTCTTGCTTTCTTATAATGACAAAAGCAAATTACAAAATGAAGAAGAAGAAAAAGAAGAAGAAGGAAAGAGAGGGAGAGGAGCAAGAGCATTATAGGAAAATAATGAAGGCAGAGAAGAAATTTAAGGGGCAAATCAAAGTATAAAATTAAGTCTAAAAATAAAATTAAAAACAAAATAAAGAAAAATCTTAACCTAAATAATATAAAGTTTATTAAGGATAAAACCTAAAGAATAAAAGAAAAGAAAAACCAAACCCAATGATTTTTTTTAAAAAATCAAAACATGAACATAAGAGGTGTAAAAATTTAAAGATAAACCAAACAAATAAAAAAGATAAAAGAGCTAGCACCAGTGAGATAAAATACTAGAAACATGAAAGTTAGAGAGATGAAAAGTAAAAGCTAAATCAAGTAAATCCAAGTTAAAACCAATATTTAGAAGCTGAGCATAAAAATTTTTAAAGGCTGTTTAATATTTATTTTTTTCCTTAAAATAGAATAGAAAAAAAGAGAGAGAAAGTGAAGACAAGAGAAAAACAAGAATCCTAAAGAATTAAGCAGAACAATCTAAAATGAAAACAGAGAAAATAGAGTAGTGAACATACACCATGACAACAAGAAATTTTAAAAATAACATTGGGATGTTGATTTATACATCAGCATGTGTTCTTGATGTAATAAGGAAACAAAAGCAATAAGCCAAAGAAGGGAAAGAGATAAACTTCTAGTACTCTGAAAGTGTACCCTTGGTTTCTGTCCATCCTTCCACATCTTTGGTCCTCATGCAAAAAAAAAAAAAAAAATACAGGCATACCTCAGTGACATTGTATGTTAGACTCCAGATCACTACAATAAAGAAAGCTGTATGATTTTTTTGGTTTCCCAGTGCATATAAAACTATGCAAACCTTACATTAGGTTTAAAAAGTAATATAAATACCTCAATTAAAAAGTACTTTATTGGTAAAAATAAATGCTAACCATCACCTGAGGGAGCTGGCTGGTTGAGGGTCTTACTTCAAAGTTGATGAAAATCCAGTATCTGTGAAGCTCCATAAAGCTCAGCCTTCTTCAACTGCTTACAACCAGAAACAGGCGAAGCCTCAGCAATTTAAGTATGGTATGTCCTAGGTAAAATTACAAAAGAAAGTCTATTTTTTTTAAATCTGTTTATCCCTTCAATATCCTCCTACTTTTTAATCTATTATTTATTCATTAAAGAATCAATATTTAGTTTGAATCAATTTCATTCTAGTATTTTCGGGATAACTTTCATTTTAAAAAAAGGCCCACTGGAGGAGTATTTTGGATAGGGATCATTCCTTCCTATCCTGGGTTTCAGTGATTAGTGACACCAGGAAGATTCACGTTAGATGTCTCCCCTTTGTTACATCTCCATCCTGCATCTCTCTCCACCCTTCTTCACTCTGTTCTGTGTTATAGGAGGTTGACTTTCATGGACCATGTCCATGGGCTTTGCTTACTGAATGACACAGTAGGTAAAAGTACATCATAGGCAAATTTAATTTTGGCATTCTCTACTATAACATTCAAAGTTCTCCTACTACCCATAGGCTGCCAAAAGGTCTCCATTTTGACATACCTCCAGGGCCATTGCATTATTTAGAATGGGTCTGACTTCCTCTTCTATACAAACTTATCTGTATATTGAACCATTTTCCCAAGACCCAGATCTTTCTAATGTATATACAGGTGAATCACTGTAATAACCTCTGCCAGAAAATAAATTGGCCCTCACTAAGCTAGCGCAGTTTCCTAATGGCCCTCAAACTACATCAGAATGAATTATTACATTAAAAAAAATCTTAACTAGCCTTTTCCCTCCAGTTTTGTCCTCCATCCATTAATATCTCCATAAAGACATTTTTACTATGCTACTCACTGGTTTTAAAAGCCTCAATTACATCTCATTGTCCATGAGATAAATTCAACCCTTTGAGATTCACAATCTGGCTTCAAAAAGTCTTTAAGTTTATCCACCACACAGAAAGTCCTAGCATTAGGAGAACAACATAAAGTAGGGAGAGGAAAGAATCTAAACACCACACCCCACTTTCCAAAAACATTTTCTCCTTGTATTCTTCAATAGCAAAAGAATAACATCCCATGACGAGGATGGACTCCTCCATGAGATGGCATTTATAATCTTTCTTTGACTTTCGCTTCTATCATGATGAAAAGTTGCAAGGTTTACACTGCCTAGAAGAGTAGTACTGTGACTTATGCATCAGAATTTACCTGATTTCATAAGCTGTCAATTTTCAATTTCTATTCTTCTTAGACTATAAAGATGCTTTCAGAGATTTTGTGACATTAGACTGTGGCATTGTAAGTGGGTCATAACCTGAAGTACCAAGGTTGTATGATGTCTCCCAAACCCAATGCAGCATTCCTTCAGCAAAACCTGAACATACTCACCGAGTATATTCTGACTTCCATTGTTCTAAGCCTCTTTATTTCCTTCCCTGAAGTGTCTCTTATCTTCCTCTCTGCTTATCTGGATATCATCAGCACATGTCATGTGCTAAATAATTAGTAAGCATTACCATTATTATTACTTGCCATTCAAAACTCATTTCTAGCACTGTTGCCTATATACCTTACTATTGCCCATATACTACATTACAGCATGTTTTTCTTAATACAGGTCAGGTTTCCCTAATTAGAACATAAGTGCTTTTAGGGAGCTACCATGTCTGACATTTCTTTGTATCCCACATCAGCACACAACTCCAGGAATGGACAGAAAATAGTAGCTAAAGTCAAAGCATCCTCTCCCTAGGAAAGGCAGCTCTAAGGAGGCAGACCTCTCAACCTGACAGAAAAGGGTAATTTTACTGCACTTCTCTTATCTGCTCAGAGACCCTGCACTATTTAAGAAAAAAAAGTGTTAATAATTGACCTTCTACTTGAATAGAGTCAACAAATGCAGGAAAAGTCTAATCAAGTAAATGTTTTGCTTTCTCAAAAAACTCTTTCATGGGCTCTTCTTTCCAGCAAATCCCTTTGCTGTGCAACTGGGCAGCTCTTTGTAGTCCCCATCCTGCCTTCAGCCTAATCCGCTCACTGTTCATCTTGCCATGTTGCCATATATATTAAGTAGGACACAGATTAGATTGCATGAACAAATAAACCCTACAATTCACTGGCTCAAAAAGATACTTGTTTACTTTTTAAGAGTTCAGAAGTAGGCAGGTAGTCCAGGGTGAGTAAGAGGCTCGGCTCCAAAAGCATGTTCAGAGACCTAGGTTCCTTTCATCTTTTTGTGGTGTCATCCCCTAAGCAGATGACTTTATCAATGTGGTCAAGGCTGGCTGATTATATCCACATTCTAGGTCACAGGAAGTAGGGGAAAAGGAAGTGGAGAGCAACTGATTCCCCTCAAGCATTTTCCATCACCCAGGTAAGGTTTTCTTCTTAAATAGGGCCCTAGAACCTCAGATAGTTAGCCATAGTTAGGTATGGACATCAGGGAGGTAGTCTATGCTCTGAAAGTGGAAGCTCCAAGCCCAGTGTCATATCACTACTACCATACGTAAACCTAATACCCTTATTTATAAACACCTCAAAACGTGTCCCATGATGTCTCTCAGTCCCAGTTTGTGGGTATATGCATCCTCAATATGAATTATTATATAAATATCCTGTAATTGAATGTGTCAAGAACTGCCATGCTCCCTTTATCCAGTCTCTTGGCCCTGTACCTAAATTGTATTATCTACTCTGCAGCACCCATGGGTTCATACCTAACACTCTAATCCAGTAGTTCTTCAACTGGGGCACTTTTATCCCTTAGGAGATATTTGACAATGTCTGAAGACATTTGCAGTTGTCATAACTGGAGAGGAAGTGCTTTTGGATAAGGATGCTGCTAACCAACCTCCCATACATAGGAGAGGCCTCCATGACAAAGTATCCACACAAAATGTAAGGGTGGCAAGTAGATTGCAGTTGGCAATGTGCTTTTTATCCACATTTTGGCTTACTTTTCTCACCATACGCTGCTTCAGACTTTTAGTCTAGATTCTTATAAAAGCTAATAGTCTCAGTGGTCTATGACCACAAAGATTATTTAAGTTGATCTTTTTGAGTAAAATAAAATTGTACTGTTTTTAGGAAATATTAAAAATTTGACCTCAAGACTAACGAAGAATGAATATATACAGTTTAGTGAGTAGAGCCCAGGACTGGGGACCAAGTTCTTGATCTTGTTCTGCTTTTTATCCAGCCATGTCATCATGAACAAATCATAGCCCTTTGAGCATTAGTTTTACCTATCAGTAAAATGAAAAGTTAGACTCGTTTACTTACTAAATTTTCGTTGTACCTAGTCCCCAGTTACACTAATTGTCACTTCTCTTTCTCTTCTATTTACACACACAAATATACACACCCTTCTTTTTACAAAAGAGGTAATTTCCTCAGTTAAGTGTACATTACCTAGAATTAATACAGTATCAGTTTGCAGCAACAGTTAAGCCAACAGTCAAATCTATCTATATCCTTACCAAATTCTTTTACTAATTTCAAACTTTCCATTCCTCAACTTAATTGTGTGAGCTCAGCCAAAACTTACACTCTCTGGGCCTTAGTTTCCATTTGGCAAAGTGAAAGATCAATTTTCAAATTGCTTTCTAGTTCTGATAGACTTTGCCTATCCAGAACCTCATCCAGCCTAACCCTGCACCCTCCTAAGACTGTGTGTTGATTGGTTTTATGAAAATATAGTAATACTCACAAGTGAAGATATCAGCATTAAATAAATTGACAGTAGGAAACATGCTTATCTTTTTATGACTTCAAGAATAACGACTGACCATAAACATGCAATAAATGGTGGTTATTTTGTGATGTTATATTTGCAATCCTTGTTTTTCTTTTTTATTCTATTTTACAGCCCACACTAAATGAAACAGAGAGCAAAAGATCAAATTTAGACGTATCACAGAGATGCTTCTCTTAAGTTTCCTAAGTAACTCTCCCAAACCTGATTTTTTTATATCAGAAAAAAAGACATACAACATATTATGTTTGTCCTCAAGCTTTGCAAAAATGGCTGTTCAGGATTTGGTTAAGCAAATCATTCTGCATCCTGGTAATTCATCTTCAGTTTAAGGATCTATCATGGGATGCTTTAGGCTAGAATAATGGTCAAATTTAAATTGGCTAAAATTAAGGTTTATGATGAAAGAAACTTCATGATATTTGTGACTTTTGGGTTTCTGGGAAGTTGATGTGTACACCAGGTAACCTGCAAATGTTTTCTATCTTCCCATGTGGGTAAACATTTGGAACATTAGAGGCAATCAGCAGTGCTCAATTGCTAGTCTTACAGGGTCTCCCATCACAGTAGAAACTAGTAATTGCCTCTAAATTCTAGGGTTTGACATCCCAGGGACACCACCAAGCTGCTTATAAGTTGATCATTATAGTGGACAGGAACAAGTTCTCAGGGGTTCCCCTAAGGAGTAGACAAAACTTTCTGCCACATTCTACCAACTGAATTAAATTTACTTTGTGTGAAGCAATTGAGATTATCACTTTAATAACCTTTTTAGGTAACTGGTTAACTTAACAGTCAGAACTTATTGGACACAAACAGAGAGAAGTTCATTTTTCCTCTCTCTAATTCCAACCCCCAACATGTTGATGAATTCCTTTTTTTCTTTGTGTCTCCAGCCAGTTCCATAACTCTGTCCACTTTCAGTTATTTACCAACAACATTCGGTCCTGTTTAAAAGTCAACACAGAGGGACCTCAAGATAATCATGCTGAGTGAAATAAGCCAGACTGAAAAAGTAGAAAATCGCATGATATCACTTATATATGAGATATAAACCTAAAAGCAACAAACAAACAGGACAAACAAACAGAGACTCATGGACATGAATAGTAGACTAATAGTTACCAGAGGGTAACAGGGAGGAGTGAGGTAGCTGGGATAAAAGGGTCAAATATCAGGTGACATTAAAGAATATTTTAAAAATAAAAATAAATAAATAAATAAATTAATTAATTAATTAAAAATAAAAATAAAACTTGGTCTCTTCTCAGCCACCACCCTCCCCCACCCCACCCCCGTAACTGGAGGAGTTGCAGTAGGAGGGAAAGGTGAGTCTGGGCTATTGCCCTACCTTCCTCTCTGGGAGCAGACATTAGGAGGAGGAATGTGTATAACAGAAGAGAATAGTCTTTGCTTCATGGCTGAGTGACTGCTTCTCTGTCTAGCCCAGTCTGACCAAATAGGCTCTCTGCATGGCAACTATCCAAAAATTACCTCTTTCTTTGGGTTTATGAGTGACTTCTGGAGAGATATGGGGCTTCCTCACCACACAGTTCCCTGATATGAAGATAAACAACTACTATCAAATACCATCCTCCCACCAACACCCCTCCATACACACACTCACACAGATACAGACATACACACACACATCTTGACCCTGAGAATCACCAAACCTCTTTCTGCTGGACCCACTTGCCTTTCAGGAAGCCGCCTTAGATGGTCCCTTTGAGCCACTGGAAACTTAATCTTGCTAAACAGTGGAGGGCAGGCTGCTTCCCTGTTGTCCCTCTTTCTACCCCCTATAGCAATCTCACATCCTTTCCTTGCAGGCACAAGGACATCTCAACAAGTCTGTGCCTAAGTAAATCATCACTGCAGGAAAGAGGTTCAAAGTGTCCCTTTCTTGCAGGTATTTCCAGTCTTTAAGAGGAAGCCATAACATTCTCCACTAACTGACAACTCTTCCCTTCACAATTTTCTCAATCGGTCCTTTCTTCTTTCACTTCCTCTTTCTTCTTACCTCCTTTCCTTTCTTTCTCATTTCATTCTTTTTTTTTTTTTTTGGACTGGTGTGGGAATGATGATTGAAATGACAGTATCTGTTGCCTCTCAGTACACCAAGAAAGAGACATGTAGTCCTACCTGTTTGTGGTTATTTTCAGAATGTGAGGTACTTTGTATCCCCTTTGCCCCAGTTTTGGATTACATTGCCAATTGAAGGAAAAATGGAAAGTCACACTTGCAAGAGTTTTACTCTCACATCATCAAATCATTGGGCATATCATAGACTCAATAACTGAGCAACACAACTGTCTACAGACAAAGACCATAGTCTTAAGATACATACCTGGGTTCAAGATTCAGCTCTATCTCTTAACCTATCATGTGATTTTAAGGCCAAGTGCACAATTAAGGATCAAGTTTCTCGTCTCTAGAATAGGAACAATATCAACCTTGAGAGCCTTGAGCTGTGACTTGTAAAAGTATTCATTAAGACACATTATTTAATATTTTCATCAGATTCACAAGCAATATTGTGAAAACCACGTGCAAGACATTGAGTAAGGAAAGTTTGATGTCTGACTTCAAGGAATTCATGATCTAATATAGAGACAGACACATAAAGACATAATTATAATACAATGTTGCAATTTTCTATTCTACTAATATGCATTTATAAACCTCCAAGACTGTGTGCATTACTACACAAACTTTTTGAACCTGGGACATTGGTCTTTTAGGGATTTTTTCCAGAATACCAATTAGTCGTTCAAGGAAATGAGTTTAAAAATTACTGTTATAGTGGGAGTGTCTCCATAGCATAGTGGTAAGTGTGTCTGCTTTATACGCAGGAGGTCCTAGGTTTGCACCCCAGGTGGAGCCATGGACCAGGCCTCGGGTGCGCCAGGCCGCAGGTGCACCAGGCCCCAGGTGCATGGCACGAGCATGTGGGTGGAGATGCCCCACCTTCAGAGATCCAGTTCCTCAGGGGAAATAGCAACATCCATAAGTCAGGGGTGGAAGTGGCGGGGTAGGGGGAGGATTAAAGAGAGGGAAAAAATAAAAATAAAAATTACTGTTATAGGTAATAAGGGATCATTAAAAGATTCAAGCTGGGAGTGATATCATCATATTTGTATTTTAAATTAAACATTCTGATAGATGTGTAGAAAATAAATTTGAAAGGATAAAAATTTGAGTATTTAGTGAACACAACTAGGAGGCTGTGGAAGCAATCCACAACTGATTTTATTCCTGGAAAAAGTTTTCCACTTTTTGCAAATCTATATCTGCAACTGATTCCTAAGGAGCAGCTGATTTAACTTTTCCAAATAATAAATAATAAATAACTTTTCCAAATAATAAATCTTAGTCTGACGTGCCTAGATTTCTCAGAGTGTGGTCAATGATATTCTCAACCTCTTCCTAACTTTGCCATGCCCTTATACTGCATGTGTACTGAACACTATTGAGAGGAAGTCACTGTACTAGCTGTGTGACCTGTATAGAAGTAAAATAATAAAGATAGGAAAAGAGGAAATTTGAAAGCTTTTATGTATTAGATGAGGTAAATACATCGATGTGAAAGCTACACCATGCTACAGGTCAGAGACACACACCAAAATCTCAATAGCTTACCACAATAGAGATTGCTACCCTGTTTATACTAAATGTATATCATATGTTGATGTGGGAGAGGGGTTCTGCTCCACATAATCACTCAGGGACCCAGATGATGGAGATTCTGTAATCTTATAGCAGCACCTCTTAAAAAGAGAGTTTCTGGGTCATTACAGAAAGAGAAAAAACATGGAGATTGAGACACTGGCTTTGGTCTGAAATAACCTTTTACTTTTGGTTACAGCCCACCAACCAGAATTAGTTATAGGGTCTTTAATAACTGCAAGTATTCTGAAAAATGTGACCTCCCATATGGTCCCTAGGAATGGGAGGAAAACCAAATATTGGTAATACCATTTATAGTCAGCGAAGAAAAATCAAGGATGTTTCCTATGAGTGATGAGGTAAACGATAGTATCATGTAATGGGCGCATGAAGATTCTAGAAGAGGGACAAATGTTTGGAAGATGAGATGATGACTCCCATTTATGAGCATTTTGAGTTTTATATGCCAAAGGAATTTTCATGAGGATAACATGTATATTGTTGGAAATTTAAAGTCTAACTCTTAAAAGAGAATTCTATCCTGGAAATAAGATTTAGAAATAATCTTTAATTCTTAAAACCAATGGTGTAAGTACTGTCCAAGAAGAGTAAGATATTCCCTAAGGAACATCAGAGTTTTTTGATTTGAGAGAAAATCCCAGGAAGAAGACAAAAAACTGTCAGAGACAGACAAGAAAGAACCCAGAAATGTCTTTTAAAAAAAAAAGAAAGAAAGGAGATGAGGTCTTGTGAGAGAAAGTAATCATCAACAATAAACACAACTAAGAATTCAGGTAATACAGAGGCTAAAAAGGGCCCAGGTGACTTAACAGTTAAGATGCCATCAATTTCACGTATGAGATCATGCAATATTTACCTTTCATTTAGCATAATGTCCTCTGGTTTCATCCATGTTGTCACAAATGACAGGATCTCCTTCTTTTTTTTAAAGCTGAACGATATTTCATTGTATTTATACTACATTCAAACATGACAGACATCTATGTTTTTTCCATATCTTGGTTATTGTGAATAATGCTGCAATGAACATGAGGGTGCAGATATCTCTTAAAGATCTTGATTTCATTTCCTTCAGATATATACCCAGAAGTAAGATTGCTGGACCATATATTTCCCTTTTATAATTTTTGAAATAATCTTTATCCTATTTTTATAATGACTATAACAATTTCAATTCCCACCAACAGCACATAAGGTTTTCTTTATTTCCACCTTCTCGCCAACACTTACTTTTGTCTTTTTGATAATAGCCATTGTAACAGGTATTAGGTGACATCCTGTGGTTTTGATTCACATTTCCCTGATTAGTGATCTTGAGCACTTTTTCATGTACCTGTTGACCGTGTGTATGTCTTCTTTGGAAAAATGTGTATTCAAGTCCTTTGCCCATTTTTTAATTGAGTTGTTTGGCTTTTTGCTATAGAATTTATGAGTTCCTTGTATATTTGTTAATATTTGTTTATTAACCCCTTATTAGATATATGGTTTGCAAATATTTTTTCCATCCCATAAGTTGCCTTTTTACTCTATGAATCATTTGTTTCCTTTGCTGTGAATTTGAAATACTTCCTAGTCTTGCCAGTTTAAAATCACACATGTAATTATTTTTCTTCTTTGTTGAATTGCAAAATAAAAAGAAGCTAGCTCAGAAAGAGGTTCATGAAAGGAATAGAGACACAAACCAGGCTGACATAATTTGAGCAGTGAGAAGACAGTGAGAAATTGGAAGAGGTTCAGGAAAAGAAGTTTTATTCCTCAATGCCATGAATCATTCATTCATTCAACCAATATTTAGTAAGGATATATTGAGTGTAAATGAGATGCACGTGCTTTCTTCTCTTGAGATTTTGCTCTAGTGCATGAGTGTCACATTTTCTCCTTGTTGTTCCTGTAACGTTTTATACATTCCTTTATTTTAGCACTTTTAACATTATATTTTAATTATTTCTTGTATCTCTTAAGAAAATGAGCTCTTTTAAGAATAAAGGGGAAAGATTTTATTGATCTGTTTATACCAAAAGCTCCTCACAATACCTGGCATAGAAAGCCTGCAATAAATTTTTTAATTAAATTATTTAATCCTCACAATTCTGTGAAGTAGTTCGAATTAGCTTCATTTCACAGAGGAGGCTATTGAGGTTCAGGGTGGCTACCATTTACCGAAGATCACAATCTGTAGGAGGCAGAGCTGAGAGCAGAATCCAGGTTTTGGATTCATGTCGTTTCTCTTCATCACATCAGAACTGCTTTGACATTGTTTTTCCTGTGGTGATGGGTTCAAAATGACTTATTCATTGCTTTTCAAATTCTTCGTTCTAGTTAAGATTACAGATTAGCAGTGCAATCTGAGATGTGAATTGCACAATAGATCAAAATCAGTCTGAGAATTCCCATGTTGCCCAAACCCACAACTGTGACTGGGCCTTAAGCCACAGCATACTATTAAGATTAACCATATGAAATTACTATTTTGGGTCCAAGAAAAGCCAAATATCAGCATTTTCATATGGTTCAACCTAATAGGGTATAGAGTAATTCTTTCTATAGTATGAAACTAAAAGTATAAACTAATAATATAAATTAATTAGTATAAAACTGAGCAGCATGGTGAGGAAGAAATGTTTTGAACTAACAAGGTTTGTAATCATGTTATTTAAACTTTCTAAACCTCAGTTTCCTAATCATTATAATGAAGATAATAATTTCTTCCTAAATAGCTGTTGTAAAGAATGACTGATGTGGTCATGTATGTAAAATGTCTACCTCTAGACCTGACCCATAAATGACACTAAATCAATCGCAGTTATAATTATGGTCACAGAGTAGGACATGGGTGATTTTAATATAGGATATTTCTTTAATCACTAGTATTTATTTTCAGAGTTTATTTGGAAGTAAGATTTCTAACTTGCTATACATATTTTTTATGTTATTCTTCTGGAATTTCTTGTGATTATATGTATTACTTGCTTCAGAATTAAAGGACTCACCCCCACTATATGGAACATCTAACCAGATGTCAATACAAGTTGTCTGCCAAGTAATATCTTTTAGCAAAAAGTAATCTTCAACAGGGAAGAACTAGCCAAGCAGTAGGGTTTCAAGGATAAATATTTATATGAACTATCTCAAAGAATTTTCAGAAGCATTGACTGGTCTAAGCTCTAGAAAAGTAACCTAGCCAAAATCTTTCTTTTGGAATGAAGATTAATAACCAGAAATGTCTGCTCCAAACCCAATATAGATAAGCAGTCAGAATTATCTTCACTTTCAGAATTCTCTGGTCAGCAGTATGTGGACTAAACCAAATTATCTCTGAAAATCAGAAAATAATAGCAGTAGTATTTTATTTAAAAATCTATGGTTTAGTATCATGCACTTCTGGAAATTGAGCACCCATCTGTATATTTGAAAAAGGTCAAAATGGAGATTCCTCAGGGAGTAAAAGTAGTTCAATCTATGCTTAAATCTCCAATCATGTTGTTTTATGTCATCTAACTGTATATCTTTTTGATAGAATTTTCATACTGTTACCGTTGGAGCGATCAGAGTTCCAGTAACACTCACTTCTAGATCCTTTTCACTGCCAAAGAAATGAATTTCAACTTAGTCAATATGAGAAATATTTGTTTATTTAAAACAGTATGAGGTAGAAGACAGGTCAAGCCTAAAACCAGCTAGCCACATGAAGTTAGTTTACGTACCCTTAAGGAGGGGGTATGGGTTACAGCCAAGGAAGATGGTGAGCTGTAACCCATGGAGAGAGAGAGGTCTGCCTTATTTTTGGCAGCCGTGATGGGGTGGTCCCAAAGACATTCCTAGGTGAATGGCAAACGAGGTCACCTTGATTGACACCTGGCTGCTATATAACTTTATTAGTGCACATATGCTTACCCAGAATTCGGTATGTTATAATTAAATTCATGAAATTCTAGGCATAGTCATGATATTATGATGCTATAATAAGGCTGAAATTATGAGCAGTACTTCTGCGCATAACTATATTTGTAGCTGGTTTAGGCCAATTAAGACTATGAATCTCCTTTCTCTTGTCTCTGGGGATGCAGGAGGGATTCTCTAACTACAAATAGGGTGTTTTTTGAGCTGTCTCTAGGCTGGGCCCCTATTCCTTTGTTCCACTGTCGCTCATGTCTAACTTGATACCTAACAATACAGTCCTTGAATATTCTATAGAGATTGGGTATAAAACTAGACTTCATGATCTTTGTACTTTTTCTCATAGATACAGCTAAAATGGGCAAGAATTTAAGTCTACAAACAAAAATGTGTCAAAATGCAGTCTTTATTTTCTAAAACTTAATTTAATTTTAGACTGTATGGCTCAATCTAACAACTTCCATGTATATCCTCTTAAATTCAGCAATTAATTTCTCAGATACTTCAGTAATATCGGGGTTGTTTCTATCTTCCTGCTCTTCCCCCTGGCATTGACAGTGAGCTCAGAGGACACCCAGGTAAATGCTATCAGGAGTACAGAAGTGATGCATCTTAGTCAATTCATACTTTAGTTGTGACATCCTTCCCCATGGGGTTCATTCTAGGCTCTGGGGGTGCTTAGAGACACTTTGGTTCAGGGAGTTGGGGAGAGAGTATCCACCCGCCATGCTCAGTCTGTTGGGTCCTTGGCCTCTGACTGACCTCAAGTTACCTCAGCAGTAACTTTTCCTCTCTGGGTCTCAGCATAGGTGAAATCAGTCTCACTCTCATGGGGCCTGAACATGCTGTGGATGCTGACTCAGTTCTCACCCAACTCCCTAGTACTAGTAATGTGCCCAAGATTTAACTGGGTCTTTGCTCCCTATGCCTGCTGCATCCTTCCAATGAGATTACCCTGAGATTTCAGAGGACCACAGTTTCTCTCATAGTGCAACTTTGCAACCAGAGACCCTCTGAAATCATCCCTCATTATTATGAACTCACGAGAAACAGATAGAGTTGTCTCTGGCACTCTGCAGCCTTAACAGAGCATATTGCCTATTCTCCCAGATGATAGTATGGAAAGCCTTCTTTCCAAGTCTTGCTAGCCTTCAACATAAGACACAGGCTCTGCTCAGATCTAAAACTTTAAGAGGCTATCTAGCATCACATCCCCCATCCCAGAACCTAGGTTGAAGGGGCAGAGGCTGACACAAGGCTTCCCAAATTCACATCTCACTCTTTCCTCTCTACTTCTCTTCCCACACTTACTTCCCTGAAGTGTCTCTAACTAGTGTACGGGTGAAGGAAATTGCAAACATTTGCATGTGTAGACATCCTTCTATCTGACTTTCAGGGCAACATCTTTTAAACCAAAGAGCCAAAAATTTTGCCTGCTTGTTATTCAGGTTCCTCAAAGGCCCCTTTCCCTATACTCACCCCTCGTCACCTGTGACCACAATCTTATTGTCTAGGCCAGAGGTGAAGATGAGGCCCTTGTATTATAAGTGAAGAAATTCCATTTGCAATTTGATTATAGAACATTCCGTATCTTCCTTTCCCAAAAGTTCTATCTGCTTAGAATGAGATCTAGGTATCATTATGAACAATTTGTCACATCGTCAGTACAAATAGTTTCTATATGAAGCCTTCTACCAGCCACAGCATTCTATAGCTATTGGCCAAGATGTCTCAACTTTGGGGCTATTAAAATTCTGAGCTGGATATTCTTGTGGAATACTGCTGTCCTGATCATTGTAGGACATTTAGCATTATCCCTGGTCTCTACCCACTAGATACTAGTAACACCCATCCCCAAGTCATGATGACTAAAAACGTCTCCAGATGTTGCCAAATATTTCTGACTAGGGAAGGCACCTGAAGCAACACATACTGACTGTGTGATGCTTTAAATATTTTGATCACAGACTGCTTCTAAAAAGCACTTTGCAAAACAACCTTTTTTATCTTCCCTATGAGTCAGATAGCACAGATTATTAGCCCCATTTCCACAGACAGAAACTTGGAAGGACTTGGCTTTCCCGGTCAGGTCATGGAAGTCTGTACTTTCATTTTCCCCCTCTGAAAAGTGAAAATGATAATCACTGTTTTTCTTTCCCTGCCTGAGATGAGGCAATAACTAGAGAGCAATGCCCTTTCATAACTGCTGTTACCAAACTTCTACACCAATCAGCTTCAAAGATAAATTTAACTTTGTCTTCCTATTTCATGGACATCAGAAATAAAACTCTCAACATAAATAAAATGGCAGCAAGGCACATGTTTCATCAATGTAACTGTCAAATTACATGGAGTGAAAAATAAGTTCCAGCAAAACCAATAATAATTGGATAGTTGTTTTTCTGTGTCATACCCAGACACAATGCAATTTTTAAAGCATTAATGTGTCCAACATGCTTACCAAAGTAACCTTTGTGATACCAATCTAACACTTGGGAATAAGTGCAGTTAAGCTATAAATACAAACAACTGTGAACTGTCAGTTCTACAACACTCTATTCACACGGATTTCAAAGGCCAAGAAATTATACGAGACCGTATAATAGTTTGTGAGCCACAAAAGTACATGGCCTCATATTTGCTACCACTATACAAACTGATCCAAAAAACATGGGATATTTGAAGATGGCTGAGAATTACCAGAGAAATCTACCTTGTTGGGAAATAAAATCCACCTCTTTTTAAATACAAGAGCTTCCTACTATATGATTATCATAAATTATTTCAATACATCTGTAAAAACCCAGAGCAGGAACTACATAACTCTGTATCCACAAATGGGGAAAGTATCAAGTTTAGAAATTGAATTGAGTGGGTCTCAATAAATGTCATTTGAATGTAAGCAAATAAGAGATACGAGACTAAAAAACATATACCTTAAAAAAAATCAGGAACTAGGCAAGTAATTTAATAAAAAGTTAAAATAAACTCTGAGCTGATAGAATAGTAATTTTTAATTTAGTGTATTTTGTTTCTACTGGCTGCATAAACATAACTGAGAGATACGAAGAATGAGTCCATATCACTTACTGCAGATGGATGTTTGTTAACTCGTATGCATAGCTAAAATAGCATAGACTGTCTTATTCAAGATGTTAGTGAAAAGATTATTATTTAAACATTAAATATAACAAAATGGCTTATTTTTATAGTTACTTTAGTATTCAGTTAAAGTTGCATATACTTAAATATAAACAGATTTCTAGCTGAAAATTTGAATTTGTGACAAGGTATATTAATCACAATTGTTCTAGTATCTTTTAATATAAATAAATTTTAAAATAAAGCCTGTGGAAATCAGTAATCCAAAGCTAAAATCGTCACACACAAAAATCTAAAACTCCCAAAGCCAAAAGAATACAATTTTCAGACAATATTGATTCTCTGACTGTGAATCTGGAAGGTCTTGAGTGCCCTCTACAGGCTATTTAAGTAATTTTCAAAGATTTGAAGTTAACTTCCAAAATATATTTGGGCAATTTTAAAAATAAGTAATTGGGGTTTTATTTTTTAAAGCATTACATGTTTATTTACGGCCATGCTACCCTGAACAAGCCAGATCCCATCTGATCTCGGAAGATAAGCAGGGTCGGGCCTGGTTAGTACTTGGATGGGAGACCACCTAGGAAGACTAGGTGTTGTAGGCATAAAAAATAAAACATAAGAGATTGTAAGCTGACAAGATCCTTGCAATCTGTGAGGTCAACCAAGGGTTGCCTCGCCAAATAAATAAATAAATAGAAAGATAGATAGATAGATAGATAGATAGATAGATAGATAGATGAAAGCACTACATCTTTACTACATAAAATATTTGGAATAAAAAAATCACTTATAATTCTAATATTCAGAAATAATCACTAATAACTATTTTCATATATATTCTTTGTTGGTTATATGTACACATGCACATACATATTTATGATTTTTTCCCTCTTAAAGCATACTGTAAATGTTTTACCATGATTGGTTTGAGTGGGTTTTTTTAATTTAATGCATTCTTCAAAAATGTGTTTTATTGACAAATCACCATTTCTTATCATCAGAATTCCTTGTTGAAAAGTAACGCTCCCCCAAAAAACAAAGAAAAGAAGAAAAATTTAAATAAAATAAAACAAAACTCAGTAACCACTCAGGGTGGATCCATAAGCAATAAAATTAAGATGTGCATTACTCTTCAAAATAAAAACACCATAAAGATATTCTGAATAATTTTTCACATTTCCAATAAAAAGTGGTCATTAAAATCAAATTAGACAACTGGAGTTCTCATTTAAACTATTCCTCTATGGTTTCCAGCCATTAATAACATTGCCAGAGCAGTAAGATTAAAGTAATACCACATTTGAATTAGCTGGATAATTGCCTTGGTTTCTGCTTGTTCATAGTCTTATTTATCCTCAAAGATAGTTTATACTTTAGGAAATAAAACCACATGTAGCATATTAGGTGCTTGTCGAAATCAGACTAGACTAGACCTGGTTTTGTTTTTCATTTTTTAGAATAATGATACATACCTTTAAGGATGCCAAATAGATCAGACGTTCTTTTAAAAAATATGCAATCTTAAATTGGATTTTAAAATAATCTTAAACAATATTCTGATATTGACAAACGAGATTCTCTGCTTACAGAGTTCATTCTTTTTTAATATGCTTAAGTGAATATGGTCACTCCACTGCTTAGAGAATACAGGCATAAAGGGCTTTGCCCACAACCAAACAAGTGTTTCACAGTGAAGAGGAGTTTTCATCTTCCTTTCTAGTGGGTGCAGAAATTACTGGCAGAGATGACATTCAATCACAGTAACTCCAAGACCTTGTTTGAGGTGAGTTAAACAAGCAAGGCCCTCTCCATTTCATGATGGCAATAGTAAGCAAAAGGCTCTCTCAGTTTTTGAACAGAGATTTCTCACCAAACTTTGTAAAGAGTACATGTTTTATTTGGTTGCACTACTGTGAAATTCATGTTTTTGAGAAAGTTGTACCCAGATCTTGGAAGAACTTAGGAACAAGATTTAACAGTCACAATTTATTTTCATCTTTTGCCAAAGTTTTTTTATTTTTGCTTTTTTTTTTTTTTATAGTGGGAGGGTGCAAGGAGTTTGGGTGTTCATTAAATGTACAGAAAGTTTAAAAGGGTTTCAAGACTATAAAATAAAATTTGCATAAATATCTCAGAAAAATCTACTCCATGATTACAAATATGAAGTGGGAAGAGATGAATAAGAATTTTTTCTGAGACAAATTCTTCTGTCCTCTGTTTATTAAGACAAAATGTAGATGGCTGGTGGCTGTTTGTTTTGGAAAAAAATTAATTGGTAACAAATATATAAGACAAACTTTTAATAATAAAATTTAGGATTTCTAGGTATGATAATCTTTTACTCCACCACTGATTTAGGTCATAGAACACCAATTCTTATCAATGACCAATAACTTTCCTAAAACATATTCACCTACCTAAATTATAGCAGTATATGCTCCATTAGCATTTATTAAAGGAAGCTGTACAAAGGAAAGTTTGTTATCATGAGCCTATAGACTTAAATTGGTACACCAAATGGTTACTGGTGTCTACAGAGTGGAATACACCATCCCATTGTTCCAGAAGGCAAGAAAGGTAAATTCTAAGACACTTAGGCTGATGAGGTTGAGTCTGGGCAAGATTCTAACCTTAGATCCTATAGAAGGGAAATCAATAATCTATGTAGGCTGTTTGATTTCTCTAAACACAAGTCAATACAGACTTTACTTTCTTATTTGATAGGATTGCAAAATCAGTGACTCAGGGAAATATGATAAATGCAGAGATAAAGACTTGAGGCTAAAACAATTAAGCAAATATTAAATGGATAAATGATGGTGCCACCCTGCAAAATGTTGATTAAATTCTTTTGGTATCAACCTATAGGGAGAATGCCAAGAGAGTGTGTTCAGGGCTCTGACTTCATCTGTGCCATTCCACATTTGTCTCAATCAAGAGAATAATGATAAAAGGCATGTTTATCAAATTTGAAGATAACATGAAATTAAGAGGGTGAGCAAATAAGGATCAAAAAAAATCTCAACAGGCTAGAACAGCTAGTCAAATTGAATTAGATAAAATTTAATGGGCACTATATTAGATCTCATATTGAGTTCAAAGGAAAAAAAATAATGTGACTGTCAAAAAGCTAATTTGAACTTGTACTGCTTTAATGGAAAACTGCTGACTAGAATAAGAAAAGTCTTGATCTTTGCTAGCCACCCACACCAAGAATATCATGAGTAGAATAGGCATGACATAAAGCATGTAAAAATTGTATCAACATGGGGCCAGAAAAATGGTAGAGAAGATCAGAATAGGGTTAGACAGAGGCTCAGAGACCACACCTGGACAACCAAGGATACAGCTATTTAGTACAGTCCACCTTGGCAGGCAGTTGGATCTTGAGAAATTTCAGGTGACTGGCTAGTTTAGAAGTCAGGGTGGGCCACAATCAGGTCAGGAAATATGATGATGGTAGTAGGACTTCCACCAGTGGGAAATGTAAGAGGAAATGGATATATTTCAAACAAAGAAAGCTTGGAAGGATATCTTAGGCAGTGCCCTACAGCCCCATTGTTATCTAGGGTCCAGCCAAACCATTTTGCCATCAAGCCCTATAGGCAAAATGTCGATATACTACCAGTTTTTCAAGGTTTTTAAACAAATTGTTGGCTCCAAAATACATACAGAAAACTACAATATTAAAACTAATATAACATGTTATCAAGGCAGCAGCAATCCAATGCTTTTATAGTGACATGTAAATTGTATTTAACATGGGATGTGAATACATTTTAATGTATTTAATATACTGTAGAAAGGTGTCTCCAAAAGCAACCATGCCTGGGGTCTAAAAGTCTTTAAATACGGAAGACTTTGTATAGACAAGGATTAATGGACTAGGCAGTATTAAGCAATCAGATATCTAGAAAACTCATTCTGAGAATTTATGTATTGGCCAACCATGGGGGTGCCAAGGCCTGACTGGAGTGGGAGACCTGAGAATCCTGACTTTGTTCCTGATGCGTCAGCTCCTGGTTCTGGCTGAAAATAAGAATGGGTCCTTGAAAGATACTTAAGACATCAGAAAACATATCTGGACCCTATGTAATTCCTAATATGCTGCTGCTTAATTCCTAAATCAGTCAAGAGTGTCTTGATGACCAGGACAGGATTAACCTAAGGAGAGAGTCAATGCAGGGCAAGGAGCTAGAGAACTCAAGAGGTAGAAAAGACAAGTAGACATGGTCACTTTTTAGTTTGGGACTCTATGTTTCAAGGGTCATATAAGCAAACTGTAAACTACTGAGCAGAGAAAGCTTCATAGACTGTGGATATCCTAAGAAAGACCAGAGCCTGGAGAATAAAAAACTGAAAGGGATCATGAGAGATGTCTTTAAAAACAGAAAGTACTGTCATGTAGAAAAGGTACTGGGTTTTTTTCTACTAACACAGGGGGTAAACAAGGATCAGATGATCAACACTCTCCAAGAAGATAAGTTTTTACTTATTATAAGAACATATTTTCTAATGATCATCTAAAACCTAAATAATTCTTGAGTTGACGGAGAAAATAGCGAGATGGCCATCTCTAGGGACTACATGATCACTCAAATGGTGGGTTGTCAGGTTTCCTTGGTTTCCTTGCTACTTCTTAGGATATCATGGAGATACAGATATGAGTGAGGAAGGAATCCTAAGTAGCCTTTAGAGTAAATGTTATAACAGATTTGGAGCCATTGGAAGGATTAGAACCAATTGGCTTTCTAATCTCAACAGGGAAGAACAACTAGTCAAATCGAATTAGATAAAATTTGATGGGCACTATATTAGATCTCATAATGAGTCCAAAAGAAAAAAGTAATGTGACTGTGAAATAGCTAATTTGAATTTGTGCTGCTTTAATGGAAAACTAGTGACTAGAATTTAAAAAGTCCTAATCTTTGCTAGTCAACCACACCAAGTATATCATGAGTGGAATAGGCATGACATAAAGCTTGTAAAAGTTGTATTAACTTAGGAACAGAAAAATGGTAAAGATTCACAATTACAACATCTAAAAATGTTGTCATGGAAAGGATCTACACAACTACAATAGAAAAAATATTGATAAATTTTTAATATTTCTGCCCTCATGTAGAAGGAGTAGGAGGAACTGGGAAGTGACAGACTACTAAATTTATTTCAATAGGTCATTTCCTAGCCACAGTTGAAATGCTGATTAAGAGTGTGATTTCACTTAGGTGCTAGTAATGACTGATGTAAACAGGAAGAGAATATATTGGCTCCTATAACTGGACTGGCCACTCTCCACTCAGCATTTCTTGTTTGTCAACAGCTAAAAGAGAAAGGAAATTTTTCTCTCCTCCAACTTTTGAACAAAAGTCCTGGGTTTCTCTGTAACTGAACCAACTTGGGTCATGAGCCTATTTCTGAGCAATTAATTCGGCCAGGGGACTACTATAAACTAATTATCTTAGACCTGAGCTATTGCTTAACCCTGAGCCAGTCACCAATAGCAAAGGCAATAATATTTTAATGATTGGCCTAAGCCAATCAAGCCCCACACAGTGAAATCTGAGATAAGGCTATGGCTGCTCCACAAAGGGGAAGTACATTTACTTAGGCCCACTCATGGATTTAAAGCTTAAATTTCTGCATTATCTAAATCCCAGTTAAGTACAATTTTAGGCCATCCTCCCTCCCAGCTCTATTAAGCACAGTGGGGAGTAATTTTTATTTCCAGATTATAAAATGCATCAAAAATAGAGTGTTTCAAATAGCAAAGAGGAATACTAACATCCAGATACTTCTGCACTTGTACTAGCTCCATGCATTCTCATCCATCGACACCAACTTAATTTTATCTGTACTTTCTGCACCACTAAGAAGTCCCCAGGGGCTGAGAGGAAAATTTGAGAGCTTCTATGTAGTTATTGTTGCTAGGAAACAGCATCCTTGTTATTCAAGTGTTCGGGCTTCGGACACTGTGTGAAGTCACTGGTTCATAAAGGAAAACCTTTGGTAAATAGGCTGTTTAGGTGTGAGTAAATTGATGTTCTCTCTCTGTAGCAAATGTTCTTGTGTAACCTTTGAATAATAGTGTATTTCTTTCCTTTGGATCCAGCTGCCATTATTGCTCCTATGAGAACTCAATCTTCTACATGAAATAGAATAAGCTTTCTTTTTTTCCCAAATAATCCATAATTATTTCAGTACCTTGAACACTAAGCTTAACTGGTTTAAGTTTTTTTAAAAAAGTGCAAGTGAGGTTGGAAATATAGACCCAGACTACTGACCATATAAACTGTTAAATTGCATTGAAATCTGCAGTGATCGGTAGCCATATTCCAGCTCTTTTATTATCCATGGCATTGAATTGTTCCACTGCTCTTCAGAAGCGAGAGACAATGAGAGGTGCTATTTTGGCTCCCCCATTGCCTCTTCCCTTCTCAACCGCAAACTGCCAACCATCTCTGGACTCTCAATCCTAATTACTGCTTACCTGTTTCTTCCCTAGGATCCTATAATTCAAAAACCAGCCTGAGGTTGTAATTTATCACCTAGTTACTCAATAAGCCTAAAATTAACAAGCAGCTTTTTCCAGACCAACCTGTAAAGTTCCTGTGAGCAGAATCATCTTAATCAAGTAATAATCTAGCTCAAGAATGCTACCAAATAAGTTACCTAAATCAGGTTACCGGTTTGAGAAAATAAATTTAGAACCCTAAGCAGCAAACAACATTCACTAATTCATTGATTCAAAAATATGCATGGGATGCTTACTGTAGATAGAATCTGTTCTAGGCATCAGGAACTTTTTTTAAAAAAAGCAATAAAAGAAGGTCCTTGCTGTCAAACATAATATAAGGAGGAATGAAGGAGACAAAAGGCAGAGGTAAACACAAAGTTATGTATACAGAGGAAATATTTGCATTATAAGATGTACTATATAATTGACAGGATCTCATCGGGAAAGCAGAAACCATTCAAGGTTTTCCAAAGGGGAATTTAATAGAGAGAATTGGTTACAAAAATTAAAAGGGTTTGAAAAGCAAAAAGTGAAGTCAAGAAGGGTGCTAAAAGAGCAAAAACCAGATGTTGCTAACAGCTCTGTGCTGGAGTCCACAAGTCTGAATCTCTGCCATCCTATTAGAGGTGCTGTTCTAGATGTTTGTGGAGTTGCCAAAGGAGATGCTGCCACTTCTTAATCTGTAAGAGTCTGGAATCACCCCACTGCCTTGTCAGCAATCATGAGCAACTGCGACACCACCACACTGCCAGAGCCAGAATCAAGAGCCTTCCCTCCCTCTTCCACCTTCTCATCCTTAGCCAGTTCTTTTGAGCGGCATCGTTTAACATGAAGCCAAAGAGAGCCCAGCCCCATCAGTACAGAGCAGTGTGTAAAAAACAAGATGTAAAACATCAAATGAATGCCTGGCACAAACCACAACAGAGATTTTCATGTAAAGTACTGGTAATCTCAAACCTGGAGCAAATAATTCTTCCCTAGAAGAGAGAGAGTGTATCAATCTAGTTTCTGTTGCAGATAACAGAAACCCATTTGGCTAGCTTAAACAGAGATTTAAAACAGAGAAGTGGTGCTTACAAAATTAAAGGACTGAAGTTGTGGACTCTAGACTGGGCCACTAGAAAAGACTCTCGGAACCTCAGTGCAGACTGGCCCTCCCAGGTGACTGACAGCACCACCACAATTAGGAAGCTGGTGTTCAGGTAGCTCCCACCACCATGTTGACTTGAAGAGCACAAAAGCTAAAGCCAGAATTCCTGGTTCCAGACTATACGAGTTGTACCAAAAAAATGAGTGCCTCAAACACCACCTCTGAGATCACTTGCCCCATCTAATCCAGGAAACCTAAATCATATCCACACTCTTAGTTGCAAGAAAATCTGAGAAATGTAGTTTTTAATCTTTCCTGAAGACAACTAGAACACATGCTAAAGGAATCCAATCCACACAGTACCTGCTACAGAAGGAATTTTGTGTTGTGTAACATTTTGCAAGCTCCAAGAGGACAAGAGCAATGTTCGTTTTATTCACCACTATAATTCCAGTACTCTTCCATCACCTGGCACATATTCAGAACATAGAATAATTGTTCATTTAATGAGTAGAGATATGTACATATATTAGAGCCTGCTTGTCAAGTTAAGGTTGGTAACACAAAGCAAGGATCCCTGATGATAAGAACCCAATATTCTATAAAGTTTTATTGGATATTGACTATATGCTAGGAACTTGGTACATAGGCTGGACACTGAGGTACAAAAAGGAATGAAAACCAGTCCCTGACTTCAAATAACTCAGAGCCTAATGAGAGAAAAATAAGCCAAGTAAATTTCAACATTGCTCTGTGCTTTGTTCAAGGCAAGCACACTGTCGAATTGATGAAAGTCAATTGGAATCAGAAAGGACTGTGACTAGTTGCCTTGAGTATCTGTCTATACTTCTTCCCACACTCAGTTATGACTACCTAATCGTTTTATTCCTCTCAGCCTAGTTTTATCCTTCAGGATGTTATAGTGTTTGTATATACTCAGCTTTGCCTGTAAATTTCAGTTTTCTTGCTAAAATTAAGTTGCTTATTGAGTAAACTTTTTGAAGTAAATCAGTTTCCCGCTGATATTATCCTACCTTTATGTTATTCCTTCTATAAGTTATTCCTCCTGGCAGGCTGGCCTGCTCCAACCATCTGGCCAAATCCTCTGCAAATACATCTCTGACTCCCTTAGATTAACAATTTTCTGAGACTGCTGTTAGACATTGAGAACCTGGAATGCAGGGCCAAGTCTAATCCACTGTAGGCTGTTGGTGCCTAGAATAGTGCTTGACCCCCAGCAAGCAGGTACCTCTGCTGTGTAGCACATAGAAGCTAACTGGAAGCTCTGTTCTATCAGCCTTGTTTTTACCGCCTACTAGGATACTGGGTTTAAGAATTTCCTCCCTAACAAATACTTACAGTTCAAATATTTTATGTTGCCAGCTAAAAGGAAAATCGTGTGCAGTCTAGCTCAGAATAAAACAGCTATTTGTTTGTGAAATGTGAGTATTCTAAGAGAGCTTTAAGTTTGGGATATATTGTCTTGGCCCCTTAAAAGATTTTTTAAAACTAAACTGTATTTATTTTAATTCCATTTATCTTTTTGAGAAAAAAAAAAAGTTTATTTCTTATGTCATCTTCCTAACTGGATGATGCCGAGGCATTTTGCATCATATAAAACAGGTCCTTAGGAGAAATTTTTCCAAGGCCTGGCATTAGCACTTCTTTCAAGCCAATTGGATCATTTCTATTTCATGGACACTGTGAACTTTTTAACTGATCTGATTTTGTGGTGATAGAAAGGCACTTTTATGGCTCTGAAAAGAGACAAATCTGTATGACCCTGGAGGCTCATTCCCCTCTTCCCGGCAGAGAGTAGGCTCAGCAGATCCACATTAACTGGACAGAAGCAGAGGCTGGTCCCAGCTGCTGAGTTCATAAGGCTATGCCTTTATCACCAGTTCACCAACTCCACCAGGACCCTCCATTGTCACACAATCATGTGATCATACAACTGTCCATCTAATCCTATAAAAAAGTACAGTATTACAAAGCAGGGCTTGTCTCTTCTGAAATCGTGGCTACAGTGTACCTAGTCTAACTCTAATGAGTCTAAGCAGTAGGATAATGAGAACTTTGGGGAATATGTGCTCCACTATGTCTCTGCAGCTAAATTTTTCCTGAATAAATCCCATTCTATAGTTACACTGGTTGTATGAATTTGAAACCTCACATTGGAGAACATTGCTCACATGTAGAACATCTTCAGGATTCTAGGATTTCCTTATTTTAAATTTAATGTTTTGATTTAAAAATATATTGATTCAAAAATCAAAAAATTTAAAAATATATAGTGAAAATTTTCCTTCCATCCCTATTGCCCATCTACTTAGACTCCCCAAAGAAACTATAATTGTTAGTTTGTTATCTGACCCTCTAGAGTTTTTTTATGGATATACAAGTTCACGCAAATATATTTTTACTTTTCCCAGCTTTTTATACATGTTAGCATGTTATAAACATTATCGTTCTGAACTTTGTTTTTTTAAATTAAAATTAGCTTTGGATAATTTTTTATATATATATATAAAAACTTCCTCATTTTTATGGCTTTATAATAGCACATTAATGTGTCATAATTTAGTTAACTACTCTATTACATTGCTTTAAATATTTTGCTATTAGAAACAATGCTGTAATGAATAATCCTGTACAGACACTCTTCACAATTGTGAAATTTAATCTGTAGAACAAATTTCTAGAATAGGAATTGCAAGGTCAAAAGGTATATACATTTATATTTTGATAGATAAAGCTATACTGAATTCCATATGGGTCATACCAAATTATACTCTCACCAGCAGCATATGAGAGTACCTGCTTCCCCACATGCTCAGCAATATAATGTGTCATCAGTTGGTGAATTTTTTCCAAGTTATAAAGCAAAAATTGTATCTCAATATAGATTTAATTTTAATTTATCTCTTATTATCTCTTATTATTGTTGAGGCTGGGCATTTTTCCTTTTTCAGTGAACTGTTTATTTGTATCTTCTTCCCATTTTGTCATTAGGTTTTTGGTTCTTTTCATTTTTTGTTTATAAAAGCTATTCATAAATGAATAAAATTAACATTTATCGGTAATAAGTACAGCAATTATATTTTATTTCTTATTTGCTTTTGATCTTTTTATTGTCTCCATAGTTTTGCCTTTTTCAGAACGCCATATAATTGGAATCATATAGCATGCACCCTTTTCAGATTGGCTTCTTTCATCTAGTAATATGTCTTTAACTTTCCACCATGTCTTTTCATGGTTTGATAGCTCAATTTTTTAGCACTTAATAATATTTCATTGTCTGAATGTACTACAGTTTACATATCCATTCACCTACCAAAAGACATCTTGGTTGCTTCCAAGTTTTGGTGATTATTAATAAAGCATCTGTACACATCTATGTGCAGGTTTTTGTGTAGATATAAGTTTTCAACTCTTTGGGGTAAATACCATGGAGCACAATTACTGGATTGTGTAGTAAAAATATGTTTAATTTTTGTAAGGTATTGAAAAAGTATTTTCCAAAGTGGCTGTAGAGTTTTGCATTCCCACCAGCAATGAATGAGAGTTCCTATTGCTCCACATCGTCACTAGTATTTGATATTGTCAGTATTACAGATTTTTACCATTCTAATAGATGTGTTGTAGTATCTCATTATTGTTTTAAATTGCATTTCTCTGACAATATATAATGTGGTGCATTTTTCATACGCTTATTTGCCATATGTATATCTTCTTTGGTGAGGTATCTGTCAAGGTATTTAGCCCATTTTTAAATTAGGTTTGTTTTCTTATTGTTGAATCCAAAATATACAAATTGTTGAATATTTTGGACGACAGTCCTTTATAAGATGTGTCTTTTGCAAATATTTTCTCCCAATAATAGCTTGTCTTCTCATTATCTTGAGTTCAGAAGTTTATAACTTTATGTCAAATTCTCAAAAAGATTTGAAAAATCAGTCTTACAAACCCATACCCAAAATCAGCATAAATCCTCAATATGCCAGTAAGTCTCATGGAGCTCTTTTTAAGTTTAATAAGTAAGGAGAGTCTCATAGCCTCTCAGACACCAAGAGATATAACTAAAAGTATATGTCTTCTATTTTTATGCCTCTACTTGGATTATTATAAAATAAGTTACTGAATATGGAAGATTACCTTATCAAGAGAGGGGAAGTTCTTGGACCTAGAAGGATATGGTTTAAAGAGAAATAAAATAAAATAAAATAAAATAAAATAAAATAAAATAAAATAAAATAAATTGCAATATTTACAGCAAATAATAATCTCTATAGAGTGGCAAAAGTAACAAATATAAAACAGTTGTGAGTTCAATGAATTCAGAGATAAGAATTCAAAAAATAGCTTTTTGAAGAGAAGTTAGAAATTTTTAAAGCAATAAAGTTAAGTCAGGTTTATTTTCCCTCAAAAAAAAAAGGAAGAATAGATTAAATTATTTTACATTCTTAAATATATTCTTAAATATATTCTTTTTTTATCTCTTCAAAAAAATTTTACTAGCTTTAATTAAAAGTAGGTCAGCATAATGTTTATTACAATTTACCTTTGAAACATAAGCCCTAGTAACTCTAATGGAAAAAGATTTAATTTTTTTTATTGGAGGTGAATATAAATAGAAAATAAATTTAGATCTTCTTTATCTCTAGCAAGTAGAGACAAATATAGTTTTCTATATGCTTTAAGTAATTTTTAGATTTTTAAATATACATACATACTTTTTTGAATGCAAGTTACTCTTAAATATGACCATAACCCAGCTAGACCCCAGGCAAGTAGAAGCAGAAGTGGAAGGGGAAAGATAACAAGCTTTGAGGTGGATCCTTCTATTGCAATCTACAATCCTCCACACATTCCCCTTAAATTAACTAATGCTTACCCTCACAAGTATTAAGATATAAAATTATCACCAAGAATTCATATAGCTCTCAAAATTTTCACCAATAAACAATAATAAGAATATATGAAGCTTGCTTAGTCTTTTTAAAAAAGAAATTTATATATTTTTTAAATGTCTCGATCCTTTAATTGGTATGTGTAAATTTGGTCTTTAATTATATTCCATTTTTTACCCTTTCTGTTTCCTTTTTAATAAATATGTGCTCAATTATTGTTGTGCTTGTTGTTAAATGATATATAATAAAAATCTATGTCCAGGCACCTGGAATCCAGCAATCCCCCAAAGAGTGCCCATTGGTAGACACAAGGAGAATAAACATTCAGCAGTGATATCAGATTTATCACTGAATGATCACAGAACTTATGTCCACTAAAGCAAGGTGCACCCATCTTCTCAAGGCAGCCACAACCAACCCATCAGAAGTTGCACTCAACATGAGCCCTACATAGCGTCCTTATTTACAGCACTGTCATGTTACTACCACTTACTGAGAATTTTCTCTTCGACTCCTAGTTGTTAAAATGAATTTCTAGACCAATTGAATTAGATTTAACTATGATATATTCTTGGTTTCAGATGGCTATACCACTGATGACATTGAGTTTTATTGGAATGGAGGAGAAGGAGCAGTAACTGGAGTTAATAAAATTGAGCTTCCTCAGTTTTCAATTGTTGACTACAAAATGGTGTCCAAGAAAGTGGAGTTCACAACTGGTGAGGATGTTTCCCCAAAAGTGCACTAGGAGAACTATGAAAGAAAGAAGATGGTTTCAATCAAACAATGATTTTTTTTTCTGATTTTTTTCAACTCAGGGGCATATCCACGACTGTCACTAAGTTTTCGTCTAAAGAGAAACATTGGTTACTTCATTTTGCAAACCTACATGCCTTCCACACTGATTACAATTCTGTCTTGGGTGTCTTTTTGGATCAACTATGATGCATCTGCAGCCAGAGTCGCACTAGGTAATGCATTCTCAGCACAGCAGAGAGCTGGTGGGATTTAGCATCAAACAAAGAACCAATGTTAGGAATGATAGGCAAGGGCTTCTCTCATAGCCACCCATAGAACGAGATTACCATAAGAGTACTTAATAATAAAATATCTAAATGTAAGCACTTATAGAGTGAAAGTTTTAACATGTAATATCTTTTTAACATTTTACCAAAATAAAAAAAAAAGGTCTTAGAGTATGTTCAACACAATAAGTGCTTCTCTGAGTATTTTTTAGAATTGTCATTACACTAATTTTTACTAACTTTGTGGTGATTTTCACTTTGGTCTCCATTTTTTACAGTGGAGAATATTTATAATGCATTATTCTCAAATGGATTTCGAAAAAGCAAAACATCACAATTATTAACAAGCTATGTCAATTGTTGAGAAATGCTGTCTCTTAAACATTAACTAAAGTTAAATCATTGATCTGAGTGTCCCTTAAATGGAGTTCATTGCAGTTGACTAAGAAATATACAATTCATGAGACATATTAATGATTTGTGATCAGGTCAAAATTAAAATGGTTTCCTTACTGGGGGAGCAAAATTCAGGATTAATCTTGCCATGGTTGAGTAATTGCTGTAAGTTGAAAGGCTATATTAAAAACTTTAAATGGTTTTTTAGAAAGTTAAAATAAGATCCATTTGTTGAATCAGAGCATGTGTGGGTCTTTCTCATTATTTGATCATAGAATCATTTCAGTTATCACTTTCTGGGGCTTATTCTTATGCATATGCACCACACACACACACGCGCACACACACACACACACACACACATTTTTTAACTAAGCTAACATACACATCTTTTCTCTTCTGAGACTACTGAACTGGATTAAATGATCGGGATACCCCTTCACATCTAAACTAATTGTCATCTCTACAGCTCATTTCCAATGGCTGAGAACATGAGACTCACAAAGTCAAGTGCTGGCTGCCACTTGCTAACTTTTGAACATTCCAGGACTGAGGAAAGTAAACAAATAGTTTATGATATTATATGTGTGATATGTATCTGCACATAATATTCAATGTGAACAGGGGTATGTGTATGCTATGGTTAAGGAAAAATGTTGAATGATGTCCACAGCATGGAATAACAACAGTCAAGGTCACGAATTGTGGTTCTCTTTATACTTCTATCCTCAAAGCTAATGATATTTGATATTTTGATTAGAGATATCAGCATATATAGGTGTTGATTTAACCTGTTCTTTGAAATGTAAAGCCCATAATATTTTAAAACTTATCTATATAAGAAAAGAAATTTATTTATTCATCTATCTTGCTTAAAAATTTAAACTAATGAGTAAAAACAGAATTGCATTTAGTGGAATTTTAAATGAATTGTTTGTTTCTGTCAAAGACATTAGTTAGAACTGTATTAGGTGAAATTTAAATTTTTATTCAAAGAAATAATGGCATTTCATATCAGTGAAGCACAGTTTAATTCATCACTGTTCTAAACCATTTTAACCTTTTGTATAATAGTTTTGACTTCCAACTTTATCTGTTCTTCTAAAAGATAACTAGTCAAATCAGGAAGTCTATCTAGAATAATCTGATTGGCAAATGAGTGCTAAGCTAATTTTTTCCTTTTCATTTTCTACGTTTATATCCTTTGCAAGCATTTCTTTGTCTGTAGCAATTCATTTCACATTTCCTGCCTTTATTTTTTAAGGACCACCATCAAGTTTCAGATTTTACCTTCCCATCTTTCTGCTTTTATTTTAAATGCCTTTGTTTAACACCTCTTTGCTTTTTTGCCCCAGCTGAGTAATCTGCAGCAAAATAACTAACCTAAGATTTTTTAAAACATTCTGTTTATTCAGCTATAAAATGGGAATAATATACCTGCTATATCATACTCAGCAAACTATAACAGCCACGTAACTGTTTGAAACTGTAAAACAGTATACAAATGTGTATGTAATATTAGTATTACAACACAAACTATCTACATGAAATTTTAATTTCTTTCTTGCTTCTTGTTTTCCTCAATTATCATTTCATCATCACCACCAAATATTTATTATGCAGCCACACAAACATTAAATGGTTAAGAATGCTGTATTTAACAAAGTAGATGAAATAGAATCTTCCTTTTAAGAGCTTACAATCTTAAACTTCTTTAAATAGTTCAAGTTAAATTTTTAAAGAAATCTTATTCTTGACTCCAGAGAACAAACTCATTGCAGGCTCTGGAATCAAGAAACTAGAGGTAATATTTGAAAAACCAAAGCAACAAGATTATACATCTAACAAATGCATAAAGCAAATGTTTGATGTAAATCATACTTTCTTATATGTTATTTCTTTTAGTGTTATTTCATTATGAATGATGCTTTCTTATTTTAAATCATAATACTGTCCTTGTGACTTTAGTGTATTACAGATTTATGAAATTAAGTAGATCTCTTCAAACTAGTCACCAATTTTCATTTTGCTAGTAGCTGCTGTGGGGATAAGAATCACATAGACATATTTAGGAGGGAGATGAGAGAGACCAGGAAGAGGAAAGATGAGGCATGTAACAAAATGATAGACATTTGACATTAGATCTTTCCAACTACTTTTCTTTTTTCTTTGTGAATTATTATTTTTTTAAAGGAGGATGTGGTTTTCAACTCTCCATTAACAGTGTATTCTATTTTATAATTTTCCATGGACGATGTAGGGAGTCTGTAGCTTTGTCTTTCAAAATGTCTGCCCTTTCTGCCCAGTAGTTTATCGCATTACTGCCATCATTCTGGGGCCCCAATAATGGAATGGCATCTGTCCTGTCAATCTTAGAAAGGGCAGCTTAACAAGTATGTTCAGCTAAACTGTGCCTTTCTGTTTTACAGGAATCACCACGGTGCTGACAATGACCACCATCAGCACTCACCTCAGGGAGACCCTGCCAAAGATTCCTTATGTCAAAGCAATTGATATTTACCTGATGGGTTGCTTTGTGTTTGTGTTCCTGGCTCTGCTGGAATACGCTTTTGTAAATTATATCTTCTTCGGAAAAGGCCCTCAGAAAAAGGGAGCTGGCAAACAAAACCAGAACACCAATGAGAAGAACAAACTAGAGATGAATAAAGTCCAGGTAACTTATAAAATATTCCTAACAATAGTCTTCTGAAATTTATCAGCAGCATGGTGTTCAAGACTTCCATCATAAAAAAAAAGAGAACCAAAATATTAGTTTGTCTTAAATATGGCTCAAACAACCCTTCATTTTACATATTTGAGAACAGAGGGTTAAAGAAGTTAGGTTAAAGTTTACACAGATTAATCACCTAAGCCTCCAACTCAACCCAAAGTCTATTATTCTTTATCCTAAACTATGTAGTTATAAAACTACATATAAAAAAAAAAAAAAGCCAGATCTGCTTGATCAGTAAGTGAGATAACTAAAGTGAATAAACTCTCTACTCCAAAGTGGAAACGAGGGACTATGCCACAATGCTTACAACCACAGACTAGAATTACACTGTCCCAGCTGGATTCTCAGCTCAGCCACTCACTTGACTTTATAACTTCAGGCAAATCAACCTATGTAATTTTTTACTTAACATCTGCTCTTAAGGTCATCACCCATAAATGAAGATTATTATGGTATACCTATCTCACAGAGTTGTTATAAAGACTAAATAGGTTTCTTTTTTTTTAAGTCTGGAATATAATAAATACTCAGTAAGTATTAGCTATTATCATTATCTATAAGACATTGTCATTCTTTATCTTTTGCTTTTCATTGATAGATCTAATGACCTATGCTGTCACTGGGTGGAATTAAATTAAAATTAATGCTCTGTTTATTTTTTTAAACATCTCTGTAGCCTCTAATTCCATGCCATTTTCATTGGAGTCAATTTAAAATTATGTACATTGAAATACTGTATCCACTAGAAATTGTTTTCAAGATGGCACACAGGTGACAACTCAAATATTTATTCATTTATCTACTGTCTAGCCACATTGGAGATACTGCTCTGAACAAGAAAAAGTTCCTCGCCTTCATTCTAATGTCAGAACACAGGCAATACACAGACAAACAGTATTAAGAGGATAATTTTAGATCATAATAAGTGCTATGAATAAAGTAAAACAGAGTAATGGGCAAAAGAATGATTTGGGTCAGGTTAGAGAAAACAGGGAGCTTTGATCAGGTGATCAGGAAGACCACTTTGAGGAATTTACCATTTGATCTGAGACCTAAGTGATGAGAAGTAGCAACCATGCCATGTTCAATCTAGGCAAAGGAAATAACAAGTACAAAGGCTCTGAGGTAGGAATTTTTTGTTGTCTTAAAGTATTGAGAGAAGAGCAATGTACCAAGAGCACAGAAAGTGAGGGAGAAAATAAAGTAACATAAAATGGATTGGGGGATCAGGCAGAAACCAAATTATTAATCTTCAAAGTGTATATACCTTTGTGTTCTTTACTAAGATATCAAATTTGGACAAACACTGTCAGGTAATTAGAAAATTATAAGCAAGGAACATACAGATTTAGCCACATGGTTAAAATCTAAAGCAACACATTTGAATAAATTTTTACTCTTGTAAGAAACAGTATGCTTGATGCTATGGGAGAAGGGGTAGGCATGGAATTTGCCCTCAAGAATCTTCTAGTCTTGCTAAGAAAGAAAAGTATAGTCATCTGAGGTGACTGGATTATAAAATGAGACAGAACAGCATTTATTTTGAGGAATATATCTGAAAGGCCAGTTCTTTTCTATTCCCATCCCCATCTCAGTTGCTTTCTGAACCAACTAGCAGGCTGTCTGCATAACTTGGAATGTGTGTTAACTGATATATCATGGGGGGAAAAGCCCTACATAAATAAAGTGGTATAAGTTCCCTGGTAGGAAAATTCAGAAGATATGAACTAGATGGACACTCAAAGGTAGAATTGGAAAGGTAAAAAGGAGAAAACAGGGCCTTTCAATTGTCTAGAAAAGCAATGTTTTCTGGAGAGGTAATTAAATGGAAAGACCAAACAAACTGAAATTTATTTATTCCTATTAAATTAAAATATTATAAAGCACATTTTAGTCAAACTCTTTGGGCACTTGCCATGATTCATTCCACACCAGAACTTTTCTAAGGTGCTAAGGGACAAAAAAGGCAGAAAGAAAGTCTCATATGGCATATCATATCTAGATGTATAATATATATTGCTTTGAAGAGGACTTAATAGAAGACTAATAAATAAATAAAATGTTCCCATTTAACTAATCTTTATTTTATAAACAGGCTATTTGAATAACACTGGATTTACCATAGTAAGATTTCATTGAATCTCAAATCAGGAAACAATCCAGGTGAATTTACTTTTTAAAACCTGAATTTCAAGAGAGAGTGTAGAAAAAGCCTTCAATTGTCAGATGAAACACTTAAAAAAGAAAAAAAAACATGTTTTATCCATGGAAAGGTAAATTAGGATATCCACAAATGCTTATCACAGAAAAATAAGTAGAAAAAATTAGGCCAAAATTCAAAATCAAACCATGTTAAGTCATGCCAGAGAAGTTTGTATCAGATTAAAAATTATAAACCCTGAGCAAAGATTTTTAAAAATCTGCTGGAAGACATGGAAGAGTACTGAAAAAAAGCAAAACCTCATAAGAGAATCAACCCTCAAATGAAGGGAACTGTGATGCATGACATCTGTGATTATAACAGCTTTTCCCCTGCAGCTACTCAGATTTTCCAGTTTCTAACTTTCTTATCACATGCTAAAACCAGGGGCTCAGACAGTGTGTCAATAACAATGCACATGTATTATGTCATCTGTTCAGAGTATCATCTCCAGCAGTTAAGATAACAATGCAACCTGCATGGTATTAAAAAATGTTACCCCTTAGTCACATTTAAAAAAATAGAAAATGATATTAGATTTTTTCTTTCATATAATGGTTGAATGATTTCCCCCCTTTTTTAAGATACTCATAAACAGTTGAATTCATATGACATATGTGCTGTGGTCCCAGACAATTTTCATCTTAAGGATCCCTAATATTTGCCTTGGTATCCTGGAGCATAGAGTGGCACTGATCATTTATCACACATTATTTTTGATAGCCTTGGTTGGGTGATCATGTCAAGGGGTATCTGCACTGAAGCCTCAGAAGTGCTTGCTTTGACTTGATTTATGTTTCTACCAGCTGTACTGAAGCATCATTTTATGAGTACAGATGCTGAATCCAGACATTAGGAGAGTTTCAGCCTCCAAGGTGATAAAGACTGTAGATTTATGAACCCCTGGGGAATCATTTAAAACTAGAAATGATATTTAGAGTTTTCAAAGATAGATTTCACAGTACAACTAGGTCGTAAGTAAGCTACTTTTCTGCCACTTGTATGCTGGCCACGATACCTACCCATTTGCATATAGATCCACCTAAGATGGAATGGTTGTATGAGTGGTCTGTGATGAGAGACTGATTCAAAGTCATTCTAAGTCATGGGAGACATTGCTGGAATCTGCCAAAAATTCACATCAAATGTGCAGTTGCAATTCCAACAATCAAGAAGTAGAATTTTCTCTTCAAAATCAAATACTGATACTGTACTCTGGCCTATTTCCCCTATTCTTATTCTTCATGGTGAGTCATCTACAATTTTAGACACCTATACTTTCAGACAAATTTTTAACTGTAAATCAGCTTTGTATTATAACAAATTCTAGGATACAGAATGCATCAGGAAAGCAAACAGCTCTATTTTTAAGTCTATATTGGAACAGCTAGATATCTATATTAGACTCTGAACCTAGGCTCGGGGCCCCATATCACTGCCTCATCCTCAGGCCAAATGGGACACTTCCCTCAGCCTTTGATAAAACTTTAACTATTCTAGCACAGCATCTTAGATTCCGGAGAATTCTGTCATGACAGTTTATGATCTTCTTTAGTCCTCAAACTCCTGCCCAGATCTGGCTTGGTTCACCCTTGGCTTAATCCTATCTAATCTCCAAAGTCTTCAGCAGTCTAATTTTCCTTCCCAAGAATCTCCAAATCTCTCTGTCTCTCTCTGTCTCTGTCTCTCTGTCTCTCTGTCTCTGTCTCTGTCTCTCTCTCTCTCTCTCTCTCTCTCTCTCCCATTGCCCATTTTATTCTATACCCGAACAAAAGGATTGTCTTAGTGAACAAGAAAAAAATCAAACTTACTTAATTGCCTTAAGAAACAAGAATGGAGGGGGGATTTTTTTTGCCAATACAACTGAATTTTCCAGACATAGTTCTAGTTCAACATGTGCTTAAGTCCAGATGTTCAAATAATATCATCAGAAAACATCTCTCTTCATCTCCTAATTCTGTTTTCCTTTACATGGGCTTTATTTCAAGTAGATCCTTCTCTCAGGGTAATCCCACAACTCCAGAGTTTGTAAGCATCAAAGCTCTACAACCCCAGCACAAAAGTTCTTTCTAATAGCAAAAAGTTTTAAAAAAAAAGTCCTAGGATTGAATCTTTTAGGACCAATTTGAGTCATATTCTCATGCACAAATCAATCTCTCTGACCATGGAAAACACTAAAGGCTCAAATCTGGGTCACATGCTGGTTCCTAGAGCCTAGAAGATGCAATCTTCCACACCAAAGGAAGTCAGGGCAATGTTATGAGAGGAAGGAGCAATGGTATCAGCTAGATCAAACCAATAGACATTCATCATAACCCATCTCAGACTCTTTGCCTAAAGGAAAATACCCAAATTCCTTAGTGTGGAATCCAAGGCCCACCGTGATCTCATTCTGCTTTCTTCTTCTGCCTATTATTCCTCCCTCTCTCATTCACCAACATACACTTTGCTCCAGAAATAAAAACTTACAGTTTTCCCAAATTGCCATGTTTACTCTTTGGAAATTTTGTTTGGCTTATTCTCCAGATTCACCTCTTAACTAATGTCTTCCCTCACTCCTCTAGCTGACTTGGTGCTCCTCTTATAGTTTTACAACGCACCCTATGCTTACCTCTATCTTTCTCTAAATTTAACAAATATTTGATTTTAATTTAACAAATATTTAATGAGTCCATACTATGTGAATACTCTCTATGCACTGGGGATACAGATAGCAATGACTAAAACAAAAGCTTACATTTGGATGGGAGAGACCAACAATGAACATCATATACATAAGCATACATGTAATGCCAGGTAATAATAAATGCTGCAAAGAAAAACAAAGTAGGCCTAAATATAGATACTGTATATTCTATATTTGGTATCCCAATGCCTGTTACAAAGCCTAGCACAAATCAGGCACTTAACTGTCTTTTAAAATAACAAACTAAGTACAAATTGATTACAAAACCAGTAGGCATGCTCTTAGACTTCATGTGTCATTAGGAACTTTTTTCCTATTAGATTCTTACATGAAAAAACAAAAATGTTAAGCCATTTTCAAAGTGAGAACTGTCTGATATCTTCTAAATTAAAATATGTATATAACAAATATTTTCTAATGAAGAATATTTATATGTGTATTATTAACAGATTACTTTCAACCTGTGTTGACAGTTTAAGTGGCCCTAATGTATCTTTTCCCAACTATTTCCTTCTCCTAAAATTCCTACATTGGAATCTAAGCTAATTGATAATTCCATTCTGCTTTTAGTTCATAATCTTCTCCAGTTACGAGGAATAAAATAGAAGTGCTGCGTTGTCTTAGGAAACTCTGGCTAATGCAGTGAAGTAGAATATTTCACCTGATGAGATACAGTATTAAGGACTTAACCTCTTAAGTGTAGTATTCCACAAACCTCAAGATGTTCACACATGTATTGACATTACCCATTCTAAATATCTCTCATTAGTGTGACCATTCATTACTATTTCTATGCCTGAAGAACAAAACATTGCTAACAAGATTTTGGATGAACATTTTAAGAGGATTCATTGAAGGTGAATCTGAAAAATGATCCTTATTTACGTAATTCAGAACCAAATAAATTTGCTGGTTATAATGTATTTTATATTTAATCCTAAAAGGAATCATCTAAAATACGGGGACTCCCTAAGCTACCAGTGAATGCTTTGACCATGTGGAAAATCCCCTATGTATAGTTTTTGTTTTCTTGTTTCCATCATTCTCTACTCAGACATCAACAAATTTCCACTAATATCAACTTAAGACATTATTCTCCAGCCTTCATGCCATGTATCACTCAGGCTTTAACAACACATATTTAAAATTAATTAGAAATAAAGTAACTGCTTTGTAAATTTTCAAGTATGCCAGAACCAAGTAGGACACTTGGAATGCTTGTGTAAAATGCAGACTGGGAAGATTTTAATCTAGAATGAAATAAGCTCAAACCTGTATTTTTAACAAGCTCCTCAACTGACTCGGATTCACAGTGATGTCTGAGAACCACCATCCTAGAGATTCTAGCTACTCAGGTGTCCTTGGCCACTGAAACCCAAGTAGAGCTCAGAGAGATAGCTCTAAATCTGAGTTTTAGAGTTCCCCAATCTGCAGATATTTATCAGCCCCTCCTTAGAAGAATCTCAGGCTTAGATCTAGAAGAGTAAGGGGAACATACAGCGACAAACAATTGCAGCAAAAAGCAGCTGCCCCTCTGGAGCTCACATTTCAGCTGAGGTCACTGACAAATGGATAAAAAGTACATGATATAATGATGAATGATGATAAATGCAGGGAAGAAAATGATGAGAAGCTAACCAGGTAACAACCGGGCCAAGAGCATTCCAGGAGAGAGGAACAGTGGGTAAAAATGCCCTTTAGGAGCAACAAGGGAGAGTCAACAAAAAGTCAATGTGGCTGGAGCAGTGTTCAAGGGGCAGAATGGTAAGAAATGAGGGCAGAGATGCCTGAAGACACCAAATCACACGGTGCTTTGTGGATTCAAATGAGAAATTTGGATTTTATTCTATCTCTCAGGAGGTAGCTAGAGGATTTAAACAGAAGAGACATGACCTCTTACATTTTAAAAGGATCACTTCAGCTGCTATGTAGAGAAAAGACTATATGGCTGCATTCCTGGAAAGAGGAAGATCAATTATGCACCAAGAAGTGAAGGTGGAGAGAAGTAGTCAGAATCAGGATGTCTTTAAAAGTAGAGTCACTAGAATCTGCTAATACATTGAATGGGAGAAATGAGAGAAAGAAAGGGATCCAGGAATAATTTATCTACCTGAGTAATGTTCTAGAAAATTGACAATTGTTTCATTTTATCTTTATCTTCTCTATTTATTGACTAATATAATGTGTAGTTGTCTAGATTTATGTAGGCTTGTACTTAACCGACTGCTTCTCAAAATATTTAAGTTTTCACTTCTACCACTAGTTGTCAAGATAAGCAAATAATCTCCAGCAAAGCCTCTCATCTCTTCCTCCTCTCCTCCTCCCACTGCAGAAAAAGGTTTTAGGAATGTGAGGCTAAGAGAATGAGGGTTGGCAGCCCTGGTGAGAACAAATTGCCGACAGCAGCAGCACGTTATATGAGTACGTTATATGAGAAGGATGGGCAGATGGAAGATGTGGCTCTGTGGCTCTCCGTTCTCTACAGGTGGAGTCAGCCAGTTCCTTTCTCAAGCTTCATTAAGTAGATTGCAGGTTTCTGGAGGGGAACTCTGTGGCCAGCATCATTACATGTGGCTTCCTGGTCTGTGCTTCAGACTCACTCAAAAAATATGAATTTAATTAAATTAGCTAGCAGGAAGGAAATAAATTTATGTTTGCAAAGTAGATTGAATCCAGAGGTATTTCTCAAAAGAGCTTTAAAACTGCCACTGAAAACAAGATTATATTTTATTCCAATTACACTGAAATGAGTTTTGCTAAATTTATATATTGAAAATATCCAAAACAATTAAATTCAGTGAGTGGTAACATTTCTCACAGCCTAAGGCTCTGTATGGGGATGTTGGAGGCAGGGAGAAAAAGAGAATGAGAGGGTGGAAGAAAGTCTAGACTCAAGCTAGAAAAATAAATTTGTACATTTGCTTATGGTTTCTATTGAGGGGAAAAAATAAAGTCATCACATCAATGATTTCTGGAATTTAGCCATTTGAAACTACCCTCAGAAACAAGTGCTTGGAGGACATCAGAAACATGGCAGAGTGAGAGATGTCCCCAAATCTCTCCCTTTGAAACAGCAATAAGTTGAACATCTGCAAATAAGAGCTACCACAGGTCAGAAGAGCGGGAGTCGGGCAGTGGACTGGGAGAAACAAAGAAGCTGCCTCTCAGTGCCAGAGTTCCCTGTTAGAGGAAGGGTAGGGGAGAAGGTGTGGTGGATTCTCTCAACAGCCCTGCCTGAGAGAGCTGTGAGCTCCACACAACGGTAGTGCCCAGGGATCAGGGCAGAAAGTAGAGAAGTGGGGACAGAAGAGAAATGAGGATGGCAGAGAAGCAGCCTCAGATGCAAAATACGAGGGTGAGCTGCATTCCCCATCTTGGGTGCCCCAAACCAAAAAAGCACCTTCCCCCATATCCTCCAAGACCAAACACCACAGAGACCCAGGGAATCTGAGCAAATGCTACTGAAACTGTCATTATCATTGACGGGAACTGGGACTGAGGGTAGTGAGCGAGACTGAATATTTATAAGGAAAAAAAAGGTATTTTTAAGACTTTATGTAAAGTGGGGATCCAAGAGGCTTAGACACCACCTACTGGAAACTAAAAGAAAAACATTTTCTTAGCAACAGGCTAAAGAGAGACTTTTATATAATAAATCTTCTTCCTGGAATAAAAGGCAGAATGCACTTCCATTAATGCCGAGACGAAGAAATAGTCCATTAAACACCATGAATAACCAAGGTGACAAGGCAGCTCAGAAAGAAAGAGACAAATCTCCAGAAAATAAGCTTACAGACAGAAATATGCAAATTAAATGACAGAGAATTCAGGATGTACTTCTGAAAAAACTCAGTGAGGTCCAAAATAATTCATATCAACACTTTCAGGAATCAAAAAAAGACTAGATGAGCAGAATGAGTTTTTTAGCAAAGACATTGAAACCCTCAAAAAAATCAAATAGAACTTCTGGAGATGAAGAATACACTGAAAGAGATAAAAAATGAAATAGCAAGCTTGGGAAATAGAGTTGACCAAATGGAGGAAAAGATTGGTGATATATAAGGCAGAAATTAAGAAATAAATCAGAAGGAAGAAGAGAGAAACTGAAGAATGAAAAAGAAGGAAAGAAATATAAGAACTATATGATACCATCAGGAGAGGAAACATAAGAACAAAGGGCATCTCGAACAAAGGGGAGGAAAAGGAGCAGGGACTAGAAAGCATTTTCAGACAAATAGTTGACAAGAATTTCCCAAATCTGAGGAATGAGCTGGAGCTTGGAATTCAAGAAATCAACTGAACACACAATTATCTCAACCCAAAAAGGCCTTCACCTAGACACATTGTATTGAAATTATCAAAAATCAATGACAAAGACAGAATTCTCAGGCAGACAGGGAAAAGAAGACAGTACTCTATTGAGGAAAACCAATTAGATTATTGTTGGACTTCTCAGCACAAATCCTACAAGCAAAAAAGGAGTGGGATAAAATATTCAAACTATTAAATGAAAGGAACTACCAGACAAGAATAATGTATCCAGCAAAACTCTCCTTTAGATATGAAGAAGAAATAAAGACCTTTCCAGAAATACAAAAATTGAGGGAATTTTCTACCACAAGGCCTGAATTATAGGAGATACTGAAAGGGGTCAGCTCACTTAAAACAAAATGACAAAAAAAATACATAATTATGAGTAAGGTGACTAGCAGGCAGATAAGAGCAGAAGAGTGCAACCTTTATTAAGAACAAGTTGTTATAAGCCTAAACAATAAAAAGAGATTTGCTATTGCAAAATTGTAATGAGTGTACAGCATACATAAGAGCATACTGAGACAACAATAACAGAAAAGGGGAGGATTCAAAGATCTGAATTCTCAAAGGAGAATGGAAATAAGTCACACACAGAAGAAAATGGACTACTATATGTATATAACTTTCCTTTACATATTCGTAATGGTAACCACACGCCAAAGATTCAGAACTGAAGTATGTAACATAAAACAAGAGGAACCAGTGGGAAAACCTACAAAACCTAACCAAAAAAAAAAAAAAAAAAAAAAAGCAATAGAAACACTGAGCTATCAGAAAGCAAAAGATAAAATGGCTATATGAAGACCTGATCATATTTCAATAATCGCCCTAAATGTAAATGGACTGAACTCACCAATAAAAAGGCACAGAGTTACAGACTGGATCAAAAAACAAAACCCAACAATATATTGCCTGCAGGAGACACATCTCAGCTCCAAAGACAAATATACACTCAAAGTGAAAGGGTGGAAAATGATATTTCAGAGGAAAGCAGGAGTAGCGGTACTAATATTGGATGAAATAGACTTCAAATAAAAAATGTAAAGAAAGATACTGAGGGACACTTCATAATGATAAAGGGAATCATGCACCAAGAAGACATAACACTTATTAATAGCTATGCTCCCAGTCAGGGAGCCATGAAATATGTAAAGCAATTACTAACAGAACTAAAAGAATTAAAGAAACAGACCAAAACACTATCGTACTAGGGGACCTAAATACCCCACTGTCAGATATTGACAGATCATCCAAACAGAAAATCAATAAAGAAGTAACATCTTAAAGGACACACTAGACCAACTGGACATAATTGACATTTACAGAGCCTTTCATCCCAAAACAGCTGCTTATATATTCTTCTCCAGTGCACATGGAACATTCTCAAGGATTGACCACATACTGGGAAACAGAGATAGCTTCAACAAATATGAGGGTTAAATCATACCAACCATTTTCTCTGATTATAATGCTTCGAAGCCGGAGATCAACTGTAGAAAGAAAGCAGGAAGAACCACAAATACTTGCAGATTAAACAACATGATACTGAAATGACTGAGTCAGAGAAGAAATAAAATGAAGGATCAAAAGATACATAGAAACAAATAATAATGATAGTACAACACATCAAAACTTTGGGACACAGCAAAAGCGGTGATAAGAGGAAAGTTCACATCATTACAGGCCGATCTCAAAAAAGAGGAATGAGCCCAAATAAAAAACCAAGCACTTCATCTTAAAAAACTAGAAAAGGAAGAATAAATGAAGCCTAAACTCAGCAGAAGGAAAGAAATAATCAAAATTAGAGCAGAATTAAATGAAATTGAAAACAACAAAAAATAGAAGAAATAAATGCAACAAAGAGCTGGTTCTTTGAGAACATTAATAAAATTGACAAATCCCTGGCTAGACTCACTAAAGAAAAAAAAGAAAGGACACAAATAAACAAAATCAAGGAAGAAAGAGGAGAAATTACAACAGACACTGCAAAAAACAGAGACTCCTAAAAGAATACTGTGAAAAAGTACATAACACCAAATTTAATAACCTAGAAAAAATTGGCAAATACTTAGAAAGATACCACCTCCTAGACTGAATCAAGAAAAACTGGAAAATCTAAATAGACCGATCAGCGGTATGCAAATTGAAACAATCATCAAAAACCTACCAAAAAGTAAAAGTCCATGACCAGATGGCTTCAACAGTGAATTCTATCAAACATTCAAAGAAGATTTAATACCTGTTCTTCTCAAACTCTTCCAAAAGATCAAAGAGGATGTCATACTTCCTAACTCATTTTATGAGGCCAATATTACCTTGATACCAAAACCTGGAAAAGATAACAAAAAAGAAAAGAAAAGGAAAGAAAAGAAAAGAAAAGGAAAGGAAAGGAAAGAAAAGGAAAGGAAAGGAAAGGAAAGGAAAGGAAAGGAAAGGAAAGGAAAGGAAAGGAAAGGAAAGGAAAGAAAACTATGTAAAGACTAATATCTCCGATGAACACAACTGCAAAAACCCTAAATAAGATACTAGCAAACTGAATACAGCAACTTATTAAAAAGATTACACACCACAATCAAGTGTGTAATGAACACAACTGCAAAAACCCTAAATAAGATAATAGCAAACTGAATACAGCAACTTATTAAAAAGATTACACACCACAATCAAGTGGGCTTCATTCCAGGGGCACAGGGGTGGTTCAACATACACAAATCAATTAATGTGATACACCACATAAAAAAATTAAAAAATAAGAATCATATGATCAGATCAATAGGCACAGAAAAAGTCTTTGACAAGATACTGCATCCATTTATGATAAAAACACTTAATAAAATCGGTATAGAAAGAAAATACCTTAACATAATAAAGGCCATACACTACAAGCCCTCAGCTAACATTATACTTAGTGACGAAAAACTACAAACCTTTCCTCTTGATCAGGAACAAGACAAGGCTGTCCACTATCACCACTATTATTCAATATAGCATTGAAAGTGCTAGCGAGTGCAATTGGGCAAGATGAAAATACAAAAGGCATTTAAATAGGAAACGAGAAAGTCAAAACTGTCTCTATTTGCAGATGACATGATTCTCTATAAAGAAAACCCTTAAAGACTCCACAAGAACACTACTACAAACAATAAGCAAATACAGTAAAGTTTCTGGATACAAAATCAACATTCAAAAATCCAAAGCTTTCCTATACTTTCATAATGAATTGTCAGAAAAAGTAGTGGAAAAAATAATTCCTTTTGCAATTGCAACACAAAGAATAAAATGCTTAGGAATAAATCTAACAAAACATGTGAAGGACCTATATAATGAAAACTGTAAGACCCTATTAAAAGAAATCAAAGAAGATACAAAGAAATGGAAAGATATTCCGTGTTCTTGGATTGAAAGAATCAACATAGTTAAAATGACCTTATTACCTAAAGTATTATGCAGATTTAATACAATCCCCATCAAAATCCTATCGGCTTTTTTTAAAGACATAGAACAAAAAAAATCATCAGATTTGTACAGAAGCTCGAAAGACCCCGAATTTCCAAAGCCATTCTGAAGAAAAGAATGAGGCTGGAGGCATCACTCTGCCCAACTTCAAACTATACTACAAAGTGACAATTATCAAAACAGCATGGTATTGGCAGAAAAACAGAAATACAGACCAGTGGAACAGAATCGAAAGTCCAGAAGTAAACCTATGTTTATATGGGCAAATAATTTTCAACCAAAGAGCCAAAAACATACAGTGGAGAAAGGAAAGCCTCTTCAATAAATGGTGCTAGGAAAACTGGAAAGCCACCTGCAAAAAGAATGAAACTAGACTGTTGTCTATCACCGCACAGCAAAATTAACTCAAAATGCATTAAGGACCTGAATATAAGACCTGAAACAATAAATTGCATGGAAGAAAACATAGGGAATAAACTCACGGACCTTGGACTTGAGAGGATATTTGACCTGAAAGGCAAGGGAAGTAAAAGTAAAAATAAATGAATGGGACTATATCAAACTAAAAAGCTTCTGCACAGCAAAAGACACCATCAACAAGGTAAAAAGACAGTCATCCAAATGGGAAATATATTTGCAAGCAATTCCTCCGATATTGGTCTAATATCCAAAATACACAAAGAACTCATACAACTCAATAACGACAAAAAAAAAAAAAAAAAAGAAAAGAAAAGAAAAATTCTAGCAAAAAATGGGCAGAGAACCTGAACAGACACTTCTCCCAACAAGACATACAAATGGCCAACAAACATATGAAAAGATGCTCAACATTGCTAGCTATTAGGGAAGTGCAAATCAAAACCAGAATGAGATACCATCTCACATCTGGTAGAATAGCTGTTTTCAACAGGACAAATAATAAGCGTTGGAGAGGATGCAGAGAAAAAAGGAACCCTCATACACTGCTGGTAGGACTTCAAATTGGAACAGCCTCTATGGACAATAGTATGGTGGTTCCTCAAAAAACTAAGAATTAATCTACTTAGTTAGATTAATCCCGCTACTGGGTATTTACCTCAAAGACTTAAAACTCATAACTGAAAAAGACATTTGCACACTGATGTTCATAGCACCATTATTCGTGGTGGACAGGACATAGAAGCAACCTAAGTGTCCTACAATAGATGAATGGATAAAGAAGTTGTGGTACATATATACAATAGAATATTAGTCATAAGAACAGATGAAATGACTGCCATTTGTGACAACATGGATAGATCAGGAGACAATCATGCTAAGTGAAATAAGTCAGACAGAAAAAGTTGAAAACCACATGATATCATTTATATGTGGGATATAAACCTAAAAGCAACAAACAAACAGGACAAACAGAGACTCATGGACATGAGCAATAGACTAGTGGTTACCAGAGTGTATGTGGGGAGTGGGGAGGAGGGAGGCAAGTGGGGTAAAAGGAGTCAAATATGTGGTGACAGAAAGTATTCTAACTATGGGCAGTGAACACACAATGCAATATATATATGCCTTACTGTTGAATTGTACACCTGAAACTTACTGGATTTCATTAACCAATGTCATCATAATAAAAGTAAATTAATTTAAAAAAAAAAGAAACCACCCCCATGAATTTTGCCTTATCCTTTGTATCAGTCAGGGTTTTCCAGAGAAATGGAACCAAGAGAAACAGAACAAACATATTTATGAAAAGAATTTTTTTTTAAGGAATTGGCTCCTGTGGTTGTGAAAAGTGGCAAGCCCAAAGTTCATAGAGCATGCTGGAAACCCAGGCAGGGTTTCTGTTACTACTGTCTTAAGGCAGAATTTCTTCTCTCTGAAAAACTTCGGTTATTCCTCTCTTTTTTTCTAATCCGTTCTGTTTACGATGTTAAGGTTTCACATAGTTTTCTCTCTTTTATTTTTTTATTAAAGTATAATCAACATGCAATATTCTATTAGCTTTAAGTATACAACATAATGATTTAATATTTGTATATATTGTGAAATGATCACAGTAAGTCTAGTTAACATCCATCACCATACATAGTTACAATTTTTTTTTTTTTAGGCGAGGCAACCCTTGTTTGACCTCACAGATTGCAAGGACTTTGTCAGTTTACAATCCCTTATTTTTTAATTTTTATGCCTACAGCACCTGGTCTTCCTAGGTGGTCTCTCATCCAAGTACTAATCAGGCCTCACCTAGAATTTTTTTATTGTAATGAGAACTTTTAAGATCTACTCTCTTAGCAACTTTCAAATACGCAAAACAGTATTATTAACTACAGCCGACATGCTATACATTACAGGCCTAGGACTTATTTATTTTATGACTGAAAGTTTGTACTTTTTCACACCCTTTACTCATTTCTCCCACCTCTCCACCCCCAACCTCTGGCAACCACCAATCTCTTCTCTGTATCTGTGAGCTTGCTCTTTGTTCGTTTGTTTGCTTGTTTAGATTCTCCATATAAGTGAGATCATTTAGTATTTGTCTTTCTCTGTCTGACTTATTTCATTTAGCATAATACCCTCAAGTCCATCTATGCTGTTGTAAATGGCAAAATTTCATTAGTTTTTAATGACTAAATTTTATATATGTATGTGTGTGTGTGTGTGTATCACAAATTTTTTATTCATTCATGCATCAATGAATGCTTAGGTGTTTACATATCTTGGATATTATAAATAATGCTGCAACGAACATGGGGGTGCCTATATATTTTTGAGTTAGTGTTTTCATTTTTTTCAGATAAATTCCCAGAAGTAAAATTGCTGGATCATATGCTGGTTCTATTTTTGAGGAATCTTCATTCTGTTTACCATAGTGGCTACCAGTTTACATTCCTATCAATAGTGCACTTTTCTTTACGTCTTTGCCAACATTTGGTATCTCTTGTCTTTTTGATAATTCCCATCCTAACAGGTGTGAGATGAATCTCATTATGGTTTTGATTGGCATTTCTCTGATGATTAGTGATGTTGATCATCTTTTTATTTATGTCTTCTTTTTATGTATGCCATTTGCATATCTTCTTTCGAAAAATGTCTATTGAGATCATCTATTTTTTAATAGGATTGTTTGGGTTTAGGTTTTTTTTGTTTTTTGTTATTAGGTTGTATGAGTTCTTTATATATTTTTTAATATCAACTCCCCTATTAGATACATGATTTGTAGTATTTTCTACCATTCCATAGGTTGCATTTTCATTTTGTTGATGGTTTCCTTTGCTGCGGAGAGCTTTTTAGTTTGATGTAGTCCCACTTGTTTATTTTATTTATTTATTTATTTATTTATTTATTTATTTATTTATTTTTGCCTTGTGCTGCCTTTGTTTTGGTGTCAAATCTAAAAATCATCATCAAGACCAGTCTTGGCCAAGGATCTTACTGCTTATGTTTTCTTCTAGTTGTTTTATGGTTTCAGGTCGCATATTAAAGTTTTTAATTCATTTTGAGTTAATTTTTATGCATGATGCAAAATAGAGGTCCAGTTTTATTCTTTTGCATGTGGCTGTCTAGTTTTCCCAACACCATTTACTGAAGAGTCTGTTCTTTCCCCACTATATATTCTTGGCTACTTTGTCATAAATTAATTGATTATATATGTGTGGGTTATTTCTGGGCTCTCTGTTCTGTTCCATTGATCTATGTGTCTGTTTTGATGCCAATACCATAGTGTTTTGATTATTATACCTTTGTAGTATACTTTGAAAACAGGGTGCATGATGCCTCAAGCTTTGTTCTTTTTCAAGATTGCTTTGGCTACTCAGGAGATTTTGTGGTTCCATACAAATTTTAGGATTGTTCTATTTCTGTGAAAAATACCACTAGAATTTTGACAAGAATTGCATTGCATCTGTAGATTGATTTGGGCAGTATGAACATTTTAACAATATTAATTCTTCTTATTCATGAGCACAGAATATCTTTCCATTTATGTCTCTTTCAGTTCCTTTCATCAATGCCTTATAGTTTTTGGTGTATAGGTCTTTCACATACTTTGTTAAATTTATTCCTAAGTATTTTATTATTTTTAATGCAATTGTAAAAGGGATTGTTTTCTTAATTTTTCTTTTTGATAGTTTATTAGTGTATAGAAGCACAATCTCGAGGCAGAATTTCTTTTTCTCTAGGAAACTTCAGTTGTTGCTCTTAAGACTGTCAACTGATAGATAGGATGAGTCCACCTACATCATCAAGTGGAATCTCCGTTTCTTACAGTAACTGATTATAAATGTCAATTATATCCATAAAATACCTTCACAGCAACATCTATATTAGCGCTTGACCAAACAACTAGGCATCATAGCCTAGCTAAGTTGACACACAAAATTAACCGTCATGCTCTTTTACTCTTTACTCATTCATTCATTCATTTATTCAACAGATATTTATCGAATGCCTCTATAGGCCAACTTTTTTCAGTTCTGGGAAAACAGTAATGAATAAGACCAAGTCCCAGCTCTCCTGGAGCAACATTCTAGTGGGACACTCAGAAGGAGGAATAAGTTAGATAAGAAGAGATAAAAACAAAAGCTCTGCTCCAGTTATTCTGAAACTGAGACCCTTTAAATATTCATTTCACAGCTATCTTGTTGGCAGTTTGGCAGTAAAGTCCAGAAGAAAATAAGGAACGGTGAATTACTTAAAATGTTTTACTCATTGTAATGAAATCTTAGCATGAGTGTAACGTTAAAAAAAAATGAACAAAATCACCAAGTTAACATGCTGGTTATAGTTTTCTAAGTACATTAACAGCAATATATACAGCTATTTTGTTTTCATGATAATCCTACTCAATTTTTTAAAAAATTAGTTTTGGGGGAAAGAGAGTACTGCCTCCTTCTGTTATGAGACACTTTTTAACTTTTTCTAGTAAAGAACATGGTGATGTTTTTTTCCATAAGAATGTAAGTGCCAGTGTGTCAGAAACCTTGTCTGTTTTGTTCACTACTATCTTCACATTTTGTCTGCAGAATTTAAAAACAGGAGTGTGGTTAATAAGCATTGCACTGAAGGAAGGAAAGAGAGGGTTCACCAGCCAGAAGCTGGATTGTTCTCCCACATCTCAGGTCTATGAGGTGAAATCCTAGGCTTTCCTTTATATGTGAGCCCTTCCAAAATTTGCCTGTAGTCAGCAGGCCTCAAGGTCAAGTATCATGACCTTTAGAAGGGAAGGTGAGAGAAAGGCTCAACAGGCAAGGAGAAAGTGGAGCTCATAGTCATAGAGAAAAAAAAAACTTTAAAAAGTCTGTTGAAAGATAATTAAAAACCTGATTTTGAAAGAAGTCATAGCATTTGTCTAGTAAAACATTTAAAAACAGTAGGAGATGGGGAAGTTACAGGGTTTGAAAAGTAGGGCACAAAATTAAGAGTATTAATTAGTTGAGATCTTTGAATTTCTAAGACATGGGCTATATTGTCCTATTGCTTGTGGAGATGCCTATTTCTTCATCAGTGTCTGGAATAGTGCCAATGCATTAGTAGGCACTCAATAAATATTTATTGAGTAAATAGTGAAGGGTGAATATACTATTAACATTTTAAACATTTATCCATGATCTGCCTAAAATTATCTCTTATAGAACAGAAAACATACCTGTCTAATAGGGAGTGGGGTATGGGTGAAGTATTATCAAGTCCTGGGGCTGTAAGCCTTAAGCCTCATTCTTTGCTCCCTTTTATTAGTCATCTAAAGCTTGCATCTGAGAGAAGATTTGTTTATTGGTTTTCCTGAAGCCTCAATAATAATTGTATTTTTCTCTAAGTTTAGGTTCAATAATACTCTAAACTAAAAAATGAAAAGAAAGACTCTGTTGTTTTGAGGAATTGATAGTTAATAGAATGCAGTCACCATCACCCCCAGTATTAGGCAGACTTACCTCCCCAATCACTGGAACCACTGAGCAACTCCAAGCCTTATCCACTGACATAGCAGGTTCAACATGAACATCCTTAACTATATTGCAAGCAGGTCAGAGGGAGAGAAAAATCCAGAAGGCACAGAGCCAAGTATGCCTGTGTCCTCTTCCAAATGTAGCTATCAGATAGGTCAGCAAGGAGCAATGAAAAAGGAGAAAGACAAAAGAAGCTGGAAGTGTTCCTCCCAAAGCTCCTGTCCTGGGGGCTAGAGTGGAAAATCCCTTACTTTATGGCAACGCAAGGAGCGGAGAATAATTATCTCACTGAACAGTTATTTCAACATCAGCAATGTCTTAGGACAGCCATCGGTCCTAGAAATCCAGTGTGTTGGCATTTTCTTTTACTTCACTCCCTTCTGCTTCAGGGTTTTAAAATCTTCAATGTCTGGATCATGTCCAACTCAGACATCAATATTTCTTTAATAACTAGGCAGCTTTTGACCACTGCTGATGTTGAAGCAACGCACCACATGGCTCTTTGCTGCTTCTGAAGATGTGATAAAACAATGGCTATTTTCCCTGTGGATATTATTTTCAGAAAGCTGTGATAGACGTGGATATAAGGATACCTTGGGTGTTCTTAATATCTGAGGCAAAACAAAACCACTCTTTCCCAAAGGACAGAGCTTAGTGTAGAGCCAACCAAAAACTTGCTGATGTCAGCAGTGATATGACTACAATATATCTATCTACCTTACCCCACAGCAAAAATCTTGAGGGATAGGGGATGAAATCTTACACCTCAGAAAAATTCATGAGCATGCCACCACACACACACACACACACACACACACACTCACTCACTCATACTCACACTCACTGAATCTGTAACAACAAGTTTTAAGATAAAATCTAGACTATCCGACAGAGACTGGAAACGGAGAAGAACTGTTTAACACTTCTTAAATTTCCTTAATAAAGAACAAGATAATGTTGTTTTAACTACACAGTAATGAAATCAGTGTTCATTGGTACTTGCAAAAATGGGTTCATTATTTTATATGTCAAACTACTTAAAGCTAAGATTTATAGGTCAATTACTATTTTGAGCAATTTGCCCAAACTAATAAACCTTATGTAATTTATAAGTGCATTTGAGTCTGCACCAAGGTTAACTAAAATATATTAATAAAATGTACTTTGTTTGCCATGATTTCTGTTTAATGAAGAGCATCTGAATGTTTCACTGGCTGATTCTAAATTCTAGAAACTTGCTTACTTAGAGAGATTTCATGATATTGTAACTTAATGATGCATACATTACAGATCAAGTTATTCAGTTCTACATTTTTTTTTTTATTATGTGCGTCCTCTGCCTGGAATATTCTCCATAATCAAAGACTCAAAAATTGGAAACAAACATTTGAGATTACCTAGTGAAAGTTTTCATTTATAGATGAGGAAACTGAGTTAATAATGAAACCCAGATGAGAAAACAGTTTTCAACTCCTAATCCTTTGTTCTGTCCTCTACCCTTCTTTTAAGACCCAAGACAAGCCACAGCTTCTTCAAGAAGACTGCCTTGACCCTCAATGATTTATCACTTTTGTGAACATCTAATCATGGTCCATACTGTACCATATATCATTTGGTTAAAAACTCATGTCATTCTCAATATTATGTCTCTCTCTTCTATCTCCAAGATTGTTATAAGAAGGACAAAATCCTTGTTTCATGATTCTCTTGTTTGAATACTATAGCACCTAGCAAAATCATGTGCAACTTATTTTCGGATGTATTTGTCCTTTTTCTAATGAATTCAACACTTTGCTCCTTGTCACTTCAACTATCCCATCCTCTTTAGTAATCTAAACTTTCATATGCATGGTTTTTCAACCATAGATTTACACTATAACACACACACATTCTTGATACCTAACACTATATCTGGCACATAGTAAGCAGTCAATAAATGTTTAGTGAGAAAGAGGGAAAGTAAGTTAGTTCTTAAGGTTACTATTATCAGAGAAAGTACATAGAAAGAAAGTAAACAGAAAAAAGTAGGATTTAAACTGAGACTTGAAGAAAACATATTAACATGCAAAGAGAAGGAAAAATTATATTTCAGACAAAGAGTATCCTGTGTTTTAATCCTAAATTGGGCACTTATCCTTTATTTTATCTTAGGCAATTTATTTAAGTTCTCTGAGCCTCTGTTTCCCCCTCTGCTGAACTAGGAAATTATCATATATTTCACAGTCTTGTTATGAGAAATAACTGAGATAAATTACACAGCATGATCCAATAATAGTAATTATTGACAACAACAAAGGTTAATAACACCTCTCTGAATAAAGAAGCCAGAAGTGCCCATGAGAGTATGGTGGGTAGCTCAGTTATATTAAAACAAAATGCTTTGGAGAGGGAGATGATGATAGATGAAAATGGAGAAAGAAAGAGAGAGAGAGGCCAGATTCAGTCACTATTACTTTCTAACTACTCAAAGTTTAAAGCTGTCAACTACATCACTAAATTCACTGTGGGATGTAGTGAAGGCCAAGGCTTATGAAGTGGTCTTTTCTCAGTAAAATGCACATAAGCTTTGAATTAAGGAAGATATGGGTTGTAATCTCAGGTCTGGCACTTCCTAGGGAAGTAAACTTGAGGCAGTTTGTTGTTAACTATTAAACGAATAATATATAAAAGCACCTACCAATAATGCTAGGCGCAATCATGGACACTATAAATCTTAGTTCTCATATGTTATGTACCAACATCACATCCCACCCTCCATACCTTTCTTTTCTTTTTCTCTTGTTTGTCTTTGCCTCCTCCTATACTTCTGTCTTTCATTACCTGGTTCTTTTCCCTGCATTCCTATACCTTGGGTTTTTGACAAGTGTTTACTGAGATTAGTCTCATTCGAAAGCATTTGTGAAGCACTTACTATAAATCAGGTACTATGCTAATAACACCAGATTCAAACACAGCTGCCTGTGTAGCCCTTGGAAGTACTTCAAACTCATTTGCATGAATGAACCATGTCTCTCCAGGTACATCAGCTACATCAGCTTGAAGTTAGACAAAACTACACTGTAGGCCACATTTCTTGTAGTTCCAAAACTGTGCATGTAGACATAGCATAGAGAAGAACGAGGAAATCTTGAATAGGAATCACTGAAATGTCAGGGAGTGACAGTAAACAATGGTGGAGAAGCAAAAATCAAAATAACCAGGCATATCTTTTTGACCCATGAATCCTACTTCTGGCAATTTAGCCTGAGGAAATAATTTTGAATAAGCACAAATTTTTAGCTTATAGATGTCCCTTGCAGACTTGTTTAGCCTTAACATTTAACAATAGATTGACCTGATTATGGTTTATCCATATAAGCTATTAAGAAATTATGTCACAAAGTTTATTTAATAATGTGGAAAGATGACCAGGCTATACTACTAACTGACAAAAGCAGGTTGCAAAGCAAAATATACCCGGTGAGCCCGTGTTTGTAAATATCTATGAATAGAAAAAAGCATGGAAGTTTTGCAAGATATTAAAAATAATGGATTCTGAAGGTGAGATTATGAATTTTTACTTTTTTCCTTTCCTATTTCTAGTTTTAAACTTTTCCATGTACCACTTTTGTAAGAAAAATGCCCTATATGTATACATATAAGCAATATATGTATATATGTACATAATAAATGGTAGTTATTAACAGCAAAAATAATATGTAAATACAAATATAAATATACATAGTCTACACACATACACGTGTTTTGTGACCAGAGATAAAGGATGGTTGAATGGATAGACAGATAAGATAGGTGATAGATGGTAGGAGGAAGAAGAGGTCAGGGGAAGGAGAGAGAGAGAGACGGAATGTGCCTCCTGGTCCAGGAGTCACGCAAAACAAGATGTCTAGCGGGACAGTGTTTAATAAGCCCCATGCGGTGTCATCAGTTACAGGTTAATGAAAACAAGTGAATATCCCGGCATTTGTGTCTGAGCGTGTCCTTTCTCCGTCAGGTCGACGCCCATGGCAACATTCTCCTCAGCACCATGGAAATCAGGAACGAGACAAGTGGCTCTGAAGTGCTCACGGGCGTTAGTGACCGCAACGCCACCATGTACTCCTACGACAGCGCCAGCATCCAGTACCGCAAGCCGATGAGCAGCCGCGAGGCGTACGGGCGCGCGCTGGACCGGCACGGCGCGCACAGCAAGGGGCGCATCCGCAGGCGCGCCTCGCAGCTAAAAGTCAAAATCCCGGATTTGACTGATGTGAATTCCATAGACAAGTGGTCCCGAATGTTTTTCCCCATCACCTTTTCTCTTTTCAACGTCGTTTATTGGCTGTACTATGTACACTAAGGTCTGTCCTAATGGTTCGTAAACGACTACTTTCCTCTCCTTGATTTTTAACCCCACAGGTCCCCAACAGCAATACTGCTGTGCTTTTTGAGGTAAGAGATTCAGCCATCTAATTGGTTCTAGGTCTTGCATATCAATTTTATTACTGCACCATGTTTACTTAAAAAAAAAAAAAAACAATTTTTTTTTCCAGTCTACTGTGGTCCAGGTTATCAGCTCTTTCAGAGCTTATTAATTGCCATGTTTACAAACAAACACAGAGAAGTACATAAGTAGATCCCGAGCAGTCCTTCCTAGTTGCCCTGGATTTTATTGATTTATTTTTTTAATAAGAATGAAAAGAGGGCCTAGCTCTCTGTACACATTGCTTCCTGGTAAACTGTAACAATCTCATGCTGCCAAAAAACAACAAAATTTACAGGATCTCAGAAGAAAAAACAAAGCCATTGACAAGTTACAGATTTCCAAGAAGAAGGGAAAACAAAAAGGAACCTCGAAGAGAAAGGAAAACTTTCCCCCAAATTCCCCTAACTCCCTGTAGAGGAAGTCTCAGCTCCACAGACTACAAGGGAGGGACCAGCAAGTGCTGATACAGGTTATGTAAACCCAATCTACCAGCTTCACCTCACCATTAAGCTGAATATTCTGAAAAATGCTCTTTCTCAGACTTTCAGACTGAGTTAAAATTAACATTACAATCCATTCTGGTAACTGTGAGAACATTTTTTCTTGAGAATAAGGAGTTTAGAAGTTAATGATCATTTGTTTGTTTGTTTGTTTGTTTGTTTTAAATGAGCAGTCGAATTCATTTCATGAGCCTGGAATCACTTGACGCTGTGACATGAAGCCATGCCATCACATTTCCTCAGTTCCTGCTCCAGAAAGAGTGAAAGGAGGATGGAGAGGAGGGTTTCAAAAAAGAGGATGGCGAGCAATTTTTGCTTGAGAAAAATATAGCCCTTTCCATGAGGAAGGCAAGACTTATGTGCTGTGAAAGGGTGCCTGGGCAGTTACCTAAACTGCCAAATCTTAAATCAAATAGTATATATTTCTTAGCCTTCCAGAGAGCAGTATCTAATGGAGACAAGCTAGTTGCACAGGCCTCAGCTAGCACTTTATGGCTCTGCTCTCTGAGCTCTGCATTTCAAAATATGAGATGATTTCTTCAGGGAATGCACACGCACCCATTTTGGTGTCATTCTTCTCTGAGGTCAGATTTCTATTTTAAAGAAAACCTTCAAAATAGCAGAATCACATATAACAACAAAGACAAACTCACTGGGCCTTCAAATATTTACACCAGCCCCTAAAGTATAGACCCTGTCTATACTCATTAATCGCTGTCATTACTGCTCTGCCTTAGCTCTGCTCATAGATTACTTTGGTCATGGTCATCACAGAAAGGGCATCCCTCAATAGCCCAACATGCAATTATAAACATGTCCAATCAGCTGCAGTTGAGAGTCATCCCAACTTATGTCATTAAAGCCTCACTAATTTTAAGCTTGAGTATCTAAGAATTCTATATGTTCATTTGTAAGATTAAGTTGGCAAACCAGAGATAGAGGCGATTGGGACCTACTCCATTCATAAAAATTGAAGTATTAATAGGGATGAGTGCCTCATCTTATGATCTGACTTTCTCCCTAAGGCCATGATGAGAGTCCATGTTTACAATAGCATCACCTGCTAGAAATTATAGTTCTAATTGAAAGATAAGGCTGAATTCCTAATGATGAGCCCAAGGAGAGAGCGTTATAAGGTATTCTTTTAGAAAGCAAGAGGAAAAGAAAATCTCAAAACAAGTGAATGGTTATGGCTATAGATAACATAAATTAGTAAAGATATAAAAACTCTGGTTTAACTGAAAAAATTATCTCAGTGGTTTCATAAAATTAGTAGAGTATGGAGACCAAATTTACACTTAGCTTTTAATTGTATAATTATAGTACCCTGGTTAAGGAAATATCTAGCCTCTAGGGATAAAGTGATCCATTTGGAAACTGACTAGTTCCTTGGCAGAGAGAGATGCTTTGCCATTGTGAAATGCCCAAACAGAGTGGAACATGACCAAACCAGTCATCACAAGGTTAATATCCCCAGTGACCACCAGGAACCACTCTGTAGCCATTTATTTTAAACACAGGAAGGGAGACTTAGTTAATGCCTAACAGAAATGAATCATTATGATGTCAAAGTTCTTTAAAAAGTTTTTAAGGATGAAATGCTAAATCAGAAAGGAAATATCTGTAATCTATATTCCTTAACAAAACAATTTTTCTTTATCTGTTTAGATCATTCTTCTTGGAAAAGATTGAGGTAATTTATATTTTCATTATTATTTTCATCTTGCCTTAAAAATCTAAAGAATTTGATGCCTGTAATTTAGATGTAAAATATCTCTAAGGGAAAAAAAAAAGGACATTTTGAATTATTGTATCTTAACCTTTGTAAAATGTAAAATCAGTAATCCTGAATAATCCATCAGGCACAAAATGGTGTCACTGTATACCCTCCTGGACTATAAAGGGGTCACAGACACCATTATGCAAATCTGGTTAAATATCTCTGATTTTAGAGACAATGGTGACCAGAAAAAATGGAAAAGCTGCCATATTTCTGATTAATGACCCTGTCCCCAGTTTTTTCTTCTGGACACCTCTTAGCCAAACCCTCCCCTCCTTGGCCCCAACTCACTCTCCTGTCAGGCTGAACAACACATGGGAAAAATCTTTCCTTCCTTCTCTGCCTGTCTCCTTTGTTTTGCCCAAAATTATGTGCATAAAACAGGAAAGTTTTTAGATTTTCTTAAGATCCCTCAAACTGGTCTCTATTCCTGAAAGATTCAGATCATTACATAATAGAGGGGTTACTATTTGATTATTATTGGGTTACTTTCTTTTTGCCATGAAAATAGCCATAATCTCCTTCATTACTAAAGTGGTAGCAGAGGCTGAAAATTACATAGACTCATTCTCTTACACTACAGGCATGTCCAGGGACCCCATGTTCGCAGTTCATAAACTGAGACATAAATTGTGACATAGACTTAACTTGTGAAGCTCGGCATAATTCCCATATTTCCTTTGATGGTGATGACTACACACTCATTCCTTCTACTCATGTTCCTTAGCTTAAGATATCAGGGGTGACATGTGCATTACCCTAATGAGCTTTGTGAGGTAAAGACCCAGGTAAAGACATATTTTTGGTTTGAATTACCCAGGATTATTGCCTCCATCCTTTACATTGCCAAATAGAAACAGCAGACTGGTTGGTAATTCTGCTGACTAAATGCTATGTGTTTTCATGCATACCATCTTTATTGTGCATTACAATCAATGAAGGATATTGAAAATGCAAAGAGAAAAATGTGGTGCAGAGAATAAAGTTTGGTTTATGGATCCAAGGACAGGTTTTCCTTAAACAAACATTATGTACAATACACAGAAATGGCTAAATTTCATCTTTCTAAAATCAATGACTACTTTATAAACTTTCATTTAAGAAAGTACTCAATTAAAATTTACCAAGTTATATATATATATATATACATATATATACATATATATGTATATATATATATATGTTTGTATATATAATGCTAGAAGGAAACGATCTCCAAGATTTCTTATATGGACAATTTTGAATAGTATCTTACCAAAGGGTGATGATGTGCCACAATTTTTTTTCCTAAACAAAGTGTAATCATATATCCCAGAAGTAGGAAAAAGGCATGTACAAGTATTCATTTATGTTGGTTCAATCACCAGTTACTGGGATTAGGAGGACAGAGAAACAAACAAAAATATCTCAGTTTCCTGAAAGTGAACAGCGAACACAAAGGTAAACTTGTTAATGGAATGTAGAATATTATGTAAACTTCCTTGTAAATTCTGTACATAGTTCATTGAACTGTTCCCTGTTGCGTGGTGGTCCTCGGCTTTGGGTGAACGTTTGAAAAATCTGAGCACTGTAAATAATGTAAGCTTATAAGGCATTTGCTTTTATTCATGAAGTGAAATGACTAGTGACTTGGGCCCAAACCAGAATCTTTTTAGCTGTTGCTCTTTCTTTGCAATTTTGTGCGGTTGCTCTTTCTTTGCAATTTTGTGCGTGCAGTTGTGTAACTCTGCCAGGTGTGTGTAATCACTGCCTCATGCCCCAAACCCACTGAATAGGATGGAAGCTGCCAGGAAGGCTGCATACCCATGGGGCTCAAGAACAGCACACCAGCAGAGGCAAAAACTGTAGCAAGCTGCTCCTGGAAATGTATCATCAAAAGTAGATGTGTTTTTATGTCATACGTGACTTCATATTTAGATACCAAATTATCCATGCTGTTGAGGGGGTAAGGAGTGGAAGAGATGATCAAATCCACAGGTAATCCAAAGCTTTATTTGCACCGATAGCTTTAGCTTTTAGCTTTTCCCTTCCACAATGTTTCCCAGAACTTTTAATAAGAATAGAAGTGCATGAATAAATTTGATCAGTGTAAACAGTTGAATGTCCAAAGGTCGGGAAGGAGAAAAGGAAGAGATAGCAGATAAAATGGATAATATCAACTGGCTGATTCATTTCTGAAAGATTCAGAGGTAACTACTTTATTATTTTTAAAAAGTAAAGAGAAGTATTGGGAATTCAAACGAGTATTTTTCACCTGGGGACCTTGGATATGTTTGACATATGCTAGTTAAGCTTAAAAGAGAATCTGATAATTAAATGTTCTTAAATATATTTCTCCCAAGTCCTAATATTCTTGAAAAAAATCTTCAGAATGGTGGGATATTATGCCATAAGATGTGTTTCCATGCAAACTGGCAGTCCCAGAGAGGGTGATAGTGTCTAAAGAAATTCAGATTATCCAAGCAAGGAGAGTCATATATTGCTTTCTTAGTAATATTTTAGGGTGCAGTGTCTTTCTTAGAGAGAAGAACTTAGCAAGACAGGGTTTGTAATGCCAGCATTTTAAATTCCAGGGGGTGCAGGGTGCTATCTTATGAGACATTTTGGTTCCAAAATGTGCCAACTAGGGCCCACCATCAATTCAATAAGAAAAATGCCCTGTCGGAACTAATCAGGTCAATCAGTTTCTAGGTCCAGGATGTAATGTGCTTTTCCTTTAATCGTACTTTTTCTAGTTAACTGAAAACAACTATACTGACAGAAAACTTAATTGCAAACATTTGAAAGGAAATTCTTTTTAATAGAACTGCAAACCACAAAATACTAAAGTTCCTGGAAGAGTAAGGGAAAATTTTGAGTTTGTTTTTATTTGTCCACTAGCAAGAATTTTCTTATTTTAATTCGAGATATCCAAGAGTTGTTTGTTTTGTTTTTTCTAATCAAAAAGTCCTCGGTACATCAAAGGGCTCACAACAATCCATGATTGGCCCTTAGATACCTAACACATCCTGGAGCAACCAGTATTCATCACAAAGGTTTCGGCAGGAATTAAATGTGGGTAAAGTAGATATAGTATTTCTGAACCAGTAAGAAAGAAAACCATTCCATGGAACAACTGTACCTGCATTTTCTCAGAAGACAGAAAAATAAATTAATTTTAAAAAATCAGTAAAAAAGTGGCCAAATAACTTCATGTATTTGCCTTAGGTATACAGGGTCACAGATTCACTAGCTTAACACAGCCCAAGTTGGAAGCCGAAGGACAAATATGAGGAATCAGTAATGCTATATGGTTCCTACTTCTCCCTGGGTTTCCTTTTGAAGAAAAATGGAGAAGGGAAGATATTTTCCAATATAATTTTTTATAAGTGAAAATTATTAAAATATGTGTGCCAATTTTTCAGTTTTGGCTTTGTTAAATAGATTACCTCTCTTGTGTTTATTCCTTGCCAGCACTGTATACCATCTTGCCTCATGCCTTACCCAATGAAATTGATCATTATTTTTCCTCTTTCTTATTTCCAAACCTCTTAAGATATCTTGCCTATGAAGAGCTGAAAGCTTCAGGTTCTTTGGACTTAACGTGGCACACCTTCAACTGAATCCACAAAAACAATGAATTTTAATAATTTTTCCAAATTCCTACTCCTATTACCTTTAAAAGGCCTTTGGAGGTGGCTTGTATAATCACAGTAGCCTCTTCTGAACAGCCTTGGGTTTTCTTTTCTGCCCTTTATGTAAAGAGTACATGTGTTTACATAAACCTTCTCTCTCCCAGCCTAATTCAACATATAGTAGAAATAAAAATCATTAGCTCAAGCCTAGAAAAATTTACATTATCTACATCAAAGTTCGGTGATAAGACCTTACATTATAGTTGCAATATGGTGAAGTCACACAGTATCAATTTTTTTTTCATCCAACTCATTTATCCATGCCCTCCTTCAGTCTTAATTATACATCATTTAAAAATCTATTCTATTTCTCCCAGAATGGCTTATCATTCATGTAGCACACCACTAGTTACAGACCATCTTCTAGGAACTTGACCCACTTCCCCTCTTCTGTATCTTATTTCTATTACAGATTTCCACCTCTATGTATCACTCTTCCTCTTCTCCTTCAATTTTCTAGCAGACACTAAATATAGTTAGTAACTGGACAGGTCATAATGCTGTCTAAATTGCCTTCATAAAATATGTAAAGCATCTTTTTCCTCCAGATAGCATTTCTAAGAGAATAGGGAATTCTCTAAACATGTGCCACCTAACTTGACAAGTTAACAATAAATGAGCTGCATGGAGGGGAGAGGGAAGTTATAGTGGGATGGAGGACATCTTGGAATTAGGACCTCCTGACCTGGACTTTATGCTGTTTCTACCGCTGCTCAGTTGTGTGACTTTAGACATACCACCAAATGACCTCCAAGTTCCTTTCCAGAACTAAATTTCAAAGGAAATTTTAGAGAGATTTATTTGAGGACGTTCCCAGAAAGATAGATGAGTACTGTGGCTCTGCTGACATGGCCCTACAAATATAGTAATGTTCCTTGTTGCGTGTCTTTGGGAGTAAGCCTCCAGGGTGTCAAGAGAATCAAATTCAATACTTTTCATATTCCTTTAAAAAATATACAGAACATAAAGTTAAATTGGCAAGTGGCAAAAAAAATTATTTTACAATTTTAGTAATGGTCTACAGTACAATATTTCTCATTAGGATTACTGGAGAACCTAGATAACATGAATCAGTGTAATCTCTATTTTTAGATCTCTGGAAGATGTCTCTCGGTCAGGAAAAGCTATAAAATGCCCCTCATGAGTGGAAAAGCCAACTTCTAAGCAACATTTGAGTAGCAATGCTGCTGCAGTACTCCTTAATGTTCCTCCCTTGTCTTGGACCCCATCATTGTCTTGCGTCCTGTGAGTGAAGTAGCAGATAAGACTGAGCTCTCAAGAAGCAGTCTCCCATCTAGTTGGAAAAAACTTCAGGTCTTTAGAATCTCTGTTACTCACTCACTGCCCTCTTCTCTCACTCCCTCCCACCCTCCTCTTAACTAATCAAATCTGCCAAATGTCTTATGCACAGCCAAGACAAAATCAAAAGTTTACTTGTTAAATTGTGATTAGTATTTTTAGCGATTCATATTTTTAAAGGATGCATCCTTCCCATTCCAGTCTCTGAACTTAATTCTCAATGCATCCCTGCACACAGATGTTCTCAACTTTCTTCCATTTTTATAAGATACCTTCCAATTCTAAATTTTCATGATTCTCCTGAGGGTCACCTGATTGTTTGAAATTGTTAATAAAGAACCTAAAAATTCTTCCCTTCCACGGCAGGCCAGTCTATAAATGGGATGGCCTCTTTTTTATAAAGGTAGCCTAATGTTCTGTCCCTCTACCTCACACACCCTACAATAACTATTGTTCCAACCTTTCTATGTGCAGGTGTATTAACTCTTCTTATAAGCAGCAAGCTAAGAGTTTGTTTTTTCTGGTTTCCCATATATTTTATGTACAGATGGTTTCAGAGTTAATGTCATCTTTTTAAAAAAAGAAGCACTTTTAAGTCTTCAAATTCTCACCAAGTTGAAATTAATACTAATATGTATATCAATTAGGATTCATCCAGATGCAAGTACCAGAAGATGCAACTAAAGGTAACTTTAACAATCAAAATGTTACTATCTCATATGATAATAAGTTCAGAAGTGAGGCGGTAACTGGGTTAATTATTTCAATTAGAACAATGATGTCTTCCAGGACCCAGATCCCCTCCATAACCCATTCTTCCTAAGTCTGCATGTTATCAGCACCTGTTATGGCTACAGAATGACTACACTCATACCAAGTGACAGAAACAAGTATCCTTTCTTGGGCTTCTTTAAGAGTAAGGAAACCTTTCCCCAAAAAACTTCATCAGTCTTCTCTTTTGTCCCATTGGCCAGGCTTGTATTACACATCCATTCCTGAACCAGTTACTGATAGGAGCAATAGAATTATCATGATTGGCTTACAATATTGACCCCCAGAGTTGCCCAATGCCTGAAAAAAAAGGGGGGACATGTTAACAGAAAGAGAGAATGGTTTTTGGGTAGATATCCAACAATGACTGTTATACATTGGTCTAAGGCATCAGAAAACACTTTTCCACTAATAAGAAAACACTTTTCCAATAATTTCATGATTTAATCTTCACTACAATCCTGTGAATTTATAATGACAATACCAAATATCTGGAAATAGAGGATCAAATAGATGAAATGATTTACTCAAGATCTAATAACTAGCTAGTGATGGAGTTAATATTCAATCCCAGATTTTATTTGCTCTAAATGCAAAGCTTTTCTACTCTACCATACAGCCTAGCTATAATCCTTTTTGCCTCGATAATCCAGGTTTTGGGTAGTTCAAAACTGAGTGGAGAGTAAGAGAAAAGATGATAATTTCCACTCCTTACAGCTAGATATTATGTATGCCCAGTAAATAGTCTTGTTCTTATTTTATCCTTCTTTCACTTTCCCCCTTTCTGCCCCCCCTGACACACACACACACACACACACACACACACACACACACACTCAAGCTTTTCATTCTTAAGGAGAAGGAATAGCTTGCACAACTGAATAGCCTAAATTGTGCCCCGGTTTTTTTAGATAACATCATCGTTTGGGGACTACATGATCCAGTTTATCTGCGACAGCCGCAGTAGCATATAATTATCAGTAGAGCCACCTTCTTTCTCACAATTGTCCGTTTACATAATAAATTCTATAGTCACACTAATAATGGGCTCTCATAATTCTCATACTTGGAGGGTATGGGAAATATTCATAAATTAATATTAACACCTTGGAGAAAATATGTCTTGGCTCCCTATGGAATCATTTATGAAGTCTGACTTCAGTTTTCTGCGGTACTTATGCTCACCTTATTTCTCATTGTTACCCTTACTTAACTTCAAGCAAGAGATTCCTCAGGTTTTTCCCACCCTTCCACTGCAACAGCCACATATCATCCCCAAATGCTCTTACTGCTTTCTTTGAAGTTTTACGTTTTATTTCCACTGCCCAGATTTTCCTCTTTCTAGCACCTCCTCAATGGTGGATTATGAATCAGGCCAACATCATTCAAAAAGTCAGCTATGAGCAACCTTCTCTCATTCTGTTCACTCTCCTGCTAGCAATCCCTCAATTCTTGTGGCCACTTTGTCCAATAATAGGTATTCTGATTGTGTGTTTTCCAGTAGTTTTGCAAACAGAAGTTCTCCCTCTCTAAATAAAGTATAAGGTCCTTAAGGGTAGATGTCCCATTTTCTAATTCTTTTGTGTTGCCTAAAGTATCTATTGTTCTGTCCAGGGTAGAAGGCCTGTAAATGCTGATTAAATAACCCACACTGGTAATTGTAGTCATAGAGAAACACTTTTTCCTAAGGAGAAATACTTCAGCATTATAGAAAATACCTTGTGAAGTAGGTGCCCTCTATTCCTTCCCCCATGTTATGTTAGTTCCATCAAGCCTATGTCTACAATCTCTAAATGGATTTTAAAAATGCAGTCAAAGTTACAGTTGAACCCAGGTTGGGGTCTGGGCAAAGTGGTCACAGAGATTCCTATCTATTGCTCATGACTGAACAGACTGAACCTTAATATCCCCATTCTAGGTCCTACCAGCTCTGGCAGAAATTGAACTTTCCATGCTAATTATTATCACTTTTCCTTTATGGGGGAAAAAAGAAAAAAGAAAATTTTGCATTTAAAGTTTCTTTTTCTCCTCTTTACTCACATTTACCATATTAGAATCTGGGCCTTAGAATCTGGGTTCTATGGGGTTTTTACTATCAAAGCTGGGACTGCACTGCATCATTGGAACACTCCAATGTGAATTCAGAGACTACTCCCAGAGAGCACTGCACACCAAATTTCTTTTCTGCCAAAAAATAAATAGAAGGTTTAGAACTGAGAACAATGGGCTGTTCTTGACATTCACCACTGTCCCTCAAGACTGCAAAATAGATGTACAGAGAAGAAATATCTTTTCTGCCCCTCTTCCTTTTAATTGTTAACTTTCTTGTCCTCTGGTTATATTATTTACATATTTGCATAAGAAATATCATTTGCAAGACTTACCTCAGAGTGGCAACCAGCCACCCCAGTTTTACTAGATAACATATTTTTCTACTTGATATTTCCCCAAATACATTGAATTGCAGTGTATCTGCTTTTTTTAAAGCTAATCAAATCATGTTAATGTTTCTTGTGTCTTTTTAAAATACTCATTGGATAAAGCTTGAAATATTTTCTATTTTGCAACAATACCCCTTAGACATTTTCAGGGAATCCCCTTGATTATCCTAACTCACTGCAGTGTCATAGAAAACAGAATTATATATACAAGTGACATTTTATATTCATAATATCCACTATTCTTCCAAGTAGAGAATGCTAGTGATTAGATGCATATGTTCATTGACTGTGTTGCTCAACTTATGTTAGAGAGGACCAGTAACCCTCTTGATAAAAACAACCATGCGGCATTATTACAAGTCATTAGACTGCATGAGGTTTTTGGAAATTCCAAATATAAATGTTTACAGGAACCAGAACTTTTTTGAAGTCTTTAAATGTTTTGGTTTTTTTTTTTTTTTTTTGACCACCAGGAAGCATTTTGTGCCACTGTGATCGAAACCTAATGGCTGACGTGAAATAATGTCGTTGTGTCATTTAAAAAGGTTAATGGAAATGTAAATTGGAAACTTTAATATTGTATAAATACAAATAAAACTGTTTTTGAGAGAACTGCATCTGGATTAGGGTGGCTTGCTTGAAAAATTCTTTTGGTTCTCTATCATCTCTGAATAGTTATTTCACTCTTTTAACTTTACCCAAAGAGACTCTACCTGAGGCAGAGATCTTTATGCAGTCATTTAGGATGTTTGGGAAAGCAGGACTCATTAGCTTACAGAATGGGAAAATTACTATCCTGCCAGCAATGGAACACCTCTTTGGCTACCACCTCACCTAAAAGTTAATTAAAGACAAAAATTAGGTAAACTTTCCAAACCAGTCTCCTGCTATTTTAATTCATAGCACTCTGTACTAAATAGCTGGGGCTTTCAAGAGCAGATGCTATGTATATACAGAATAAAGTCATAACTTTTGTTGTCTCTCGAAATTTGTTATACTAAACTTACCAAATATGTTAGAAAATGTTAAATGTTTTATTCATTGTTTTTAAATCTCCACTATTTAATTTGCTGCATTGTCTGTTTACCCTACTACCAAACATGATTTAGCTAATCCATATGCTGATTGGTACACAGTTCTTGTAAACCCTTTCTCCTTCTTTATTTTTCAGCAAATAGAATTCTTTTAATTGCAAAGAAACATAAATTATAACACTTTAATGTTCTTTTGCTCTTTTTACATAAGCATTTACTTTCTTATATAAGCAGATAATACTTTTATATGTCTACCAGACCCCAAATAAAGTTAAATGGCAAAATGAGTATTTCTGGAAACCTATAGAAATTTTAATAAATTGAGACAGGTTTAACAAATGTCAAGAAAAGATGAGCTCCTTACTTTTATAATTCAAGTTTCTATTTTATATCAATATATGCTGTATTTTCTGATTGAAACTGCTGTTCTGTCTAATGAAACTTGTGATTTCCTGTAGTTGCTGTTTACATTTGAAATCAAACTTTCATACAGTGTGCTTGATTGTACCCTTTCTGTCGGGAATCTGATTAAAATATTCTAGCCGTTTCATTAATACCTTTTCACGTGCTTCAAGTATGTGAAGTTACACTTTTGCTGTCTCAAAAACTATCTGTGGACAAAATCCATGAAGCCTGTAGACTGTAATTTATACACATGAAAGAAATAGATTTTCCTCTAAACAGTGAATCAGTGAATAAGAAACCTTTCAGTATTCTCTGATTCCTGAACTTTTTATCCTTCATGGCCTTTTTTGTATTCTTAATTGTTCACTGAGTAATTATGTATTCTTGTAAGATGCAAAACCAACTTACATGCAATCAGGTATGGACACAAGACACACTTGTGCTCTCAATTTCAGGACTCACAGATACCCTAGCAGTCACAAAACTGTAGTTCACTCAGTAGTTGTGTTAATGATATGGTTTCGCTATAAAACAAGTTTGCTGTTTTCTTTACTTTGAACTACAAGATTTTAAATGTTGCAGCAAATGAAAGAAAAAAAAACATATTTGAAAGTTGTGTCAAAAACCATCAGCAGTACCTACAAAAGCCGTTGTGCAGCTTCTAAAATGTAGTTTATTGCTGTAAATATGTACTATTCATGTTAGCTTGTTTATTCCTAAAACACAAATAAAACTTTTTAAAAAATGCGTACATATAAAAAGCTTACTTTGTACTCTTTAAAAACATGCAAGATAGCAGGCATATATTTTTATAATCCTTAAAATGTTTAGAATTCTAATATATCAATTGAGAACTTTCATTGTAAAATTTAATACAAAGTGAAATCCCTTTATTTGAAAGAAATTCTTTCTTTGCAGTATTATCCAACAACTGGGGTGAAAAAATACCAGCACTTTTCCAGGAGCTTATTTCTGTACCACTTCGACTTTTTCTAAAAAATATATATTCTTTAAATAACATACCTTACAAAAATTTGAACATATGGAGTTTTTATGTTAGAAAAAAAGAACTGAAGACTTCCTGTATTAAAAAATGCCTAAAACAGACTTTAATAGCATCCATTTGTGAGGTGTGTTATGTCAAATTTTTTCAAAATCTCCACTGTAAATATGAATATTAGAGTTAGCCTACTTGCCAGTCTTTTCTAATTTGAAAACTTCCAACCTCCAAACTTATTTTTCTCCCTCAGACATAATATATTGACAATAAAATAATGAACAGATTAAAGGTGTGAAGCTCATTTATCCATTAATTTTTGGTTAGAACAGCTTCTCAATTATGAGCCACAGGGATGACTAACATCCATCCAGAAAAATAACTGGGAATCAGCAAATCCTTGGCCTGCAGTTTCCAGGGGTTTTAGAGACATCCTACACTGGCTACTATTTTCAGAAGGCTATGCTATATGATGGAGAAATAAATGGCCATCCAGTTTCATTTAAATTAGAAAAGGTACAAATATGTATGTAGCATGTTTAGGATTTGCTGTAACAACTCTAGGTAGTAAGAAGCTAATATAAGGTAGGTGTATATCTGTGTTGTCATGTATCAGCTAAGGATATAGAGAAATAGATATAGAACCCTGTGCACTACTGGTAGGAATGTAAAGTGGTATAGTCACTATGTAAAATAGTATGGAGGTTTCTCAGAAACTTAAAAATAAAACTACCAGGAGTCCCACTTTCAGGTATTTATCCACAAAATTTTAAAACAGAATCTTGAAGAAATATCTGTATTCGTATATTCATTGCAGCATTAATCACAATGGTCAAGAAGTGGAAACAATGTAAATGTCCACTGATAGATTATTGGATAAAGAAAATGTATATACATACAATGAAATACTATTCAGTCCTTTTAAAAAAATCCTATTATACGTTAAAACATAGATGAAACTGAGGACATTATGGTGAAATAAGCTAGTTATAGAAGGACAAATACTGCATAATCCTACTTACATGAAGTATCTAAAGCAGAAAGCAGACTGGTGATTGCCAGGGGCTGGGGAGGGAGAAGTGGGTAGAGTTCTGGTGATACAAGACAAAAAATTCTAGAGAATTGCTGTACGACAGTGTACATAGTTAACAATACTGTACTGCACATTTAAAAATTTGTTGAGAGTAGATTTTATGTTAGTTTTTTTGCCACAATTAAAAAAAATGCAAAGTGGTATAGCCACTTTAAAAAAAATTGGCAATTTCTTACAAAGTTAAACTTAGTTATGCAATATGATCCAGCAATCACATTCCTAGTTATTTATTACTCAGTTAATTTGAAAACCTGTGTCTACATAAAAACCTGTCTGTGAATGTTTTACAGCAGCTTTATTCATAATTGACAAAAAGCAAAAACAACCAATTTCCTTCAAAAGAATTAATAAAAACTATGGTACATTTATACAATGAAATATTATTCAGAGATCAAAAAGAAATGAGTTACTGAGCCACAAAAACACATGGAAAAACCTGAAATGCATATCACAAAGTGAAAGAATCCAGTAGAATCCCAATTACCTGACATTCTGGAAAAGGCAAAACCATAAAGACATTTAAAAAATGACTAGTTGCCTGAGGCTCAGAGGAAGGTGGAAAGGGATAAGCAGGTAAAGCAGAGGGGATTTCGGAGGTACTGAACTATTCTGTACAGTGGATACATAAGATATCTGTCAAAACTGAGCACTGTTTAACAGAGTGAATCTTAATATATACAAATTTAAAAGTCATTTAGGAAGTTGGGGGATCCCAGCAAGGAATACAGGTAAAAAATCTAACAGGTATATAAAACAATCTCACTGAAGGGAGCAGTGGGAAAAAGTACTGACTTAAGCAACTTCAGAAATGAGTGCAATCTGTAAGACTAAAAGCAAAAGCAACAACCCATAAATACCTCCCAAAAGGTAAAGTAGTTTTCCACAGGAGTGTTGACTAACAATTCAGATACTGCTGTGTATACACTGGAATTGAACCACTGAATAAATGGATGGTGGATGGTGGAAGTCAGATTTCTCACCTCTGGAATATGAATTTATAGATAGGAAGCGTAGCAGATTAGAATGATCCATGTGATAACAGATGAAGTTGGAGACAGAAAGATGAATTCATTTGTAGCTTAATATAGATATAGATGGTTATATAAAGAAATATTTATATAACAGGTTAGTAAACAGGTTAGTTTACATGCATATATTTCTCTGTTCTGTTAGCGGAGAGGGCCTAAAAGAAGCAATATTTCAGTAGCAATGCACACACCTAGCTTGGTTTCTATTGTTCAGTAAAATGAACCAAGGCTTCTTGGAGAGATGGCTGATTCTAGGACTGGGAAAGAAATACAAAGAGAAGCCTGGAACACCTTGTATTGCCAGAAAGTTAAGGAAATAATATAAAAATAAATAAAACCCACCCCCACTAATCAAGGTATGTCAAAAGGAAAAGGAACCAACTGGTCAAAGCTGAAAAAAATTTTGAGTAATATAGCATTGGGTTATAACCCAAAGTATAAAATTAATATCCATGAGTCCATACTGATTAAATCAATTAATTACTAGGAAAAACGATACAAATCTGTACAGAAGAATTCCAAAGATTTATGTAGATACTCTGACCTCAAGGAGGGGGAGCCCAACTCCCCATTCCTTAAGTATGGGCTACACATAGTGCCTTCCTTCCAAAGGGTACATACAGTATAGAAAAAGGAAGAGTAAAGAGTAACTTCACAGTGAAAAGACCTGACAAACACTAACTCTGCCAAGTGATCAAAGTCAATGTCATCATAAACCCTGTTAATAGTATGTACCCTTGATATATTATGTAAATCCACACTTTACCTCTGTGATCTGCCCCAAAACCCATACACCCACTCTAAACATGAGAAAAACATTAACCTCCATTAGAGGGCATCCTACAAAATATCTTACCCAACTCCTCAAAACTGTCAAGCTCATTAAAAACAAGGAAAGTATGGTAAATTATCACAGCAAAGGAAGCCTAAGAAGGCACGACAACTAAATATAACATGGAACTCTGGGACAGAAAAAGGACATTAGGTGAAAACTTAGGAAGTCTAAATAAACTATGGAATTTAGTTAAAAACAATATATTGATATTAGTTCATTAATTATAATAAATTCACCATACTAATAGAAGATGTTAATAATAGGAGGAACTGGACTGGGGCACATAGGATGTGGGATCTTCCTGTACTATCTGCTCGATTTTTCTGTAAATCTAAAACTGTTCTAAAAATATAAAGTCTATTTACAGAGAAAAGCTATAGATTTGGAAAAAAAATACTTGCAAGACATATATATATATAGATGTGTATATATATGATAAAGACTGTATCCACAATATATAAAGAATGCCTAAAACTCAACAGAAGAAAACATTAGGAACTTGCACAAGAAGGTAAATTGGCTACCTTCCTAAGCACACTGTTTAGTTCAGTTGACATTTTTTTTCATAACCAAAATTTCTCACTGAAGAAAGCAGTACATTGATGAACATTCTGGCACAGGCTCCTCATCTAATCACTTACCTGTAACAAACAGTTCATAGACTAGCATTAGTCTACAGACACATTTTGAGTAGCACCAAGTAGATCACACTCAGGTATTTATTAACCTCTCTATGCCTATCATCTGTATGATAAGAATAGTAATAACTGCTCTGAATGTCTGATGCTCTAATGAGTGATGAAGCTTCCAAATAGCAGGTAGCAATTAATTATGTATTATTGTGTAATGTAGAAAGTCATTTGAAATAAAGCAATATATAAAAATAAAATGGTATTTTTTATTTGTTCAGAATCCTTGATTTCAAAGTTAACTAAAATTGAAAATGACCTGTTTGCCAATAAAGTTGTTAACATCCCAAACTGTCAAATTCAATATTAAGAGTTTAAAACAAAAAAGAACATATATGTAGACTTAGCTAATATTTCAATAATAATATATACACTACATAATGACATATATTCTTATCAGAGCATACTCTCCCAATTGGACACAGAAATGCAAAAGTAACCATGTTATTGCATTTTTACCATGTTCTAGTATGAGATTTTAGTTTCTAGAATTCATAACTCAAAACTGTTCACGTTTTCAGTTATTTTTTTCTCGTTCATGTCTGAAGAGCTTCTTTAAGAAATTTTACATTTTATAATCTTTCTTTTGAAATGAAAAAGATACAGAATCTCCTGAGTTACATATGCAGCTTATACATTCTTTAAATGTGATTTTTTAAAAATATCACAAATTAGTCATATGTATTCATAATACACATCCTTGCTATTCACATACTTTGTTAAGCAAGATTCAAGTATATTTGTGCTTTGTATGTTTACATTACTTTAGAGCCTATTTTTAGTTTTTAATAAAACTCTTTATCTATAAAGATTTCTCAAATATTTAATAAATGAAACAGAACAGTCATTATGAAAATATAAACCACTATTATAGCCTTTTATCTCATTTTCTATGCATTTCCTGTCAACCACGTAATTTCCTGTTCTTTAGGGAAGTTGATAATTTTTATCTTTGTAATCTCAATACTGCTGCTTTCTCAGCTTGCCTTAATAGTATCTCACAGGTTTTCTGAACACACAGTATTCACTCTGTCATATCAGTTGTAGCTGTGGAATCTGATAATGTGGGCATTCATCGTTTCCAGTTATTTCAACTGCAAGACGACCTTAAAAAACAAAGCATGGGGGAGAATCAGTTTATACCAGAATGATGCTAATATCTGCTAAAAGAGATGCTTTGAAATCTCGGAAGAAGTGCCTTGAGAACTGATAACAAATACACCGCACAGTAACTGATAACAGGCACATGCCTGCCAGGATCAGTGGTTCAGAATCATGTCACATTTACACCAGGCTCTATCACACACCCCTGAGATATTTAGCTCCATTCAAAAGCAAGCCAGTATGGTTACTGGGCACGTGGACCAGTCATCGAGGCACAAGAATATTTGATTAACTTCAGAACATGGAGGGAAGCTGTGGTATACCAGGGTTTTAAAAAGAAAAAGCCAAGAAGACTGGTCACTAGCACGAGAGGCTGGCAAGAATAACTGACTTTAATCATTGAGATTTCATTACTAGAGAAAATGCTAAGCAATAACAAAAGAATATACATAACAAAGGTAATTATTTTCTTCCTCACATCAGTAGTTTCTACCATTTAAATATTATTTTTCTCATTAATTAAACACTAGGAATGGTTATTGTTATTTAGCCATTCCCATGAAACAGTAAAGCTTTTAGTCATTCATTAGTTCTATCTTGTCTTGACCTGATTTTGTCAAATAACTACAAGCCATATTTCTTTTCCTGCACCTAAAAAAAATGTACTATTATTGTCCAGTTAAATGAGAAACTCTTTTCTTCAAAATCATCCTATTTTTAACCACAAAAACTCTTCAGAATCATCTAATTTCAGAGCCCCAAGGTAAAAAATTAATTGTTATCATTAATGAGCACTGGAGCAAAACAAATCTAGCTATTAGAACGGCACTATTATTCTTTCAAATACAACTACTTGATAAATTATGCTCAAAACTAAGTAATTAAAATTACAAGTTTTAATTAATTTAATATCTAAAACCAGAGATATAGAACATATCAACAAAGAATTTTTTGTGCTTGACATAAAATATCAAGAAAAGAAATATTAAAAGAGAACTATGAGTGTTTCTTACATTGCTCTAATGATATTAATCAAAACTTAAATATTTTAAATCATACAACAAAATTAAAATAAATACCTTATTAGCTGCTTCCAAGGAATTTATTAAATTCTGCAGTTCTTCTTTACTCATTTCAACAGAATATGGTTTGATTTCACCATTTTCTTTTACATCTAGATGAAGGTTTAAAAGTGGCATTTGTAATGTGGCAATCTTGTCACTAGAAAGTGCAAGCTGTTTAAAATGAGATGACAGTAATTAATAAGTACTAAAATATATTAAATATGCATCAGAGCCTATGAACAATACATTTAAAAAAATACTTCTGTTTGCTGTAAAGCACAGGGGAAGGTGGAAAAAATAAAAAAGTTAAACCCAAGCCAAATCAACATATATGTAGAGAATGGGAAGAGAGTGAATAAAAGAGAGGACATAGATTAGGAAAGAGAGACAGCCAGTCAGCACATTGTGGCAGAAGCAGAAATCTAGAGCAGAGTTATGGCTGGGAAGTACATATGCATCTAATGGGTTCAATGTATCAAGGAACAAGAAGTACAAAGATACCAAGAAGATAAAAATCCACACACAAAGATAAAACTAAAAATACTGGCAAATTCGGAAATTAAAATGCTTAAATCATGATCAGCTAACTCTCTACTTAACTATTGATAACTGTTATCAAGATGCCATCTGCAATTAGAGCTACTCAACAAAAACACTTGACACATTTACCTCATTTTCTATTCTGTCTAAAAAGAGTATCCTAGAGGAAACAGAAGAATCAAATATTCATGATACTATTTTTTGAAACAAGCATCACAGTTTCATTGGCAGATGGCAAAGTGAAACTCAGTTTTCCTGGAATCTGAGCCAGAAAAGCCCCACGACAGTTGAATCTCTGGAGTGTTACCACTTGAAAATTTATCTTGGGCAATGGTAAGGGACTCTTTCCCTAACAGCAAACCTCAAAAGATCTCCCTTGTGGTACATACATTATAGAATCAAATCCTCACATATCTCCTCCTTTCTCTCACCAAAAAACAGGACTCATCATATCTGAGATTTTACTTTACAGGTAACTCTCCTCAGTATTTCTCTTAAGTGTTTTCTCCGCTCGTGCTTGAATACCACCAATGATAAAGAACGTGTTAACTCAAGAAGAGATTAAAATAATTTTCAGATACTTGTCGTTGTTAAAAAAAAAAAAAGTTCCCTAGGTTGAATTCAAACCCATCTTATTGCAAATCACATACTTTAGCTTTTGTTCTACCCCTTGATGCAAAAGAGCATATATCTATTCCTTCATCCACATGACTTTTAGTCCTTTAAAGATCATTTTCACATTTCTACCAGGTTGTCTCCTCTCCAGGTACATGGTCTCAAGTGTTTCAAAGCAACGTTATGTACTATGATTTTAAGTTCCTGGCCATTCTTTTCTGGTTGGGCTCCAATTTGTTTAAGTTATCTCTAAGTCTGGCAGTCAGAACTAAAAGGACTATTAAACTAATTACATTAACTAAAAAGATGTAATGGTTGAAAACAGAATACATTAGAACTATGACCCTCTTGCTTGAAAAATGGCATTTCTATCAACAAAACATAAGACTGAATCATACTGTTGACTCAAGCTACCCTTTGGTAAATAAAAATAACTAAATATTTCTCATATCTTTTATATGAATGGTTGGCTTTACTTAAATGAAAAATCTTCTACTTTGGTTATCTCAGCTTAGTTTATTTTGCTTTATTTGGTTCACCCTGTAATCTGCTTTAAAATAATTTAAAATTTTAACTTTATTAAAACTTATATGTTCTCCAGTTTTATATCAGATTTGATAAGCATAACATTTATAAAAATGTTGAAGACTGGGCCAGGACCAGAATCACAGAGACCTCCTTCCCAGCTAACACAAATTCATCTGGTTTGGGTTACCTCTCTAGTTATAAACCCATATAACTGAATTATTTTCCAGCACTTTTTGCTGTTTTAGCCACAAAGATAATATGAGACACCTTACTCAGGGCCATGCTAAAATCAAGAAACACACTGTATTTTTCTCCTCATCTACGTGTAGGTACCCTATAGAGGATAGAAACTCAGTCTGAAATTGTTCTTTATGAACCCTACTGATGAAGACTCTCTTTTCAAAATGTTTTTAAATGTTATTTTAGTAACACATTATATATTTTCCCCTGGAAGTAGAATCACATTTATCAATTTTGGGAAGACTATAAGGTCTAGAAAGTTCTGGCCAAAATTATATATTAAATATTTTTCCCTTATATATTATATATAAGACAAATATATATATAATATATAAAACCCACTATTTATGACATGCAGTGATTTACAGCTCTAGTTGATTAAATTTATTATCATTATAAAGTTATTATACATGGATATTTGTAGTGTACTGATGCCCAATTAATGCAAAGTAAGTAATTTCAATTATGTTTGATACCTTTTTGGGACAATGTATTTTCAAAATAAAAGAAATTTTAGATGTGTAATATCATAAAAATAAATCTTTCTATTCAAAAAATGAAATAAAAAACATACATACTCATAAATAAGTAGATCCTCACCTTTAACTGCCAATCAAAATCCTGTAGCTTTGCAGAGGAAATATCAACAATTTCTTCTAACAGAGCCTGCTTGATTTCATCTTTCCTACTTCTCAAGCATTTTATGATAGCTTCTTGATGAGATGGATTCAATTGATTCAATTGCTGAGATATCTATGGAAATAAAAATAAATGGTTATAAAACGAGTGAAAGGTCCTTCTTTTGTTTAAAATATAAATACATAGTTCCACTTTCCTTTCACATACTCTTTAAAATGGCAGTAAATTAAAAAAAAAATACTTTCGTAACTATGAAAAGAACAAGATGAAAATACATAACCAGCAAACGAGGTTTTAACAAGTTTTTGCAAAACAGAAAGTAAAGGAAAAGCACTGACTTATAAATAGCATGGAAGTGAATACATCTGGAGACCGCTCAAAAAATAAAGCTGGTATCAATATATTACTAGATAAGACAACATATATAGCCTTTAAGGCAAGAAGTATTACAAGAAACAGAGAAGAATGGCAAAAGGTTTCCTCAACAGAAATATATAACAATCTTAAACTTGTGTGTACCTAATAACAGCTTCAAAATATATAAAGCAGCAAAATGGTACAACTAAAAAGAAATGAACGATTCTACTTTCATAATTAGATTATGAAAATTAATCTAATACCTCTCAGTAACCAATAGAGACAAAAAATAGAATTGAAAAACGCTTTCTACTTAATCTAATCTACACATAGCATACAATACTCAACAACTGTAGAATATATATCATTTTCACTTGTATATGGAACGTTCACCAAAATGAACCATAGGCTGAGCCATGTAGCAAATCACAATCAAAGGATTGGAATCATACCTTCAAAATCTTTGGGCCACTGTATAATTAAATCATAACTGGTTTTAAAAAAGTCCAAATATATGAAAATTAAGCAACATGATAACACCGTATTAAGTGAAAAAAGAAATAAAGACAACCATGCATAAACTCTTCCAGAGAAAAGGAAAAGAAAAATTTACTTCCTAATTCATTCCATGAAACCAAAATAAAATTTCATACCCTGATGAACACATTATAGGAAAGAAAAAACATGAGCCAGTATCACTTGAATTCAGATGAAAAAAGTCCTAGGCAAAATACTGGCAAATCAAGTCAAATAAAACATAAAAAATGATAATACATCATGACCAAGCAGGGTTGTGTGTGTGTGTTTTTTTTTTTTTTTTTTTTTGGCAATGTAGGTTAGTTTAACATTAAAAAATTAATGCAATGCACCCATTAACTAAGGTGAGAAATAATAAATTCGGGAAATAAACATTTAATAAAATTCAATACCCATTATAACAAAAATTCTCAGCAAAGTAGGCATTGTAGGAAGCTTCTTTAAACTGATAATGGATATCTATAGAAGCACACAGTTAACATACTAACAGTGAAGTAGTGAATACATTCTCCCTAGGGTCAGGAATGAGGCACTACTTTCTTGTTTTTCAACACTGTCCTGATGGCATTAGCAAATGCAATAATGGAAGAAAAAGAAATAAAAGATATTAAAATTAAAAAAGAAAATAATTGCATACAAATTTTTTAAAATTTATAAATCATTGGGTATAATAAATAAATTTAGAAAAAATGTTGGATACAAAATAAGCATACAAAAATCAACTTTGTTCCCACATACTAGCAATAAACAATTGGAGAACAAAATTAATGAACATCAGCAACATCAGTTACTTGGAAATAAATCTAACAAAATATTTGCAAGACCTCTACACTGAAAACCACAAAATAGTAGAGAGAAATTGAAGCTAATCTAAATAAATGGAAGGTTATACCATGTTCATAGGTAAGAAGGCTAAATATTGTTGATGCCAATTCTCCTCCAAATGATCCAGAGATTTATTGCAATACTCATGCTATAGACTTAGCTGTGTCCCCTCAAAATTCATTTTGTTAAAACCCTAACCTCCAAAGTGATATTCGGCAATGAGGCCTTTAAGAGGTAATTAGGTTTAGATGAGGTCATAAGGGTGGGGCCCTCTCAATGGGATCAGTACCCTTATAAGAGATAACAGAATTTGTTCCATCTCTTTCTCCTGGCCATGTGAGGACACAGCAAGAAGAAAACCATCTGCAGTGAGGGAAAAAGCCCTCACCAGGGAACCAAAACAGTTGCCACTTTGATCTTAGACGCCCTAGCCTCTAGAACTGTGAGAAATTAATTCCCATTGTTTAAGCTATCCAGTTTACCAGTATTTTGTTATGATAGCCCAAGCTGATTAACACTTCCATCAAAATTCCAACATTTATTTATTTATTCATTTTTGGTTAAAACTGACAAGCTCATTTTAGCATATACATGAAAATGAAGAGGATCTAGAATAATCAAGCCAATCTTGAAGAAGTACAAGGTTGAAGGTCATCTACTATTAGATATCAAAACAATATAATGTAGCTTTAATTTTACAGTTATTAAGACAGTGTTCTGTCAGCAAATATAGACAAATAGACTAATACAGTAGAATAAAGAGTCTAGATACAGAATCATCCATATATGGTCACTTGATTTACAACATAGGCTGCACAGATATTCTATGAGGCAAAGATGGTCATTTAGATAAATGGTGCTAGGTCAAGTGGAATTAATGTGAAAAATTTGTATTTGACCCCTACTTCATACACAAACATTAATTCAAAGTGCATCAGTAACATAAATGTGACAGCTAAAACAATCAAGCTTCTACAAGATAACATACAGAAACATCATCATGACTTTGGCACATATATTTCTTAAACAGAGCATTAAACCACTAACCATGGAAAGAATCATTGACAAAATGGACTTGATTAAAATTTAGCACTTTTGTTCACGAGAAGACACCATGGAGAGTGAAAAAGCAAGCAACGAAATAGAAGATATTTAAAATACGTATATCTAACAAAGAACTCATATCCAGAATATCACCCATGTCAAAATGACAAACACACATAACTCAATTTTTTAAAAAAGTGGGCATCCTACACAACATGCGTGTCCAAATGCTTTTTAACAAAAGTACAAAAGTAATTAAATGGAACTATACCCCATGACCCTGCAATTTCAATTGTTTATCCTAGAAAAGTTGGCCCATGTGTATTCTAAGACGCACACAAATGTCTGCAGCAAGCACTATTAGTAAAAATGAGAGGCAACGACCTAACTATTCATCAGTAGAGAGAGAGAAAAATAAGTCCTACTAATTCCCATCATCAAATACTAATACTATATGGGATTAAAATACATAAACTAGACCTACATTTATCAATATTCATAAATCTAAAATACAATGTTGCATTAAAAAATTAAGAATGAATACATGTTACACATTTAAACAACTCAAATAACTGTGTATATTGCTTAAAGATGAAAGTCATACAATATAGAATATAAAATATGCACACCAAGTTCAAGAGTGGTGATCTCCAGGAAAAAAAATGGCATACTCTGGTGATATTTAGGTATATCCGTAATGCCTTGTTTCTAAAACAAACAAAACCGAAATACATAAAGTAAAATGTTAACACCTGTTTGATTGTGGTAATGGAAATATAGGTGTCAGCTATTTAACTTTTGTTTTCTTCTATATGATTTAAATATTCCACAATTTAAAAAATACAAACAACCAAAAACAAAATTACAAAAACCCAAAGTTCCACAAATTTTCTACTTAAATGATGATGTCTTTCTTGTTATATAATATATATTTAGTAATGATGGCCCTTGTATTATATAGTGCCCTAATGACTAACTCAATAAAAAATCTGAACTCTAAATTATGTATTTATTATCTATTATATAGAAGTGTAGAGTATAGTTACCTCTTCATCAGATAAACTTTTACCAACCACAGCTTTGAAAAACTTGGTAATATCTTCTAGAACATGTACCCATTCTGTTGAATCCCAAACACTCTGATAATCCTGGTAGAGAGGATAAGTTCGGCCACAGATGCCATCAATTATTTTGTGAAGCAGCTGGCGAGAAAAAAAAAAAAAGAAAATAAATGTAATTCTGAGTAAAATTATATAACAGATTTACCATCCTGTAGCAAACAAATGTTGCTGAGAGAAGTTCATGTTATCTGCAAGAGCAGCTAAAGTTGAAATGGAACTATTTTTAACATTATTTTATTAATTAAAAGATAGAACTTTACCAAAAAAAAACCAGAATTTCTCTAATTTTGTCCATGTTCAGAAGCTAAAAATAATTTTATAGATACACTGTTGTTTCTCTAATGTTCCTGAAAGGAAGATGGTGAGTATAAAATTTTCATCTTAGAGACCTTAGGCATCGTACTTATACCAAGAACCAAAAAATAAAAAATAAAAGTATGACTCTCAGAAAAAAGTCTTTTACTATACATCTACAAAGTATATTTTCCTTGCCTCCATTTTTCACAAGATTCATATTACTTCTTTTGGTCCTTTCAGTACCTTTTTTTTTTTTTTTTAACCTTCCTTTTTCTCTATCCTACCTTAATATCAGCAATAGGAATCCTAAGACATATACAACTCAACATAGTAATTAAGATTGTGTATTTTGGAATGAAACTGGCTAGTCTGAATCCTAGTTCCACTACTTAGCTACTTTTATCAAGTTATTAAAATGTTCTGTGCCTCTGTTTCCTCATGTGTAAAATGAGGATAATATCATATACCTCCATAATGTTGTTGTAAGTATTAAATAAGAATACATGCAGAACACTTGGCACATTGCTGGCTTGTACAGAGCACTTAAACATTGCTAGCCCTTGTTATCATTCTTCTTCTTATTATTATCACTGTTACTACTACTACATTCCATGTCCTTAACATATCAACTTAGTACCTACTATGTCTGCCCTATTCAAGGCAAATGATTAACATGGTTTTCTTAGGGGATATTTAGGTCTTGTAAGAATCAACCCAAATAACTTGGAACCACACTGAAGCAGCGAGTCCTCCAACTATATTCCCCTGGATCATATTCCACTCTATTTTAAGTGATAACTCCTTCTCTATAACACCACACATATCAGAACAAAGATGAGCAACTGATGACTCCACTTGCAAATGATGGCTAAAGCACTGTATGAATTTCCTCATTTGTAAAATCAGAGAGAGTTAAGATGGCTTTCTTGATCCTGGTAGAAATTAAGTTATTTCCCTCCTATCCTGCCCAAACTTTCCCACTGCAAATGGAACAAAGGAAGATGGATGGTCAAACTTTGGGACTTATAAAAGCTACCCAACATACCCCTCTATCACATTATGTACACTAAACACCCATCCCCACCCTTCATCCACTGTACATGGAAAAGAATTGGGACTTAAGCAAAGCTATCAATCACTGACACTAAAGGCCAGCCTACCAACGCTTGGGATCCAGATGACTGCCCCAAAGATAAAGTTAGTTTTATGTATATTAATTGATTCCTTCCCTCAACAAACACTGATTCAAGAATCCACCTTGGGCCAGACACAACTCTCAAGAATTGTGGATATAAAACAAGTATTTACCCTGAAGGAGTTCTGAGTAAGATAGAGACTATAGGCAAGAAGACCAGTTAAGAAGCTGTGTTCAAGGATAACTTCACATGGCCTGAATTGTTTGGGGATAGAGATGGTGGGAGTGAACATATTAACATATTAATTACAATCAGTGTTAGTAAGTAGTCTTAAGTCAGAAGACAAACAGAACTACAGCTCCCAGAGCTAATGCTGAAGCTGAATTTTGCATATATTGTTTTCTTTCATGGGTTGGCAAATTTCCCTCAGGTCTAATATTTGGAGCACTAAGTTTTTTTGCTAGAAAGTTCAAGGGAGAGAACACTTCTCAGTCAGATTTTCCTCTTATAGCAACTATTGAGGTTTTTTTTCCTTTTACAGTTCAGTCAGGAAACTTTTTGTACTTACTTTCTCCACATTTCTCTCATCTTTCCAAGTCACTAAAATGTTGCTGCTGCCAAAAACAATACTTTATAAACTGCCAGTGCCTTTGGTAGGTAAGGCTAAACACAGGAGCATAGCGTAAAGACTGGAGCCACCTGATTCCTGCTCGCTTGTGCAGCCTTAGTCTCCCAGTTCTGCCTATTACTCCCATTTTCAGCCTCTAAGAACTATAGCAGGTCCTGGAAGCCCCCAAGCGTGGGGGTGGTGGGAATGGGGGAGGCTGCCTTTCTTCTTCTCACCTTGGTAGCTGCTATTCCTCTGCCTGAAACATTCTCTCCCCTCTGGCCTGTCTGGTCCCTACTCATCCTTCAGGACTCAACCTAGAAAACCAGATGTTCCTGCTCTGGAAAATCTTCCCTTGCTCCCTTCAAATCCAGGTTGCTGCCCCTTCCACAAGCTCATCACTGGAGTACTCAGTTTGGTTTCCTTACTAGACAGCAAGCTCCACCAGGGCATAGGCTGCATCTCGTTTACTATTTTACCTTATTCCACCAGGGCACTTAGCATAGGGTAGACTTAAACGAAAAGTTGGCTGAAAGAATGAATGAAGCTTTTTCCAGATCCTCACAAGCCAAGTTCTTATTAGACTGGAGGTGCCAACGTATATCACCTCTTAAGGGAAAGGCCACCATGGACCACCCTACCCAAAGTAAGTCGCCCAGTTGTTGGTAGTACTTATGGTAGTACTTACCTTTTTTTTTTTTTTCTGTCGCCCTACTGGGGGCCAGGTTTGCTTTCTAGGTCACCACGGTATTCCCAGCACCTAGCTCTGTGCACAGGAGTTTTCAGGAGGTATGTGATGAATGAATCAATGAAACTTATGTGAGAAGCTGCAAACCCCCTACTTGGCACTGCAAGCTTTCAAATGGCAGCTCCACACTCCAGCCCAGGGTCACTGGGTCCCGGGCCAAGCCAGGGAGCTGACGGGTCAACCCCACGAGGGAGCGGGCGCGGTCCCGCAGAGTCTGCGCGCAAAGCCCCTCCGCAAAGCCCCTCGAGGGGTAACTCCAAGCTAGGATGCGGATGTGGCGCCCCAAGTCTCGGTCTCCTCAGCTCTTTAGAGGAAGCCGGGGGCCGGCCACACGAAATCACGCCCCTTCCTCCTCCCCTCCACGGCAACCGGAGCCAGCCCTGCGAAGGCGTCTCGGTGGACAGGGGCTGACTCGCAGGCGGGGATTTCCAGAGCCCCCGGCCTAGCGCTGCCGCCGCCTGCGCTCTCCTCACCTGCAGGCCCAGCTCGGCTGGAAGCTTCTGCAGCCGCCACAAGGGTGTACCCTCTTCCGGCTCCATCCCTGGAAGAAGCTGGAGCCTAGGTCACATGATAAGGTCTGGACGCTCCTCAAGTGTGCTGGTCCCCCACGTGACTCTCTTGGGTGGGCGGGGACCCGGCGTAGAGCGGCAGGAGCTCTTTGTGCGCGTGCGCAGAAATACGGCGCACCCCCCGCCCCCGCCCCCTTTCCCTGTAAGTAAAGATCCGTTTCCGCCTGGTGCAACGTTGATTGAACACCCTTGTATTATTACCTTGAAGGCAGATTTGCAGATCTCTCAAAGCAGTTTGCAACTTTGTTCAGAGTTCTATTCAACTTTTCCTACACTCTTTATAAGGCCTTCTAATAAGAGTAACCATAGTTTGGGGTGCACCCAGAGTCACTGTCCCGGAGGTTTAACATGTCTCTTACCAAAGAATCCTGATTTGGAAGGTGAATTGAGAGTTTACCGTGCGCGAGATTCTTTATATAGATTATCCAAGAAAGTACTATTTTCATCCTCATTCCAAGTAACAGATATGGTCAAAGAAGTTACTAGGGTTTTCAGATTTAACAAGTGAAAATATGGGACACTCAGTTAAATATGATATTTCAGATAAACAATAATTTTGTTGTAAGTGTGCCTTATTGATTGCATAGGACATACTTAAAAAAATAATTCAGTGTTTATCTGAAATTCAATTTTAACTGGGTGCCCTGTATTTTATCTGTCAACTCTAAAAGTCATTTACCCAAACTAAGAGTTACAGCCTAAAATTAAAATCAGTCAGACTCTAGAGCTACACTCAACATTGGACTAAACCTAAAACTCAAACAGCCTTTCTGTCATTTCTCTTGTTATTATAACTATTCTTTTAATCAGGTGCTGGAGAATTCAGCGGTGGTACAACAGTCCCTGCCATCCAAAAATGCATATTACATAGGAGACAAAAACAAGAATTAACAATCTAATATAAATTAAGTGTTTTAAAGTAGTGCAAAGTGATGAAGCACACCACAGAGGAGAAAGTAATTATTTTAGTCTGTGGGCTTTGCCGAGAAGAATTTTTAATTAGTGACATCCTTCAAGGCTTGGCTCAAATACCCTTTCTCTACTCTGTGCCCCATGTCTTGGAGGTGAAAGCCAATGTCTTCTTCTGAATTTTCATAGCTGTCCCTCACTTAAAATATTTATCACTTTGTACTTCTTAATATTTGTAGTTATGTACAACTCTGGTTGTCTCAACTGAAACAATTGTCTTGAGACATTTTGTCTTTGTGCATAGGAACTCCCCAAGTAATAGTTAATAAATGAGAAAGAATCTGGAAAACTTCTTCCTAATAAATGTCTGTTATTAAGTCTACTGAAGGTAGAATCTGTTTTCTAAGAAAAAAACTAAATTTTTTACATTGTAGTAGTAGGAATAAAAATATTTATCAAGCATCTACTATATGTCAAACACTTTATATATTTTATTTCATTAATCCTCACTACAACCCTGTTTGGGGGGTATTATCCCAACTTTAAAGATGAGGAAACAAGCTTGGTGAAGTAATATCGTCCTTGTCCAAGGTCATGTAGGGAGTAGTTGCAAAATCACTGGTCTGAGTCTGGAACTGGTGGTTTCAGTATATATATTTCACTGGCCCTAGTGAGGACAGAAAGGGATTCTGAGGTAATAAGACTTATCTAAGGCCGCATGACAGATTACTAAATAATGCAAATAGGCACAGCAAGCAGGGCACAGAATTTAGTCAAAGGACACAGAATTACAAAAAAAAATTATTATTATTTTACACTCTTAGGTGAGGCAACTCTTGGTTGACCTCACAGATTGCAAGGACTTGTCAGTTTACAATCCCTTATTTTTTTTTATTTTTTACGCCGATAGCACCTGGTCTTCCTAGGTTATCTCCCATCCAAGTACTAACCAGGCTTGACCCTACTTAGCTTCTGAGATCAGATGGGATCAGGCTTGTTCATGGTGGCACGGCCATAGACAGAGGACACAGAATTAGGTACTGATTTTTCTTTCGAGCAGCACTGGGTACCAGAAAGAATTTGCTCTTTCCTTTGGAATTTGATTTTTTTTTTTTCATTCTGAGCTGAAAGGAAATGGGAGTTTTGTCTACCATGCCTTGGGAGAGTCATTCATTCACTCATTCTTTAACAATTACTCATGAAACATGTACCGTGTGTTAGGTGAGACTGCAAGCAGAGAATATTAGCTTACCTTCTAGTTGTGTGTGTGGTAGGGGAGGGAGTCCTCAGATAATGAACGAATAAGCAATTAAGATAATGTCAGCTATTGAGAATTATCTTGAAGAAAATGAAACAGGTTAATATAATAGAGAAGGATAGTGGAAACATAGTTTATATTGGTCAAGGAGTACCTTGCCAAAAAGTGGCATGTATACTGAGGCATATAGGATGAGAAGGACACATTAAAGCAAACATCTAGGGAAAGAGAGTTGCTAGTAGAATATAGAGGCCCTGAAGTAGGAGAAAACCTGCCTTATTCAGACTAATAGTCGAAGGCTTGTGTAGTTGAACTCTAGTGAGCAAGGCAGGAGAGGTAGAGATGTCAGAAACCTAGGCAGGGATTTTAATTAGAAAATTGACATGAACTAGTTTGCGTTATTAAATTATTATACTCTGAAAAACAGATTTACTTTAGAAAACCAGATTTCAAGGGCAAGAGTGAAATTGGGAGAACCAATTTAGAGGGTGTTCCAGACTAATCCTAACTATTATAGATATTAAATTTAATATGCCCTAATTTACAACCACAGACCACAATATTCTAGGGGCTTAGATGATGGGTGGTGGAAGGGGGAACCAGGTACAAATGGAAAAGATTCAAAATATATTTTGGAGCTACGATCTATAGAACATGATGGTAGGTTGGATGCTTTTGTCAGAGAGAGAGAGATATAGAAGTAAAATCCAGACTGTAAAAGAAGGCAAAACATGTGTTCTTTGAGCCAGCTTGAGGTTTTAGGCCTTAACTGAGAGATTGAGCCATAAATTATAGCTGCTACACTAGTGAAAACTTGCGAGGAACAGTATAGTATACTGGTTAAGAGTACAGTTTCTAGAGTCAAACAGACCTGGGTTCTAATTGTATCTCTGCCACTTACCAGCCACATGACCTTGGGTAAATAATCTGTGCCTCAGTTTTTTTCTACTGAAAATGAGGATGGAATTATCACCCACCTATTAAAGTTGTGAAGTTCAAATGGAATAATGCATGTAATGCGTTTATCATAGCACTTAGAATGTAGTTTCCTCATAGTAAAGGTTAACTGTTATTTTTAACCAGCAGCAGTACTACTTGGGCACAGGTAGTGTGGAATCCTGGGAACAATGTGAGACACATTCACATACATACACACACACCCTATGCCAAAGGGTCTGGTGAGTTGCCTGAATAAGGAAAGCTAAAGAGAGAAATGGAACTTATTCATCCCTATGAAGTCCCATAAATAACTGGGCAGGGAGAGATGGATTATGCCAATTATTCAGGCATAGGATGAAAGATTTCATAATCTGGGCATTGTGGCAGAGACTGCTATTTGTCTCCTAATATCTGTGTTCTCTGTTACAGATTGTGTCCCCCTAAATTCATATATTGAATTCCTAAGCCCCAGTACCTCAGAATGTAACATTATTTGGAGATAAGGTCTTTATAGAGGTAATTGTGTTAAGGTGAGGTTAATAGAGTGTGCCATAATCTAGTATGACTAGTGAAAAGGGGAAATTTGAACACAGAGAGACACAAAGAGAGAAGGCAATATGAAGAGGCATAGGAAGATGGCTTGGTATTCCTAGTCAAGAGAGAAACCTGGAACAGATCCTTTTTCTCAGCCCTCAGAGGGAACCAAACCTGCCAACACCTTGATTTTGCTTTCAAGCTAGCCAAGTCTTACCTGAACTCATTCTCTTCTTTCAGCCTTTTGCTAAATGCAACCAATAACAATCAATGTACACTGATAGGAATCTGTTTTCCAATCCCAATGCATAGAACTACAGCCTCAGCATGGATTCTGGCTTTAAATTACCCAAGGCACTGCATGACATGAATCCTTGCTTTCGGCTTGCTGCCAGCCACTAAACTAACTACATGGTTTAGGTTATGTTTCAGCAGCTTTGCACCCCTCATACCAATTTCTGTATTGGTCAGAGTAGGTTAACTACTTTAATAATAGATCTAAAATATGTTTCCTTAAAATTGTGATGAACTAATCATCCTTTCTCATTCCAGGGATATTTTTGTGTAATCAAAGAGCAAGGCATTCTTTCATCTCAACTTTGAAGAAAAAACTTTGTTTTTTTTGACTCTTTCTTACCTGATACCATACCTTTACAATTGCTTCATGTAGACTATTGACCAAGATTTAGGAAACACTTCTGTTCCACACAGTTACTCTGAGAATTTATATTCTCTATCATTGTGGGTTGTCTTACTAGCAAATTACAAGTAACTTTCCTTTGTCCCTAAATTCTGGGGCTCTCTCCTTTTATCCATGAACTGACATTAGTGTCAGTAATTATAATGTCTGACAAATGTTCGAGGAATTAAGAAAAGCTATTAATTCGTTATTCAGAGTTTATGGCATCCTATGTTAAAGGAAATTGTGTGTAGTGTTCCACATCTGTTTTCTCAGTTCAAACTTGCTTTTCAGGTTATCTTATGACTTGAAGTTGACTAATTTCTTCACCTTAATTAGATATGTTGCAATATAGATGTGCTTAGATAGTCACATTGCAATCTATGTAAAATTACTCCTGTTCATAAATTGTTGAGAGAAAAGGGCTTTTAAGTTTGAATAAGTTTATTATCTTATAATCATAAAAGAAATTTTTAAATGTTATATTGGCATTGGTTTTATTACATTGAAAGAAGTTATGAATAGCTAATTTGTAAAGATTTGAGAGGTTTTGGATTTAATCTTGTCTGTATAAACTCAGATATTTTAACTGCCTAAGAAAACAGTTTCTTAGAAGGTCAGTTGGATAAACGTCTCGTTTCATTCTGGTGAATGTAATAAACTGAAGGCTATTGCTTTTCTTTCTGAGCTTTGTAATTAAGAAATGCTTTTAACACCTCCTTATTCCATATTTTCTTTATCAAAAATATTCTTGTAGCTTAATCCATTTGTGTTCTCTGTTAATGAGATCTTTGAAACAAATAGACATTTTGACTTAGGGCAGTAGAGATTGCACATAACAGTTATTTCAGTGTAGCACTAAAAAATACAGTATCTTAAAAGCTCTATAACTGCTCTTTAAAGTGAAATCCTTGAGTGAACTGCAATTTTGGACCTTAGACGTAAAGCATTGTAATCTAGACAATATCCTCAGGGGTTGACAGTCTTTTCTAGTGGCATGTCAAGTGCTCACTTATTCTCTCTGATGAAGGTTCTGTGCCTGTAAGACCTCCCTTTTCTCAGTGGCCACCTTTTTAAATTATTATACTGAAAGGCTCCACATCTGTGAGCTTTTAGGATTTCAGCCAATCGTTCTTAATCAAGATAGCACATTACAGTCACCCCAGGGAATGTTTTGAGTGATAATGCTTTTTCACTTTAAATGTGCTACACTTGTTTTTTGAATAGCTTGGTAATTTCTGCAACATAAAATCTTCCAAGTGCAGTTTAGTAGAGTTTCCTAAATTTGTACAGTTGCGTAACCATCACCACAATGTACATTAGTTAAAAAAAACATGCTGATACACACACACACACACACACACACACACACACACACACATACACACACACACACATGCACATATGTATTTTTTTAAGGATCTGGAAGGTTACACAACATATACATGCAGCTTCTGGAAATGTGACTTGGAGTAGTGTTGAAAGAGACTTTAGTGATACATTTAATATTTTTTAAAGAAACAAGAGATTGGAAGAACATAATCCAAAATGGTAACTGTAATTAATTCTGAATGGTAGGATACTGTAAATTTGCTTTATGTTCTTTATACTTTTCTAGATCTTTTAAATTTCCAAAACAAAACAAAAGTAAAAGCAGAGGTCACATGATAGGCCCAACCTAGTTCAGATGGAGGGGAGCTCACTATCAAGGGTGATTGGAATCATCCTGGTAAAAGAATAAGCAGGATTTGGAAGATGAATTGAATATCCATAGGCAGAAAGGGTGAGCATAGCAATTTAGTTGCAAGGAATCACATAAAACAAAAGGACGGATAATAATACCCAGTGTCACAATATATCCACATGTGAGCAAATTTTTAAATCAAAATTTGATGCCAAGAAAAAAGAAATTTCTAATATGTACTATTATGAGGAATATTCAGATCCAAAGCAAAGCAGGTAGATTTTTCTAAGATAATCTTCTGTTGACATTTTTGCTAAATTATAGAGAAGAGTAAGACAAAACTGGAACTCAAATAATTACAGTGTTTGAAGCCAAAATAACCTCAGAAGGCATCTAATCTCACTTCCTTTTAGAAGAAATTGAAGCTCTCAGGATATAAACCACCAGTGGTCAGGTCCAATCCAGACTTTGACTATCACATCAAAGTCATTAGAACAAAATCCAATAAGGCTAATCATATCTTGACTTTCTTCTATAGTTATCCACTTGATATGATGGAATGTAAGGAAAGTGCTCACTTCGGCAGCACATATACTAAAATTGGAATGTAACGAAAATGATGAGTGGAAGTTATAATGTATGCTCTAGATAGTAAGTTTTTAAAATCCATAGATGAAACACTTTTATAAGTTCAGTTTTGTTCAATCCATTTTATTCTAACCTTTTTACGTGAAGAAAGATTTTTTTAATCAAAGAAATTTTAGCATAGATTAAATTATGCAAATTTAGAGCACATAAAAAGATAATATAAGCTCTCTATTTTAGAATCTGTAAAATATGGTTTAATGGAGTACACGCACTCAAAATATTTTAAATAATTCTTATAAAAGCCCTGTGCCAATGACAGCAAATGGATTTTATGCAAATGACAATAACCTAGTGAGGGATCAGGTGAAAGACCGCTCAGAACCTGGCAGGCCTGTAGAGCACACTTCCCATCATTAGTGCTCTCTTTAAAAAAAAGAAACATAATAAAATTTAGCACTGTAAAAGTATTCATTAACAGCTCCTTTAATGATGAACTCCTATAGGGCATTTGAAATAAAATTTGATTTATGAAATGTTAACAAACACATAAAAGTTTTAAGAAACATCATTTTGATAAACAGAGAAATAAATATTTGTCTTGCTCTGTACTCACTGTGGGTTCAGTAAATGAGTCTCCTAGATGACAGATGGCCCAAATTAATCTGAACACTAAACATTATACCCTGTGTAGACATAAGCAATAATAATTTTCAGAGGAATAGTCAATGCTAGCATGTGCCTGAAGAAGTGGTTCTAGGCACAGCAAGGGAGACAGTTACTTGAGGGTGTAGCCAGCGTTCTTTTCTGTCTCTCACATCTGCCTGTCTGATCAACAAAGGCAATTGTTAGAATATTTTCTAGATTTTCCCTTCAAATCTCAACTAAAACTTCAGCAAATGCCATGAACTTCCAGTTGGGAGCTTATCGATGGGTGAAGATGCTGTGGGCCAGGACCAAGTACGTGGGAACAAGGAAACCTGCCCATCCTTGCCCTTTTGTTTCGGTAGTGCTTGTTTACATATTTTATTCCCTTGCATTCCAAAAAGCCCTTGTTTGGTATTTTTTTAAAGTTTATTTTATTATTTGTCAACAGGGGCTTTCACAGATGTCTTGGCCAACTTTAGGAGATTATATTCCAAATTATCATCTCAGCCTCCAAGAGAAAGGAAGATATTGACTTTGTTTTAATTTTTTAATGTGAATTGACAGTTTAAGCAATCCATGTACCCACCTGTGATGGTTAATTTTATGTGTCAACTTCATAAGCCACAGTACCCAAATATTTGATCAAACAAATTTTCTAGATATTTCTGTGAAGGTAATTTTTTAGGTGAGATTAACTTTAAATTAGCTGACTTTGAGTAAAGCAGTTTAACCTCCATAATGTGAGTGGACCTCATCCAACCGATTGAAAGACTTAATAGAAAAAGACTGACCTCCTCCAAAAGAGGGAGAATTCTGGCAGTAGACTGCCTTTAGACTCAAATTGCAACATCAGCTCTTCGCTGAGTCTTTAGTTGCCAGTCTACCCTGTGGATTTTGGATTTGCCACTCTCCACAATCATGTGAGCCAATTCTTTAAAAATCTCTCAACCTCTTTCTTTCTCTCTATATATTTATATACATGGTATTGGTTCTAAGTATATATATGGCATTGGTTTCTCTGGACAATCATGACTGATACACTACCACTGAGCTAAAGAAATATAGAACATCCTCATTACTTTCTCTTCCACTGTATGTCCCTCCCTAGTCATATTGACATTCTATTGTGATTTTCCCCGGTAATGGAGATACTTGATCACCAAAATCACTCAAGGAAGAGATTTGGCACTTCACCCAGTGGATGGCAGGAATGTCATTACATCCAGCATGGAAAGTTGCGCTAGGCTTAATGAAGCACCTAAATTAATGGAGCATTGTAACTTCCCATCACCATTTAAGTCATGTATCATCTGTCAGACCAAAAATACAGCAGCTGTGTTTCTGCTAATCAGCCTGCCCAAGTTGGGCACTTCTGAAGAGCTCAGGCACCCTCTGACTGACCCCATTACCACAGAGCAATAACCTAGATACAGGTCACACAACCTATATTGTTGGGTGGAGCTCAGTTCTTTTTCATTTTCCTTATCAAAAAATGTAACATTTGAACTTATAGAGACTCTGACATATTAAAATTTTTATATCCAACCAATTAGGGTAGGGTTTTTGTTTTATTTACTCCTATATTCCCTGTACATGGAATGGTGCCTGCCACATATTAAGTGCTCCATTAATTCTGTGAAATAAATAAGTGACTGAATAGCAGAGATATAGGGAGTTCTGGGTATAGTGAGGTTGAAACCAAAGACTTAATTCACTTTGCTCCAAATTTTTCCAGTGATCATAGATTGACTTATAACCCTTGTCTCAAATTCTTCCTGCCTTAAGGCCACTTTATCCCTTAAAATTTAAATAAAACAGTTACGACTCCTTCTTGATTGCCAGATTTCTAGAGAAAGGGTGGCTGATCACCTCTCGCCCAAATTTGTGCTACCCTGGAATTTGCAATACCAGCCGGTCACATTGCATCCAGTTTGCCATCTTTTCTTTGGACACTTCCCCTCAGGCATAGACATTTCTGTCCAAAACTCCAAACATTATTAAGAGGAAATTTGGGCATAAAAGACTTTTATTAAAGGTTAGAGGATAATACAACATGGAGATTTTCATCACTTTTCATGTGTTGACATTTGCTGAAAATAATGTTTGTACAACCCAATGAGATAAACTAATTGATCTATATGGGTGGGGCTTGGTGTAAAATTTTATTGCATTTTCTTTATATAACAGAATTATAATAAATTTTAAAATTCAAAGTATTGAGGAAGATATTAAAAACTGTGACTTTACCTAAAATTTCTTTGTAACGAATTTAACATTTTTATTGAGTATATTTTGCTTGTTTTGATAAACATCATTGTCATGTAATTTTTAGAGATATAATTCATGGACCATAAAATTTATCCTTTTAAATACCCCTGTTAAGTGGTTTTAATAGGGTTGTACAATCTTTGTCACTACCGAATTTCAGAACATTTTCATCACCCCAAATAGAAATCTTGTACCCATTGTTCCCTCTCTCCCCAACTCCTGACAACCACTATGCTACTTTCTCCCTCTATGGATTTACCTATTCTGGCATTTCATAGAAGGGGAATTATACAATACATGGACTGTTTCCATGAGCATTTTTATATGAAGTTTTATGTTTGAAATGCTACATAATGGCCACATAAAATTTGGGGCAAATATAATGACTTCTTTAAATTCTTGATAATTACCATCAATAAGAAACTATTTTTACACTCTTACCAGAATTTGCAAGAGTTGAAATTATATTTAAAACTCTAATAGCCCTTCCTTTAATTAGTCAAACTATATTAAATTGCCATTTTTTGGTCAAACTGGTTGAATATTGGCAGTTGCATATGGTTCAACCAAATACTTCACTGAGAAATGTAATATTGAAATTCTTTGTGATAATGTAAATGGATTTTGAATCTAATTCAATTTTTCATGTCAAGCTCTAACTCGCAGAACATACGTGCTAAGGTGCAACAGTCCCCCATAGCTGAAAATGGAGTTACCCAAAATATGTGAAAAGAGAAAACTGAGACCAGGCCGTCAGGGGTGCTGGCATAGCCTCCTCACCAGTCCCAACAAACATTCCCTTGAGCTAGTTGCGGTTTTCTATGGGAACCTGGATCACAGACCTCTTCATCAGCTGCATGAGTTCCTTATCCATGATGAGCTCCAGACTCCCACCTCAATTCCCCACTCCACTCATGTGAGGAGAAATGGGGGTGGTGTGGCAAGAGATTGTTTGCTTGCAGCACATCCATAGCCTGTTGTTTGGGAAGCTCTGATTTGCAAGGAATGCATTACCACAGAAAAGGAAACTGCTTAAAAGTGACTATGAGACATCACTTTCTTAAAGTCTCTTGGTCAGACCTTCTCAGGAAGTTTATCATTGGCCATTTTCCATCTCTGGCACAAGGTTGTATGCCATTCCTCAGAGGCTGGATTCCATCTTCTCTCTAGGTAAAATTATAACCCACCTTCTACTTTCCAAAGCCCTCAGGCTCCTGCTTTCTCTGGCCAATAATTCCGGATACATAATATCCAGAAAAATGTATACAGCTTTGTCTCAACTACATCTAAATTCAGACAAAAGTCTGGGACCGACTTTTCTGTAAGTAAAGGACTGGTCTTTTCTAAAGGATCATCATTGATCCATGTGAAGAATTCTGCTACTATCCTATTAATAGTTTTTTCCATCACATTACAAACTGGATCAAGAAGAGGTATGTAGACATATATAGAACTCTGAGATCACTTTGACTCTCTGCCATTTATAGAGCTTCCCCTTTTGATGATGTGTGCAATCATTGCAGTTAAAGGGATTTTATAAAATTAAAAGCCAAATTGTTCTCATGTTGAAGAAAGTGAATCAGTTGATATACACGGAAGGAAATGTAATTCCTCTTTTTAAGAAATGCACACACATAATATTAAGGCCAATTATACAACTGGTAGTAATGATATTGATATATTCTTGTTTCTAAAAAATGTAGAATTTCTATTTTTAACAAGGCAGTTATAGTCATAGCATCATTTTACCTTCTCCCAACAAAAATCGCTTAATACTCACCTTCCTAATTCATTGAAAGCTATGCTAAATAGTCCAAAATAGAATGTGGGTCTTCAAGGCTTTCACCTACTAGCTGTGCCATCTTGGGCTAGTTGCTTTATTTCTGCATGTCAGATTTCTCAGAGCTAAATGAACACTGAACTTGTAGGCCTGAGAAAAGGATTAAATGAGGTAATAGACGTAAACAACTTAGAAGGGTGCCTAACATACTAATGTTTTGTTAGTGCTCAGTAAATATTAAGGAAAGAAAAGAGAGAAAATTCAGCAATTAATTTATTCAAATCGAGGCTCATCACAAATAATAAGCCCCTATTGCCTGAGGCATTGATCTCTCTTTTTTGATCCAAAAGTTAATCAGAAAGCTGATTCTGGGAAATGTACTTATCTGTGCTTGAGTCACACTCTGGTAAGAAGGACAGAGGAAAAAAAATGGTTGCTTATGAATCATGAAAAATCAGCTTGTGTGTCACTTTAGGAAACACTGGTATATGTAAAATATTTTGAGGCAAACAAACAAAACATTGTCTTACGTGTTACATGTTAAAGCAGTAGCCTGAAAGAATGAATATATTTCTCTTTAATATATAACTGAATAAGAAGTATCATTGGTCATAAGAATCATGCTTACTATTTTATAAAAATATTTTCTGATAAATTTTTAATCCACTGTTGCCATGATAATAATCTTTGGGAATGTTTAAGACAAGAGAGGGAAAAATAGAAGCCAGTGAATGGATAACTATCACTTACAAGCAGCTGTTATTTGCTTTACATAGTCATAAACACTTTAGCAGCATGACTTGACGTAATGTTAATAACACTGAAGTTGATTTTATTGGATTCATTTTACCTCTGGGGTTTGGAGATGAAACCAAAGATCATGTATCTATAAATGTGCAGAGCCAAGATTTAAAGCCAGGTCAAACCTAGGTACTTGACTACTATGCCATATGTTTCCTGACAATTAATTATAAAGCTATTAGTATTGAGATACTAATTACAATTTTTTTGTTAGAAAAGATGAAATTTCCTTACATCTGTATATCATATACTTTGAATATTAATTTTTTAAAAACATCATGAGAAGATAAGTACATAAAAATGGACTATATTTCTGAAATTACAAGAAAGTAAATATATTTTAAGTTTGGCAATAACCGTATAGATTAATACATACATTTTGGTAGCTAATGTGTTAAATGAAAAATTTTATGGATTTTTTTTTTTTTACAAAATACAAATAATCCTTAGGAGAAAAGTTAGATATTAGAGGAATATTTGCAAAAATGGACAAACTGAATCCTACTTTAATAGTGGTTATTTGTAATGACATTCATAAGTATTTTAATTTTTAAAACTTAGATATTTTTAAATCAAAAATGGAATACATACTCCTTTAGGCAAATGATACAGAAACAAATAGGAAGCTAGTAATATCCCCTCACTCTTTCATCCTTCCCCACTGAGTAAACAATTTTCATGTGTATCTTATCACATATTTTCTACATTTATATTAAAATATTCAAATATAATGAATATATATAAGGATAAGTTGTATTTCAAAATAATTCACATTATTCTGGTACTGCATTTTTATTTTTACTTAAATATAATGTAGATGTTCCTCTAAGATAATAATTTAAATTTTAGCCAGTGATTCTCAGTGCTTTCTGCAGATTAGAATCACTTAGAGAGCTGAAAACCTCAGAGCCCCACCCCCAGAGATTCCAGTTTAATTGCCCTGGGTGGGGCCTTCGCATCAAGCTCTCCAGTTGACTGCTGTGTAGCTAGTTAAAACCACTGATTTAAGCAGTCAAAACAGACTGCAAATACCATCCCCCTTCCTGAATTTTCCTGGTATGCATCCTCCCAGGAAGACTCTCTACTGGGGAAACTCTGGGAGGCCCACTTAAATTGTAAATGTCCTCAAGAAGGCTGGCTTGATAGGAAATTTATTCTATCTTAAGTTATGTTAGAGACAGTCACTTGGCTGCAAAAAGTGCTACCAGGTCCAGGAATTTCAAAGGCCATATAAATGACAGTCTGCTCTGCTAGGCAGGGTTTATTCCCTGAGTTGACTAAACTCTGGAGGTTTGCCCTTGCCTATGGAAGATTTCCCAAATTGGCTATCACAGGAAACCACACCCAGTACGTGTTTCTCCCTGTCTGGGAGAGGCACCTCACTGGGTGAAGGAACTTGTTTGGCCTCTCCAGTCTGGTCTGGAAGAGTTTTTAAGTCAGCGCCATGTTTGTCTTAGTGAGCTCTTCATTAATAGTGAAACATTTGTATGATCATTTCGTTTTCTTCACTCTCACTACACATTTGAGAAACTGGAAAACAGAGGCACCAAACAGGAGAGTCACAGAGGTTTTTGCTTCTCTTTATTTTGTTTCAATAAGATAAAACAATTGGCAGCCAGTGATTATTAGGTTTTGGTCTGAATTATCACCACCATTGGTTTTGTCTTCACCAAATACCTTTTCTCTTTCTCAAAGCACTTAGTTGCTCAGAATTTTTGAGATATCAGACATGTTGTTGGAATTTATCTAGGAGTGAAAAAAAAATTTTTTTAAAGCTATGAGTTTTACGCTAACACAGCCTGGCAGGTGTGCAGACAAAGACACATTATACTGAGTGAGGGAGAGAATAAAGGTCAAGGAGTGAGAAAAAATACTAAATCGGAATTGCGGTCTTGTTCTCATTTTTTTTTTTTTAGTTACAAAATAATAACAAGAAATGTTCAGATTTGATCCCTTAACACTCCAAAAAATAATTGCCAAGCGTTTCAAGTCTTGGTAAATAGCTGAACTGTTAAACAGAATTTCAGCAAAACAAGAATGAACCAAGTTGTCAAATGCCGGCAACCTGTATTGTAATGGGAAAGAAAGCAAGCGGTAAAACTTTAAAGGTCTGGACCACTGGAACATCTGCGCTGGGCCCACAGGCAGCTCTGTCCAACAGCTGGAGCCCAGAAGTCGGGGCGGCCAGGCTCCGCCCCCTGACGCCGCGGGAGGCGGGGCGGCGGGCGATTGGCTGGTAGCGCGGGGGCTGCTGAGACCGCGGAGAAGGAGGCGTAGAGGGAAAAGGCGAGCAGGGGTCGCCGACTCCACCCGGGCTCGGCTCCGGCTCGGCCAGCTGAGTCTGGGTGCTGTCTGAGAAGTGTTCCTCCTCTCCCCCTCACAAGGCAAATGGTTGGCGTAGAAGCATAACCCGTCTCCCGTCTTCGGATTTGTGCGTGGTTCTTCTCTTGCATCTTGGGACTCCGGACCGTCATGCTGTGATGTGTGCCGAGGGAGGAATTGGTAAGAGTAAACGAGCGAACCCCTTTAAGTGTTTCCCTGCCTTCTGTTTCACTCTCCACCCTCTTTTCCTCTGTTTCTTCTCTCTTCTCCTCCCCCAATAATTATGTTTAGCTTTTATAAAGTGCCTCAAAACGGGACTTTAGGGCTGTTGAACGAGAGAGAAGGGGGCAGAGGTAGAGAGAGAGAGAAAGACCATTTTCAGTCGTTCAAAAGAGGAATTATTTTATCAGAATGCTCGGTTTTGTGAAAAGGTAAGTTATGGGCGCGCGCGCACACACACACACACACACACACACACACACACACACACACACACACAAAACCCTACCTTTGTCGTCTCATTTTGAAACTGAGAAGGTTAAAACAGTTTTGGCTCTGTCTCAAAGGTAATGAAAAGGATGAAGGTTGGAAACCAGGAGTCGGTTCCTTAGGAAGAAAAAATGTGTTTGTGTTGGCGCTTGCTCAGAAATAGTTTTTAAGGGAGCACGCAAAAAATCGCGTTCTTCCAGGCAAACACTAACTTTGTAGAACTTAATTGTTGTGTGGGGCATCCTTCATCTTATATTATAAAACATATAGTCACACTTTGTACAGCAGAGAGACATCGGGCTGATTAGTGGACATCCTCCAGTCTGGAGGGTTGAAAGGATGTATTTAAACTACTCTTAATTTTTTGGACACATTAACTCTGGTATTTAGAGTGCGTCTAAATAAGAGCAAAGTTTCTTCTTGCTTCGTTTCACCTAGTTCTTTGCAAGGAGAAAAACAATTCTGTAGTCTGAGAGCAAACCTCTGACTCCATTCAACTTTGAAAGATTGCCTTCTTATTCACTAGCGTCAACATACTGTACCAAAAAAAAGCACTGCCAGAGGAGATAATTATTTTAAAATTTGGCTAGGTCACATTTCTGTGAAGAATACCATCATAAAAAATCTTTGTTGGCTTGTTAAGAGCAAATATGTAACACATGATCATTGTAACAGAGTAAACTCATTCACTGCCCCAGTGTGAGCCCCTATCGCAATCTACCCCAAAAGGTAATGTCTGTTCCTTCTAGACTTTTTTTTGATTTTCATTACAAATACATATTACATACCTACGTGGAGATTTTTTTTTTTTAATCAAAATGAGATCATACTGTTGTGAAAGAATTTCAATCTAAAGTGAAACCAGAGGATACAGAATAGAGAAATCTCGGTCGTGTGTCCTCAGGAAAACAAAATCTAACGACTGAGAAACTGATTTTCAATAAATGCCTGATTTGCAGAAAACTGATAACATTGATATTTTCTTAAATATTAGGGAATTAATCAGAGGTTACCTCATATCAAACTTGCATTTTCACTCATAAACCATAAGCTTGTAAACCTCTCCTTCCAGAGACATGAATAAGAAATGACCCAGGCCAGATTGGGCTCACAAAATGGGCTAAATTGAACTTTATTTATATAAATGGACTGGTTTTGTCTGCTTGAGGAGTTTTCAAAGCTGGTCTCCATTTGTTTTGATTTTAACAGACTCTAACAGAAATCTCCCCACCTTACATTCCTTGCCCATAAATACAGCCTACCCTAGACCTTCAGCAAATTTGCTTGTAGCTTGCTACAGTTTGTGTGTCCTAAATTGCAATTCCTCTGTTATTCCAGATTAATTAAACTCATCTCTGTTTCTCTCTCTTTTCTTTTTTCTTTTTTTCTTTTTTTTATTTTTTATTTTGAACTTGCCTCTTTATTTAGGTCAGTGCTAGACAGGTTTCTCCCAGTATCCAAAAGTTAAGTATTCCTGTAAAGCCAAAATAGCATAAAGCAAAGAAGCAGTTATCATTAATTTATATGGGAAAAATTTTGAGCATTCCCAAACCCCCAAAAGTCACTACTAAATCATAGCAAATACTTTTAATTACATCCAGTTTTACACTAAGTTAACACTCTTATGAGCTCTCAGGCTTTTCTGATACCTTAACGCTATATCTTGCTAATGGGTGCACAAAATAAATTGAATTAAAGCACAGATGCTCACAGACTCAGTTCAAAGGTAAAGTGGCTTGATGCTGAGATGCTGAGTGTGGTTCCTGGGGAAGGGGCTTGACTAGGCCACTCTCCCTGCCAGGGTGCCTTTGCCTCTATAATAGGTTACTGCAAAATAAAATCAGTGCTATTTTTGCATTTTGCCTTTTTTTCATAAAACTGAAAATCTTTACTTTCTTTTGGTTAACAAAAACAAATATGAAATAGGTCTTTTGTAAAAGCAAAGTGGCCTAAAGCAGAGAAAGGGAGATATCTGTATATGTCGGAAAACAACAATGTTCAAAAGTTTTAGGGAGATTAGAAAAGAATGTTGTAACTGTTACTTTTAACATTTGTTAAATTGTAGGAAATGGGTAGAGAATCTAAGCAGTCTAAAACAGGATATCAGGAACGTTTGACCTTTATACAGCAAGAACAATACATTTTAAACAATTATTTAGGGACTAATAGAAATTGAATAGCATATCATTTATTTTGATGTCAGTAAAATGAGGGAAATTATCAGAACTTGATTATATTTTACAATAGAACAGAGATGACTCATTATTAGACAAATGTACTTCTTAGAATCAATTTTAAAAATTAAAAGGTAAAAAAAATGCCCACATATTCAAGCCTTCAGTATGTCTTATTTATTGTCTGATCGAGATGGAAGTAGTCTTTTTAATGAAGGAAAGAAAATGCTACAAGCAAGATCACTAAGGAATTCTCAAAACTCAGTGCATTGGTGAAGATAAATTTAAAGCTTGTCAGTACTTGAGAAAAGTAGACCCGATTTATCAAATCTTGAAACAATTATGTGTATGTTGAATACTATCATCATTCCTGGTCAATAGTTGTAGAATATAACTTTGAAAAATAAATACATATAAAATATCATTTACTCAATAAATATTTACTAAGCTCTTACATATATTAGGCATATAATTGCAAAAATACCATTTTGAAAAATATTGCCAAGAAATATCATAATTTAAAAGACAAACTCTTAGGTCTGTATTTCATATGCCATCATACCCTTTTCAAAAGATATTAAAAACAGTGACAGATTGATGAACACCTCTATAGAAAATGATCCCCAGTGAAAAATAGATGTAAATAGGCAATTCACAAAAGAAAAACAATCTTGACTCTTCTAAGGTTAGGGTGCGAGGGAGATGTTCACCTCCTAACAATTGAAGAATACTCATCAATGCAATAAGTTACCATGTTTTCACACATCATGCTAACAAACATGGAAAGCAAATCAAAATGTGTGAGGTTATTGGGGAGAATGTTTAATGATATAAAAAATATTAATGATGTGAGAAATGAAAAAAGTATGTTACACAATGATGTCCTCCATTTAAAAAAAAAATAATGCAATGATTATATACAGAAACTACTTTATTGGTTGAGAATAAACCAAATGTTAATAGTGCTTATGTTTGGGTGCTGTGATTACATATGATTTCTATTATTCTCAGGGTATTGATCTGTAGTTTCTGAAATGTCTACAGTAAATATATTTTAGTGATCAGGAAAAAAATTTATCCCAATAAAGCAATTTTTCCTAGAATGGAGAGCACATAGACAGTATCTTTTCTTGCTTCTACAAAGCCTCCAGTCTCGTATGTAATTCCATGCCAGTTTCTGAATTACATTTACTGGTGAGAATGTTTGATTTATAAGGGAAATCACCAGATAAAGCTTATTCTAGTCACATTCACTCATCTGCCCCCTCTTGTTTTCTGAAATAATAAGCAATGTTGGCCTGATTCAAGTTTCGTTCCTTTTCATTTCCTGTTGATCAGATCTGCTAGGGTCTCATGCTGATAGGCCTTAGTTAAATATTTCTTAATTCATTTTCCTAAAATCTACTTATTTCATTTAAGGCCTTTCTTAATGAGGAAGATGAGTACAACAAATTTCTGTTAGCTAAATAAACTTAGAAAATTTCAACTTTTTATGTAAGATAAATAATCAAAAAATCATAATATCTAGGTTATGAAAAGGAAATTGAAAATCAGTTTTAAACTATTCAAAGATGGTGTGAAATTTCTTCCTTTAATTTATAGTACTCATAATTACTTAGCACTATTTTAAACATCATCATTCCCTAAAAGACAATAATAATATATGGAAGGTTATAGTTAAAAATCTTAATTATAATAGTCTTTGTTCTTCACTGAAGTCTTTACTAGAGAGGTGTTCTCAAATGTTTCATCACAAAGATTCTATTTACTTGTGACATCCTTCAGCCAACAAATCAATATCTCTACCTTGCCATGTTAGAATCCCGGATGTGAAGCATTATTATACTTTTAGAATCCTAAACCAAGGACTAAGAGAAAAGTGAGTCCTAAATTGGCTTTCCTCTCTCAAATTGTCACATTTCATTTAAGTCAGGCTAGTGTAAAAGAGGGGTATGGTGGTCCCCAATGCCAATTCATCATATTTTTTTTCCTGCTTCACGTGGTTCATGGTCAGGGTGCAAGGGGTGCTGGTAGGAATGTGTGGGTAAGGTATGTAGTATTAAGGATGCAGTATTGGTAACAGGCAGAGGATAAAGTGGAGCCAGGACAGGAGGTATAGAGCTGACTGGGGAATATGGTGTGTGGCTATGAGAGTTTATTGCAGTGTTGTCTTTTCAGCCATGGTGGTGGTGTCATAGAGGTCCATCCGAGGTGCCTTTGGAAATCTCTACTGATCCTTAAGTTACTGGTAAACTGTGTTCTGAAGCATGTTACTCAGTTTTTCCGATCTAGTCTCACTGCCTTTTTCCCCCATTCCAGTGTATCTATCATACTTCTTACAAAGGTAAATGTCCACATCATACCGCACTTTCTCGAATATCTTTGATGATCTCTCATTTCCTTCAAACTAAGTATAAATTCTACATCTTAGTAAGTAACCACTTATGTGGTCCTAACATAGATTTCCATCTTAATTTCCCATCACTCCTTAATTCATACATGAAACACCGGCCATATTGAACGACTCAGTGTTACTTAAATGCACAAAGGGTTTTCCAGCCTCCTTGCTTTTATTCATAATATTTTCTTCTCTAAAATCTGCAAATCTCTCCCATCAGTCTAGACATTTCTCAAGGCTCTTTAAAGTGCTCTCTCCTGGGAAGCCTGCCCATTCTCCCTTTCCATATTCCAGCCTCGTGCCATGCCTTCTCATTGGACTTTCTGTTTCCCTAGATTTATATACTGCATGATTACCCTCATGTTACCTTTTTTGTTGAATTGAGTATTTTGACCTGTTCTGGACATGTTTACTCATTTTCAAAGTACTCAGCACTGTGCCTAAGACAAGGTAAAATAAATGAACACTAAAAGTTAAGCTCCAAGAAGGCAGAGACTTTTGTATGTTTAGTTCCCTCCATTTATCTCTCTTCTGTCTAACAGTGTCTGGAATACAGTAGGAGCTCAACACACATTAGTTGAGAGTATGAAGTTATTGTGCAGTTTCAGCATATTAGGCACTGTATAGAATTTAATAAACCTTTTCACAAAACTTTGTGAAATAGCTGATGGTGTTTACAATTGCAGATGTGGTAACCGAAGCTCAGAAGGGCTAAGAGCTTGTGATAATTGGCTGACTGAATCTGCGCATTAGTGTCACTTGAACTTGTTAAAGCTCATGTTCTTCCTGCTAATGACAGATGCATTTTGTTGCTATTCTGAAAATAGCTGATTATATTATCTCATTTTATAAATATGTTTTGGAGGATGGGGAACATTGAGTAACCATTGGAATTGACCATTTGTCATGAATCCATTTTGTAATTTCAGGGAACTCCATCAACATCTTTTAAATATAATTTACAGCTTTCATCTATCCCTTATTGGTGTTTACATATTACACTTAGTAATACTTAACTTACAGGCCTTGAGACAATTTAAATATCTTTATATAATTAAAACTTAATTTATGGTTTCATTACATTAAATCATGTGATGAATAATTTTTAGCTATCGTTGTAAATAATACTTTTCTGTGGAATATTTATAACATTTTAAGTCACTCAAATGCTTCCAGAAGTGAATCTTTAAATGGTTTTTAGAAATTAATAAATCTCTTATCCATTATACTGAATTATCCTTTTTATAGTTCAACTGAAGTAATGTCTATCTATCTTCATCATATATCCAGTAACGCAATATACTTTAAAGAATGGATATATGAATTAAAATTGTAGTCTATGACCTGTTTAATGTATATTTATAGCTCAGGTTAATAATCTGCAGAACTTTAGAAAACGTGTAATCTACTGATTTCTTTGGCACTGTACACACACATAAACACACACCATCATTCAGCAGCTAAATTCTTTCCATTGTAGCTACAAATAACTCCACTTTCCTATTATATTTTTCTCTTCTTTATTATTTTAAGCATGTTATTTTTTGCATTTTAAAGAAATTTTGTGATTACTTATCCAGAAAATGATTACGCTATTGTGTATAAAAAAGTAGTTTCACTTTTATTTAAATAACAATGATATGTTGTTATGTCTATTGAGAAAGAAGTTATTAGTTGCATGAAATATTATTTAATGATAATGAATCCATGGAGGAAATATATTTAGAAATTAAAAATAAGTCTCTTCTGAACATTTTTGCAGTGCCTGGGTCAATGGTTTTCAAAGTCTGGTCCCCAGACCAGAAGTATCACTTGAACTTGTTAGAAATGCAAATTCCCAGGTCTCATGGCAGGCTTATTGAATCAAAAACTGAAATATAATATGTGTGTGCCCGTGCGTTCGTGTGTGTGTGTGTGTGTGTGTGTGTGTGTGTGTAGGTGTAGGAGATGGAATCACAAGCTTTCCAGGTGATTCTGACCTGTTAGCTTGAGAAAACAAACTTAGGATAAGATTTTCAGTGATCAGGCCATATTCACTAGGTCTTGGCAGGCAGGTCTTTTTTAAAAGGCCTCCAGGAAAGACAATTCCATTGACTTTGCTGTATGCCATTTCAAATACCTCTGTGTCATTAAGCTGACATCAAAAGCCTTTAGTTTGAGACACAAAACTTACACAACAGTCCACAAAGATAACATTTAATACTTAAAGATTTGTATTAGCTGGTTTTATGTTATTATTTACTTTCAGGAAACAAATTCCTTTTCAAAACATAATTAAACCAAAGATTTTTGTTAAGTATTTTATAAGAGAAATAGAGGGGGACATTTTTCTCCATTTGATCTTGGGTATATTTTCGGAGGATGATTAAAAGGAGCAAATATGAATCCTTATGATTCTCAGAGTTTGTGCCTAAGGAATCAAGTTTTCTTATCAGGGTTCTGAGTGCCTTTGTAGAGGTAGATAATGATGTAGAATCCTACTGTGATCATTAAACTTGTAATTAGTTCTTTATAGAGTCCCAACATAGAAATATTTTCATAGTGCATCTATATACAACATAGGCTATATTCTGTTAATATACTTTGGATTTGATCAAGTCAGATTAAGTCTCTCATTTATTGCTGGTAATTTTATTTGCTACCTCTCTTTATGTTACAAGCCTATGTGATGTTGAACATGGTCATTTCAGAACATTGATCATGTTGTGAAAATATTAGGAATCAGCAGAATCTTGAAACAGGTTCTTAAGTAGGATTTGAGAATATTTTACCTATAGGTGGTTTCCCTCCCCCACCACTGACTTTAATTTTTTAATATAAAGAGCAATGAAGGTGATATTTTAAAAGTATAAGGGTTGTTTTTGAGATTTTTGAGATAACTTTGATATCTAGAAATGTGTATGTCCTATACAAGATATTTTACTGCAACAGTTATCTGAATGATATTCTTTTGCAGAATATCATTCTATTTCACAAATTCTATTTCACACCTAGTTTTCATAAAGAGACAATCTCCTAAAACTATTTCAGCATTTAAATAAGCTATCCGTAACCAGTTATATCTATGAAATATTTTTAGTAATTATCTTTTGTGCAGAAGAGACCTGAATGCGTTAGTTGGCTTTGCAACGTTTTTAATTACATTCAAGACTTCTTAGCAGGGAAACACATCTTTGACTTATAATGAACCTTATATACTAAATTATGTTTTTTTTTCTGATATAGTGTTGAGTAGTAGTATTAATATATACATATGCTGCTTGTGAATTTGGATATGAATATTCTTTTTCAGTGTCGAGGCAGCATGCTTAAAACAAACTGAAATTGTAAAGGATTGTACCTTCCCTGCATCTTAAATGTAGGGGCAGCACATTACCTTCTGTTTGTACTTTTCTCTACCATAACCATCGTTTTCGTGATTAAATAAAGTTTAGAGATTAGAGTTTTGGAATAGTTTTTAATCAAGATGAAGATCTTTTCTAATTATAAAGTAACTATATATGTTCATGGTAAAAAATATAGACAGTTACAAAAAATACAAATAAAAATTACTTATTAACATACTACCTCAAAATATCCAGTGTTAATGTTTTAAAAAATATTTTATTCCAAATTCACATAAATATAAATAGTTTACATATATTCTAGTTGAGATCATACTTTTATACAGGTCAAAATTATGGTTTAAAACTTTATAAACTTTAATCGTTTTCTTGCTCATGAAATTAATTTAAAAATTATTTTTAATAGTTGTATTATTTCCATTTAAATATACTACAGTTTAACAGTTTCTTTTTTTTCTGTACATCGGGGTTGGTGTCTTTTCCAATGCTGAATTGGTCATCTTTCTACTCAGAGCCAAAGAGAATGAACATTTTTAAGGCCTATTACATTTGGCTCCAGAAAAGTAAAAGCAGGCTAGATTTCCCCAGCACTATATGAAAGCATTATGAGTAGAATAACTCTTTGCTACATTTAAAGCAAAAAATACTAACTTTGCTTTCATTGCTTTTCTTAGATTACTAGTGAAGTTAGAAATATATTTTTTTCCTATTTTTTTGCAGTTCGTCAGCTCCGTGGGTTTGTTCATGTTCTTTTCTCAAGTATGCTCTTGTAAATATTTAAACCAGGAATGAATACTTTCTAATGTTGCTTTCGTAAAGCATCAGTGTAAAAAGTAGGCCATTCTGAGTGGTAATAAGAGTTGTTAAGATGAAACTGGAACAGTAGGACAGATACCACAAATTAGCTATGAAAATTTTATCTGAATAAGTCTTAGTTATTTTGTAGTCTAAGCATGCTATCATATAAATTTTTAGTAGGCATAAAATCTTGCATTCAAATTGACTTAAGCAATTTATGATACATTTATGAATAAGGATGTAGTTTAGGAATTATTAAAAACCTAACTATATATGTAAGAGTAATAAAATGGTAGTGGAGAGAACAGCTGGATTTTATGGAAGCTGCTACTAACTTGGTGTGTACTACTGGGCAAGTCAGTGTCTAAACCTCAATTTTTTTGTGTATATAAAATATTTAATTGGATACTTAAGATTTTTTTCCAGCTTTAAATTCTGAATTTTCTATTTAAATTGCTGTCTTATCATATTTAAAATGCTTTTTCTACCTTACAGAAATGTTAACATTAAATGATTAAAAAATGTTCTTACTATTAATAATTGATTTGATATTTGTCAGGTACCTGGCATATATTCTCATTAAGTCCTCACAGCAAACCTAAAGAATAGGTATTATTTTCCTTAAGGAGAAATTGAGGATTATACAAAGTTTCACTGGGGCTAAGTTGTTAGAGCCAGGATTTGGACCCATGGCTGATGGAAAAGCTCCTCTCTTTCCATTCTGCTACTTACCTCTCTCTTAAGCAAATGGGGTGCCTTGCTCTAGATCAAGAGTTTTCAGCATAGGACAAGACTGCCTCTGATTTAACACAACCTAAGTCATCAACTATCCAAGGGCAAATATAATTGTTATTTCTGGCAAAGATAGGTGGCTCTAGGCCATCTTGGATTTCAAAAGTCAAAATGGAATTGACCAAGTAGATTCCCAGCAAATGACCCTAGTCATCATTCCATGATACTTGATGTACACTTTCTGATTGTTTGGACTTTATCCTCTTGAGATTTTTCTTGTTTGCAGAGTACTTGTTCACAGGATGCATAGTATACCATCATGAACCTGATTGGACATTAGTTAATTAAAACTGAACAGATGGTCTTATAGGGGAAGCAAATATTAAACAGATAATTATAGTTCATTCCCCTTTTTTTACTCTTTTTAATAATCTTTTAAAGCATGTCTTTGGACTCACAATCCAATGTGTGTATCTTGTTTTACACACACACACAGAGCTAGAGTTTGCTTTCTTTTATATGAATGAGTAAAGATAGCACACCAGGAAATTTATGTTCTTCTGCCAGTTTAAAAAGATATTTTGGCTCTAGTTTTCAAAATGAGCACTTATCTGGGGGCTAGCTTCATTTCAGAATTTACTTGTTTAGCTCTTGGTTAGTGTTTTAATGTTCTTAGTTTTTTCTGCTCTAAAATCTGGCCAAAAACATGTCAAAGTATGTCTCATGAGGAATAAATTCTGAAAAATTTCCAGTAATGAGGGAATCTCTTGAAGTTCATGCCTGTTCCTCTACTGGATTCTATGTTCCTTGAGGGTAAGAATCATGAAATTTATGTAGGACATTTTATCATTTTGGTTGCAGTGCTTTGAAGAGTGCCTGGCTGATAGCCTTTTAGTACCTATTTATTAAACAGATATAAGGAAAAGAGATCTCTGAACAGCGAAAATAGGTTAGACTGAATAAGTCTTAAGTTTCTGTATTCTCCTTGAAAACCATTGAGGTTGTTAATTCAATTTATTTATGTTTATTAACTATTCTAAGGCAGTTGGAAGTATGAGTTAAGTCTTGATAAAAGGAACTACTTGAGCGGCCAAGGGAGAAACAAACCTATAAAATTAGACAAGGAGCTCTTTAACTACTAGAAGAAAACCTATGGTGATACTCTGAAGACCCTGAAGGCATCACTATATAGAGCACTTTTCAAAAATTGGTGCTTAAGCATTGGTGCTGAATTCTCAGAGAAGAAAATTTGTTTAAAATGCTATGTAAAATATAGGAAAATTGAGAACACATGTAAAATGACTTCCATCCCAGCTAAAATTGTTTTGGTACTTACAGGAATAAAACCTTAAGCTTCCTGAAAGAAAAAAAAAATGTTACTCAGAAGAACTTCCTCCTAAGAGTTTTAGAACAATCAAATTGAAATACCTCGGTTATTTTTAAAAATAGACTCCACTTGTTTTATTTCCCTTTTTGTGTCTTCCTGTTGCAGTCCTGTTAGTGGCTGTTTTAGGGTTACATGCTGTAGATCTTAATGTACTATAATAACTTTAGCATATGTAATAATAGCTGTAATGAAATACCATGAAATAGCTAAGCTTATATCACTTCTAGGTATTCTGGTCTTTACTGCATATAAGAGAGATGTTATTTTTTTTATTCTTTGATTCGTATGTTCATTCCACAAATGCACACTGAACATCTCTGTGGCGGACACTGTTTTAGGTGTAGGCTGCATTGGTGAACAGAAGAGATTGAAATTCCTCCTCTAATGGAGGGAGGAGATAACAAGAGCTAAAATACAAAAATAATTATATGTCATTAGAAAATGCCATAAGAGTTCTGTGAAAAATAAAACATGGAAGGAGGATAGGGATTGTTGAGATGAAGCAGTGTTGGGGTGGAGTGAAAGAGGGGAGGAGTTTTTGGTTGGAGAGGACTTTGGGAGGCAGATATCTGTGGCATCAACAGCTATTAGTACAAGATGAGAGCCTTTTGAGAGTTTTAAAACGTGGAAATGTCGGGATCTAACTTAGGTTTCAACAGAAGTAGGTGATAGTATTGGACTAGGATAATAGTGGAGGAGGGGATGCAAAGTGGTGAGATTCTGGGTATATAATTTTTTAAGTAGGGCCAACAGAATTTGCTGACTGTATGTGGATATAGAGGGAAGACAGGACCTCAGTATGACTCAAAGGCTTTTGGGCTTAGGATCTAGAAAAATGGAGCTGCCAGCAAGTGACAGGGCTAATCTGGAGTTTGGGGTGAGAGTAGAAAGGCAAGTTTTGGGGAGAGTACCAGGAGCTCAATTTTTCACATGTTACCAATTGGAGATGGGCCTACTAATTAGCTGTCAGATGTATGAGTCTAGAGTTTGGGGAAGAAGTTGGAGCTGGAGAGCAGTTATGTGGGGAAAAACTGTAAATGTTCTCTTTTGATGATTTTGGTTTTCTCAGTAAAATAGAAACAAAGATCAGCAGGAAGAAAGTTGAGAGGAAGATAGGGAAAATTAGAGGAGAAAGTATGAAACAATTGTCCATTAAAATGGGAAAGTAAAGAAACTAAAAATGCTGTATTATTGCATTTGGCATTGTACGACCAACTTGTGGTTTACAGTCAATAATTAAAAGTGACACTAATCAGGCATGTTTTGTGTTTCTCTCTAGGCACTTTCAACCTGTAGGTATTGGAGCATAGTAGATAGGGACTTACATATAACTGATTTTAATATAACTAGGCTAAAGGCTTTGCCAAGAAGTGAGAGAGAAGCTAAGAAAGAGAATGTTGACCATAACATTTAAAATGAGTAAGCAGGGAAGTGAGGCCATACAGGAAGGAGGGGGCAGTGAAAGATGCTTACAGGTCAGTTGCTTATCTGTCCCTGTAGGATCAGATGATTCTGAAGTCGGGTCAAAAGTGAATCTTCTATTTATAAGTAAGTTTTATTTTTATACATCAAATCATATTTCAATTACATGTAAAGAGCTTTCTAATCGAAGGTATCTAATGTTTTAAAATTAAATAGAATTATATGAACTTATTAATTTTAACAAATGAAGTATGCATTTAGTATTTTCACACCTAAATGACTTGTTCAGATCTTCTGTACTAGTCCTCTTTTTCCAACTCTCAAATTCCTTGGTAGGCTGCCAGAGGCTATGTACCTTCTGCCAACTTCTTGATCAAGTGTTTCTGCCCTATATCAGAGCCTTCTACTACCAGCAGAGGCTTCACTCAATCTTATATTTGGATTAGGTTTGAGTAGCCATTTATCAATCTGGGTCATTGGGTGAGTTTCTCCATCACTCTGAGCCACATTTTTTTTTTCATCCTTAAGTAGGGATAATAATATGTAATTTGTTGTAAGGATTAAAGTTAATGTATGTTTATTCCCAAGTGCAGAATTTGGCATGTCTTTTTAAATGGTAGATCCTCTTTTGCTTTTAAGTTTATTGAATTAATAATATTTTATTAGAATAGAGTAACCAAATCTCAAAAAATTGCTATTCTGTCATTTTAGTAACATATATTCTAGGAATATCTAGGATTACCAATGTCAAAACATAGTGTTAAAGATTGCTATCATTAACATTTTAATCTATGTTTATGTTTTTTTAGCTTTAAGAGTAGACATATTGGAAACTCACCATGAGTATGGCTGAGATTTTTTTTTAGTTCCCAATAACAGACATGCCTACAACTATAACATTTTTCCTGCCTTGTTTTATTTAGCTTTTTTAAAAAATAATTCAGTGAAGTTTTTTTTTTTCAATTATAATTGGCATACAATAATATATTAGTTTCAGTTGTACAGCATGGTGATTAGAGCTCTATGTAACTCACAAAATCTAGTACGCCACTAAATCTATTACCCTTCTTCCCCTTACATATTTATTACAACATTATTAACTATCTTTGCCATGCTACACTCTACCTCTCTGTGTCTACTTTGTAACTATCTATTTGTACTTAAATCCCTTCTCCCTTTTTCTCCATCCCTCCAATTCCCCTCTCATCTAGTAGCCCTCAAAATATTCTCTGTATCTATGAATTTATTTCTACCTTTGTTGTTGTTGTTGTTGTTGTTGTTTATTTTGTTCTTTAGGTTCCACATGTACATGAAATGTGATATTTGTCTATCTGACTTCATTCAGTGCAATACCCTCTAGGTCCATGAAGGCAATATCTTTTTCCATTCCCTTCCTTTTAGTCTGTGTGTGACTTTTAATCTGAAGTGAGTCTCTTGTAGGTAGCATATGTAAGGATCTTGTTTTCTTATCCATTTAGCCACTCTGTCTTTGGTTGGAGCACTTAATTCTTTTCCATTTGAAGTACTTGTTGATAGGAATGTAGTTATTACCATTCTTTATTCATGTTTTTGATATATGCTTTTTCTTAAAGAAGTCTCTTCAACATTTCCTGTAATACTGGCTTGGTGCTGATAAATTCCTTTAGCTTATTTTTGTCTGGGAAGCTCTTTATCTGTCCTTCAACTCTAAATGATAGCTCTGCTGGATAAAGAATTCTTGGTTGTATATCCTGGGTTTTCATCACTTTGAATGTTTTGTGCCAAGCCCTTCTGTCTTGCATAGTTTTTTTTTTTTTTTTTTTTTTTTTTTTTTTTAGAAATCAGCTGCCAGTCTTATGGGTACTCCCTTGTAGGTAACTAACTGCTTTTCTCTTGCTGCTTTTAAGATTCTCTCTTTGTAGTTAACCTTTGGCATTTTAATTATGATGTGTCTTGGTGTGGGCCTCTTTGGGTTCATCTTTTTTGGAACTCTGTGCTTCCTGAGGTTGTATGTCTATTTCCTTCACCAGCTTAGGGAAATTTTCCATCATTATTTCTTCAAATAGCTATTCAACTTCTTGCTCCTCTTCAGGTACCCCTTTGACCCAGACGTTTTTACATTTAATTTTGTCTTACAGGCTCCTTGAGTTATTATTGTAGTCTTGGCTTCTTTTTTCTTGCTGTTCTGATTGGGTATATCCTTGGCTTCCCCATTCTCTATATCAGTGGTTCGATCCTCTTCTTTATTCATTCTGTTGATTCCTTCTAATATACTCTTCATCTCAGATAATGTGTTCTTCATTTCTGACTGGCTGTTTCCCTTTTATACTTTCCACTTCCATTTTTATGTTTTTTATTTCTTTGTTAAAGTTCTCATTGAGTTCATCTACATTTCTCCTAAGTTTATTGAGCATCTTTATAACCAGTGTTTTGAACTCTGCATCTGTTAGATTGTTTGTCTTCTTTCAAAATAAGCATATTGTATTTTAAAATTCTAATTTGACTCTTCATCAGCAATGATATAAAATGTCATTGCTGTGGAGAGTACCTTCCCTCAGTCTGAGTTAGAGGCTGCTTCTGTGATATAGAGTAATGTCTTTAGTTTCTGTCTCCTCAGCATCAACCATAGTGTTTGGTTTTCAGGTCACATTTGTTCAGTGAACTGCAAATGAGTGGACTTGGCTTAAGCACTCTTTTCTAAAGATTCATAAGGGCCATGTGCTTTATGAGAGATGACCTTTTCCTATTTAGGGTCCTAAACATGATATAACTATATCCAAGAATTCTGTGAGTGGTAAAAGTGAAAAATACCATAACTTAGTTTTTTCTGTACCTATATAAGATTCTTCCCATGATAATAATACCAGTTATCAAGAGAAACTAATGTTTTTAGTGATCTGTTACCCTTAGCTGGCCTCTTGTATATATCTAAAAATACAGAATATGTACTTTTACTGGGGATTTAGTTCAAGAAGTTCAGTTGAGAGAGAATATTAAATAGCACACAGAGTACTAAGGTAACTATTGGGCAAATCTGATTCCTCCCATATAGTGGAGATCACTGACTATCATTCGATATCCACAATTTTCCCAGTATAGAAATTGACTCTTATCATCATCAAAGCCCATGTTAGATACATTTATAACTGTTTATCTTCTTTTCCAAAGATTATGTGGGGTGAAAAAAAACACTTTCTCATTTTATAGAGAGCAGGATAATAATTACTAAGGGAGCCATGACAGCATGTCACCTTGGCACCTGATGCATTAAAGAAACTAGCAAAGACATCAAATGGTCTTACTGCCACCTTACTGCTTATTACCTGTCGGATAAGGAATTGGTCTCTCTGAGGTAATAAGCCTCTTAGAGAGAGAGTTGGACAAGTAGGTCAGAGATGACCCAGATTGGAACAAGCCTAAGTTTTATCAGGGCTCACTGTGCTTCAGGGAGGGCTACTTTTGATAAACAGGATAAGGAGACTCATATCTTGAGTCTACTGTGAAACATTTCCTATTTTATAGCTATAACTTTTCTCTGTTTTTTATTGTCCCTGATAGATAACTTCTCTTTCTTCCAAAGTTTGGGACATGTAATACCTTTCATGGTTTGTTAGTTCTTTCTCATCTTGGTTGAGAAGAAGGTTATATGTCTGTAAAAGCCAGGACCAATCATTCTGCCTTGTTGAGAGCTTTTGGAAATGTTGGTTGAAACTGATTGTAACTATATTAAATCTGCAGAAAGAATCAGTCTCAAAGTCCTCATCACCAACCTCTGGGGATTTTTGTGAAAACTAGACTTTTGCTATTTTAGTTAATTCTAGCCTTAGATAAGGGGATCTGCTGGTATTGGTGTCAAGTCATTAGTACATAGCCTTGGCCTATACATTCAAAAAGATAGACTTCCGCGTAGCAGGAGTGATATGTAATTAACTGTTCGCTCTTAACTTCAGCTTTACATATTGAAATAAATTTACTTAGCATAGAGTAGTGGTTCTTAAAGTGTATTCCCCAGACCAGCAGCATAAGCACTACCTGGAAACTTGTTAGAAATGCAGATTCTTGAGATTCATCCCAGAGCTGCTGAGTCAGAACTCAGAGGTGCGATTCAGGACATTCTGATGCATGCTGGAAATGGACAACCACAAATGCAGAGCATATTGAAATGGCTACATGTAGGAATGTTTTTCTTTTTTAGACAAGTGAGCTCATGTATATATTTGAAGTTATTTGTTGGCTGGTGATGATCTCAGAAAATTTTAAATACTGGGCTCAAGGGAATTCATCACCCTGTATTTACCTTTGATAATCTGCCCTGCTACAAAATTTCCATTAATCATTAAGGAAAACAGGGTTTTTGAGAAGTGTCTACTTGCAAGTACATTTGTGTACAAGAAGGAACATAGTACGATTAAGTTATTTTGGGTATACTCTTTTATTGAAGGATTTTAGTCTTTAATACCTTCTAGAAAAAAAGTAGAAATGACCTAGTTTTAAATGATCACATTTGATGACTTAAAATTTTATATATAAATAGAATAGTATAGTTGGAAAGGCATGACTTTGGAATCAAATATTGCATGCCTTGATTTATAAAACCTTTTTGACTTTTTGTAAAATTTCATACCAAGTTGTGAAGATTAAAGTAAATGACATATGTGAAGTGTATTTTGTAAATAGTAATTATTATAAAAATGTTAGTACTTATTTTTTAAGCAATGCTTGGTTTATATTTCTTTATTTCTGATCTTAATTGATTTTATGCCTAAAATTGATAGCTTGTAGATTTTAGGATTTTAATAACAGGATTTTTCAGCTGCTGTAAATGGAATATTGAATCATCTAGCATCATGTTGATCTCATGCTTAGGGCAGCATTAGATTGTTTCAGAGCTATTAATTACAACTCTTCTCGCAAAACCTTGAAAATTAATTTTTAAAAATTATAAATCAATGCATGTTCATTATAAGAAAGAAAAGTTAATTGCCTATTCCCTTTTTATTACCACATTGAAATAACTAGATTCATAGCCTCATGTGAATTATTATATACTTTTATCCAGGTTCTTGCAAATGTATGTAAACATATATTCAGGCATTTTGTGTTATTAAATGAAGTAAACAAAGGACAGGCCAATTGTAGATTCCACAATGCAGTAAGAAATAAAACCTAGACCTATGAAACTATAGTACAGTCAGATAGTTCTTGATTACTAATCAGTAGACCCTTGTGTGCTAATGTGGCACCTCTTCTAGCCTAAGAATTTGAAAAGGCAGTGGGATCTTGTGACCTGGCAGGCTCCTCATTGCTCACAGCTGACAAAACTACAAAGTGGTCATATGTTTTGAATTAAGGAGGTGATGGGAACTGTGCCCACTCACGTATATTCTAGATCTTGTGTATATCCTTGCAAATTTTGTATATTGGTTAGGTAGTAAACAAAGATGAAACTTAAACTGTATCCAAGTTGTCATTCAAACTATTCTTTTATCCAGATCAGTCATTTTGGTCTGTTCCTCTTTCATTTTTACCAAAGTTGGATCATTATATTTTTCTGTCATTTGCTTTTTTTTTCCTCTTATAATACATAATAGTCACTAGCCAAGGTCAATGGTTGGAAATATGTCGTTTTTAATAGATGTATGATATTCCACAATGTAGATATATATTCTCCAATTGAAGAACTTCCATAATATATCTAGATTGTTGCTGTTACTACCAAAATAAACTCTAAAATATACAGTCTTGTATTTGTACCCATGTCTATAGGTAAGACTCCCCAAAGTGGCATTGCTGTGTCAATTCACTATTAAAATGCTAATCTTCAATCGTTATATGTATTTTTAATTTTAATAAATATTGTTAATTTTGTTTTTTTTTTGGTGGCGGAATAGGTTGTAGCAGCTCACACTCCTATTGCCAAAGGGTTTGTTTCTTCCCATTTTCGCCAGTACTGATGATACTTATTCTTTTTAATTTTTATCAGTCAAATGGGTAAAAGCAGTATCTTCATGACAGCTTTAATGTGCAACTCTCTGGTAACTGGTGAGATTGAGTGCTCCTTTATGTTTTTGGCCATTTGAATTTTCTCTTCTGAGAATTGCTTATCATATTCTTTTCCCAATTTTATTGGGCTCTTCATTTTTGTCTTGTAAGTTTGCATAAACACTTTGGATACTAGAAATACTAAGAGTTTGCCAGTTATCTACAATAATTGTCTCAATTTTATTTATGACTTTTGCTATATAAGATAAATGATAAATAGTTAAATAATTCATATTTTCTAACTTCTCTCAAGAAAATTTTTCTTGGGTAACAATAATAAAAATATTCTAAATTTTCTTCTTATAAATTTACGTAATTTTTACACTTAAGTTATTAATCTATCTAAAGATTTATTTTAAATTTAGAATTTATTACATTTTAAAACATTAAAATATTTTAATAGAAAATCTATTTTTAATGTGTAAAGTGGGAATTTAGCATTCTTATTTTTAGGATAGGAGACCACTTACTTCAGTTATTAAACAAATTACCATTTTCCCACTGAATTGAAATTCTACTTTTGCAATATATTATCTTCCTGTTTATACAAGGATCTACTTTTGGGTCCTCTGCATTAGTTTTCCATTGCCATATATTACAAATCACCACAAATTTTAGTGGCTGAAAACAACCCCAATTTATTAGTATACAATTTTTTATATCGGAAGTCCAGGTCACTGGGTTCTTTGCTCAGGTTCTCAAAGGTTGAAATTAAGATGTCATCCAGGCTGAGTTCTCATCTAAAAACTCTGGGAAGAATCCACTTCCCACCTTATTTAGGTCATTGGCAAAACTCAGTTTCTTGTGGTTGTAGGGCCTAGACTTTTATTTCTTTGCTAGCAGTGAGAGGCCACTCTGAACCCCTAGAAACCAAACAGCAGTCATTTTTTTGAGTCGTATTTAATTTGCTAAATTTTATTGATTTTTTTCATCAATATTCAGAGGTGAAATTGGTTTATATTTTTCTCATGGCAATCATAAATAAATTTACACATATATATTTTTAGTATTTATAGATATTACCATGATGGTGATAAAATGATTACTTGCAATGAAACTTTGTTTTCTACCATATAGTTGCCTTGCCATGAAATACAATTGCAAGTTGAGTATATATAACATTTGGTTTGTTTTAATCTCATACCCAATATCTCTCTTCCAGTGTTAAAATGTATTAAGAATCTTGATCTTTAGGATCTGTGGTCATATTAATTATCTTTTAAATTCTAGATAAAATGCTAATGTCAATTAATGAAAACAAAACAGGATGTCTTTTGACACTGCATTTCAGTGTAATATTAGGCTTCAAGTTGCCATGCTCAGCCCAGGAGCATGCAGGCCTTTTCACACAGTTAATCTTTAATGGTATTTTTCTGTCACTAACCAGCAGGAAGCTTTTTGTAATCCAAATTCTCATGTAGTAGTAGTTTGCTCTTAAACAAAAATGAAGTTAAGAATGGAGACTAATAAAAACCTACGTAAGCTATAGATTTTTTTTCTTTTTTAATGAAATATTAAATCTTCTCTTTGCCTTTAAGGAAAGCAGGTTACTCAGGAGTACAATATCTAGACCTGAAACATACATTCTGTTTCTAAGTGATGTTAGTTGAAGTTTAAGCACTTGGTTTTTTTTGTGTTAAAAAATAATAATTTTTTTATTAATTCTCAATGTGGGGTTCTAATCAGTGGCATAGTATCAGGTCGAATAAAGCATGGGATCATTTTGTTTATTACCGGAAAACCATGACAAATCATCTCTTTGTGGAGAGGGCTAAATCTTAGAATTATGAATAAAGTTCTTGAAAAATTCTAAAAATGTTTTACATTGCTGTTCCTTTGAGGTTTTGTCTACTAGGTTGCTCTATTTTCCCCTGGGAACAGTTGAGAGAGGGTGTTACTATCCTCAGCTAGTTGGTTGCCTGGCAGACTCTCCAGTTAAAGAGGTCGTATGGGAAAAGGAAACAAAAACACCTTGTTTCCTTTTTCATTGTTCAGCCTGGCTTTCCTTCCATTTGAACTGAGAGTAAAAGATCTAGTGAGAAAACAGAAGTGCATTAGTCTCCCTTTATCTGCAGGGAATATATTCTAAATCCCCAGTGGATGCCTGAAACCACAGACAGTATTGAACCCCTATATATACTATGTTCTTTTTTTTTTTTTTTCATTTCTTTATTTCTTAAAAAAAGTTAGACTTTTATACAATACATGAAGTAATCCCCTCAAATACTGTAGCACCCATCCGGCACTACACACAGCCATTACAATAATATTGATGTATACCCAATGATATACTCTAAATCCCTGTAACTGGTAACTATGAATTTGTACTTCTTCATCCCTTCATCTTTTTTACTCTCCCTAGTCCTCCTCCCCTCTGTCAATCACCAGTTTGTTCTCTGTATCTGTGAGTCTGGTTTTCGTTTAATTTGTTCACTTCTTTTGTTCCTTAGATTACATATATGTGTGAAATCATATGGTATATATCTTTGTCTGACTTATTTCACTCAGCATAATACCCTTTAGGTTCATCTATGTTGTTGCAAATAGTAAGATTTCATTTTTCTAAGTAGCTGAGTAATATTCCATTGTATATATGAACCACAGCTTCTTTATCCAGTTGTCTATTGATGGGTACTTAGGTTGCTTCCATATTTTGCCTATTGTGAATAGTGCTACCACGAACACAGGGGTGCATAGATATTTACGAATTATTGTTTGGTTTTCTTTGGATAAGTATCCAGAAATGCAATTGCTGGGTCAAAAGTAGTTCTAATTTTAATATTTTGAGGAACCTCCGAACTGTTTTCAATAATGGCTGTACCAATTTGCAATCCTACCAACAGTGCACAAGGGTTCCCTTTTCTCCACATCTTGGCCAACATTTCTTTTTTGATTTATCGATGATAGTCATTCTGACAGGTGTGAGGTGTGATATCTCATTGTGATTTTAATTTGCATTTCTCTGATGATTAGTGACCTTGAGCATCTTTTCACATGTGTTGGCCATTTGTATTTCCTCTTTGGAGAAATACCTACTCAGGTCTTCTGCCCATTTTTTAATTGGATTGTTTGTTTTTTTGTTGTTGAGTTGTATGAGTCTTCATAAATTTGGGGTATTAACCCTGTGTCAGATGTATTGTAGGCAGATGTCTTCTTTCATTCAATAGGTTTTCTTTTTGTTTTATTGATGGTTTACTTCGCTGTGCAAAAACTTTTTAGTTTGATGTAATCCCATTTGTGTATTTTTCTTTTGTTTCCCTTGTCTGATGAAATATATCAGAAAAAAAATTACTAATAGCGATATCGAAGAGTTTACTGCATATGTTTTCTTCTAAAAGTGTTATGGTTTTGGGTCTTACATGTAAGTCCTGAATCCGTTTTGAGTTTATTCTTCTATATGATGTAAGAAGGTAGTCCAGTTTCATATTTTTTGCATGTATCTGTCCAGTTTTCACAACATCATTTGCTTAAGAAACTGTCTTTACTCCATTGTATATTCTTGCCTCTTTTGTCATAGGTTAAATGATTATATAGGCATAGATTTATTTCTGGGCTCTGTTCTGCTCCATTGATCTGTATGTCTGTTTTTATGCTGGTACCATGCTCTTTTGCTTACTGTAGTATAGTTTCATATCAATTAGTGGGGAACCTCCAACTTTGTTCTTCTTTCTCAAGATTGCCATGGCTCTTCAGGATCTTTTATGGTTCCATATAAATTTTAGGATTATTTGTTGTAGCTCTCTGAAAAATGCCATTGGTATTTTGATAGGGATTGCTCTGAATCTATAGATTGCTTTGGGTAGTATAGCCATTTTAATGATGTTGATTCTTCCTGCCATGAGCACAGCATATGCTTCCATTTATTTGTATCTTCTTCAGTTTCTTTTTTCAATGACTTATAATTTTCTGAGAACAGGTTTTTTACCTCCTTGTTTAGTTTCCTTTCTAAGTATTTATTGTTTTTGATGCAATTGTAAATGGGGTTGTTTTATTAATTTTTCTTTCTGATAGTTCATCATTGATTGGTGTATAAAAATGCAATCGACTTCTGAATATTAATTTTGTATCCTACTACTTTATTGAATTCATTGATCAATTCTAACAGTTTTTTGGTGGAATCTTTAGAGTTCTCTATATATTATATCATGTCATCTTCAAATCATAACAATTTTACTTTGTTGATATTTCCAGAGTTTTTTTACCCCAAAGTAGCAAATATACATTCTTCTCAAGTACACTTGGAACATTTTCCAGGATAGACCACATGTTAGACCACAAAACAAGTCTCAATAAATTTAAGAAGATTGAAATATCGTGTGTCTTCTCTTACCACAATGGTATGAAACTAGAAATCAACTACAACAACAACAAAAAAAACCTGGAAAATACACAAACACATGAAGGCAAAACAGTATGCTACTAAACAATGAATGGGTTAACAGTCAGATCAAGGAAGAAGTGAAAAAATATCAAGGGACAAATGAAAATGAAAACACAACTCAAAATCTATGGAACACAGTGAAAGCACCCTAAGAGGGAAATTCATAGCAATACACGCCTACCTCAAGGAACAAGAAAAATCTCAACTAAACAACCTAACTTCGCACCTAAAGGAACTAGACAAAGAACAGCAAACAAAACTCAAAGTAAGTAGAAGGAAGGAAATAATAAAGACCAGAGCAGAAATAAATGAAATAGAGTCTATAAAGAAAAACAATACAAAAGATCAATGAAACCAAGAGCTTGTTCTTTAAAAGAATAAACAAAATTGATAAATCTTTAACCAGACCCATCAAGAAAAAAAAGAGGATCCAAACAAATAAAATCAGAAATGAATGAGATGTAACTCTGGACTCCACAGAAATACAAAAGATTATAAGAAAATACTACAAGCAATTATATGCCAACAAATTGGACAATCTGGAAGAAATGAATACATTCCTAGAAACATACAATCTCCCAAGACTGAATCAAGAAGAAATAGAAGATCTGAACCTACTGATTACCACCAACGAAATCAAATCAGAAATCAAAAACTTTCAAAAAACAAAAGTCCTGGACTAAATGGCTTTTTAGATGAATATTACCAAACATTCAAAGAATTAACACCTATTGTCAGAATATCCCAAAAAATTCAAGAGGAGGGAAGCCTTTCTGACTTTTTACAAAGCCACCATTACCCTGATTCCAAAAAACCAACTATAGGCCAATATCCCTAATGAACGTTGATGCAAAAATCCTCAACAAAATATTAGCAAACTGAAACAGCAGTACACTAAAATGTTATACACCATGGTCAAGTTGGATTTATTCGTGTGATGTAAGGTTGGTTTAATCCACAAATTAATGTGATACACCACATTAACAAATTGAAAGATAAAAATCATATGATCATATCAGTAGATGGAGAAAAAGCATTAGACAAAATCCAGCATTGATTCGTGATAAAAACTCTCAGCAAAGTGGGAACAGAGGGAACATACCTCAACATAATAAAGGCCATCTATGACAGACCTACAGCTAACATTATTATACCCAATGGGGAAAGGCTAAAAGCATTTTCCTTAAGATCAGGAACAAGACAAGAATGCCCACTTTCACCACTTCTGTTCAACATAACATTGCAAATCCTACCTACAGCAAGCAGACAGAAATAAAAGGCATCCAGATTGGAAATGAGTAAGTCTATACTATGTTCTTGATCATCTAACTTTGGCTAAGATTAGAATCTGTGTACTCTGGAAAGGAGTTAGACAGATTCCCTGACTTTGAAGAATGAAGCTACCTGAATGCACACTGTAACAAGTGCAGTGACTGAGCAAGGCTGAGGGTTGTAATGTGAGCAGAACAGGGAGTGCCCTGCTGTATCTCCTGTGTGGATCCTTCTCAGTGTCCTCCACTTCAAAGTTAAAAGCTAAAACAGTCTAGAGGATTAGTAGGGCTATTGTGATAAATAGGTCATATGACTGACCAGCCCTCCAGAAAGAGAGGGCACCATTTCCAAAGGTACAGGATATAGGCTATGCTTTGCAGCTTCCCTGATGCGTCACCTGAGTACTAACTGAATTCCCGATTCATGGTTCCCAATCTAGCTCCTCTGAATCAGAATATCTAGGGGTGGACCCTAGGAGACTATGACTAACAGGGTCCCCAGAAGATTCTTATCAGTGGAGTTTGGTAACCACCAGACAACTGGAATATAGTTTGTTCATGAACATAATTGAAATGAGTTTTGGAGAGGATGGTTGAGGATGAGATCAGGTAACATGAAGGTCATTTTATATCATGCTTATCTTTTGTGATTGTTTGGTTTTCTATTTATATCCTCCTTAATGCTGATTACTTCTCAAGTGTCAATAGGTACACTGAACTGAGCATTTACTTAAACTTGGACAACTTTATTTAATTTGAAAACAATATAATGAAAGTTTGGACACTGGGTTTCCAGCCTTGACTTATTTATGACCGAAGAAACAGCCAAAGAGGAGAGACAAACATTGTTTGTCTGTAGTGTGTCTGTGACTCTTAATGGTATCTTATTTTACTGATTAGCAAGCTGAGGCCCAGAGGTTAATTACATAGGTCACATAGCCGATAAGTGGTACAACTGATATTTGACCCTTGGTCTACAGAGCAGGAGGAATTTGACTTGTCAAAGAGTGGTAAGCAGAGTTCTCAGGGTCAGGAGTTATAGTAAAAAAGCTTCTGATAATTGTTACCATGTGAAAAATGTTCCCAATATTCTGTTGTTGTTTTTTTTTTAAAGAAGCCAATTATCAATATTTTGTGTGAATTTATCTTCATTTAAAAATATTCTGCATTCAAAAAAGTTGGAACAATGTATTTGCTAACACTATGATGCAAAATACATCATTAGATAGAATTTTGCTTAGGGCTGCTGGTTTGTGGCCTCCAGATTAAATAATCTCTAAAGTCTAAGCTTTAAAATATGATTCTTGCTGATTCTTGATGAGGTAAAACTTACTCTGATTTGCTTTTCTTTCATATGCTGAAGAAATTTTCCTGAATATTTATGTGAATTATTAATAACAGAACCTCCTCTAGGAATTAATATACTTTTAAGTCTATTGGGGTATATGGGGAAGATTAAAAGGCTACTTGCTCCTGGCTGTGATGGGTAAAGTGTTGCCTTCCCAAGAACCTTCTAGTCCAACTGCTGTCTTTTAATGCTTTCCGCCATAAAAGGCTATGAAAGTGGATATGTTCTTCAACCCATCGTGGAGCCACATGTAATCTGTGTCTTTCCAGAGTGTGAATAACACCACATTGGTGGACTTTGGAACCAACTCAGTACATCTCGATCAGTATTAAAATGAGGGAGCTAGAGGGAGAGAGAGAGCGAGGGAGGAAAGGAGGAGGAGAGAGGATGAATAAATGAGAATGAAAGAGAATACTGTAGAGTAGAAAATGCATGCATTGCAAGTAATGGTAGAATCGTTTTGTAGGACTTTATTTTTTTCTTTTATATATGTATATGTGTTTCAGGTTGCATTATAGAATGTATTTCTAACTGCCTGGTGAATAACAAATTTTGAAAGCACTGAGCTAGAATGATTAAGTAGATCCTTGGTCATTCTTGCTCAGTATAAGACGATTTAATTTCTTAGTCAGAAATTTGAAAAGATTTTACCATATGTTAATTGTTAATTACCTCCACACCTGGTCTCTTATTTTTCTATCTCTTAAACACTAATAACTTTTCTCTCGTGTATATCAGTCCTTTGATACAGTAATCACCTTTCAAGAAAACAGCGGCGGTGCTGAAGGGAAGGAGAATCATTGCAAAATGGCAGGCCACCTGGCCTTGGAAAATAGGACAGAAATTCCATGGCTGAGGAAGGATGCTGAGAAGAGCAGTGAGCCAGGGGAAAGAGGGGGCAGTGTGTTAGTAAATAGAACAACTAATGTAAGTTTAAAGACTTTGAAAAAGTACAGAGGAAGATGGACCTAGGAATACTTTGGCAATGAGATGTCTTCCAGTCATAGATTTGTTTCTGTGGAAGTGAGTAGAAAAAAAATAAGGTTCTTGAGTAGATATGTGGAATGAAAAGCTGATGGTTTTTGTAAGCCAGTAAGTATTTTTGTTAGTATGTAGTTATGAGATAAACCATGAATTACCAGAAGTTAACATCACACATGTGTCATATTTGTTAAATTGCATCCTCAAGAAATTGTATTCTGAAATTTAAAACTAAGTAGAGTCTATATTACTGTATGAGATTTGGACACTAGAGGGATACACACACCTCTGTCTTAATAAGATTTTGCAGTAAGTCCTCACATAATGTTGTTGATAGGTTTTGTGACTTTAAGTGAAACGACCTATAACAAAACCACTCTTACCATAGGCTAATTGATATAAACAAGTTTAGTTCTATGTTATCTCATCAACCTTATAAAAAAACAATGTTGAAATAAATGCTATTCAAGGATCTTCTATAATTACAAATGAAAACTTCTCTTTTAAAGTTTCCAGAAATAGTATAAAATTGTATTGATTTAAACCTTGTAAAAAATTTAAGGTTTGCCATAATGATATTTATGGGGCAAAATGCATGAAAAGCTCTTAATATTTATATTAAATATTTTACGTTATCTATTAAATCACCGAAAAGCACTATCTGACATCCTTATTCTGGGGAAGATTTATAGATATGTTATGAGCAGTTTAATAACTCAAACTGTCATCACTAGTTATAGGTTAAGCCTTGCAGGACATTTGGTCCTGTCCAAAACATTCTCTGAGACATTTGGTCTATGCCTAAAAGTCTTTGATCCATAATAGTATTTTTTTATGTATTAATCCTATAAACCAAAAGTATAAATAAACATGGGCTATTTGAATCCAGGAACATTTTCTAAGCATAGATGTTTTTGACAGGATTAAATATCAGGGACTGTTTGGCATGGACCAAATGTGCTTACAGACTTTTTTAATAGGACCAGATTTTAAGGACCTTTTGGTGTAGACCAGATGTCTCTGTGGCTGTTTTGGACAGGACCAAATATCCTAATCTAGGTTAGAAACTATTTCTATATACTGAAGTGAAAACCAGGCTTTTCAAATTATTTCAAAGGTATGCTTTTTAAAAATTATTTTGAAAAGATAGTGAGAATTATTTTGGCCAGTGAATGTTTATTTATTTAGCTCTCTATGAACAAATATTTTAGAGAGCAAACTCCAAAGAACAGAACTGGTTAGAGATAGAACATTTTTTTTTCTTGTTTCTATTACTAGTGGAAAAATGGTAAGACTGACTTTATGGATATTTTCTCTCACTGATAATAGAAGTTATAGATAGTGGGTCCAATATCCAGGCACAAATACACACATTTGGAGGCTATTGCATTCTTTCCATTAAAAATGATTTTCTGCTCTTATTTCTTTTTTATTATTTTGCTTTAGGTCATATAATGTTTAAAGATTTGATGGATTTTTAGGAGATTATTATTTATGATTCAATTGATTTTCTGTAAATGTAGTAATAAAGTGATGCTGTGTAACTGCAATCTCTTTGAGTCCTTAAAGACTAATATATAGGAAATAAATGTGCTAGCAAGAATGGATTATTAAAAACATTAATTCACTAAAAGTACCTAATATTGTTGGGCCAAAACTTCCATTACTGCAAGGTAATGATTTATGATTTCAGATCCATGAAAGCTAGATACATTTTTAATGTCGTTATGCGGAAACTCTTAATTTCTAATTAGTGTAACAGTTTAGAGAAAAGAGTCGACATGTTATACACTTAGAAAAAAGCTTGGAAAGGAAGTAAGTGTAAATAATTTGCCAAGACTACCTTAGTGCCTTGAACACTATTTTGCACCAGGATTGCATTTATATATTTCTATGCCTATTTTTCTAGACCCTGAGCTCCTAGAGAAAGGGAACTTGGTCTTAACCATCTATATATTTCTAGCCTAGTGTAGATTCTAGAACATGAATCTAGTTTTTCTCCAGATGAAGTCATGGGTCACCTGAATCAGATTCATCTGGGGTCTTTTGTTAACAATTCAGATCATCAGGACACACTTGTAGATTTACTAAATAAGACTCCAGAAGTGAGCTCCAGTCGAAGAGGATAAGTACATGTAATGGCATTGATAAATCAAGAATAGAAACCAAGGCCTCAGACCTTGCCCTCCACACACTTGCTGACATGCTCATTACCTTGAACTTTTATTTGGTATATGCTGAATTCCAGTTACTCTGGTTGTAAAGATAAATGCAGCTCACGGACAGTTAAAAGCAGAAACTGTTGAGTTAGAAAGGTTTGGTTTGAATCAGTCTTACCTGAGTACTAAACATATGAATTTTAGCACGTTACCTTACTTCTCTAAGCCTGTTTACTCTTTTGTAAAATAGAAATAATACCTGTTTTATCAGATTGATGTTATAATATTAATTTGCTGAGGTTTTTTTTTTTTTTAAATGCCTACAAGTCTACAGCCACGCTACCCTGAACAAGCCCAATCCCGTCTGATCTCAGAAGCTAAGCAGGGTCGGGCCTGGTTAGTACTTGGATGAGAGACCACCTAGAAAGATCAGGTGCTGTAGGCGTAAAAAAAATAATAAAAAGATAAGGGATTGTAAACTGACAAAGTCCTTGCAATCTGTGAGGTCAACCAAGGGTTGTCTCGCCAAAAAAAAAAAAAAAAAAAAAAAAGAAATGTCTACAGCACCTGGTCTTCCTAGGTGGTCTCCCATCCAAGTACTAACCAGGCCCAACCCTGCTTAGTTTTCAAGATCAGATGAGATCGGGCACATTCAGGGTGGCATGGGCATAGACTGATGTTATAATATTAAGATAATGCATGTAAAGTACTTTGCAAAGCACTTGGAATACAGTGTGCTCTTAATAAATGTTAGAGTTTTTTCCTTTTGATTTTTTTTAAATTAATAAGCTTACATTGTAGGCAGGGCTGAATTTCTTGGAAAAAAGAAAAACTTCGAAATAAGAAAAATAAGGAAGAGATTGTATAAGAGTTAGATCTTATTTTATAACAAACCACCCCAAGACTTGGTGACATAACATTTATTGACTCACAGTTTGGTTGGCAGTTTGGGCTGAGCTCTGTTGGGACAATTCATCTCTGTTCTAGATTATGTTATCTGAGCACACTCGTGTTAGTGGTCAGCTGGAAGTCCGTGGCCTCACCCATATGTTGACAGGAGCCAAGAGGTGAGTGAGTCATGTGTAGTCATCATCTAGTATACTACCCTGCGCTCAAGCGCATGGTAGTAGCCACAGGGTTCTCTAGAGCAGTGGGAGTCCCATGAGCAAGCACTTTTCAAGTCTCTGCTTGTGTCATGTGTAGTGTTTCATTAGCCAAAGCAAGGCACTTGCTCAAGTCCAGATTCAATGGTTAGAGAAAGACTCTACCACTTGATGAGTAAAGGGATATGCATACAGGGAAGGAAAGAATTTGTGGCCATTTTTGTAATCCACACAAAAGGAGTTTCATTGACTGCCTACTCTATATGAGGCTTTATACTGCAGGACTTACGTGGTATTCATTTAGTCCTCACAGTTTCCTGAAATGTGGCAATACTGTTTCAAACATGAGAAAACTGATGATAGATTACTTAGAGACTTGTACACATTTGGCCCAAATTATTTGCTTCAGGTTATAGAATGGCATTTTAGATGCTGTCTCTTGTTGATTAGATAATCATATGATCAGCCAAAGATTTTTGGTTAAAATTGAGTTCTAATTACTAGTTTGCTTTCGCATTTGTACCTTGAAACATTGGGTCATATTTATTTGGTACAGAAAATTTTTCATTTTACTATCCTAAATATTCTTTAAGACTTTCCAGAAACTGATGAGGAATTTTAGTGGCTTGTGTTTATTTGTTTTGCCAGATTACCTACACAACCCCGATCTCACTGCATTTTGGACATGACTGAGCCTCTTCAATGGGCCCGATGTCACTGGCAACAGCTGATGGGCAGTACAAACAGGGATGACAATGAGAGGCCATACAACTATTCCTCGCTGCTTGCTTGTGGGTGCAAGTCCTCTCAGACCCCCAAACTGGCAGGAAAGCACAGGGTGGTTATTCCCCACCTCCAGCCTTTCAAGGAAGAATATGAAAAGTTCTCTGGAACCTATGTGAATAATCGAATACGAACTACCAAGTACACACTTCTGAATTTTGTGCCAAGAAATTTATTTGAACAATTTCACAGGTACTTTTATTTTTTGAAAAAAAATTATATTTATTTTTTCTTTTACATTCTTGTATGTATGTATGTATGTATGTATGTATGTATGTATGTATTTATAGAAATGATTAAAATTTTTCCCCCATCCTTCTAGTTGATATATAAGATTTTTCATAACATTGTATATTACCTAAGCCTAAGACTTGTGACATAATTTATCTTTGATGATTCTAGTGTAGTCTTGTAGAATGATGACCCCCTACATTCACATAGCACTTTATAATTGGTAAGATGTTTTCTCTTGACCAGAGGAGATATTATCCTCATATTATATTTTAGGAAACTAAGTTTGGCACTACAGTTTAGCCAGTGCTATGCCAGTGAAAAGGGCTATAGCCTTGAGTCTTCTCACTTTTGCTTTTGTGTTCTTTCCACATTGCATTTTAATATTAGCTTTTCTTTACTTGGTAATATGGAGAAATAGAGCTCTGAAGAAAATGCAAATATAAGAAATTATTAGGTGAAACAACAATATAATTCAGCATAAAATGTATTTATTGAAGCTCTCCTATGAATTTAGGCACTGAAGGAAATGCAAGTGTAAATGGTGCTTCTTATAGACTTTGCTGTTTAGGAAGAGAAATAGGATGTGTATACAAACAATGAAAAGACCTAGTAGGTGTAACGAGCGTTATAAAATGCTTCCAAGTAGAATGGAAGCCTCAAAAAGAGAAATAATAATACCTAGAGCGATAGAAGAGGAAATGGCATTTGAACTTAATTATAGAGGGTGAGTGAGATTTTCAAGGCAGAGATGTCATTTCAGATGCAGGAAGGAGTATGAGTAAAAGCAGAAAGGCAGTAGCACAAGTTTGTTTGCAGTCTAGGAAGTAGTCCTCGCTTTGCCCCTAGTACAATGAGAGGCAAATGGAAGGCAGAGAGAACATTTAGGAAGACACTGTGTATGTCCTGGTGAGTTGTAATGGAGACCTGAACATAGATCAATGTGGGAATGAAAAAAAGGATAATCTATCATAGATACTATGGATTAGGCATGGGGAATTAAGTAACAAGATGATGTGACCCTGTTGAGCAGAGATGACCAGGAGGATTAACAGATAAAAACAAATAAAAAGAAGCTTCGCTGGAAGATTATTTTGTTTTTTGTAAATGTTGAATTTGAGATGCTGGTGTGAGTATAGAGATTCTCATTAGTCATTATTCATTCTGCATATATTCATTCTCATTATTTACTCTGTATATGTTCTATATGCACTTACTAAATAGTGGATATGTTTATAAATGTGAATTTGTTGAATTAATGCCTTTAAATGCTGTGGGTGTTTCTATCTTTTATGGAATTTGCAATCTAGTACACTTCGTGGAATTCAAATCTGAAACTTGAAGATTTCAGAGCCAGCATTGTAGGTTTGAATGCAGTCCACATGGAAATAATTGAAGCCAAAAAAGTAGCAAAAAGTTGTTAAGGAAGAAATTTTCAGAGTAAAAGGGAGTTGGAGGTGAGGAAGGAGAAATGTGTGTAGATTTTGAGAAGTTTGATGGTAACAGGAAAAATATGTTACCATATTTTCCAAGGGCTATGCAGCATTGAGATTTTGTTTTCTAAGAAAAGAGGCCACTTAAATTCACTTAGGGGCCAGTGGATGAGTACTTAATGTGTAAAAGAGAGGAATGGAGGGAGTTCCTGAAAAAGTGTTTCTCAATAGCATAAAAGCAGAAATTGAAAGTTTGGTCTCAAGGGGAGGAAAAACCCCTCATTCTTTTCTACTTATGTTGAGCCTTGTTTGAATGTGACATTTGGACATACAAATTAACTTCCAAAGGCTAGATTTTTGGGTTATTTAAAAGTTTATTTTTACAGTGAATTTCCTCTAAATTTTTTGATCTTTTAAAAAGAAAATAGTATTCTCTATTATGCTTTATATCATGTGTTACAAAACTCAACACTGTCACCTTCCAATATTTACTATGATGTATTTAATAAATAATACCTCTCATTTATTAAAGTATGCCTTGAGCTAGATATCTACAGGAGTAATAAATTGGTCATTCAGATATGTTAGGTTTTGCTAGTTCTCTATATCGTAGCATCCAAAATCAACTAATAGAAACTTGTAGGAAAGCACTCTAAGATATTTTGCCTCTTTCAATTTAGGCATTTATGTGCTTTTTAACACCTCCTTATATGTGTTTGGATTGTAGAGCGGCCAATTTATATTTCCTGTTTCTAGTCGTTCTGAACTGGGTGCCTTTGGTGGAAGCCTTCCAAAAGGAAATTACGATGCTGCCTCTGGTGGTGGTCCTTACAATTATCGCAGTTAAAGATGGCTTGGAAGATTACCGAAAATACAAAATTGACAAACAGATCAACAATTTAGTAACTAAAGTTTATAGTAGGTGAGTATAATAGGAACTGAGAGCAAACACATATGTCATTTAGAAATATGCAGGATGTTACTGTTTTCCCCTTAGATGTAACCAGGACCCTTTTTGTGATGGCAATAGTGCCAATTTCAACTAATATTTATAAAAGACCTACAGTGAATTTAATCCAGGTGTCATAGGATTACAAGAGTACGTATAGCCATTCTCAACCCAGGAGTTAATAAAGCAAAAGGTTCTATAACTTACATGTAAGTGGAATTGAAAGAATTAAACTTTAGACTATAAGAAGGAAAGCAAACAGATAGTTTTTAATCCTACATGTTAGAGTTTGGGATTAGAAGAGGACGGGGTATGAAAAATGTGAATGAATATTAAAAACAAGATGGAATATGAAAAAAGAGCTAACTGTGGAGGAAAGGGATGCTGAAAAATGGAGAAGAATATTCTTTTTGGGCACAAAACTAGAACCAAAAAAACCTTCCCGCTGCAGCAACAACATAGGGTATTCATAATAGGAAGTCTTTTTAGAAGCATATTTGCTCTGGTGGAGACTTTTATTTACAATATTTATGAAGCGGAAATCCTGCATTGCCAGGAATCAAGTCTGATAAGGTGAGTTTCGAACTGTGTTATGTATTATATACCTACATTTATGAATTATACCTGCAATGCTAGTGTCCAGAGGCAATTGTTTATAACACTGTGGTGTGTTCTGTGCACATTGTGTGGATGTATTTTTACAAAATTGAGATTATACTACACATATTGTTTTTCTAATTCTTGTTGCCTAATATTACACTATAAATACTTCCCATGTCTTTATCCTTCAAGAAAATATTTTTAACAGCTACATTGTCTGTCATATGCTCTAAGGTAATTTATTTAAATATTTCCCATATTTATATAATTTTGAGAATTTACGCTTCAGTGGGTATTTTTATACAAAAATTTTGAAGATTTATTATTATTTTAACATTATAATCATTATATAGAAATTACTAGATCAAAGAGGAGGAATACATTTAAGTCTATGGCTTTTATGAAAAATGAATTACAAAATTTATAATGTTAATTTTCTGGAATTCTCTTTTATAAGAAATGTATCTACTTTTTAAGAATTAATCATTAGAACAGATTGGTGAAATTCTGAATCTAATATGTTAATTGCTTTAGAAACAGGTTTATGGTGTCATTTTCATTTCAGAGGTTGGAAGGTTTATGGAATATTCTGGGATAGTGAGTATATTAACTTGGCCTGAGGGGAGTAACCAAATAAGGAGCAGTAATGAGAAATAAAAAGTTAAAAGAGGAGTTTGAGGCTTGCCTGGAGGGACTTTATCACCAGGACAGTGATTAGTCAGAGAACATTGGTTCTCCAGAGAAACAGAACTAATAGGAATGAGATTGATTATGAGGAATTGGGTCATGGGATTGTGGAGGTTAAGAAGTCCCACCATCTGCAAGCTAGGGTCCCAGGAGGGCTGGCAGTGTTTTTTGAAAGCCTGAGGCCAGAGAGCTGAAGATGTAGATTTCAGTCCAAGTCTGAAGGCTGGAGAACCAGGAGTGCTGCGGTCAGGTTAGTGTCTCCATTCAACAGTCAGGCAAAGAGAAAATTCAGCCTTCCTCTGCCTTTTGTTGTATTCAGGCCCTCTGTGGATTGGACGATGCCCACGGGATGACCCTCTACTTTACTCAGTTAATCAGTTCAAATGCTAATTTCTTCCAGAAACACCCTCACAGACACACCCAGAAAAACTGTTTAGCCAGATAGCTGTACACCCTATGGCCCAGTGAGGGTGATCCATGACGTTAACCATCCTAGATATGTTCCTTTAGAGGTAAAGAATCCATCTTTTGAGCAGAGAAGTAATGTGATAAAAGCTGTGCTTTAGGAATATTAGTCTCCTTGAGTCATAGGAATAGCCTCTACTAATAAAGTACATCTTTTTATGCTAATGAATCCAGAGTACTACTGGAAGTAAATGCAAACTACAGGACAGGATTCATGGAAGAGGTAATGTGAAGAAGAACCCAATTGAATTTGGTGAACTGTGATTTGAGCTTTGAAGGATAAGTGTACCACTAATAGAAACAGGGAGCATTAAATTCAGAATAAATTGGAGATGATAGCAAGACAGACATACAAGTACAAATGCCCAGTGGGCAAATAGGAGCACTACAGAACCTCTGGAAAGAAGGAAAGGCTACAGAGAGAAATTTCAAAGTTATCAATATCAATCCCTTTAGAGGTGATTTTAAAGTTAGAATTTTCTCCCGAGGGGAAAAAATATGAAGAGCTAAAAGACAGCTTTGAGCCCAAAGATGGGTACCCATTTCAGTCTGTGAAAAGACTTCACAGGTTCTCGTGGACATGTGCCGTCACTCTTCCTTCTGAGATCCCAAAGCATTTGGTATATTTCTTTGGTTGACTTTAGTGCTCTTATATAGACTCTCATTTCATAATATAGTAATTCTAAATTTGTCAGACTAGAGAGTCTGTTCCATTCTAATTACCAGTTCACAATAAAAGATATATAGGTTCAAAAGTCTTATAATAATAAACAAAAGTATATTCTGAACAAAAGTATATTCTGAACAAATGTAAGACTCTTTTGACTGACCGAGAGTTCAACTAGGTGGCATACTTTTTGTTTTGGGAGAAAAATAACTCGAAGGCTTGTTCTGGTAGTAGAATTGTCTTCATTTTATGTGAGCAAATGGTTAGGGAAGGCTTCTCTGAAGAAGTGATGTTTAAGCTGAAACCTGTAGGATTCTGAACTTTGTTAATTGTTAGAATTCTTCAGTGGCTTTCTCAACATTTGTTTTAAAATATCTATAAAGAGAATAAAATAACTTTTTTCTCCTTTGTAAGGTGATGTGAGCTATATTTAGATAAGGAAATATTAGTTCTATTTTTTCTTTATAGTCAGGAGTAATCTATACTCATGTCTAGTCTTAGACTCATGTCTAACTAGAAAAAAACTAATATTGTATAGAAAAATAAAAATAATAGTAAATGCCCATGGTTTTCATTTTAAAGTCATAGAGCATTTTACTAAAACAGTGCTATGAATCATTTGATGATATTTAAGGCCTTATTATATACCAAGGTTAGAGAGTTGAAATGTTGATGCAGTCTCACCATCAAAAAATACCTATAGGAAGTAATATTTTACAATGATTATATGATGAACAAAATCAAGATTACCCCCCTAATGCCAAATTTAGCAAATGGAAAGAATGCTTTTTATATGTATTTAAATATAAATTATCGTATATAAATAATTGCTGATTTTTTGGTACTTTAGAGTTAATAATGTGTGTTTGTCTGCTTTCCTAGATTGTTCTAAAAATTCTAATCCTGATTTTCTCACTTAATAGCTGTGTAGCCTTGGGCAAATTATGGAAGCTAGGTAAACCCCATTCCCTTCATTATGAATATAATAGTAATAACACAAGCATAGTGCCTAGCCCTTTCCAAGTGCTAAGTAAAGGTTAGCCATTATGACGATTATTGTAGGTTAACAATAACTGTTAGCTAGAACTTATGTTTGTCACATTATCAAGTCATTTCATAAATATTTGAGAACCCCTAGAACACTGTATGATTATATAAATATTAAAATTGCCTAATGGGACCTGGTATAATTTTTTTCTTGGATGTCATTTTAGATATAGTCCAGATATATTTTATATGGTTTATATATACACTTAAAGATGTATATTCTATTCAATTATTCAGTTTAAAGCCTGTTTCAAGCTACCATTTTATAATTGTATTTCATAATAGAATTAGGTAATCGTTTTTTCATGTATGTTCTATGTAATTTGCTTTCGTTTGGTATTGTAGGAGAAATAATCCTTACCTTTCCCCCAAAAATTGTTCTTAGAACAAATTTACAAGGACATAAAGAAATTAAGGTAGGCTGCAAGACCATGCCTTGTTGATTTAAATATACTAACTTAAATTTCTATGAAATAGAAAGAAATCACTTTAGAGTGATTATATCTCAGTGAAATTAAGATGAAAGTATGAGGCAATTAAATTTTGCAAGCTTGTAGAAGAAGCATATTAACATTGCTATGTAGATAATTTGGTGCTTATTTTTAATATGTGGTCTTTTGCAAGGTGCTTAATTTTCTTTGAGAAGGTATCATTGGGAAGTAAACACTAAGAAATTAAACACTTAAACCTACTACACTCCAGTTAAGTTTGAATGAAATATTATAGAAAACTTGACTTTATTAAGATTGCCTTAAAAATATCAGGCATTTGTAAGGTTTTAAGGTTTGTTTCAGGATTATAGAAGTGTATTAAAAACAAAACTATCAATCATTCAAAAAATTTGAGTGCCTACTGAGAGATTTAGAGGTTTAAACAAAAAGTAGATATAATGCCAGCCCTTCAGATATGTACATTCTTTTCTGATCTCTAAGGACCACCATGTTGATGCTAGGAGTTTCAAAATACTAACTAAAGTTAACATTTTAGGATTATCTCATAAACCCATAGAATTTCATGATTTTTGAAATGAGGCTAAATATCAGTGACCTTATGAGTTAATTAACCTTATGTGTGACATCTTCCAAAGCAATGGTTCTTTGTTTTTAAATTTTGTTAAATTTATTGGAGTAACATTGGTTAATATAATTATATGTTTCAAGGGCACACTTCTATAATACATCATCTGTATACTGCATTGTGTATTCACCACCCAAAGTCAAGTTGCCTTCTGTCCCTGTATATTTGACCCCCTTTACCCTCTTCTACCTCTCTCAACCCCTCTTCTGCAGTAACCAACCACTCTATTGTTGTCTATGTCTATGAGTTTTTTGTTAGTTTGTTTTGTTTGTTTGCTTGTTACATTCGTTTTATATCCCACATATGAGTGAAATCATATGGTTCTTGACTTTTTCTTTTTTAATTTTTTTAAAATAAATTTACTTATTTAAATTAATTTCAAGTATATACTACATTGGTTAGACATCTATATTGTTTATAAAATGATTCCCCCAATTGCTCCCTCCCTCCCCTAGCCCTCCACTTAGCCATCATATTAATGCTAACTGCATTCCCTGTGCCATGCTTCCCATCCTCTTACCCAACTATCAACTACTAATTTGTACTTCTTTAATCCTTCACCTCATTCTCACAGCCCTCCAACCCCCCTGCCCTCTGTCTGTCACCAAATTGTCCACTATATTTGTGAGTCTGTTTTTGATTAATTTGTTCATTCTGTTCCGTAGATTCCACATATAAGTGAAATCAATCTGTCTGACTTATTTCACTCAGTATAATAACCTCTAGATCTGTCCATGTCATTGCAAATGTGGTTCTTGCCTTTTTGCATGTGACTATTTCACTTAGCATAATATTCTCAAGATCCATTTATGTTGGCATAAGTGGTGGTATTTCATCTTTTCTTATGGCTGAGTAGTATTCCGTTGTATATATGTACCATATCTTCTTTCTTCAATCATCTATCACAGGACACTTGTTTCCATGTCTTGGCCAACATGAATAATGTATCAATGAACATAGGGGTATATATATTTTTACAAATAAATGTTTTTAAAATTTTCAGGTGGATACCCAGAAGAGGGGTTGTTGGGTCATATGGTAGGTTTATTTTTAATTTTTTGAGGAGCCTCCATACTGATTTTTATAGTGGCTGTACCAGTTTACATTCTTACCAGCAGTGTCTGAGGGTTCCTTTTTCTCTACAGCCTCTCCAACACTTTTTATTCCTTGTCTTGTAGCCATTCTGACAGGTGTAAGGTGGTATCTCATTGTGGTTTTGATTTGCATTTTCCTTATCCTTAGTGCAATTGAGCATCTTTTCGTGTGTCTGTTGGACATTTGTATGTCTTCTTGGGAGAAGTATCTATTCAAGTCCTCTGCCCATTTTTTTTATTTGATTGTTTTTTTGTTGTTGAGTGTTGTATGAGTTCTTTATGTATTTTGGATCTTAGCCACTTATTGAAGGTATTGCTTGCAAATACCTTCTCCAGTTTGGTTGGTTGCCTCTTTGTTTTGTCAATGGTTTCTTTTGTTGTGCAGCAGTGTTTTAGTTTGGTATAGTCCTAGTCACTTATTTTTGCTTTTACTTCCCTTGCCTTTGGGGTCAAATTCATAAAATCTTCTTTAAGACCAAAGTACATATGTTTTTTTCTATGTATTTTTTTTGTTTCATGTCTCATATTTAGATATTTGATTCATTTTGAGTTAATTTTTGTGTCTAGTGTCAAATAGTAGTCTAGTTTCATTCTTTAGCATGTGGTTTTCCAGTTTTTCCAGCACCAGTTATTGAAGAAGCTTTATTTTCTCCACTGGATGTTTTTGGCTCCTTTGTCTAAAATTATTTGCCCATATAACTGTGGATTTATTTATGAGTTCCCAATTCTGTTCCATTGGTCTGCATGTCTGTTTTTCTGTCAATACCATGCTATTTTGATTATTGTAGTTTTGTAGTATATTGAAGTCAAGGAGTATGGTACTTCTGGCTTTGTTCTTTTTTTCAAAAGATTGCTTTGGCTGTTTGTGGTCTTTTTCTTTTGTGGTTTACATACAAATTCAAAGCAATGGTTCTTGAAATTCAATATCTAATGTACAATTAAAGCAGTTTTTTATTTGTTAGTCATCATCAGTAAGTCACTATACCCAAGAATAAAGTCTAGTTCTAGAGAAATGGACTATGAAACCACCTGCCTTGTTTCAAATCCCAGGATGACTTAAAAGCTTTGTAATCTTAAGCAAGTTACTTAACCTATCAAAGCCATTTTTCTCTTTTGTAAAACGGGGCCATGGTGCATTCATTGTACCAACCACATAACATTGATACAAAAATAAATGAATTGATGAATATAAAACATTTGACACCTCTTAACTGCTATTGTGTCTGATGATTATACATTATTTCTTTATTATAAATTAATTTAATGTTTTATTGGAAAAATACTAAAAAACAGCAAAAAATGTATTTTTAATCCCACCTTCTTTCTTTTTTTTCAATTAAATTTCCTGTTTATTTATGTTTTAATCTTTTTTTCCAGCTTTATCTAAATATAATAGATAACTAGTTCCTCGTATTTACATTGTACAATGAGTTTTTTTTTTCAATTATAGTTGGCATACAATAATATACCAGTTGTGTAGCATAGTGATCAGAGATTCATATAACTTGCAAATCAATCACCCCACTAAATCTAGTACCAATCTTCCCCCTTACATATTTATTACAACATTATTAACCATCTTCCCCATGCTACACTCTACATCTCCATGTCTATTCTGCAACTGTCTGTTTGTACCTCTTATTCTTTTTGCCTTTTTACATCTCCCAGCCCCCCTCCCATCTAGTAGCCCTCAAAATATTCTCTGTATCTGTGAGTTTATGGCCACTTTTGTGGTTGTTTATTTTGTTCTTTAGATTCCACATGTACATGAAATCATGCAATATTTGTCTTTCTCTATCCAACCATTTCAATATCCTCTAGGTCCATTAAGACATATCTTTTTCCATCCCCTTTCTGTGTGTATCTTTTAATCTGAAGTGAGTTTCTTGTAGGCAGCGTATGTAGAGGTCTTGTTTTCCTATCCATTCAGCCACTCTGTCCTTTGTTTGGAGCACTTAATTCTTCTCCATTTGAGGTATTTGTTGATAGGAATGTAATTATTCCCATTCCTTATGCCTGTTTTTGATACGTTTTGTTTTGTTTTGTTTTTTAAAGAAGTCCCTCCAATATTTCCTGTAATACTAGCTTGGTGTTGATAAATTCCTTTAGCTTATTCTTGTATGGGAAGCTCTTTATCTCTCCTTCAACTCTAAATGATAGCTTTTCTGGATAAAGTATTCTGGGTTTTCGTCATGTTGAATATTTTGTGTCAAGCCCTTATGTTCTACATAGTTTCTTTTGAGAAATCAGCTGACAGTGTTGTGGTTGCTCCCTTGTAGGTAACTAACTGCTTTTCTCTTGCTGCTTTTAAGATTCTCTCTTTGCATTTAACCTTTAGCATTTTAACTATGAGGTGCCTTGGTGTAGGCCTCTTTGGATTCCTTTGGTTTGGGACTCTGAGCTTCCCGGGGTTTTATGTTTCTTTGGGTCACCAGATTTGGGAAATTATCCATTATTATTTCTTCAAATAGCTATTCAACTTCTTATTTTCCTTCAGGTACCCCTATGACACAGATATTTTTACATTTAATAGTGTCCCATAAGCTCCTTAAATTATTATTATAGTCTTGGCTTCTTTTTTCTTGCCATTCTGATTGAGCGTTCTTGGTTTCCCCCACCCTCTATATCTGTACTTCAATCCTCTTCTTTATCACCTCTGTTTATTCCATGTAATAAACTCTTCATCTCAGATAATGTGTTCTTCATTTTTGACTGTTTCCCTTTTACAATTTCCATTTCCATTTTTATGGTTGTTTTTTTTTTTATCTCTTTGTTGAAGTTCTCACTGAATTTACCTACACTTCCCAAAAGTTCATTGAGCATCTTTATAACCAGTGTTTTGAACTCTGCATCTGTTAAATTACTTGACTCCATTATATCTGGATCTCTTTTCTGTTCTGTCATGTGGTTTCTGCTTCTTTGTCTTCCCAATTTGTCTGCCTTTCTGTGTCTATTTCTATGTACTAAGCAAAGCTCCTAAGTCTCCCGGTCTTATTAGTGTGGATTTATGTATTAGGTGTCCCATGGCACAGTCCTGAGAGGGGTTCAGCTGCATGCCAAATTTAGCCCAAGCCCCTGGCCCTCCAAGGCCATCTGTTAAGATTCAGCAAGCAGTCCACAGATGCTGTGCTTATGGTTGCCTCAAAGGGCCACACCAGAAACCGAGGCCAGCTGCATCCAGTGTGAGTCTAGGCGCTGCTCAGCATGAAGAACCTGACTTGCTGAAGACACAACTGGATGTGGCTTATGTGGGGCTGTGAGTTGGGGGAGACAGAGTTTCAGGGAAGCCTCTGGACCAACGGACTTCTGTTATTTGCTGATGATGTCTCAGCTATGGTGGATCCTGCATCCATACATTGGGAGGAGGGGTGGTGCAACAAAGAGACGGAGGATAATACAAGCACTTCCGCCCAGGAGAAAGCCTCATCTCCGGCCCTCACTCTGACAACTCAGTGTCCCTCTGTCAGTCCCTAGTACACCCCCACCCCATGTGCAGCCAACCAGGTGCTGGTACTCAGAGTAAGCAGGTTCATCACTGAGAATGTTCACTTGTGGTCATAGCCCCTTTAAGAGGCATCTGCAGCTGCCGCTGCCACCATAACCTCTGTCCTACTCAGATGCTCTGGACCAGACAGCCTTGCATTTTCACTCCCTCCTACCTTCTACTGTTGCAGGCTAATTAATTATTTCTCTCCCCAGTTGTAGTGTGTCTATTCATCTTGATCCCAAGTGACTTTCCTTGCTGTTTGCTCTGTGTTTCTGTCACAACTTTGATTTGGTCGCAACAGGGATGAACAAAACCTCTATAATGTATGCCATTTTCTCCTCCTCTTCCTTCTTTCATTCCTTCCTTTCCTCCCTCCCTCCTTCCTTCCCTCCCTCCCTCCCTCCCTCCCTCTCTCTCTCTCTCTCTTTCTTTTTCTGTTTGTTAAAGTTAGAAGTATAACTCCACATTCTCCTTCTTTCTTTCTTCTTTCTCTTTCCTCCCAACTCCCAACCCCAGTAGAATCACTGTTAATTCCAGGGTGTTCTTCCAGCTCTCCTCAGTGCTTATGCAGTAGAGCTATTCGATATTGAGTTCTTAAAGAAACAGTGGGTCTAGAAGTTCACCTGAGGGACGTGTTGTGAGAACTGTGTTCTGTCCAGTAAGAGCAGTGCAGAAGCAGAAATAACCAAGTACATGCAATAAAATCTAGTTATACACTTAGGCTATGGGAGAAGAAGCTCCTCTTACTACTTTCATTTCTTTATTAAAGAAGGAAATATTGCTTCATTTTATCTCTACCACAATGATACATTTTCAAAGCTAGTTAAATATGGCAGTGAGCATTGTAACTTAGCTTGTAGTTGCTTTCACACATCATGCTTTCTCATGCCCTGTGACTTTATGCTTCTACAGCGTAAGTACTGCGACTGATAACGCTGTCTCATCTCTCTTCACCTGACTCACTCTTGATCATTCTTCACGACTCACCTCAGCAAGAGCTCAGCGCCCCAACTCTGTTCTCATTAGTAGCCTGTGCATGCTTTTCTCTTTGAAATTACTTTTTTTGTCTCTTTTTTCAAATTTTAACAATAACTTCTGTAAGGTGGTGACCATACTTAATAATTTTTGTATTCTTAGCACCTAACATAGTAACTGGCATAAATTAAAATCAGTATATTTTGATCAACCTGGAGCTATTGGGGAAATTAGGTGTTTTTTTTAAAAACTCCTAGTACGTACACCAAATAGGGAAAAATGAATTTGATTCAGTTTAAAATAGGCTTCATTTGATTTTTGTTCTAATGTAGAATAAACAGACTTGTCCTTCAGAAGAATCCTACTTCTTATATTTGAAAGAAAAATAAAATCTTTAACCCTAGTATTTAAGTCTGTCTTCTCTTCCTACCTTCACAAATTCTCAGCTAATTTCCTCATAGCTTTCTTTATTTAAAAAAAAAAAAAAAAAAAAGTAGAGGCCGGTAGTGTGAATTATGTAATTCAAATTACTTTTTACATCATTTACATCTTCACTTACTTTCTTCTGACCTTAGATAAAGTGGTAACTCCCTTTAGTGTAATTTTAGTCCTTTTATATGTATGCTGAATCCCATTTCTTGTTGTTTCTCCATACGTCAAACAACATTCCCTATTCTATCCCCTATCTTCTACCTTGCTTTTTCCATAGGCTCAATTCCTGCATCCTTTGTGTGCATTCCCAGTTCTCTCATCCTCTGTCCTGTGACTTACTTTTCATTGAAATGGTTATTTTCACCCTTTTTTCTCTTTTCATAGCTATACTTAATGAAATATTCTACCTCTTCAATTTCCAATCATTCTCTGATTCACTGGAGGTCTCACTTTCTTTTTCATACTTTCCATCAACAATTTCATGCTTATCAGCTTCTCCATGATCAGCAGACATCCTAATAAACTAGAGGTATGACTCCTTAGTGGCTTTTTTTTTTAACTATGATTATTCCTTTTTTGAAATTTTATTTTCCCTTGGTTTCTCTGACATCATTTCCTCTTTGATCTTCTTCCACTTTTCTCTCACTGCAGTCTCTTTTTCTAAAGAATCTCATATCCTTACCTGGTGCCAGCTGCCCTCTGTGTACCTTGGACTTCCAAATTTATGTCTCTACTCATAAGCTTCAAATCAGAATCCTCAAATTGCTGCACATCTTCAATTGCATATCTCACTTCAAATAAAAACTTTCTAAACTGAATTTATTCTCTCTCCTGTGATATAACCAGTTGCTTCCAAAATCTGAGACATGGTAAAAGGACCATTCATCATTCCATTATTCAAGTTAGAAACCAAGTATCATCCTTGATAACTCCCTTACATATAGTAAGTCAAAAAATTTGGTTGTCTCTAGTACCCAAATATGTATTGATTTAATTTTCTTCTATCCATCCCTGTTGCTACTGCCTTTATTCTGACCATCTTCATCACTCCCCAAAATTATTTTAATAATTTTTCATTAGTTTAATGGCCATTTCTACTCCTAATGAACCTGCTACCCAACAATCCTTCCATTACTGGGTACAGGAGAAGTAGGATCACATCCTTCTTCCTGTGAATCTTTAGTGACTCCCATTTTCTGTGGAATGAAATTCTTACTCCAATTTATGGCATTAGGACTGAATCTTCAAAATATGACCTGTGCCTACCTTTTTGACCTTTTTTCTGTTACTTCCCTACATGGAAGTGTGAACTGGTGTTCACTGGTGTGCACAAACTTTAAGGAAAAGTTTGGTAGACAGAATAAACCATAGATTTGCCTTTCTCTGTGATCTAATAAACTCTAGGTAATCGAGGATTTTCTTTAGTTGGATTCAACCTGGTACATTAGGTATTTTGAAAGAATACGTCCTTAAAATGTTCATCTTAGCCATTAAGCTAAATTTTTGAAATATCTGATATAATTTTGTATAACAAGTTATATAGGTATCGGCCTAAGGTGGCATTTCTATTTAATGTGTTAATTTTTCATATATAGGTTGCATAACTTAGAATATAACTATTTCTCAGCCTTCTTTGACAATGAATTTAAATATTTAGTCCCATAAATGTAATAGAAGGTAAATCTTATTTTTAAAATAAGTGTATTTTTTGTGACAAATACCAGGTGTTTATAGATATTCAGGAGGCAATAGGGGAATGAGATAGACTTTTCTAACATTTGTTGGCGGCATTGTGTGTGAAATGCTGCCTAAAAAGCTGGTAAGATGTTCTGTAATACAAGTGTCCTCATTCTACTCTAAGGAAAATGCTTTGTGGAACATAATTCATGCTGTTGGCATGAAAAAGCATGAGAAGTTCGGCAAAAAATTTAACATAAAGTAAAATATTTAAGGCAAGTTAACCTCAAATGACATGTCTTTCTTTTTAAAGAATTTGAATATATAGAATGGGAAAACTGTAATTTTGAAAAGGGATAAAATTTGACATTTTCCTTTCTAAGAACCAGTTTCAACAGACCAAGGACTGTTTTAACTAGTTTTTTATTAAATGAAAATTAAAGATATGAATAGGTAGTATGATGATTTTTTAATATTGTGTCTGTATATTCATTTCTTTTGTATTTCCTTTAATTATCCATTCTGTCTGAGAGCAGATGGTGTGTCTAGTATACTTCCAGTCCTTGACACCTGACCATAGAATGGGATGTAGGAATTTCTTCATATATGAATAAACCAATAAAATGTTAGTTTTAATTATATTCCAGAATTACACTCAAACAGCATAATGGTTCAAATATCTCATAGGAAAAAAGAGCTGAAAAACATGTTTTAGCAGCTTAGTAACTAAATTTTCAAGTAAATCAAGTTGTATAATATAGGTTTTACCTCAATTCTTGAGCTTCCTTTTTAGCATTTAATGGGTTAAAATTCACCCTAATATTTTAAACATGCTTTAAATTATACAGCAAATCTAAAAAAAAAAAAACATTATTGTATATATTTCTGACTTGATATTCTCTTTAAACTTTTTTTTCCCCCCCAATTTTAGGAAAGAGAAAAAGTATGTTGAGCAGTGCTGGAAAGATGTTACTGTTGGGGACTTTATTCGCCTTTCCTGTAATGAGATTATTCCTGCAGATATGGTCTTACTCTTTTCTACTGATCCAGATGGAATCTGTCATATCGAGACATCTGGTCTTGATGGTGAAAGCAATTTAAAACAAAGGCAGGTGGTTCGGGGATATGCAGAGCAGGTAAATAATGTGTTCTCACATAGCGGCATTAAATTTTCTTTTGAGAAGATGACTGAGCTTATTTTTGCATGTACAGGTAAAGAGATTTTAAAATTCTTTTTTACCAGTACAAAATGGAATCCTAGAAGGCTTGATTCAGCTCCAGATATCAGTGGACATGTGCTGTAGTTTATAGATAATAGGATATAATGACTTTAGAGTTTAGGCATTTCAGTCTGTCCATCATGTATTTTTTGGAACTGAACTAACAGAATTATTTTGCAATTCAGAAAATTATTGTGTGATACAAATAATCACCTTTTAATTTATCTTTCTGAAGCTTAGATTTTATATGTTACCAAAGCTGGAGACATAAGTTGATCATTGTTCTTAAAATATGTAATTACTTGTATACCAAGGTGTTTTAAGACTTTTGTAGCTTCTCATGCTGCAGAGCTCCTAGACCATTTACCGTGTTGTAGTGAGGGAAGGAAGAACTTTGAAGTTATATTAATTAATGTGAATTTGAATGCATTCTAGCTCTGCTATTTAATTACTGTGTGATTTTGGCCAAGTCACTTACACACTTTATGCTTCAGTTTCCTTATTTAAAATGGAAATGATGATGTCTCCCTCATGGCATTGCTGAGACTCAAATGAAGTAATATATGTAAAAGTTTCATATATAATGTCTAAATATTAGTTTCCCTTCCCTTTCTCTGAAAGTGCTTGAGATGAAATATTTTAAAATTTTATGGTCTTTTAACTGAACTATTAAGCCAGTCAGATTTCCTTCATCTTATACTTGTAAACCAAAAAAAAAAAAAAAAAAAAAAAAGTTTTAGCCAAAGAACATCATTATCTTTAGTAAATTTCATCATACCACGTGGGGCCCATCTTTCTACCTATGTATTTCATTTAGATCCTCTGTAATTGATATGCCTCTGAGCTTATTGTCATTATCACTTTTGTAAACATTCCTGTACCTAAGACATTGACAAAAGTCTTGTGTAACTTAGAATTCTATTACATGCCACTAACTACCTACTTTGAGGGTTGTGCTAGTTTTTTAGTCAGCACATTTTAGATTCAGTTAAGGGTGAGTGCTATGGTATTTCATGACCTCAGTTGTAATCCTGGCTCTAAATACTTTCTTGTTTTGAGACCTTTAGCAAATTACTGATCCTCTTTTGTGTTTCTCTTTCTTCATCTAATAATTTGACCTAATTTACAATACTAAATGGGTCTAGGAGGAAGAAATTTATTGATGTGTTCAAAGTGCTGACTAAAGTCTAGTTTATCAATAAAAACTCAGATATTATTAGCAAATCAAATTATGTGATCATAACTCACATTTTCCATACATTTGCTCTGATGTAGATAGTAATATTTTATGAGCTATAGCAACAGCATTTCTTTTATTAGTCAAAAAATATTTTAAAAAAGGAGATGAGATAAGGTTGGCAGAGCTTGTTCTTAGTGAGTTCATGCCTTTGTTCTATAAAGACACTTTCTTATTTGATCATTGGCTTCATAGAACGTTCTAAAATTATTGTTCGATTTATTAGAGAATATTGTTAAGATATTGATGTCCAATTTATTTTTTAATTTTTTAAAATAAAATATGCTGGGATCAAATGCACATGTGCTCAGAGTGTTCACATATATACATTTACTCTCAGAAACTACCTGTATGGTTAAAGAACAACAAAAGTATTTTCAGCTTTTCAGTGCCTTCTAGATAAGGATGTTTACTGCAAAGTCCTGCCTGGATTCCAGGATATGATTTGGGCATTTTTATCACCTCCTGGTGTTTATTTACATTCTAGGATCATTCAATTTCATTTATTTTTTCATAATTATGCCTATACTCTCCTTCACGTGAGCAATTTGTGACAAACTTTGCGGCAAGCATGCCTTCATTTTACTTTAAAAATTGAAAAGATAAACACTTAAATCTCAGGGATTTAATCTAGATCTTGTTTTGTGATTTATAAATATATATATATTTATATATTTATTTTTAGGACTCTGAAGTTGATCCTGAGAAATTCTCCAGTAGGATAGAATGTGAAAATCCAAACAATGATCTCAACAGATTCCGAGGCTTCCTGTGAGTGATACATGACTTACCCTTGTGGGTATGAGAGGAATTGTGTATTGCAACTATATTTAACTTGAGAAAACTTTTCTGTACTTATATCCAAGTCAAATCATTAATTGCCATATGTTTAGCCACCTTAATAATTTGACAAATATTATTTACCTGTGTATATTTAAAAATAACAACAAAATTTTGTTTTTAAATTAACCCTAGGATCTCTTTCAGGGGTGTAAGAATGTATTACATGAGCTTCATATTAAGCCCAAGACATGTTAGCTGTTTGGAAGGAGGTGTTTGGACAGAACTGACAGCTTAAGTGTCATGGGAAGCCATGACAGTGTTCATTCTGGAAATTTCCTATGACATCCACATACCTTTTGCAAGAGCACCTAAAATTGGCTGTCTTACCTAATTTTAGGCCTGGCTTGTGCCAGTTAAGTGCTTTATTCCTTGAGCCAAGTTATTTACTCTTTTTAGTCCTTAGTCTTCCTTATTTTTAAGAGGATAAAATTAGACCTATTTTATAGCAGTGCTCTTGTGAAAAAATAGTAAAGAGAAAAGTTCCCAACTGATTTTTTGACACCAGAATTATCCTGGTACCATTACCCTGACACCACTAACACACAAGACATTTAAAGAAAGATAAGTATCTCTCATGTATAAATACAAAAATTCTACACAAAATTTTAGCAGATCACATCCAACAATACATAAAAGGATAATACATCATCACTCAGAGAGACTTACCCAAAAAATGCAGTGTTGGTTTAATGTTAGAAAATCAAACAATGTAATTCACCATATTAATAAACCATAATTAATTAAAAAAGAAAACCAGGTGATCATTTCATATATGTAGACAAAGTATTTAACAAAATATAACTTCCGTTCTTGCAAACTGGAAATAGAAGGGAAGTTTCTCTACCTGTAAAAGGGCATTTATGAAAACCCTACAGATAGCATCATACTTAATAGGAACAGACTGAATATTTTTTCCCTAAGATCAGGAACAAGACATAAATATTCACTCTTACCACTTCTATTCAAGATTGAACTGAAGACTCTAGCTAATGCAGTCAGGCAAGAAAAAGAAATAAAAAGCATCAATAAAGAAAGGAGTAAAACTATCTTTTATTCATAGATGGCATGATGGTCTTTGTAGAAAATCTGATGAAATCTGCACAAAGCTACAAGAATTAATACGTGGGCTTAGCAACATTGTAGGAAAGATCAATACACAATAATCAGTTGTGTTCTATATACTAGCAATGAGCACTCAGACATTGTAATTTTAAAAAATACAACTTATAATAGCATCAGAAAAGATTAAATACTTTACGATAAATCTGACTAAGATTTGGAAGGCCTGAATACTGAAAACCACTGAACACTGTTAAGAGAAATTAAAGACCTAAGTAAATGGAGAGATATATGTTCTTCATACATGACTCAATGTTGTTATGATGTCAGTTTTTCCCCAGACTTATCTGTTGATTCAGTGTAATACCAATCAAAATCCCAGCAAGTTATTTTTTAGAAATTGATAAGTTTATTTAAAAATATTAGCTAAAACAGTGTTGGAAAAGAAGAACAAAGTTGGAGGGCTACGATCACCTGGTTTCAAGACTTATTATAAAGGTACAATAATCAAGCTAGTGTCACTTTGGCATAAAGATTTACCAACAGATCAATGAAAAAAGATTATGGAGTCTGGAAATTGACCCACACGTTTATAGACAACTGGTTTTTGACAAATATCCAGAGATTAATGAAAAAATGTTAGTCTTCAACAAATGGTGCTGCAGCAATTCAATATCTATATGCAAAAAAATGAACTTCAATCTAGACCTCTCACCTTTTAAAAAAATTAAAAATGGATTCTACACATAAGTGTAAACCTAAAATTATAAAATTCCTAGAAGAAAACATAGGGACAATCTTTGGTTCTTTGTGTTAGGCAAAGATTTCTTAGATACAATAATAAAAGCACAATTCATAAAAGGACAAAAAATAAGTAAATAAAACAACTTTATCAAAATTAAAAACTTTTTCTCTTCACATGACAGTTAAGTGAATGGAAACATAAGTCACAGACTGGAAGAAAATATTTTCGATGCATGTATCTGGTATAGGACTTGTATTCAGTGTATATAAAGATATCTGAAAACTCAGTAATAAGAAAACAATACAATTTGTTAAATGGTCAAAAAATTTGAAAATTTACCAAAGAGGATATGTAGATGACAAATATTTGTGTGAAAAGATGCAAGTTAAAACTATGGAGCTCCACTACTAAAGTTAAGACCAACTATACCAGTGTCGAGGATGTAGAAGAACCGGAACACATATACTGCTGATAGGAATGTGAAATTCTACAATCACTTTGGAAACAGTTTGGAAATTTCCTAAAATTAAACATACACCCATATGGTCTGGCCATTCCATTCCTCAGTATTTATGTAAGAGGAAAGAAAACATATAGTAACTTGTATACAAATGTTCATAGCAGCTTTGTTTGTACTAGCCCCAAACTGGGAACAATCTAGATGTCCAAGAACATGTAAATGGATAAAGAAGTTGTCATATACCTATATAATGGAATACTACTCAGCAGCAAAAAGGAATTCATTAATGATACTTGCAACAACATGAATACATCTCAAAATAATCCTGTTGAGTAAAAGCCAGGCCAAAAAAAGAAAAAAAAAAGAATATATGTTATATGATCTGGTTTATACAATCTCTCAAAAATGAAAAGTAATTTATAGTGATAGAAAGCAGATTCGTGGGTGCCTGGAATGGGGAGCTTAGGAAGGATGGATTACAAAAGGGCATGAAGATATGATTTCACTTATGTGTGAAATCTAAAGAACAAAATAAAGCAGAAACAGACTCATAGATACAGAGAACAAACTGGTGATTGCCAGATTGGAGGGGGCTGGGTAAAAAAAAGTAAAAGAAGTAAGAAGTACAAATCAGTAGTTATAAAATAGTCACTGGGATGTAAAGTAAAGCATAGGGAATATAGTCAATAATATTGTAATAACTGTATATTGTCATATGGTTACTAGGCTTATGAGGGGGTCACTTTGTAAATTATATTAATGTCTAACCACTATGATGTATACCTGAAACTAATATAAAATAATATTGAATATCAACTCTAATTGAAAAAGAAAAAAGAGGAGTAAGGCTTAAAAAGGAATGAGGAAACTTTTAGGGTGATGGATATGTTTATTATCCTGACTATAGTGATGGTTTCACAGGGGAAACATGTCAAAACATCAAATTTTACACTTCAAGTATGTGTAGTTTTTCCTCAATAAAGTTGTTTAAAATTTTTAAAGGAGTACGAGTTATTGTAAAAGGAAGTGTAGAATATAGTGGTAACATCTTTAAGTAGCATCTAATACAGACATGTTATGGGACAGGGATGGGGAACTAGGCAATGGAAAAGATAAAGGGCTTGGTTCAGGTAGGGAGGTAATGCCAGAATTAAATCTTTCAGAATAAGAAGATGCCAGGCAGGCAACTAAGTGCAAGGAATGACATTCCAGGTTGAGGGAGCAACATAGGCAGTGGCACAGAGGCCTGAGACCATGGTGCATTTGTGAGGTTATAAGTGGTTAGGTATGACTGCAGTGTGGGTGATCAATAGGGTCAATCATAAAGAGGCCAGATCCTGAAGGACCTTGTGTGTTTTGCTTAAGATGAAATACTTATCCCGAAGTCATTGGGATTAATATTAGAGAAATTATTTTGGTGGTTTTCATGAAGAGACATTAGGCAGATGCCTCTTTCATCAGAAACATGCTCACAAGCCATCTCTTAGGATGAATGCTTTCCAAGGATTATTTCCTCCAGCTACTGATGGTTCATAAAGTTTCCTCTTGTAAATGTCAGATTCAAGGACTGCCATTTTTAAACCTGAAGTCAGATCTGTTTTAGAGTCCAGCCCATACAACCATCCTCTCCTCACAGCTGGGAATGCTGACTCTACTAACAAACTCAGACTTGCCTGTGGCAGAATGAATCTTGTTTATGAGCACGAGATACCAGGAAGGAATACTAACCTAGCACTGTGTGATCTGGAGCATAGAAACCTGCCCAGAATCTGATCAAAGCATGTATGTAGTAGTTTTTTTTTTTGTTTGTTTGTTTTTTTATAAAATCATTGTTGCCATTGCTAATTCTGATCCTGTGTTCCATTTCTGACAGCTTGTCTAATATCTGAGACTCCATCTATGCTAGGTACTGAGTTTTGCCCCCAGAACCCTTATTTAGTCCCAAGGCCCCTCATGCTTCTCCACAGTCTGCATTGTCACTTGCCCCTGGATTCCTGGACACCGCATTTGCTTGCCCTTTGCTTCCTCCATTCACGATAAGCTCTTCTAATACTGCTTTGTTTCAGCATGTGCTGCCTTACTTTCTGACTAGCATGGTCTGACCGCTGAAGTGGTCTTCCCCCTGAAAGATGCTCGCATTTCCTCTTCCCTCTCTCAGATTCTTTCTTCCTTAGTGGTCGGACTTACCTGGCACTGCTCTATTGATGTCTTTATTGAGAGCTGTCTTTGCAGAGAAGCATTTAACGAGAGAATGAACCCAGGTAGATACAGTGATTTTCTGTGAAATTATTTTTAGCCACCAAACTAGCTCCTTGTCCTTTTCTTATATTGTGGTCTGTTTTCTAAAATCAAAAAATCAAGATGTCAAACTCACCCTCTGTATTATGGCCTCTCTGATCTTATTACTCTCAAGCAGAACTGACTTCCTCCCTATTTGCACCCATGTTGTATGCCGACTATCAGATTTCTGTCATAATAGTTATAATGTTTTCCTTGTACTTAACGTATTTCCATACCAGTCACCTTCTCTTAGATCACAGGAGTCAAGACTGTGTGTTTGTTTTTTCATTCCCAGCATCTGGTGAGAGTGCTAGTCACATAGCAGATGTTAAATAGGCTTTTGAATGTGTGAGAATTCTATGTGTTTAGTCAGTACTTCACGTAGAATCCAGGGGTCCCACACTCTAAGTGCCAATATCACATAGCCATCAGGTGCAGGACATGTTTAGCATTTGGGTGGATGCAGCCAATATAGAAGCTGGGCTTTCATCTGATTGGACTACTAGAGTGATGTAATGGTGAAAAATAAGGATCCCTGGCGGGGGGGGGAATATCTTAACACTTACTAAGGAAATTTGTCCATTCCTATAAAGGTTCTAGAGTTAAAACATGCTATATTGATGAAGATTGGTGGTGTTTGTCTGGGAATGCTACATGGAAATGGAAATGTTGGATTTAATTTCCTCATGTGTAAAACCAGGAAGTGGAATTAGATTAAACCCAAGGACATTCTAGCTCTGACCATAACCCCGTAGTTCCCTCGGTATATAAATCTATATATATGGAGAAAGAATACACTTCTTAGATGAAGGTGCTTTACAAATTATAGGAGTGAAATGACATCTAGTTTTCTCCTCAGTGACATGAAACCTTCTTTGAAGAGTTTTTATTTTCTTTTCCTTGTAATTCCAGTTAGCAAGGATAGCAAATATAATGGCAATTTTTCTGTATGTAAGAAAGAAGAAACAACTTATAGACTGAATTATATAGACTGAAATAAAATTAGACAATAATCTAATTTTAATGCTGAAATTAAGAGGACATTTTCAAAATTGTGAAGTACATTTTGTTTATTTTAAATTTTTTCAATGATTTTGACTGTATTTTTGCTACTATAGTAGTTCAATCAAGTAATTACTTTAATAATTTTTAACTTTTATTACAGAAAATTTCAAATATGCATAATTAGAGAAGTATAATGAACACTCATGGACCTTCACTCAGTTTAACTATTTTATAATTTTGCCAGCTTTGTTTCCATTATCCTCCCACTTCCTCCCCCACTCCTATATTATGTCATTTTACTGAAAATACTTCACTATGAATATACAGCAGAAAAGGATTGTTAAAAACCATAGTTATAACATTATTGCATCTAACTAAAGAACAGTTTCTTGATATCATCTAATACCTAGTCTTTGTTGAAATTTCTCCAATTATCTCAAAAAAAATTTTTTATAGTCAATATATTTTAACCAGGATCAATAGAAGATCATCTATACATTGTATTTGGTTGATATGTCTCTATATTTCCCTTCTCAAAATATTAGGTCATTTAGCTTGAAGAATTTACCACGTTCTAGATTGAGCTGATTGCATCTTCCCTGTGTTTTGTCCCCCTGCCCTTTCTTTTGCCCCCATACCATTCGTATGTTGAATAAATCAGGTCATTTTGCCTGCAGAGTTTACCACATTTTAGCTTTGCCCAACTGTCTCCTAGTGGTGGTAGGTGACATGTTACTCTGGCCCTTTTGTTATCCTGTAAACTGTGTAGAGAAACTTTCACAATCTGATGAAAGAGTTTCTCTCCTAGAAAATGACAAATGTGTATATATGCAAATAACAACGTACATATGCAGAAAATATTACATACAATTTCAAAGGCTTCACAGATCCCCAGAAGCCATAGATCTCAGGTTGGTTTGCCCTGATAGAGGTTCCCTTAGAGATATGCACTTCCTATCCCATAAGATCTGCAGGCCTGTGATGTCCCCTTGTCCTGTTGGTAGTTCTCTTAAGATTGTTATGAGCTTATCCTTTCATTATCAATGTCTCCATCAGCCTTTTATCTAATGATTTTAGCAGTTACCAATTATCATTGCCTAGAATAATCCTTGATTTCATCTGGTTTGAAAATGGTGATTTTCTAATTCTACCAAGAAATTTTCCCTCATAATCAACTATTAATTACTGAAATATAGTTTGTACTAGAAAAACAGATTCCTTATTTGGAATGTTTTTAAGCTTTTGTAAAACTAGAAGTTGACCAAAAAAATGAACAATAGAAAACAATGGTAGTTAGAAACTTGTTGCATGTTTTTTCATAGCCAAAGCAGATAACTCTGAAATAACAAAAGCAAACGGACCAGAGATTTGGGACCTTTCCTGTGAACTACCTAAATTAATACTCCAATGAATAAAACTAAAAATCATTTTATATTCCCACTTTTGCTATTTAAAAATGAATCTATATGCTCTCTTTCTTACAGAGAACATTCCAACAAAGACTGCGTGGGTCTCAGTAAAGAAAATTTATTGCTTAGGGGATGCACTATTAGAAACACAGAGGCTGTTGTGGGCATTGTGGTTTATGCAGGTTGGTTACACTTCTGATTTTTCACCGTTGTCTCCTTTGTGCTTTTCTACAAGTTAACATGTTCCATTTACTCAAAAAACAGTCTATAAAAGTAGAAAGGAAATTTTGTTTTGATAAACTTAATCATTGGTCTCTGTTTTTCTAAATGAATTGCAAAGCAAACTAGATTAACAAAATATGTAACTACTTTTTATAAAATTGTCTGCCAGAGAGATTTTAAAATATGATATTTGCTAGCTGGCTTTAATTTATACATTTTCTGACATACCTTATTACCTATGTAGGCCATGAAACCAAAGCAATGCTGAACAACAGCGGTCCACGGTATAAGCGCAGCAAATTAGAAAGAAGAGCAAATACAGATGTCCTCTGGTGTGTCCTGCTTTTGTTCATAATGTGTTTAACTGGTGCATTAGGTAGGTAAAATTTGATTATTTGCTGACGTGTTTTCAGCAAGCTATTCATTTAAAAGTATTTTAAAAAATTTATGAATGTTACACTTTTGTAACGGAAGTTTTATTTGCCAGTGATTTTTTTAAATCACATTCTTAACTCTGTCATTCTTTGCCCTGCAAAATATTAATATTGATTATATCCAGTTACCTGTGGCCGCTGCACTGAAGGGACTGGGAAGAAATTTAAAGAAAGAAAGATAGGGGATGTGTAGTCCCATGAATTTGAATTTGTTTCCAAAAGCAATTGATGTTCAACCAAAATAAATATTCTCATCTCTCTTTCTTTAGGAATAAAGTTCCATATTTGTATAATATATATGTAACATTTATTTAATATCTGTGTGTTTTTTGAAAGGTCATGGAATCTGGTTGAGTAGATATGAAAATGTACTCTTTTTTAATATCCCTGAGCCTGACGGACATGTCATATCACCAGTGTTGGCAGGATTCTATATGTTTTGGACCATGATCATTTTGTTACAGGTAATTTCTGTCAAGTACATCATAGAATTTTAAGATTTTTACTACATACTTAGCTATATTCAGTTTTTCATCCTTTCTTTTCCCCCTTTAATGGTTTTTAAATTGTTTGGTTCTTCTTAGGTCTTGATTCCCATTTCTCTCTATGTTTCCATTGAAATTGTGAAGCTTGGACAAATCTATTTTATTCAAAGTGATATGGATTTCTACAATGAGAAAATGGATTCCACTGTTCAATGCCGCGCCCTCAACATTGCTGAAGATCTTGGACAGATTCAGTACCTCTTTTCTGATAAAACAGGAACTCTCACTGAGAATAAGATGGTTTTTAGAAGATGTAGTGTGGCAGGCTTTGATTACTGCCATGAAGAAAATGGTGAGTGTTGGGTGTCTATGAATACCAACCTTAATATTAGTCTTTTTATACTCACTTAAAGGTTTGATAATTCTAGCATGGAAATGCTATATTTAAGCTATGGGTACGTAGCTCATCCAAATGGGTGGTAAGCTTAATTGTCATCCCTTCAAAAGTTAGTAGGTCAAAGTCAAAGAATCTACTGCTGTCGTTTCTTTTAAAGGACAGTAAATTAGCAGTAGTGATAGAAGGTTACGGGCTGCAGATGGTGAGAGTGATATTGCATTATAGATACTTTGAAGAATCTAATGAAACTATGAACCATCTCCCTAAAAAATATTTTGAAAATAATTCCATAGGGACTTTAACTTCAACATTCAGCCAATAGGTATTCATTAATTCTTAGTTAAGAACATCTAGTTTTAGGAAAAATAAGATGAAGAACAAAGTTAGAGGTATCCACTACCTGATATCAAACTATACTACAAGACTATAGTAATCAAAACATCATGGTACTGGCACAAAAACAGACACATAGATCAATGGAACAGAATAGAGAGTCCAGAAATAAACCCATACCAATATGGTCATTTAATCTATGCCAAGGGAGGCAAGAATCTACAATGGGGTGTATTCATTAAATGTTGGGAAAACTGGACAGATACACACTAAAAAAAAATGAAATTAGACCACCTTCTCATACCATATACAAAAGTAAACTCAAAATGGATTAAAGACTTAAATGTAAGACCCAAAACCACAAAACTCCTAAAATAAAACATAGGCAATAAACTCTGACATTGTTCCTACTAGTAGTTTTTTTTGATATATCTCCTCAGTTAGGAAAACAAAAGAAAAAAATAATCAAATAAGGCTACATCAAACGTGGAAGTTTTTGCACAGCAGAGGGAAACCATCAAAAAACAAAAAGACAACCTGCTAAATAGGAGAAGATATTTTTCAGTGATATATCTGATAAGGGGTTAGTATTCAAAATTTATAAAGAACTCATACAATTCAACACCAAAAAACCAAGCAGTCCAATTAAAAATTGGGCAGAGGACCTGAATAAGCATTTCTCTAAAGAGGACATACAAATGGCCAGTGGACACACAAAAAGATGCTCAACACCACTAATTATGAGAGAAACAAATTAAAACCACAGTGAGGTATCACCTCACACTTGTCAGAATGGCTATCATCAATAAATCAAAAACAACAAGCATTGATGAGTATGTGGAGAAAAGGGAATGCTCATACACTGCTGGTGAGACTGCAAATTGGTATAGCCACTATGGAAAACAGTCTAGAGTATCTTCAGAAAATTAAAACTAGAACTACCTTATGACCCAGCTATTAGACTTCTGCGTATTATCCAACGAAAACCAAAACACTAATTCGAAAAGATATATGTGCCCTATATTCACTGAAGCGCTATTTACAATAACCAAGATATGGGAGCCTCTTAAGTGCCCAACAGTAGACAATTGGATAAAGATGTGCGGTGCATATATACAATGGGATATTACTCAGCTATAAAAAAAATGAAATCATTTGCAACAACATGGATGGGCCTAGAGGATATTATGCTAAGTGAAATAAGTCAGAGAAAGACAAATACCACATTTTTTTCACCTATATGTAGAATCTAAAGAACAAAAACGAACAAAACAAACAGACTCATAGATAGAACAAACTGATGATTGCCGGATGAGAGGGAGGTTGGGAGGCTAAGTGAAAAAGGTGAAGGGATCAAGAAGTATAAATTGGTAGTTACAAAATAGTCACAGGAATGTGAAGTACAGCTTCACATTGAGTATATTAATTATATATATAATCAATTGAATATAATCAATAATATTGTAATAACTATGTATAGTGCTGGGTGGGTACTAGACTAATCAGGGGGATCACTTCATAAATTATGTAAATGTCTAACCACTATGTTGTATACTTAAAACTAATATATAATGTCAAAAAATAAATTAAAAAAAAAAAAACAGAAAAAAGAAAAAAAGCTGAACTTCTGACACTAAGGAAGTAAATATATAGATTACAAATTTTCTTAAAAAAATTGACCATTAATTTTGTTCTTTATAAACATAGTATGTGCTTCTATGAAAATAATTCTGAGAAGTGTCCAAAACAATTTAAAAGCCATATTTGCTATAGGTTAATTACCATTAACAATTTGATGAATATATAACTATCCATTTCATTTTGCATATTCCTCTAGATGTGAACATATATATTTACACATTTTCCCTTTTATGAGTTGAAATATGTTATAATGTTCTTCTGTGTTTTGCTTCTTTTACTAAACAATGACCTGTGGACCTTTTTTTTTTTTAACTCAGTTAATATTAAATGCATAGTATTGTTTTGTATGTGGTTAAGATTCATTTGCTATTATAACAGGGCTTGCAATTAACACCATTTATTCATTCAGCAGATGTTTTGTGAGCTCCTAATATGTGGCATCAGTCCCTGATCTCATGTAGCTTAGAATTTAGGCAAGTAGACAAATAAGATTAAAAATTATGATAGATGAAATAAAAGAGAAACTGTTTTTCATGCCCAACGATGTTAGGACAGAGTTATTATTTTAGTCTATGTGATATTTGGAGACATAATTAGCACTTCATTGTCTTAATTTGTTTTTAATTAGTAATGAGATGTTTAACTTTTTATGCGTTACTGGTCATTTGAATTTCCTTGGTAAAGTGATCATGTCTTTTTTTGTGTTACAAATGACTTTATCATTCCTAGTAATCCGTAGGAGGGCTTTATCTCTGAAGGCAGGGCTGATGTTGGGCTGCTGTTCCCCAGTCTGTAGCCAGTGTCCATTTTTATTTGTGCACTGGACTGAACTAGTTGTGAAATAATTTGAGTATCAACCCTGATGTTATCTTTTTTTTTCTATATGTGGCAAATATTTTCCTAGTTTATTATTTATCACTATATTAGTTTGCTATTGCTACATAAATTGCCACACACTTAGCAGCTTACAACACAAGTATATCATCTCATGACTTCTTTGAGTCAGGAGTCTGAGTACAGGATACAGAGTCCTCTCACCAGGTGTTCATCTGGGACTGTGATCTTCTCTGAGTCTCAGAAGGCTCTTCTTAGCTCACTGATTGGTGTTTGGCAGAATTCTGAGTCTTAAGGGTATAGGGCTAAAGTCCTGCTTTCTTGCTGGCTCTCAGCTGGAGCCACTCTGAACTCCTAGAGGCAGCTCACCATAGAATGGCATTTTGCTTCTTCAAAACCAGCAACAGAATCTATAACTTTAAATCTCTTTGACTTTAAGGAAGTCCTGACCCATCTTTTAAAGAGCTTACCTAATAAGATCAGCTCTACCTTGAAGAGTCTTTCTTTAGATTAACTCAAATTCAACTGATCAGGGACTTGATCACATCTGCAAAATCCCTGCACCTTTGCCACATAACATAATGCAATCACAGAAGTGAAGGCTCATCATATTCACAGGTGTATATACTGAGATGGGTGGATCAGGAATCTTGGTGGCCATTTTGGAATTCTGCCTACCATAGTGTCTTAACTTGCTTAGAAGTTTTATATTTTTATTAAATAAAAATTTTCAATTATGAATATTAATAAGATTATAAATATAATTTCTGCCAGAAATGTTAAACTTAGAAATCCCATGCTGCTCCAGATTTTAAAAAATATATTATATTTTCTTCTAGGTACACATATTTTCAAGCCAGTTTTTTGTTACCTGTGAGTGTGAGGGGTAAAATGTTGAGTATCACATAATCACCATATAAATTTTTTGAAAAGTCATATTGGATTTAATGATATTCAACATGGTTTCATCTTATATTATTTTACAAAAGGATTATAGAAAATTCAAATAAGCCAAAAGAGGAAAATATTTTTAAAAATTTTAATTAGTTTCGAGTGTACAGTACATTGGTTAGACATCTATGTAGTTAGTAAAATGATCCCCCCAATTGCTCCCTCCCTCCTTCCTCTGACCCTTCACCTAGCCAACGTATTAAAGCTAATTGCATTCCTTATGCCATGCTTCCCATCCCTGTGACCATCCGTCAGCTACTAATGTGTACTTCTTTAACCCTTCACCCCATTCTCCTAGCCCCACAAACCTCCTCCCCTCTGTCCGTCACCAAATTGTCCACTGTATTTGTGAGTCTATTTTTGATTAGTTTGTTCTTTCTATTCCTTAGATTCCACATATAAGTGAAATCATATAGTGTTTATCTTTCTCTGACTAAATACCTTCTAGGTTCATCACAGCAATAACTTTTTCCGTTCCCTTCCTTTTCATATGTAGGGGTCTTGTTTTCTTATCCTTTTAGCCACTCCATCCCTTGGTTGGAGCACTTAATTCTTTTCCATTTAGAGTACTTATTGACAGGAATGTAATTGTTACCATTCTTTATTCCTGTTTTTGATACATATTTTTTTCTTCTTAAAGAAGTCTCTCCAACATTTCCTGTAATTCTGGCTTGGTGGTGATAAATTCCTTTAGTTTATTTTTGTCTGGGAAGCTCTTTATCTGTCCTTCAACTCTAAATGATAGTTTTGCTGGATAAATTATTCTTGGTTGTATATCCTGGGTCTTCATTCTGTCAAATAATTTTTGGTGAGCTCTTCTGTCCTGCATAGTCTCTTGAGAAATCAGCTGCCAGTCATATGGGTGTCCCTTATATGTAATTATTTGTTTTCCTCTTGCTGCTTTAAAATTTTTTTCTTTGTGTTTAACCTTTGGCATTTAAATTATGATGTGTCTTGGTGTGGGCCTCTTCAGATGCCTAATTTTGGGAATTCTCTGAGTTCCCTGGAGTTTTATGTCCATTTTCTTCACCAGGTTAGGGAAGTTTTCCATCATTATTTCTTCAAACAGCTGTTCAGCATTTTGATTTTCTTCACTTATGCCAATCAGATGAATATTTGGAGCCTTAATAGTGTCCCATATCCTCCTTAAATCATCTTTATAGTCTTGGCCTCTTTTTTCTTGCCATTCTGTTTGAGTGCCCTGATTGGCTTTCCTTTCCTCTAGATAGGACATGTGATCCTCTTCTTTATTCACTTTGTTTATTACTTTGTTAATTCCATTTAATATACTTCTCATCTCAGATAATGTGTTCTCCATTTCAGACTGGTTCCCTCTTACAATCTCCATCTCCACTTTTATCTCTTTGTTGAGAGTTCTCTACTTTTCCCAAAAGTTCATTGAGCATCTTTATAACCAATGTTTTGAACTCTGCATTTATTAAATTACTTGACTCCATTATATCTGGATCTCTTTTCTGTTCTGTCATGTGGTTTCTGCTTCTTTGTCTTCCCAATTTGTCTGCCTTTCTGTGTCTATTTCTATGTACTAAGCAAAGTTCCTAAGTCTCCCGGTCTTATTAGTGTGGATTTGTGAAGTAGGTTTCCCGTGTCACAGTCCTGAGAGGGGTTCAGCTGCAGGCCAAATTTAGCCCAAGCCTCTACCCATCAGGGGCCACCTGTTAAGATTCAGCAAACAATCCACAGATGCTGTGCTTATAGTCACCTCAAAAGGCTGCACCAGAAATCGAGGCCAGCTGCTTCCAGTGTGAGTCTAGGCACTGCTCAGCAAGGAGCACCTGACTCGCTGAGGATATACCTGGATGTGGCTTGGGTGGGGCCATGAGTTGAGGGGGGCAGAGTTTCAGGGATCCTGTGGGTAGAGTGATCTCTGTTATCTAGTTTGATGACATCACAGCTATGGCGGCGCTGTGTCCGCACATTGATGGCGGGGAGGGCTCAACAGGGAACAGTGGATACTGCCGGCACTTCTATACCAAGTTAGTCTTGCTTTGACCCTCAGTCCGACAATATCTCCCTGTAAGTCCCTGGTGCCCTTGTATGCAGCCGTTCGGGCAGGTCTGTCACTGCAAAAATCCACTCATAGACATGGCCCCTTTAAGAGGCGTCTGCCGCTGCCACAGCCTCTGTCTCAACCACTCGGGACCAGGTCTCCCTGCGTCCTCGCCCCATCCTACCTTCTGCCGTTGGAGAGTGCTCTCTTTGATTTCTCCCTAGTTGTATGGCTTGTTCATCTAAATCCCAAGCAGTTTTTCTTTGCTGCTGCTCCTTGTTTCTGTCACAACTTTGATTTGGTTGCCAGAGGAATAAACAGAGCCTCTATCATCTACACCATTTTTTCCCCCAGAAAGAGGGAAATTTTAAAGTCATCAATAACCCTCATCAAACAGAGTGGACCACTATTAACATTTTAATATATTTCTTTTCATGTTTTTCTAATGTACACATCAATATGTGTTTTTAAAACAAAAGTGGCATCATAGTATGCTTTTACTTTTATATCCATTTTTCTTAAAACTTTATGATGATGCTCTTTCCATTCTCTTTTTATTCTTGTGGTTATACTGTGTTGCATGTAAGAATTGCTGTAATTTACGTAACTACTCCACCATTAGTTTAGGTTGTCCACAGTTATTTGCTGTAGTAAAGAGTACAGCAGTGAACATCACTGTAACCTAATCTCTGTGCCCATTTGTGAGGTTAGTATTTCCTAAAGTTATTTAACCATAGATTCCAACTTCCAAGAAGTATTTTGCAACAATAATGTTTCATAAAATACGTGGTGGGAAGCACTCCATTGTATTTTGTATTTGTAGCATTTAAAATTTTGTATTTGTAACATTTAAGAGGCACCAATGAACATACATACTCCTGCCCTGCGAGTACTTCTCTTCTGTGGCACTCATGCAGGAAAGATACCAAGTGGCTGAGAATCTTGCTGTCATGACTGAACTGTCATTGATAAGATACCTGTTTGTGAGTCATAGAGTATTGCACTACTTCTAGAAGGTGCTGATTTTGCCTGTGAACACCTCTCTAACGTATACATCCAGAGTTTTGGTGTCTTTTTTGTAACAGTCTAAAAACAGGTCCATGTGTACATACACACACACACACACACCCCGAATGCTGAAGAGGGTAATGGTATGGGCCATTTCTCCAGAGAACTTCATTCTCGGGAGACATTATTAATTCTGAGATGTATTATTTTCACTGAAATGAAAACAGGTTAACCCTTCAGGGTTTTCTAGCAAAAACATTGCCTAGGAGATATTTCCATAAGGAATATTGCTGCTTGGAAATAACCCCTTACACATATATAATTGAACTAAACACATCTGACAATATTATTTTATGTTTTAAAACCCTGCAATTTAGAAATTTGTTCCAGGGACTAAGCATACAGACAACTAGTAATTCAACAAGCCCATATTTATTGATTATTTACTCTTTATACCTGATATTGGACATAATGATAAATAAGACAATTAAGGCCCCTGTTCTCACAGAGCTTCTATTAAATAGTCACAAATAAATTAATTTTTTAAGTCAAGAAAAAATATTAAATAGTGAAAAGTGCTTTGCAGAGAATTAAAATGGATTAATATGGTATAGAATGATTTGAAGGCTTTTTTAGATTGGATGGTTGGGCAAGGCCTTTCTAAGAGGGATATTAGAATCTAAATCTGAATTACATAATCTTAAAGTTTATGGGCAAAAGCCTTCCAACCAGAGGGAGCAGCTGGTATAGGCTGAAATAAGCTTGGCAATTTTCAAAGTAAAGAAGGCTGTGAGACTGGATTAGTGGAGGAGTGGAAGAAGGAGGAACAATAAAATTAGAAGTCAGATCGTTTTGAGTTACATAAGCCAAGAAAAGGTGTTCAGATTTTATTCTTAGTGAATTTTGAATTCACGGGAGAGTTTCATGCAGAGAGGGATCTGATCTGCTTTCTCTTTCAAGAAGATCACTCTAGCTACTGTGTGAGGAATGGGTTGCTGAGGGCAAGGGGACCAGTTGTAAGGCTTTTGCACTAGTCCAGTTGAGAGATGATGATGGCTTGGACTAAGGTAATAGAGATGAAGAGAGGTCAGACTATTTGGGATATATTTTGGATAAATAATGGACAGCTGTTGGTGATGCTTTGAATACGGGGGGCTGGAAAAGAAGAAAGGAATCAGGGAGAATCCTAGGTTTTTGGCATAAGCAATTAGATAAATAGTTAGGTACCATTTACAAAGGTGGGGAAGACCAGAGAAAGTAATTTTGAGGAGGAAGAGAGGAAGAGTTCTCGTTTCTCCATGTCGAATTTAAAGTCTCTTATTATTTATTTAACAAGTATTTATTATCTATCAATTGCTTTGGGCTCTGTGAATATCATATTAACAAATCAGACAAAATTATCTGCCCTTTCAGAGTTTATATCCAAAAAATAAAAACAAATAAGAAAAATAGTTTATAGATGGTAAGTACTGGCAGAGGATTTATAATACATAGTGTGGTTAGATCCTGGAGGACTTCACTAACAAAGGGTCATGGTAAGAGACTTGGGAAGTGCGACATCTGCTTGAAGAGCCTTCTGGACATCCAACTGGAAGTATCAAGTTGGATATGTGAGTCTGGATTCCAATTAGAGGTCAGAGTTGAAGGTATAGATTTGGAGGTCATGTACACAGAGATGAATTTCAAAGATGGGACCAGGTGACATCACCAAGGAAGAGTAAGTAATATAGGTAGAGAAGGGAAGGAATTCCTGCAGCAGCCCAATATTTAAGGGCTGAGGGGAAGAGAAAACAGCAGAAACTAAAAAAGCATAGCCATTAAAGCAGGAGGAAAAACAGGTACGCATGATGTCAGAGAAACCAAGAGCCATTTTAAAGAGAAAATGGTCAACTCTTAAATACTGCCAGGAGCTATATGGGCAGACGCGATCACTGGATTTGGTCACATGGCGCTCATTGGCAACCTTAACAAGAGCAGTGTCAGCGGAGAGAGACAGACAGAAAGCCATGAGATTGTTTGAGAAGAGATGGGTATAGTGAAAGAGGGAGAATTGTAATGGTGATGAAGTCTTTTAGAAGGCCAGAGGGATGGGATGCAGATCAAAAGTGGAAGGTTTGGTGTTTGGAACTTTATCCATAGTAGTAGTAGGGAAGACAGAGAGTGTTTGGATACAGATGTAGAGTTTGGTAGATTTGATGATGGGAAAAGAAGGGAATTCCTACCTGATTGCTTCTATTTTTCTCAGTGAGGTAAGTTCATTAACTAAGGATGTTGGGGGAAGAGAGTTTGAGGCCAGGGAGGAGACATGGAAAAGCTGTTTAAGTAAAGGCCTGACATATTCAACTTGCAAATGGTTCTTCTCAAGTAATAAGCGAGTGTGATTTTTATTCTTCAGCCAAGAGGTTAGAGTCCTATCAGGAAGCCATCTCTGAAGATGAGGATCTTGCAGACACACCCAGTGGCTCCCTCAGCAATATGGCAAAACTGAGAGCACCCAGCTACAGGACGGTTCATAATGGGCCTTTGGGAAGTAAACCTTCGAATCATCTTGCTGGGAGCTGTTCTGCTCTAGGAAGTGGAGAAGGAGCCAGTGAAGTGCCTCATTCCAGACAGGCTGCTTTCAGTAGCCCCATTGTAAGTGTAAATCGGGACTTGAATCTTGTACATCCATAATGGATAATAAAAGAACATCCTTGTAATTATAATAGAGCCAACCTCTGTTGCCTTTTCTACCTGAAAAGAGACTATGTAATTGCAGTTCAGTGTGATTGCCACACACATAATTAGAAGTATAAAAAACTATCACAACTTCCTAATTTGGGGGATAATTCACTGTTGAGAAGTAGTATATAATTTCTGAGGGGAAAAAAAGAACCCACAGTATTTCCAATCAGGACCAATCATGTCTGAGCCTGAAGAGGTTACCTTGGTTTAAGGACCATGGCTCACTCTCAGAACCAGCAAACCTTACCAGTTATTTTGTGACAGGTAAATATGTCTAAATGATAGGGAAATTCAAAAGCCTTTCGGTACCATCCAAGGCCTTTTTATTTTCTGTAATCTCCCAAATTTCACCAAACTTGTGTCCTCATCCCCATTTCTATATCTCAGAGAGGCATTTTTTAATGTTTCCATTTTCAAGCTAAACAGGGTATGTACCTAAGTCCTAGAGGGAACTTTTGGGAACTGTCTAGTCACACCCATTGACAAACCCATTTTACTGCAGAAAAATATAGAGGATCATGTGGAAGATGGGAAAAAGGAAAGACACTTGTATGAAAGAATTAGAAATCAAAAGAATTAGAAAATCAAAAACCTGTGTTATAAAATTACTTCTATAAAATTTCAACTGTCTTTTTCTGTCTTCCATATTTCATTAACTTGTGTTTTACCAAGGTGAGGATTCCTCAGCCATGAGACTGGTAACTGGTCGGTGATCTCTAAAGTAGGTGGCATAACAAGAATGAATCAGCTTTAGGGAAACTTTGTGCTTCTACATTGAATCTATTATATGGTTTTCATAGTAGAGACGTGATCTGAGTAGACCCCAGTGGTCTCATTAGTCCTATGAAAGCCTTAAGAGAAATCTGGCTCTTTTCAAAGTTGCCAACAAAAAATTGCAGCAATGAGGGTGATTATTTCAGTGCCACTCATTTAGTTCATTTCTGTGGCACTAAGGATATAAAACTCATTATGTATCTTTGCCATATGTCAGGCTATTCCAAACATTTAGACTTAACTTTTCTCCAACTTCTGAAAAAAAGAGAGAGAGAGAGAGAGAATACACACACAACCTCTTCTAACTCATTTTCAGGCTATATCAGAAATATATATTTTCTTTTCTTTTATCTTTTTTACCTATCCCTCTACTGGTTTTTTGTATTTTCCACCCACCTCGTTAACCATAGGTTGACTCACATTTAGTGGAAGTAGCAGGGTATTAGCAGCCAAGCGGGACTGTGCCATACCCTTTTTGGTTTCCTGATCCAGGCTCACTCTCTTCTTGGAGCAAAGGATTATTTCTTAGTTTAAAATCTTTGTTTTTATCTATACCATTTACCCTTTCTAAAATTTATTCTTCCCTTACAACTTTCCTCTCCCTACTAAAATACTTACTCCTTTAAAAACTACCGTAAATAACCTCTCTTACGAAGACTTCCCAAGCTCTTCTCCACTTCTGAGTTCTGTGCAGACATTCCTTCCCTCCCTTGGTCCTTATGACGTTACCTTTATTTCTGTTTCTGACATGAACCATTTAGCTCCTTGAGAGCAAGGACTTATCCTGAATTCTTAACATCTCAGTGTCTCACGTGTCCATTCTCAGGGCATTTTTGAAGGTTCTTAAATGAAGCTGCATAATGGGCTCAGCCTTCCCATTCAGTCCATTTTGTTTTTATGCACCCTATATTCCATCCAGTGACACATGTCATTCTGTTATGTAGGTGCTCTGGTATGGTGGTTTTGTGTTGTGTTTTCAATACCACACCCTTCTATAGGATAATTAGGTCTTCCTTGAAACATGAGATCATCTCTCAGTATTGATCTAGACAAGTTGATTTTACCCTTTTTGGAGATTATTTTGAGAAAGCTATACATCTTTGGCCTTAAAAATTAACATCTCTAAAAATTTTGCATGTGATTCCAAATGCCCGTCCATGGAACTCAAGCTAAGAACTTCAGCCTGAGAGCACACTGAGAGCCATGATGTCTAGAAGTGGAAGATTGTAAGATGGTACCTTTCATCAGTAGGGAGGCAGGGAGCAGAGGAGGTTGCGAGCCAGAGAGAGGATCTTAGGCAAAGTGCTGGCAAAAATGTACTAGCCTTTGGGCATTAGAACGGCACTGAGGCCCATGAGCCATGAGTTCATGTTACCTATTTTAGAAATGGAAACCTTTACTTTCTAAGCCAGTGTTTTTATCCTTCTTTAGTTCTCTGGAGGATTTCCTTTAACAATCATGCAATTCGTTCTATCTGGATTGATATTCTCTTTGGTCTTTGTATTGTGTTTTCTTTCTGTCATTGAGGTCTCAGCTCAGATGTCATCTCCTCAGTAAACTTCCCTACCACTCAGTCCAAAGTACTTTCCATTCACTGCCCCCCCCCGATCTTTCTTTGTCTCAATCTAGAAGCATCTTATTTGTTTATAGGTTAGTGTTTACGATCCACTGTCTCCCCAAACTAGAGTGTGGGTTCCGTGCAAGCCAAGATCCTGTCCATCATGTGCACACCGCTTTCCTTGAGGAGTGCCTGACACCATAGCTCAACCATAAATATTGACTTAATTAATGGGTAAAGTTGAATTAATTAATGGGTTAATGGGAGACAGTGGCATAATACTAGACACTGGGATATAAAATAAATAAGCCAAGCTCCATCCTTCAGGTTTGTTCTGGGTAGAGGAGGCAGACATATAAGTAAATAAATATAATGCTGTGTTCGAGATGCAGTAATACTTATTAATGCAAAGTATAGTGAGGGCATATAGAAGGGAGTGTTCATCTCTAAAGAGGTGAGGAGGGATCAGAAAGACTGTCCAAAAGAGGTAAAACTTGAGTTAAGATTAAACTACTAAGGGGTTTACAGAGTAGAAGAGGAAGGAAAGGCACTTGGGACAGATAGCATGTGATACATGCAAAGGCTCAGAATCACAGGACTGTGGAAAACCATGGTCTGGAAAAGGAATTGTCAGTGTGTGGTTATTGGCTTTTTTCTTTTTCCTTCAGGTCTGTGGTTTTTAGGAATGTGAGGGGACCAGAAGAAGGCATTTGTGTCCATACTTAAGCTAAAGTTGTAGAGGTAGAGTGGTGAGTCCCTAAAACTGGAGTGGGAGTGGCAGTGGAAAATGAAATAAAAACCGCAGGTATAGGTGGAACTAGAGGAGGAGTAGGGCACAGTATTAGAGCCGCTTGACTAACTTAATTTCCCGTGTAGAGTATCTTTGACCATTACTACATTCTCGATGTTTTAGGTTTTGTATAAACTAAGTCAGTTCCTGTCATTCTCAGTTTTAAAACAGTCTTAACATTCACTATATATTAAGGCCACCCAAAAGTTTCAGCAAATACCATATAGAAGGTAAAGAGGAATCTTGGCAGAAGTTTTCTTGTTTAATTTGGATTTATATGGGGTGGGAGGATGAGTAACCTGAGGGCAAAATCTGTGACCTGGTAGGAAAGCATAATATGAATCCTGGGGGCAAATCTAAAATTTTAAATAGTTGTTTTATAAAATTAAGGCCAAGATATTGTACCCCCATCATGAAAACATGTAAATTTTTGGAAGCTATCCACATCATGCCCTGTGTTCTCTAATTAGGAGTATAACTTTTCATTAAAAAAAAAATCTATTTGAATCCAAGTGGGAGAGGTTTATGTGTTTGTTTTCTAAAAAATAATGTATTTTTAGTCTATTTATCTCCTCCTTTCTTTGTGAAATGTAAAATCAGCAAGTGTTTGGTAGGTAATGGACAACAGTCAATTTTTCTTGCTTATCCAAGTGCCAGGTACTAAGTTAGGAATCCAGAGATCAATAAATAAGATACAGTCCTTCCTTTAAAGGGACTTACAGACCCTATGGGGAGAGATGTACATGTGCATGGAGTCATTTAAAGCTAGGTAGTGTGTGCCTGGTTCTCAGGGTAGTAGAAGTTCAGAGAAGAGGAAACTGTCCATCACAGAAGAAGGAGCAAAGTTCAAATTTTTTTTTTTTTTTAATGCAGGCTCTCAGGAAGATTTGGATCTCAGAAAAAATGCCTATAGATATAGTCATATACAAAGAAATTACATATGATAATTCTATATATTCTCCTCAAGTCAGCAACTAAATATCTCAGCCATTAGAGATTAACATGTTAGAGAGACCAATGAAAGTGGAAGAATGCTCCATTCTTCATTTTGATATGGAGTTTTCCTTAAATCTTTTTCTGGACTCTTCATTTATATATTTTATGATGCTTTTAAGGATCTTACATGGTCCTGAGTTTCTAGATTTTTCTCATCTTTATTTTGATAGTACTTTCTGTAAACACAGATTTGCTGACCAGGGCCCCAGCTTTGGCCAGCTTTAATATCTCTTTTTATTCTTGTGGTCACAGCACGAGCTCTCAGTCATGCAGTCATTAAATTCCCCAAATGACATATCAGATTGACTTAAGTCAATAGCATTTCTCACAAAGACAAAGTTACAAACCTTTTATTAGTCTTAGATTGACTTCAGAATGCAGTAGTCTTTATGTTCTGAAGCCAATATCAGTCAGTATGGAGCTCATTGGTACAATGAGATCATTATTAGCTTCTAAGTTCTCTCACTCAATCCCAAATGTGTTCCATGGAACAAACATCTCTAAAAAATAAATTTGAGAAGCCTGCTCATACTAGCCTCTTCTCAGAGAGTCCTAGTACCAATTAAACTCTGAGAAGTGTAACAGTATAGAAACCTGTTTAATTTAAACATTTCTTAAACTTATTTCAGTATGAGACTTTTCGTTGATGCCTTAATATGTATAAACATTCTGAGAAGGATACCTCTGCATATATTGCTCCAACCCATGGAGTCACATAAGCACTAGGCCTTGATAAATACCAAGCAACAGGTTTCCCAGATACCCCTTGTTTGAGCATTGAGAAATCTCTCAGACTTCCTTTTACTGACTTTGAGGAAAAGGTGGTTCTGTGAGTACTGAGGGCCTAGCACAGGCACCAGCTCAGTGTTACTAGTTTGCGACTCATGCGGCAATGTGGCCAACTCATTCATGAACTCTTTCAAACCATAAGATTCAAATTTTGCTATGTCGAATATTACAGGACAGTAGATATCTATGTATTTAGATAGAAATTTAAGAATGTTTTGTGACAGCAGATAATTTGAACCTTTAAAATCCATTGTGAACCTCGTAACCTGCCTAAGGGTGAGTGAGTCATTTGAGAAGGAAAAGAAACATTACATTATTTGGGTTCCTGTTGTTCTGGTCTCAACCTACCCATTGTCTCATTTACTTTATATAGCCACGTTGTGAGGTAGGTATAATTGTTACTATTCATTATTTGGAAGATAAAAATGAAGCTTAAATGGTTAAGCTGCCTGAGGCCATTAGCTAGAATGCGGTGAGTCTAAGACCTGAACCCAAACCCATATGATTTCCAGCCTGTACTCTTATTAAGCCTGTGCTAATTCTCACCAAACTCCTAAGCATAAAATATAAGCCACTGTCCTGAGTCTAAATAACACACATCTCCATATTTTACTTTTTTTCTCTAAATTACCTCTCCTGGCTTTCCTGCATTCAGTATGCTTTACCAGACAACTGCATCCAAATCTCTTCTAGAATATAATGGCATTTTTGTGAAAATTTGATTTAAAGTCCCTCTTTTGACTCCTCTGAAAAAATTTCAAGCAGTTGACTATATATTACTAGATTATAAAGAGATTTCTACTATAACGTTTTTTGTTGTTGTTAAAATACTCCTAAGCAAGTGTAAGAAGCATGGTGTTAAACAAAATAGGGTATTATTTTAATAACAGAATCTCTTGAGCTATTTTATACAAAGAATTTCCAAGAGGAGGGCATAGGGCAGAGCTGCCAAATATATTAGATATTAAAAATTTCTTCAAGGAACTCTAATTAATGTCTTATAGACTATTACTAGGAAACGCTGATAAATATGGTAACCTGGTCTTAGTAATTTTTATTTTGGAAGGTTAGTTTTTAACAATAGTAGTGACTTGAGCCATGAAATATTTTGTTAAAATAACATGGTATGAATAATACCCTCACTTTAAAAAAGACTTGATAACTCATCAGTGGCTGTTGTATGAATCTGCGCCCAAGGCAGAATCCTAGCTGCAATAAAACATAACCGTGGTACTGTGTATTTCAAAATATGAAAACACTCATCCAACTAGATTTTGGTGAAAGCCATTATTCCCTTCTCCTGTTTAGTTTAATAGTCAAAGCAGTCTCCATTAACATTGTACATTCTGGATTTTTCATTTTTTCTTCTTTTATTTTTCTATTCTCACTTCCCATGAATCTTTTTTAGAATAATAGTTTACTGTCTCATGCTTCATAGATTCTGGTTATAAAAGCTACTTGTCATGTAGATTTAAAACTGTCATATTTAGGTATTTTTTATAACGACACTTTGTCTTATTGGATCTCCAGGAAACAGATGTGGTACCAGACACCAGGCTTTTGGACAAATTTAATCAGATTACACCTCAGCTCTTTACTTCCCTAGATGAGACCATCCCAGATCCTCCACTGGAGACCTTGTACATCATCGACTTCTTCATTGCGTTGGCAATTTGCAACACAGTGGTGGTTTCTGCCCCTAACCAACCACGACAGAAGGTAAGATCTCTAATACAAACAAATCACTTTCCAGAAGAGAATTTTGAATTTAAATGTACTGGTCTTATTATATGGATAATAATTGTTAATAATAATAGCAGCTAATAATAGCAGCTTAACATTTATACAGCATTTTATCTGTACTCTGCACTTAAAATGTTCTAAGTGATTTACTGCTATTAGCATGTTTAATACCCTCAACAACCTCATGAGTCAGGTACTATTACTCTGCTATTTCCTATTTTACAGTTGAGGGTAAGTAACTTGCCCAGTGTCACAGGATGGGTTTGTGGGGGAAGTGGGATTTGAACCCAAAAAGTGTGGCTCAGTGCTGTTATACTATTTTGCCTCTGGGATGGTAGCCGATGAAAAGTGATGCTTGTAGAATGTGGCTGTTCATTTTGCTTAGTTTTCTTACCAAATAGAAGCTTTCTTTGAGACTTTGGAGACTTCCAACATCATATGTGCTACATCAAGCAAAATATAAAGTATTAGATTAATTATCATAGTTAATGATAATATCCCTTTTTCAGGTACCAGTTGGGTTAGTTTTAACTCAATCAGTGTAAAATCCAATACATCTGTAACATAACCAGGTTCTGCAATTTCCACTAAAGTCTATTTGTAGCTTAGAATATAGGAAAAATTAAAAAGAAAAACTTGATGCAGAGACTGGTGATTCATCTCTTGCTGTGCTGGCTTTCTTGTGTATAACTACTTCCCCTCTTGCACACATTCACTTAAAATCCACGTTGCAGCACAACCCAATTAAATTTTAATTTTCCATTAGACCATTTTTCTTTTGGCAACTTCAGAGGTGGTCAGCTTTAACATAAAAATAACTTATTTCTAAGTAAGCTTTCATTTGATCTGAAACTACATTTCTGTAAGGTTTCAACTAGAAATTTGCCCTTTGAAAAGCAATTATGTAATTAGAGAATAAATCGTGGGGTGTCATTTTCTCCCCATATAATACTTCCTCATGCACATCTATTTCCAAAGTAGGAATCTTTTGGTGTTTTCTGCTTAAGAAATATTGATGCCTTATCCCCAAAGAATATAATATTATATGGCCTAAAATAAAATCTCTGTAGGCATGTAAGAGCTTGAGTTTCATATTTCAAGGTAATGATAGGCAGTGAATAAAGAACTAATCAGAATTCACGTGGAATACAGAAAGCTCATCTGTGATTGAGCTGTACTTTTCATTTCTGTGTTGCTAGTAAGTTTGAAAATAAACCATCCTGAATTCTTCAAACTATCATAAAATTAATAATTAGGGAAAAATTCTTTGGGCATTTCTGAATGAGAAAATTTTAGGATCCAGTTAATTGGTCTTCATAATCTAATATGCTATTGATTATTTAATTTGCTTATAATTTTTAAATTGTTATTGCTAGGGTACATATAATGAAGATTATGGGTTTTATGTATTTTAAATTAGTTCATGAGGAAAAATTACTACAAGTATGTGCACTGCTAACAATATTAGCATTTTATGTCTTTCACTATCAGTTGTCAAATATCTTCCTAAATGGTTGTAGAAATTTGTAATGCCGTCAACATTAGCACATAGTTTTCCTTATGGCTATTTTTATTTTTATTAATGTTTTCTATGGCAGTTTAAGTATGAAGCAGTCTGCTAGCTATTTAAGGAAGTGTGACTCTTCATATCTAATTTTTTCCCAGTTTGACTTCAAAGTTGTTATAAATGGCTTTTGATTGTATTAATTAGACTTTCCCAAATTCTTTCCTAGATTAGACTCTCTTCACTGAGTGGAATGCCCACTAAGTCTTTGGAAGAGATTAAAAACCTTTTCCAGCGATTGTCTGTCCGAAGATCAAGTTCACCATCTCTTGCCAGTGGGAAAGAGCCATCTTCTGGGGTCCCCAACACCTTTGTGAGCAGACTCTCTCTCTTCAGTCGAATGAAACTAGCTTCACCTGTGGAGGAAGAGGTCTCACAGACAGGAGAGAGCTTGCAGGGTTCTAGTAACTCAACTTGCCCAACAGAAACAGAGAAACAAAACGGTGATGCAGGTGTTGCAAATGGCAAGGCAGATCCCCTCCCTGGACAGCTGTTGGCCACTAACCTATGTTATGAGGCCGAGAGCCCAGATGAAGCGGCCTTGGTATATGCTGCCAGGGCTTACCAATGCACTTTACAGTCCCGGACACCAGAGCAGGTCATGGTGGACTTCGCTGCTTTGGGACCCTTAACATTTCAACTCCTACACATCCTGCCCTTCGACTCGATAAGAAAAAGAATGTCTGTTGTGGTCCGGCACCCCCTTTCCAACCAAGTCGTGGTGTATACCAAGGGTGCTGATTCTGTTATTATGGAATTGCTCTCCATGGCTTCCCCAGGTAGGTTCATACAGAACTGAGAGGGTAGTGGTATGAAGGGCTCAGATTAAAAGACCACTCTTGACGGTTTTATGAAAGCAAACAAGCCAGATATGTGGGGGTCAGTCACACTTGGTAAAGTGAGGGAAGCTGCTTAGGATTTATAAGAAAGCATGTAAGTTTTGGGGTGACCCAGACTTGGGTTCAAATCCAACCTCTGCCATTAGCTATGTCTTAATGAAGTTACCTAACTATTCTTTGCCTTCAGTAAATGGGGATTATAGTACCTTCTTTATAGGTTCCTCAGACATTTAGTGTCATACCATATATAACACATGTACAGCCTTTACCCAGTGCCCAGCAAATGGTAAGTGTTCCATGAATGACTGCTAATGTTATTAAAAGTGATTCTTGTTGTAGATGGTATGGGAATGGTGTTATATTTAGTTCTTGGTCTTTTTCTCTCCCCAGAGAGAAAGGCACAGAAAAAGTTTTATTCTGAGAGTCCCTTTTATAAATGCACATTTGGGTTTTAAAACCTAAAGGCCTTTTGTTCGTTGTGGGTTAAGCTATCATTGTTTTTAAAAATATATATGTAATTGAGTAGACTGGTCAGAACACTTGTGTTTTGTAAATTATTTCAGATGGAGCAAGTCAGGAAAAACAACAAATGATAATAAGGGAGAAAACCCAGGAACACTTGGATGACTATGCCAGACAAGGCCTACGCACTTTATGTATAGCAAAGAAGGTAAGGCTGCTAGCACACTACTTATTCTTACCCATGAGGTAATTTGATTTAGGAGAATCTGACATGTATTGGGCTACATTTTTATCAGGGGCAGGATCATTTCACTGAAAAGGCAGAGGGTTTCTTTTGATATTGCACTCTCCATCCTTACTACTATGTGTGAACAGGTAGAAAGTGCCTCACCCCCTGTACTACATTCTGCTTTATATGAACTGACACACATAGATTTCTCCCTCGGTGGCAACCTGAAGACAAAGGAAAATGTATCATTGGTTTTTTTTCTCTAGGAATTGACCTTAGTTTTTATTTGGAACAAGAGTTTTTTTTGCTTCACCAATGTGGCCCCTTTTCTCTTCTTACTTTTACAAATAAGTAACCCCATAAACCAACCATCAAAAGATATCAGAAGTGCTGCTGCCTCATAATACCTCAACCTGAACAATTCTGATACCACTTTCTCAACCACACCATTAGAATCACCCCGAATTTAACTAAGTGGAGACTTCTCCCAACTGCATACTCCCTGGTATAATTAACCCACTTTCATCAAAAATGGAGCTTAGAATTTCCTGGAGATACTGAGCTATAGGGCCCATCCATCATCAGTGTTACACTAGTCTGATCACAGAATTCAGGAAGCTTGTGACCAGGCGTGTGAGGATAAAGACCTGGCATGAGTGTGCCCAGAGAAAGGAATACCTAAAACAAGTTGATGGCTTGATATCTCCCCCTTGATATAGCCTGCCTCTTAGCTCTTTTTTTCACTCCATAGGTCATGAGTGACACCGAATATGCAGAATGGCTGAGGAATCATTTTTTAGCTGAAACCAGCATTGACAACAGGGAAGAATTATTACTTGAATCTGCCATGCGGTTGGAGAACAAACTAACTTTACTTGGTAAGTAGACTGTGTTGTATTTTCTGAATGGAGAATTTTGAAAAACACTTGACATCTCTAAATAACACCTCTAAATAAGTTAGTCACCAGTGCTTTTTTTTCCCACTTTAATCTAATAGATATATGTGATTCTGCCCATCCTGTCCAGTCTGATTTCTACCCAGCTTCTAATCTTTTCCATTCTGTTTTCTAGAGCAGTAAACTAGACTTCATTTGTGGTGGGATCGGGGTGATCATCCTTCAGAAGGCCATTTAAAAACACAACACTTAACATGCAGTACAAAGCCAAATAAATATCCAGGTTCAAGAGAATAAAGCTAAAGTTTCTCACCAGGCATTGGATAAGTTACTTAATATATGTTGTCTTTTTGAATCAGCACAACAAAATTTCATTTTATTTGAAAGATGCTTGGGGCACAGAGCAGTTCAATGACTTGTTCAGAGTCACATGCTAGTAACTGACAAAGCTAGGAAGAAACTCAGGTCTGCGTGGCTGCAGGCCCATGATCTTTATTCTGCACCTGCAAATGGACTGAGGAAATGTATTTCTCTCTCTTACTTTCCGATTTCAATTAAAGCTTGCACAGCTGACATCTCTTGTCTTAGATTGAGCTGTATCTTGAAATCATCTGGAGCACTTTAAAAAAATCTTATTCTCAGAGATTCTGATTCAATTGGTCTGATGTGTGGCCTGTAGTTTGAATTTTTAAAAGCTCCCCAAATAATTCTAAGTGGCAGCCAGGATTGAGAACCACTCCCTTAGGGTCTGGAACTCTAGTTTCTAATGGAAACACTAACACATCAAGAGACTGGAATCTGAGCCCAATTCCTCTGGTTTAGAGAAAACCAATGACCTCGCTTAGTACCCAACCAATGGAGTAATGATGCCCACTGCTAAGTCTTTTCTCTGTGGCAATGCAAATACCAAGGGTCCACATTTTCTCATCTGAAATTTCAAACTTTAAAATGCTCTGTGGGCTAATTGCCAAACGTTGTTTGGCAGCAAAATCAGGCCTGATTTGATAAGACTATTTTAAGCCTTTATTATCCTAATTTGTGTGAACATTTATATCTTTTACTGCAGAAACATTAATATGCTTAATTATCAGATATTACAAAATAGGACATAGGTACCATATTACCTTTTTCAAGTCTGCAAAATTTTTGAATTCCAAAGCTTATCTGGCCCCAATTATTTCAGAAAAGGGAATCATGGAGTTGCACTATGAAAGAACATTAAAAATTTATGTCTCACTGATGAGAGCATTCTTTAAAATCCTGCCCTTATTGTTGAGAGTATCACAGAATTATAAAATTATAGAGCAGATTATATAAGCAACTGAAATACCCCACCCCCTTCAATTTACTGAGAAGAAAGCTAGCCAAAAGAAGAACAAGTGAGTTTGATAAACACACTGATTCCTAAGGCTTCCTTCCCAAATATTACCTCATATATAATTTTGGTCTGGGTCTTCACACTTCCTTTGGATCCTTGGAAGCTACTAGAATAGGACTGGTTGGCTAACAGATATGATTCAATTATAGCCTAGGTGAGCTTCAGCTGGCTTTTGTTTCTTAAAAGACCTATTGCACTTTGGTTATTTTTTTAGGTGCTACTGGCATTGAAGACCGTCTGCAGGAGGGTGTCCCTGAGTCTATAGAAGCCCTTCACAAAGCTGGCATCAACATCTGGATGCTGACAGGTGACAAGCAGGAGACAGCTGTCAACATAGCTTATGCGTGCAAACTACTAGAGCCAGATGACAAGCTCTTTATCCTCAATACCCAAAGTAAAGTATGTATAGTGAGATTACACCAGTCTTTTTGTTTTTTCAAAGCCAGTAGAGCATTTTTGATTTGATGAAGATAAGGAGAAAGAAAAACTGATAACCATTAGTTCCTTGATAATTATTATTCTATCTAGCAGCCTAGCTTGTGCTTGCAAGGGTATCATAGTTCTTCTAAAAGCTTGGAGAAACTTTTCAGGTTGAAGGGAAGTGATGATTTCTGTTAGAACCTGGTGAATAAATTAATATTTTTATGTAATTCTAAAAATAGACTCTCAGGGTAATCATGCCCTCTACTGGTAATTCTTAGATAGTGCTCCTGAATATATCAAAAATTTGTAGTGTTTAAGGGAAAGGGAAAAAAATTTTTTTTTTTTAAGGAGCAAGAACATAAGAGGCTTAGACCCAACCTATTTTTCTCAACACCCACTCCCCCTGCCCCAGTCTCTAACACAAATGTTTTAAACAGGCATTTTATTATTTTCAGAAGATTCCTAATACAGTGATAGTCTAAGATTTATGCATATTTTTTAATTAGCTTGGAAAACCTTCCTCACTCCTTCCTCAGTAGTCAGTCTTAGCTACATTCATTCTGTCATGACAGTTGGCCTCTCAGAAATCCTCTGGAGCTTCTCATCTCGATCACATCTTGAGCTTTTGTCATGGGCTACTGTGTCTGGTTAGCTTTGTTTTTATGATCAGGTCTCAATCAGTACCCAACTAGATCGTACATTTTGAGGAAAGAATTTTCCTTACTCAGCACAGAGTGGGTTCTCCTTGGCAGTGGCCCAGGGACCTATAACCACAACCACCAGCCAGCTCCTCATACCACTGAGGGTCTGAACACAAGAAAATGCTTAGTCATTTTAGTCACTAAATTGGATGTGTCCTAAAGCTCGTAGGACTTGGCTTTAAATGTTTGGCCTGCCAGTGACCAGATGTGTATCTTAGGGAGTTACCCACCTGAGCCTTTTTTTTTTTTTTTTTTTTTTTTGCCTATAATGTGAGAGTAATGCCTATTTCATAGGGTGTTATAGACATTAAATGAGAAAATATAAATTAATGTGATACTAGTAGATGCAAGTAATTTAATGAACATTAAAAAGGAAAAGTAATTCTTGGTGTTCAGTTTTGAGTATGACATTTTTGTAAGCAGTAAAATCTTTAGGATTGTGAAATTTATTTATAAATATACAATTTGTAGTAAAAGCATTTAACACTACCAATTCAAGAAATCTTTACAGAGGATCCACAGTGGACTGTTCTAAGTACAAAAGATGTATTTTTATTTTGCTGTCAGTAGCTATTCTAACTGTGTGGATTTTCTAGGTAACTAACAGAACATTGTGAACATAGTGTAGTTTGTGATGACTCAAGTCTATGCATACAAAGTGCTGGGCACATATTAGGGGCTCAGTCACTGGTATTATTTTCTCTTCTTCTTGCTCCCCACCCTATAGGAGATGCTAAGAATTAAGAAAGGATTTGAAGATCATGGAGCCCAGCTTGTCATTTAGTGAAGGAATTGCCTCTGTGACTTTCTAAGTGGGCCACCTGGCAACTAGTGGAATGTCTGCTCATTTCTATAGTATAGTACCTCACCTTTACAAATTTCCTTCAACGTTTGTTCCTAAATTTGTAAATCGAATTATAGTAAATGTAGTTCATCAACACTGAACTGACAACCAACATCACTATAATTCAGGCCTGAACAAAGCTTTATCTAATACACATACTTTCTCCATAAGGCACATCATAGCTTTCTTGTCCATAGGAACAGTAGATACCCTTGGGGGCCATTTTAAACAGTGAAATCACCCACAAAAAAGCATAAAAACATGAAAAATGTGTCACCAAACAGGCAGTGAAAAGGACACTGTTTACATATGGGAGCAGACATAAGGCACATCACCTTGTTCAGCTTCTGCTGGAGAAGTAGATGTCTCATGACTCAAAATTTTTGTACATGTTCACAAATGATTGCAAAAGTACCATGAATATTGATTGTAGGATTATAGATAAACTTTATCAAGTAGGTAAAATCGCAAATATAGAACCCACAAATAACAAAGATCGACTACGTGTGTGTATGTACATATATACTTCTGTAATGAAAGTAGTTAATTTATACAACTAAACACATACATATGCAAATAAGAGGATAAAAACATCTATGTAATCAGTCTCGAATCATAAAACTATAGAAAATTTATGTTCGTATTTTGGAGGACATCCACTTAGACTGCATTCTGTGTATAATGAGGATGTGAAGGCTACGAAGACTGTGTAGTATTGGGATCAGGTTCATTCCAAAGGCACAGGTGCCAGGTAGCTCCATGTTCAAGTTGAATCAGTTTATAGTTCAAGTGGTTATTAATTCTTTGTTATGTCATCCTATCTACTTCTTCCCTACCTGTCTTATTTTGTTGTGAGTTGACAAATGCTTGATAAAACAGCATTTTAAATAAGAGTAAATGACGCCTAAGTGAGGGGCTCTTGCCTGAATAAACTATTTTAGGCTTAGCGTATGAACATAAAAGTATAACACCTAAATTTGCTTGACTCTGTTCTTGGTGGTCATCTGACAATAATTTCTGGTTAAGTTATTGTTGGTCTTTTTTTGTAGATTTCATTCAGTGAATACTTATTGAGTGCTTGATATGGCCTTCTTTTAGGCACTGTGAAGGCTTCAAAAGTAAATTAAAAGTAATATCTGCCTTTAAAGAACTTCCTAACTAGTGTAGGGTGAGGAGAGTAGAGGGATGTACACCAGTTAAATGTGTCAGGCACCAACCACTAAGAACATCCTGACCAGAATAAGTCTATAAATACTCAATAAATATTTAATGAATGAATGAGTGAATGTATTGAATCAAAAAGAAGATAAAAACAATAATTACTGTTTTAAATTCTGCTGTCATGCCTTACACTAGGAGCTTTGCATGTATTATTTTACTTATTCCTTACAACAGTGTTATGATGTAGGCATTTGCATTTTTCAGATGAGAACATGTAGGCTCAGAGAAGTTACATAATTTGCCTAAAGTCAAGAAGATAGTAACTGCCAGAATAAGACCAAAGGGCTCTTGAGATTCACTGTTTGAGAAGGTAAATTTCACTGATCCTCACGTATGCGTAGAAGTCTTTTTAGAAGAGCTGTGAGGTCTTCAGAAAGTTACTTATTATTTGCTACCTCGGATTGCCTTGATGCAGCAATTGCTAAAGAATGACAGTGACAAATTTAGCAGGATGTGGCCGCCGAGGAGTCCCAAGGCTAACTGTCTTTGCCTCTTGTTCCAAGGATGCCTGTGAGATGCTAATGGGCACAATTTTGAAAGAACTTAAGAAGAATCCACCCTCTACAGAGCAAGCATCATTAAGTGAGGATTTATACCAGCCTCGTGCCTCCCAGGACTCAGGGCTACGGGCTGGACTCATTATCACTGGGAAGACCCTGGAGTTCGCACTGCAGGACAGTCTGCAAAGGCAGTTCCTTGAGCTGACTGCTTGTTGTCAAGCTGTGGTCTGCTGCCGAGCCACACCGCTGCAGAAAAGCGAGGTGGTGAAATTGGTACGCAACCATCTCCGGGTGATGACCTTGGCCATTGGTGAGTGAGGATAGAACCCAGCCCCGTGCTTCTCACTTTCCATCTGTTCTTCCTTCTATATATTTGTTTACCCTTCTGGCTGGTTGGCCTTTTCCTTCCCTATTTTCCCTCTTTTTCTTCCTTCTTTCTCTCCATCTCTCTACTGCTTTCCCCTTTCTCTTCATCACCTGTTTCACCACTTTGTATGAACCAGGTGGTAGGGATGTGACATGGAAAACAATATAATAGGACTCTGAGTTACATGTTAGAACCCCAAATCAACTGGGTTGAGGAGGGTAATATACTAAATCATAGAACTGAAAAATCTAGGAGTTCTGCCTTCAGGAAAGTTTAATTCAGAGACATGAACAATTCATTTATCCATTCAACAAATATTTATTGTCTTCTATGTGCCAAGCATTTTTCTAGGCAATGGAAATATAAGAGTATATAAAACTGACAAAGCACCTTTTCTTAAGGAACTTATCTCTAAGAGGAGTGTATATAGTGAACAAGTGAAATGAAAAATGAAACAAAACAAAAAAGGCATAAAAATATAAAATACCAGATAGTTAAAATGCAGTTGAAAAAATAAAGCAGAGCTGGGAGGATGTAAAGCATTAGGGGAAGAAAAAGAGGCTGCTATTTTAAATGTTTTTCCAAGAAGGTCTCACTGATGAGCTTGTGTGGGAGGACAGACTCGAAGGAAATGATGAGGGAGCCACAGGAGGTCTGTGGCGGAGAACATTCGTGGCAGAGAAGATGGTGAAAGTGAAGGCCGTGGACTGTGCTTGGTGTATTTGAGGCCAAAGCAAATTGATTGAAGGGAAGAGTTTTCTGCAGGTTAATGAAGGGCAGAGAGGTGGCAGGCCTCAGATCATGTAGGTTCCTAGAGGTCGTTATAAATTTTTGGCTTTTATCTGAAGAGTTAGGGAGTCATTGGAGGGCTTAGAGCAGAGGAGGGACACAATCTGCCTTAAGTTTAAAAGCATCACATTGGCTGCTGTGTTGAGAGTAACTGTTGGGGTGCAAGGACATGAGAGAGGAGAACGGTGGAGAGGCTATTTAAATAATTTAGGCATGAGACTATGGTGGTTTGAGCCCACATGGAAACAGAGGAGGTAGTAAATGTGATCAGGTAACGGATATGGTTTGAAGAAAAAGTTGGTGACATTTGCTGCTGAATTTGATGTGCTATATGATAGAAGGAAGTAAGGGGGACAACAAGGTTTTGTTTCTAAGAACAGAAAGGATGGAGCTGCTTTTTACTAACATGGAGTCAGGAGTTGGATTTTGCATATGTTAAGTTTGAGAAGTCCATTAGATGTCTAGTAGTGATGTCAGGTAGGCAGCTGAATACATAGTCTGGAATTTAGCAGTGAGGAATTGGCTAAAAATATAAATTTGTGAATCATTAAGACTAGCGATGATATTTAAAGCCTTGAAATTAGATGAGATCACCAAAAAATGAGTATAAATGGAGAAGAGAAGCAGTATAGGATTAAGCTCTGAGATACCTCAGTGCTTAGAGAGTAGCAAAATGAGGACCCAGTCTTCTGTTTCAGACTCTGCTTTCACTGGGATTGTTTTCAGTCTTAGGTAGCTTCTTCCCCTCAGGATACTGATATGGCCTCTGAAAATTCTCAGGTTTAGATCCTGTCCTATTTACAACCTGAGTGAAAAAATAGTACTTTTTTCAAGTTGCTGGAGTAAAATATCAGGATTTGGGTGGAATTTTATTCAGCTATTTTATTGAATGAACATATAAATGAATGAATTGTCCAAGCCCCTAGATCCAGATGTTCTGGAAGCTAGACCCCCCCAGATTTATCAATTATATCAGTTAAGTTGAATCTTGTACTCGCCTCTGAACCAATCACTGAGCCCAGTTAACAGACAATGCTAATCATCCAGGCCTGGGTCAGTTGTCCATCCTAAATCTGGGGGTTTGGGTTTGTCCTCACTAACTGCATGGACTCAGAGTTCCAAGGAAAATCAGGATATTATTACGAGAAAAAAGTGAATGGTCAGTGGGCAGTTGGCAACAACAAATGTTCATTACCAACAGGAATGTAATAGCTCCTCTTAAGAAGCATCCAGTGTGTTGGGAGACCAAGAAATCTATAGAAAGCATAATACTATGTGATAGAGATAGAGGGGGTGGTGCTGGAGCCAAAGGAAGGGGCATCTGATCTGAAGGGAATAGGAGAAGGATTTCCCACAGGAAGTGACATCTAAGCTGCGGCAAGTACAACTGAAATCCAGCATCCAGCAAGGTGGATGAGGGTGATAAAGGCAGTGGTATAAGGAACAGCATATGCAGTGGCTGGAAGAAAGTAGGTTATATCTGGAAAATTGAAAGTAGACAGGAGAAGGTGAAGGGATTAAGAAATACAAATTGGTAGTTACAAAATAGTCACAGGGATGAATTACAGCATAAGGAACATAGTTAATAATATTCTAATGTTGTAATAACTATGTATAGTGCCAGGTGGGTACTAATCGGGGGCATCTTCATAAACTATGTAAATGTCTAACCACTATGCTATACACCTGAAACTGGTATAAAATAACATTAAATGTCAACTCTAATTGAAAATCTGCTTAATCAGCTTCCAGGTAACTTGGAGACATGGGACAAACTGAAGGATTTTTTTGCTTGAGTGGCCACAATCGATTTGCAAAGTTTGCATCTTTTATTTATTCATATATCTCTCACCTTTTCTTCTGTCCCATGAAGGTGATGGTGCCAATGATGTTAGCATGATACAGGTGGCAGATATTGGGATAGGGATATCGGGTCAAGAAGGCATGCAGGTGAGTGGATGCTCTGTACCCAAATGCCATGAACTACCCGCCCATCCAAAAGCAATGTTCTCCATGGTAAAATCTCTGTGGTAGAGTGAGGCCGTTTGTGGTTAGTTCAGGAATGACAGGAAGTTTATTTCCTGGGTAATTTTAGCTATATGGTTCACTTGCCCAGTTTAAGAAATATAGCTTATCTAGATCATAAGAATATATGTTTTTAGCCTTGCAATAACTACGTGACTTTTACAACTGACAAAAGCTACTAAGAATTTGAATAAAAGATGTAAAGATCCTAAAGAGAGAGGAAGAGAGGCGAAAGAGAAGAGAGAAGGAAGGAGGTGGGAGTGTCCTATCTGTACGCGTGTGTGTGTGCATTTTGGATAGTTTTTTAGGCACAAAATTCAGATAGAAGCTTATCCAAAAGACTGCTGTTTTGTGTATGAAACAGATTTTATCAGAGGAAAGTGAGATGTGAGGCTTAGGATTTCCCAAGAATTGTAAATTACAACATCTGTAAAAAAATTAAATTAAAAATTGAAATATCTCTTTGCCTAACACTGTGCAGTTACATAAAATCACGATTGCAGTACCTTTGATATTTTCCTCATTGAAGAGAAGTGAATGCATATTGTAATGCGTAGAGCTCTTGCTAAGGGAGCTGCTTTCTAGGGAGAGTACATTTGCTGAAAATACATCATGAGTAACCAGTGAAGTCTTGTTTTATTCAGCTATATGGAAAGCTAAACAGTAACTTCAGGCAACCCGTTAAGTCTCCAGTATTTATGCTTTTTGTTTGTTTGGAGTTTTATTTTTTTGTTTGGGTTTTGGGTTTTTGTTTTTGTTTGTTGAGGGGTTTTTTGGTCTGCATGCAAGGTTTAAAATATTTGACTCTGAGCCTGATGATGGTCAGGTGGCATGCTGTTTCTCCTCTGACATGTTTGATTGTTCAGGGTAACATTCTTTTCATTGTTTCTGCAGGCTGTGATGGCCAGTGACTTTGCTGTTTCCCAGTTTAGGCATCTCAGTAAGCTCCTTCTTGTCCATGGGCACTGGTGTTATACACGACTTTCCAACATGATTCTCTATTTTTTCTACAAGAACGTGGTATGTAGCTCCAGAGAACGTGGCCTTTCCCTCTTCCCACCTTCTAATACTGCTTGCTTAAAGGATGAAGAAGAAGTGCCCTATGCTAAGCTCACTTCACGTACTGATGTTTTGGGAGCAGCCAGGAGCATTCCTGCTGTCTAACGAGAAATATTCTGGAAATGTGCTATTTCAGCTGCTGACAGCAAATTGTTAGGCTTGTCCATCTGCTAGCATTTTTTATTCCCTATGCATTTAAATTTAATTAAGTCCTGTCTAGTTCATTTAAAATCCAATTTTTGACCTTCTATATAAAGGTTGTGGTAAGCAGAATTATGAAATGTTTAATACTGTCTGTCAGTAGAAAATGAAACGGTTTGCTTCCATTTTATAGGAGATACCAAAAAATATATGCTGCCCCAAATTGATGTCCCTTGTGTTATATTGAAGATACAGATGAAAACCCAGTATGATGCCTTAGCCTATAGCTGGCTAGTATTCACAGATGCAAGAATTCTCTAGCAAGCTTATAAAATATATTTGTGCTTTGTAGTTATTCGATGGTAAAGAAACTTGATTTTAATTACATAATTCCTAAAAGGCCAGAATTTGCTAAGATGTCCTGGCTTCTAAGCTTTGGCCTACCATTTAAATTTCAGTTTCTTTTTTTAAAAAATCATGTTGATCTTATATTGTTTCACTTAAGTCCTTTTTAGGTGGAGCAATAATGTAAATGTGTCATTTTTTTTTTCAGACAAAGTATGCTTTTTTAGTTTTTAAAGTCCATATGTAGCATGTTAGTAGCATGTTATATCACCATCTTTAGGGAAAAATTTATTGGGTTATTTTTAGGATATACGAAACCTGTAATTTAACGCTGTGTGTGTGTGTGAGTGTGTTGTCAGCAGGAGCATTTTTCCTCAAGCACAGTGAACTTTTTAGGATGCCTTGAGTACTTTACTAATTAGAATTAGCACGTTTAGTCAAATTTTAATAAAACTTTGTTGCTTTATGAAAATACTTGAAATTTATGTCTCTGTCGGATTGTGTGATTCTGTAGGGAGCCATGATTTGTCATTTAAAATTCCAAGACTTCGTGATCAATGACTTTTAATGAGGAGCCCCGCTCCCAGGTTTTTTTTTTTTTAAACACCTTTTCGTTTTTCTACCTTCTACTGTGAAATAACTTATTCCCTTCCTACCTCCTTTTAACTTAACCCAGATTGAACCTGAAGGTTAAGAGTCACTAACATTAGAAAGAGATGCCACATGCTCTTGGAGAGAGGGAGTGTTTATTAGCGGAGAGTACATCACCAGTGAGCAAGGACCTTTTGGCCTTTCTGCTTTGTGACCCTTGCTGTTCCTTCACACTGGCATCCTGGCTTATTTCTCTTAATTACCTAGCCTAAAAGTAAATGCTTTATAAACTGGAGAAAAGGGCCCACACCAGAATCATTTGAGTAGCTTATCTTTCTGAGACTGATTCCCGCATCTTGGACCTTTTGATACTTATGATAACTATGGATTCACTCTCTAGAACAGTGCCCCAAACCACATGTACCGAAAAGTGATACATTTTGAGGAACTGGGCATAATGCATGTCCATGGACCCTGGACTAAGAAACTGTCCAAGGGATTGTGGCTTCTGTTCTAAGGTGCTTTGTGTACCTATGATGCCAACAATTACAGCATCTAAATATTCGCGAAGCCCTTTACAGGTCATAAGCACTTTTTAACTTTATCTTGACACTAAGCCCTGAGATGATATAATTCTCATTTTCTAAACAAAATCAAAATTCAGAGAGGTAAGTAAAATGGCCTTACTTCAAACAATCAATAGGAGATGTCTTCAGGCCTTGAAATAAGATTCCTTATATCTAAGTCCAGTGTCATTTTCTCTGACCTGCCTTGCTTCAGGGCACAGAGCTTTTGCTATCATGAATTTAATTTGTTGGAGACAGAGAATATTAGAGAGAACAATGCAGGATATATGCTCCTAGCCTCTAGGGTGAGCAACTGTCTTAGTTTGCCTAGGACTATCCCAGTTTTAGCGCTGAAGAATCCCATATCCTGGGAAACTCCTCAGTCCCAAGCAAACTGGGATGGTTGGCCACCCTGCTGCCATCATCCCATTTTACCACTGAAGTTAATTGTGGACTCGGAATAAACATTTGTTGTATGCCAGCTACATACCAGGTACTGGGCTATGTTCTCTTCATCTACAGCTAAAATGTCTCAAGGCGAATTCTAGCTCTGCCATTTATTAGCCAGGTAGCTTTGGGTAAGTTCCTAGGCCTCTCGTTTGACTCAGTTTCTTCCTCTGTAAGATGGGGACAAGAATAATTCCCAAGTTGTTATGAAGATTAAATGAATTTTATGTAAAGCTCTTATAATAGTGCCAGCACCACACAGTAAAGAGGAGAGTGTGTGTATATGTTTATATGTATGTATATATGTGTATTTATGTGTATATATTTTTTTAATTTAATAAAACATTTACAAAAAAACACGTGGTAAGATGTGCTTATCTTCTCTTTTGTAAGTGAGGAAACTGCTGAGAGAGGCTGAGATGATACAGCTCAAAATGGCCATTTCTAAGAAGTGAATGTTCCTTTTTGTGTCCCTAGGCCTATGTGAATCTCCTTTTCTGGTACCAGTTCTTCTGTGGGTTTTCAGGAACATCCATGACTGACTATTGGATTTTGATCTTCTTCAACCTCCTTTTCACATCTGCCCCTCCCGTTATTTATGGTGTTTTGGAGAAAGATGTGTCTGCAGAGACCCTTGTACAACTGCCTGAACTTTATAAGAGTGGTCAGAAATCAGAGGTAGGTGTTAAAGCAAAAACAGTTAGACTAACTTATATCCACTGTCAAAGTCAGGGTATTTTTCAATCAGTCCAGCTAAATATTATACATTCAGAATGGTTTAAAAGTATTTGAATTGTCTCATTATTTTAAAAGATCTCTACTAACCTGGCAAATATTAACTTATTTGCTTCCGAGGTGAACACAGGTAAAACTATGAAAGACCTTGAGTACTTATAAGAAGAAATCCAATGTTTAGACTTTACAACTAGTAATGTCTAGTATTTACTAAACTCCACTCTGCCATCTAATTGTACAAACTGCTAAACATCACTATCTCATACGCAAAACGCTTTGAGAGAGAACCTGGTATTGTTCCCATTCTAAGATGAAGAATCTGAACCTCAAAGGGGTTAAGTAATTTTTCCAAAAATCTCATCGCTGAAAAATGGTGGAGCTAGTGCCAGAACCCTTCTCAGCCTGATTCCAAAGCTAAAGTTAGATTCTTTAGATTCTACTGTCACTCAGAACAGTAGCATGATCTTAACGGCCCCCATGTCCTAAAACTGTGCCTACCTCCACTTTAGCGATCTCTGAGTTCTTTCATTCTCCCACCGATTTATCACTTATATCTGTCTACCCCTTCCCATCCTTCTTTCACTGCCCTCTTTGTCTCTTAGGGTATCATAGTAGCCGATTAATTGATCTAGCTATCTCAAAACTCTCTTTCTAATTCATCTTTCACAAAATTAATAATTTTAATTATTAATTAATTTATATAGTACTTAATAAGCATTTATATAATGCCTCTTATGTGCCAGGCACTTTTTTAAGTGCACAACATATCTAACCCTCAAAATGACCCTGCAAGATAGAGATGCAATCATTATCCACACCGTAGATAAGGAAGGTCAGCCACAGGAAGGTACCTAATCTGCCCATGTCCCAGAACTAATGCCCAGTGCAGGTGGACCCAGGCTCCTGAGCACAGGGTGTCTACCATGAACACTTTGCTACAGGAAGAACACCGATGCTATCTTTAGTCCTTGGGCTTCCCCACCATGGTATTTATTGCCAGAAATCCAGAGTACTCTCACAAGTTCATTGTCAGGATCACAGGGAGTAAGGTGGACCAGTGACCTATAGACACCTATATAGTGGACAAAGCTGAGGGGTCAGTCTAGTCGATATTCTATTCAGGACTCTTTCAGTTGCAAGTGACAAAAAAACAGCTCAAAGTGGCTAAATGAAAAAGGGAAATTTATTGGCTCACATTGCTACAAAATCTAAGAGTAATGGTGACAGAACACTGTTATTCTTAAAGCACCTATGAATGTCCTAGTTGTGACTCATTGGCCTAGGTGGAATCCCTGGCCTTTCCCTGTGTTTATCACTGTGGCTAGAAAGAATATTTTCTCATTTGATCAGGCCTGGGACATATATCATTCCTCCTCGGGGCTGAACCACATGGACAGGGTTAGGAAGAGGGTTTTCTATAGAGGGACTGGACAGACAGTACTGAGACTCACCATATGAAATCTGTGTTTTGGGCTTTACTCGCTATTCTTAAAACAATAATGCAGATCAGCACAGATCAGAAATTATGGGTTATGCTTAGCCTGACTTTAAATTTTGTTTCTGTGGTGTGTGACCTTGGTAAGTTATTTAACTTGCCTGTACTTCAGTTTCTTTACTTTATGGATGTGATGTGAGGAATAAGTAAGATAATATGTCTAAAAATTCTAGCCATATTAAGCTCTCAATATTGTTATATTTTGTCCCCAAAAAATTAATCAGAAACTTGAGGAAATCCTGAATTTAAAATAATGCATTTATTTTTGTCGGGGCAACTTTTTTCTGGCTTAAACTGCTTTTCCAGACTGGAGAGTAATTTAATGTCCTTAGGTTATATGAGCACCCAACAGAGGAGAAGTCACACTTTCAGCTTTCAGGGAAGAAGAAATCCTTATAATCCTTTAATATCATGTAGTCCATTCAGATCGAATAACTATATAGGGTTTTTATCAAGGAGCCCAGTCTGACTTAAAGTTCAGGGCCAAGATGCAGGAATGTGTGGTTAATATTAATGAAGCTTGTCCTGTACCCCAGGCCTGAGTTAAATTCCAAGTCTATTGGGGAAAGTGGGGTGAAGGAGGGACCATTTACGTCTACGGCCATGCCTGATCTCATCTGACCTTGGAAGCTAAGCAGGGTCGGGCCTGGTTAGTACTTGGATGGGAGACCACCTAGGAATACCAAGTGCTGTAGGGTTTTTAAAAAAAAAAAAGCCCATTTGCATAGGTGAAGATTGTAATCCATCCTTATCCTTTGAAGTGTTGAGGTCATTGTTTCCTATTGTTGAACCTTGTTATCAATTCTATGCACACATTGTTCTATTAAACTGGCCAGTTTTATAATATGTGGTAGGTGATAAGCAGATACCTAACATGCGACTATAGGTAAAAGGTAATTGACTTCATTGATTTTACCTTCCAGAAGAGTTGTCCTTTCTTTGAACTTGGCCTCCAAACAAAATCTATTTTATGCTTGGGCCATTTGCTGTCTTCAGTGTCATGAAATACACTCTCCAGGGTTGTAGAATCTCTCTCTCCTCGAAAGGAGATGGGTCTGGAAGGCTACAGTCAGAGACTTCCCGTCCAAGAAGCAATCATCTATTACACATCTCTCATCACCCACCCCAACCTCTTTTCTGGCTTTGATTTCATGGCGAGATTTTCCCTTTCAGTTTCCAGATCTTTTCCGCCTCTCATTTATCTTATCCCTGGCCCTTCTCTCTCTACTTCCCTAAGTCCTCTTACTTACTTGACTGTGGAGAAATTGTATTTTTTACCTTTTTGCTCTAGGTTTTATGAGCAACCTCTGTTCCCCCAAAAGCATTAAGTTATATTTTAACTTATCCTCAAATTGTTCTCTCTTGTCCAATAGTGTTTTGGTTGCCCCTTTTTTCTTTTTTTGACTCTGCTACATGCTCTTCCACCATTTGATTATGCTTCCTAGATTCTTTGGATACTTGGATGAAGAAAGGCAGGTAGAATATTTCCAGTGAGGATATAGTAAATGAAGGTAACAGAGAAAAATAGACTGGAAATAATCTTCACTGTTTGATTTTCCAGAGGACAAAGAGATTTAAAAAAAAAATGATCAATATAAAAATCCCAAATGTAGTCTTTTGAAGAATGGAAGAAAATAAAAGGAGAATTTGTATATTTATAATGTTTTATTCCTTAGGAGATAATTAGACATTTTCAAGACAATTTCAGCCTCTTTTTTGCACTTAGAAGGAAATGAGACTGAAAACATGTTAAGAAATAACATGGAATATGATACATGGTTACCATTTTTGTCCATGGCAGACATCATTAATAAACCATAGCACCCTATCCTTCCCACTGGGACTGAATGAAGCCTCAGAATCCTTTTGCATGTACATTATCATTCAATCACAGTTGGCTCTTGTTTGAAAACCTGTTTTCAGTCACTTGACTAGTGTCTCTACTTGATCTTTCTCTTTCTTAGCTTTTGGTAGGAAGCAGTTTAGCACATGAAAACTTATATAAGAGTAGCTTATTAATCCAACAAGTATTTGTTGAGTACCTGCTATGTGCTAAGTACTATTTTAATCACTTGAATAAAAGAATCAAAGAATCTGTAAAGTTCACATTCTGTTGAGAGAAACAGGAAATCATTAGGTAAACAAATAAGATTATTTTAATGGTGATGAGAGACATAAGGATGCCATGGTAATAAATGATTGAGTGAGCGTTACTTTTGAACTGGTCTGGGGATGCTTCTGTGAGGAAGTGATATTTGAGCTAAGATATGAACAGTGAAGAACTGGTCATGTGGAAGGTCCAGGGCAAAGAATTTCTGGCCAAGAAAATAGTGCAGGTAAAGCCCTCAAAGAAATAATGGATTTGGCATGTTTGAGGAACAGAATAAAGTTCTTGTGGTGGGAGCATGGTGAATGGTGAGGGTGAGAATGGGAGGAGGACCTTGGAGAGCAGGGGCTTCTGTGGGCATACCTTATAGGCCATGGGAAGGAACTTTGATTATATTGGAAATGCAGTGGGAAGTCATCAGAGGAATAGAAGGGAGTCAACTGATCAGAAGATGGAGTGTTCTGATTTACAGTTTTTAAAAACCATCTGGCTGCCCTAGGAAGACTGGACTGAGGGTAGGAGAGGAAGCAGAGGGTCAGTTAGGTCGCTATCCATTCATTCACAGAAAGAGTTGACAGTGAATTGGAATGAAGGGAGTTGTGGAGATAGAAGTGGATGGATTTGGAAAGTTTTTGCAAGAGTAATTTTGTATCAACAGGAAATGGAAAGTTAGTACTACTCTTTCCCTGTTTCAGGCTGATTTAAGATTGATCCAGTGATAAAAGCAATATGAGTTGAAGAGTTCCATCAGGGATTTTTGTTCACCTGTGAACTCATTCAGCTAGCATCCCACATTCTTCTACCACTATTTACAAATCCCACTTCTTTTGTGAGTGAGAATGAAAGAATAGAGTTTTCTCTCAAAGAAGCAAAAACAAATACTGGCTTGTGTTGTTTCTTGATTTTTCTTTGACTCTTATTAATCTTCCTCCCCAATATCTGTTTCCCTTTCAGGCATACTTACCCCTCACCTTCTGGATCACCCTGTTGGATGCCTTCTATCAAAGCCTGGTCTGCTTCTTTGTGCCTTACTTAGTGAGTCCTTTTTCGCTTAAAGGATTTGTTATTAATGAATAGGTAATGCTTCTTGCTGGTACTTTATTGCTGGTATTAGCATATAGAATAGGTATATCAGGTAAAATGTTCAAATAATCAAGTTGATTATTAACTGAATAGATTATACTCAACCAAAAAAAAAATTGTTAGGTAATGAATTAAATTTAGAAAGAAGTGCCCAGTTGAGTACTCTTAGGTCTCATTTTAGTCCTGTACTGCTTGATAATTTTTGTCAATAACTTAAATAAAATTGAAATTCAGCAATATAATTAGAGGAGCCAACATCAGAGAGGCAAAGTCAGAATATAAAATCTCTTATGAGTGAGTTCTGGGCTAATTCTACCAGAATGACATTCAGAGTATTAAATTTAAGCTCTTAAATAAATCTCCTCAAACTAAAATACCTGTTTTACAGACAAAGAATGGAAGGAATGTGACTAAGCAAAGAATGTGTAAAAATTAATTTAAAAATTTTGACCAACACCAAGCACAGAGCAGCATGATATAACTGCCCACCCATGTATACCTCTCCCTGGAGGAGGACAGGTTTGATCATGAGTGGTGTCAACAAAAGTCCAGTATTAAGGACCAAAAAAGGTGACAGTCTGTCTCTAAGTAACAATTTCTGTTCTTTAGTTCTTATTCAAGTAAAATGACTTGAATTTTCCCAGCTAGAATGTTCTGGGTATACTGCATTTCAAGAGGAATATAGATAAGACAACCTGAAATATATTCACAAGAGAATGACAAGAATTTTAAAGGATCAGAAAATTGTATCATTTGAGGAATACTTTAAGGAGTTGAAAACATACATGTAGGAGAGGAGGGGCTATTTACTTAGCAGAGATATAAACAGGTTAGCCACAGTAACTGCTTTAAAGGTCTGCAGCTCTGTTAAACGAAACATATTTGATATTTTTCCACACCTTAAAAAGCTAGAAATAGGAGTAAAAGTTTCCGGGAAGATGAATTATGATTCAGAAAAAAGAGAAATTCCAGCTGAAAAGTTCAAAGATTAGATTGCCTGTCTGGGAGAGAGTCAGTCTCTCTTTTTCAGAAACGTTCAAGTTTATCTGAAATGACCAGTTAGTGAGAACAGCACTGAGTGTGCACAGCAATCTGAGATCACCACCTTTCATCCTTTCCTTGTAGGCCTACCAGGGCTCCGACATTGACATTTTTACATTCGGAAACCCCCTGAACACAGCTGCTCTGTTCATCATTCTCCTCCATCTGGTCATTGAAAGCAAGAGTTTGGTGAGTAGTTCTGAAGTAGCCTGGAACTCATTGTGCTTGGGGGAATTTCTTCTATTAGCAGTGACCCTGCTAAGCCCTTCATGCCTAGTAATGAGAAGAATGGTGACTCCATGGAAGAAGGGTGATTCATGGCTGCTCTTACTAATTCCTGTGTGCCATGATGCTGAGGTTGATGTGCACCAAGGAAAGTGGAAAACGCCTGTCTGGTCCCCTTGGTATTATCTATGGTGGATGATTCATGGAGTGGTGAATCAGATTGGAGAAAGAATTACACTTCTATGGCCAACATTCTTCAAGACCAAGCCGATGCTTTTCAACTAAAATAAAAAGAGTGTTATTCCATAATCCTGGCATGCTGACTTTAGTAATTGATGATTCAATGCCTTTCTCATAATTAAAAAAAAAATTATCCTTTTCTCTCTCCACAATTTCTACCATTCATTTAAAGCTAGGTCTTTTTAAACTTAGCTGCTGACTTAATGATAAACTTAAGTCTTTTCATCAAAACGATTGCAAGGTAGCTCTCTGTAGCAAAGCTAGTGTGTAGAATTCAGATAATGAGAGCTTAACTGTTAACCTTCCTATGCAGATTAAACACATCCCACCCACCTCTGGAGAATAAACTACCTCTGTGATAATTTATGTTGCTCACTCATTTCTATTGGCATTGTCTCTACTATAGTCAAACCCACTGTCATCTCTTCTTGGACTATGACTACAGCCTCTTTCATCTTCCCACCTCTGCTCTTGACTTCTCCAGCCCTTCTCTACAAAACAACCAGAGTCATTTTTTGAAACATAAATCAAATCTTTTTGTTCTCCTTTTGCTAAAATCCTTCAGTGGTTTCCCAGTACTTGGAATAAAATCTAAAAGCCTTAAGAAGGCCTCTAAGGCTTCATGTGGTGAAGCCTCTACTTCTGTTTTCAACCTCATTTCCACTTATTTGTGGGCTGGAACTTCACTGTCTGTCTTTCAGTTTCTCAGTTACATTGAACTTGTTACCATATCAGGGCCTTAGCATTTACCGTATCTTCTGATTGGAGTATTCCTTACTCCCTCTTGGATCCCTATTCTTTACCCAGCTTATATATTATTTTAGATCTCAAAATAACAAAAATGCTACTTCCCCAAAAAGCCCTTATCTAACTATTTTCTCATACCGTCCTCTTGTTTTATTCACTGCTCTAATAATAATTTATAACTATTCACTTAATTATGCGATTATCTTATTGATGTTTCTCTTCTGCGTTAGACTATCATCTCTGTGGGCAGGGTTCATATTTATTTTTTTCACCACTGTACACCATTATCTAGCACAAGACTGGCATACAATAGGTGCTCGAAAAATATTTGAATGGATAAATGAACGATAAATGACTAAACAGTGTTTGATGTGTATTTACCATCCTGGTAGTGATGCATTTCAAACAGGAAATAGCTGAATGAGGTTATAGTTTTAAATGTTATATGGGGTTATATTATAAAATTATTTATAATAATTGCTAAAGTGGGGCTGAATATTTTTGGTATACCTTGCTTTGCTTATAACTTGCTGTAATTAAACCTTAAAAGTCTAAAGTGTAGTAAAAGTTTAATATCTGCAAATACCAGATAAGGACAATAAAGGGAATTCTAGAACTAAAATATCTGGCATTGTTTTAATATCTAAGTTCATTGTTAAGCAATTGTGTAAATACTTGTAGTTACTGCCTAAGGAAGCGTCATAAATTCTGACATTTATGAGTGTTCCGGAATATCTAACACATAAAGTATGTCAGTTGGAGTTTACTGTTAATGAGCAGCAGCAATCTGTTCTGGCCAACCTGAGCAAATGGAAAAGTTGTTGAAAATGTATTAGGAGCTGTGGCGAAACAAAACAAAAACATCCTAAAGAACCACAGGAGATCCAGAGATCCAGGAAACAGAAACTGATGGCAGGCTTGTCAGGATGGTACTGTGTTCTGAACTGGCTCCAATAGATTTCTTTCCACTCTTGCCTCATTGTGTCCCAAGTTTAGTCTATGGTGACAAAAGTACATTTCCTTAGCTCCAATCATGGGCTTTGGCTAGAGGAGCAATATTTTACCAAGACTATGCATAATGCTGGATTTCCTCACTCAGGAGAAGGTAAGTGAAAGCTAAGTGCCAAGAACAACAGTGGCTGCTTGTTCCTTGTATCAATTCATTCTAATGTGTCAGTTCCATCAAGACACTGTCTCACATGCCAAAAACACATCTTAGAAAAACTTTCAGGCAGTAGGGCTCAGTGGAAAGTAAGGCCATTGAAGAAAGAAAAAGACATTGTTTTAGAGGCATGATAATCTTAAGGATTGAGCGTACATTTTCTGAGCAGTTTGTACATTTTACAAAAAAAAAAAAAAAATAACAGTCTTGTGACTCCTGTGAAGATACTGACCACGGGAAAACTGCAAGATTAAACAAAAAGGAGAAAATTGGATCTTGTTTGAAAGTATGACCCTAGAAAGTAAAAAAAGATTAATAAAGGCAATGCTTCCCCGAAAAGTACGACATACAATCCCTGTGGTATACACTGTGATTTCGGTGGTATTGTGCACTGTGCTAACACTGAACGCTACATAATGTGAAGGTGATTATCTTGTCATACTTTGGATTATGTCAAAGAGAGATTCTGTTTGTAGTTATGTTTTATCACAACTCTTGCTAATTTGCCTTTGTAAAAAAACAAACAAACAAACAAAAAAAACAGACCGGACTCCAGACTCAGCACTATCATGAAAAGTAATACTAATGCTACATTAAAGGGTAGTAATCTGCTTTTTTTCTCTAAATAAAGTTAATATATAGTGAGACAGTTTGAAGAAAAATATTAAGAAAAGTTATATTGCAGGTATACATGGATATGAAGGTAGCAAGTTATGCTGTGATTCAGAGATTTATTTCTTGCATTTTTAAAGTTAACTAAGGTTCTAGACAGCTCTAAAGCAGTTGTCCTGAGGGATAGCTCTGTGACCGAGGCTGTGTCTTGCATCTGTACCATCTGGAATTGTCCACAAGAGAAACTTCTTGGTCAACACGGAAAGAAAGGAGACAGTGTAGAAAATTGTATGCCAGCTCTTCTTTGCTGCTAACCTGAAAGTTTTGCTTATCTCTTCTATTCACATTTCAACGATCAAAGCAAGACATGTATACTTGAAACTAATAATAAAATAAAATTTAAAAATACTAAAAATATTAAAAGTTAAAAAGTTGAAAAGACATGTGGCCATGATTACTTTCAAGAGAATAGGAAAGTACAGTTCTCTCACATACTAATTAGGGGAAAAGAGTGAGGACATTGGTGAGCAACAGTAATGCCCACCACCTGTGTGAATGGGTAAACTTTGAGATTCACTAGATTAAGGTATTACCGTAATGAAACAGACGAACGAGTGACTACATGAAAAAAAATTAAGGAGAAAATCCAAACACCTCATGGTTCATGATTAGAATAAGCTGGTCATCAGAATTACCTTTTGGCATTTGACTTAGTTTTACATGATTTAAACAGTGACATGAGCTATTCCTGAAAGTTGTTCTTATCTTCGCTCTTCAGTATTTTTTGTTTTATTCCCTGAGGTTTGTTACACCATTCACCCACTGCCTAGATATGTTATCTCTTCAACACAGCAGATTTTGCCAGGCTGCAAAACTCTGTGAGTGTTCATTTCCCCTGTTTTCTTGTCTTGCAGACTTGGATCCACATGCTGGTCATCATTGGTAGCATCTTGTCTTATTTTTTCTTTGCCTTGGCTTTTGGAGCCATGTGTGTAACTTGCAATCCACCATCCAACCCCTACTGGATTATGCAGGAGTGCATGCTGGATCCAGTGTTCTACTTAGTTTGTGTCCTTACAACCTATGTTGCTCTTCTGCCCAGGTATGGTATTTGTTTTATCATTAAGAAAGTAAGTGAAATCATAGACTTGGAATTCTCTAAACAAATACTAAGAATGGATGGCAGACCACCCTGTTTAGCAGTGGAGAAGTCAGTCTCTTTACCACTTAAAATACTGCTTTTGACTGTTTACCCGAGAACAAAAGTGTTTTATTTCTCTTATTTCTCTCATGGAAAACTCTATCGGGTTGACAGTTTTGCCGCCGCTTTTTTTTTTTAACACCTAGTACACTTTATTTTATCATTAAATGTACATAATCTATATTTGATGTTTCTAGAAAGGAAACTTTGTTTTTTAAAAATCTGTTGTATTTTAACAGTTATCATGTGTTATGTTATTTGTAAGCATTATGGTTCTGATAGTAAAACCTTAAATATCAGATGCTTAGAAAAATACTAATCAGAGAAAGAACTTTTTTTCATTGTATTTCTCTTTCCCTTCCCCTCCTCTGAAAACCAAATCTCAAGATTTGGTCAATTAAAAGCAAAACAAAAGCCCTGCCTTACCAGAATTTCATTTTTTAAAAAAACTTTGCTTAGGTTCTAGAAATAGTGTCCTTGTTTCTTTTTTTTTTTTCTTTCTTTTTTTGATGACATTGGTTAACAAAATCTAGTAAGTTTCAGGTGTACAATTTAACATATATATTGCATTATGTGTTACCTCCCATAGTTAGATTTCTTTCTGTCATCACATATTTGACTCCTTTTACCTTGTCTACCTTCCCTCTTTCTTCTCTTCCCCCCTCCGCTCTGGTAACCACTAGTCTGTTGTCCATGTCTATGAGTCTGTTTGTTCTGTTCCTTTGTTGCATTTAAGTTTATATCCCACATATAAGTGATATCATGTGATTTTCAACTTTTTCTTCCTGGCTTATTTCACTTAGCGTGATTATCTCAAAGTCCATCCGCGTTGTCACAAATGGCAGTATTTTATCTCTTCTTATGGTTGAGTAATATTCTATTGTATATGTGGAGCACAACTTCTTTATCTAATTGTCTATCGTAGGACACCAGTTGCTCCCATGTCCTGGCCACCATAAATAATGTTGCTATGAACATCGGTGTGCAAATACCTTTTCGGATATGAGTTTTCAAGTCTTTGGGGTAAATACCTAGTAGAGAGATTGCTAGATCATATGGTAGATCAATTCTTAGTTTTTTGAGGAACCTCCATACTGTTTTCCATAGTGTCTGTACCAATTTGCAGTTTCACCAGCCGTGAAAGAGAATTCCTTTTTCTCCACATCCTCTCCGACACTTGTTCTTACTTGTCCTGTTGATAACAGCTATTCCAACAGGTGTGAGATGGTATCTCAATGTTTTAATTTACATTTCCCTAATAGCTAGAGATGTTGAGCATCTTTTCATATGTTTGTTGGCCATTTGTATGTCTTCTTGGGAGAAGTGTCTATTCAGGTCTTCTACCCATTTTTTAATTGGATTATTTGTTTTTTTTGTTGTTGTTGTTATTGAGTTGTATGAGTTCTTTGTATATTTTGGATATTAGGCCCTTATCGGAGGCATTGCTTATAAATATATTTTCCCATTCAGATGGTTGGTTGTCTCTTTACCTTGTTGACAGTTTCTTCGGCTGAGCAGAAGCTTTTTAGTTTGATGTAGTCCCATTCATTTATTTTAGCTTTTACTTCCCTTGCCTTTGAGGTCTAATTCATAAAATCCTCTTTAAGCCCAAGGTTCTTGAGTTTAGTTCCTTTATTTTCTTCTGTGCATTTTATTGTTTCAGGTCTTATATTTCATTCTTTTGCAGATGTATTTCTAGTTTTCCTGGCAGCATTTGTTGAAGAGGCTTTCCTTTCTCCACTATATGTTTTTGACTCTTTTGTCAAAAATTATTTGCCCATATAAACATGGGTTTACTTCTGGACTCTCAATTCTGTTCCACTGGTCCGTATGTCTGTTTTTCTGTCAATACCTTGCCGTTTTGATTATTGTCACTGTAGTATAGTTTTAAGTTGGGCCTTGTTCTTAATAATGTCCTTTTTTTCTTGTAAATATTCAATCCTACCCACTACCCTCAGTCTCAGTCCCTGTCAGTGTTAGCAAAAGTTTTGGTAGCTTTTGCTCAGATTCCCCTGGGGCTCTGCAGTGTTCGGTCTTGGAGGATATGGCGGGAAGGGCTCTCTTGGTTGAGGGATTGGGGCTACGGCTCAACTTCACGTTTTGCAACTGCAGCTGGTAATAATCAACTGTCGCTTCTCTGCCGTCCCCACTACTTTTCTGCTTTCTGCCCTGATCCCTGGGCATTGCCATTGTGTGGAGCTCACAGCTCTCCCATGCAGAACTGTCCAGAGAACCCACCGCACTACTAGCTCCAGCTGTGAGAGGCAGCTTCTTTGTTTCTCATAGCCACCACCTGACACCCGGGGTTCTATCTTGTGGTAGCTCTTATGTGCAGATCCCTTGCTCAGAAGTGTAGATGTGCAGGTTGGGTGTTTTTTGTTGAGTTTTAGATGTTCAGCTTATTGTTATTTCAAGGGGAGAGATCTGTGGACATCTCTCACTTCACCGTGTTTCTGAAGTCACCCAGTTTTGCTTCTTGAGGTTATCCAAGGGCCTATCTTTTTGTTCTGCCATCTCCCCAGGGTGTCGCCCTCATCTGAATGATTGAAAATGACTCACCATCAGCATATCTCAATCCCTATCTGCATGCAGGAGAGAGAATGAGAAAATGGAGAGCAAGCAGCTTTTCTCTCTCTCTCTCTCTCTCTCTCTCTCTCTCTCTCTCTCTCTCTCTCTCTCTCTCTCTCTCTCTTTTTGTAATAGCATACCCCAGAAATTGTACACATCATTGCTCATATTCCATTAACTAGAACCTTGGTCTGTAGACTCTGAGTGGCTAAAATCTGGGGATTTCTAAAAGGAAGAAGGGGGATAATGTGTACTGAGGGACAAGTAACAGTCTCTACTACAGTCTGTAAATAAAACTGTACAACTTCCCTCCCTTATCTGGCCTCAGTTATCCTTCTCATTTTAGTTTAACTTCATTTTTCTAATATGGCATGAGGTGGAAATGGCTAAAGAAGTATGTATCTACAGATTTTTTAAGCTCTGTTGGAGTACTCTTTTATAGTTTTATAAATCTGTTTAGCTAAAAACGATAGCAAATAGTTGTTCTACCTTTTTAAACAATAGTGATTTCGTATTATTCTCTAACAGGGTTGACAGACTGGCTCACAGGCCAAATCTGGCTTGCTGTCTGGTTTGTAAATAAAGTTTTATTATAACATAGCCATACTTATTAATTATATATTGTCTATGGCTGCTTTTGCTCTCTAACAGCAGAGTTGAATATTTCTGAAAGATAGTCTCTGGCTCCCAAAGACTGAATGAAATATTACTACCTAGCCCATTGGGAAAAAAAGTTGGCCAACACCCTGTAATGCCATCATAAGGCACAGTGGCCACAAACCTTTGCTGTTAATGCACATCCCTTCTAGAAGTGCATTAAAAAAAAAACCCACCTGAGTCGTTATATGGTGGTTATTGTTGTATATTTAACAATATCACTGTTGAACTGAGATGTTTCTGTAGTTTTCACTCTTATTACCAGCTTTCAAATGAAAAACACTGACAAGATGAACTTGTAGAATTCATGAAGGAACATTAAATTAGAGCCTTCGAAATTTCATTCAAGAGTATTAACTATACAATTCTAATAGTGTTGTGGTAGGCTGAAATATGACCCCCTAGAAGATATGTATGTCTTAATCCCTCAAACCTGTGAATATTACCCTATGTAGCAAAAAGGGACTTTGTAGATGTGACTAAGTTAAAGATCTTGAGACTGGGAGATTATCCTGTTATTATCTAGGTTGTTCTTAAATGTAATCACAAGTATCCTTATAAGAGAGAGACAAGGGGAAAGTTGACACAGACAGGAGAGGAGAAGGCACTAGTTTCCTCAGCCATAAACTAAAGAATGCTCACAGCCACCAGGAGCTGGAAGAGGCAAGGAGTAAATTCTCCCCTAGAGCCTATAGAGGAAGTCTGGGCCTTCCAAAACCTTGATTTTGGCACAATTAAACTGCTTTCAGAATCCTTGGCCTCCATAACTATGGGAGAATAAATTTTTGTTGTTCTAAGTTCTAAGTTTATGGTAATTTGTTACAGCAGCCATAGGAAACAAATATAGGTTTTGGTACCAGGAAGATGGGTGCTGCTATAACAAATACCTAAAAATGTGGAAGTGGCTTTGAAATTGGATAATGGGCAGAGGTTGGAAGAATTTTGAAGTACATCATAGAAAAATACTGGCCTTCCTTAAATAGACTGTAGGTAGAAATATGGACATTCAAATTACTCCTGGTGGGAATTTAAAAGAAAGTAAAGAGCATGGTAGAGAAAGCTTATATCATCTTAGAAAATACATATATCATCACAAACAGAACATTGCTAGAAATATAAAAGTTAAAGGCACAGATGGTGAAGACTCAAAAAGAAATGAGGAACATGTTATTGGAAATTTAAGATCAGTGGATATTTGCAATATAGTGGCAGAAAACACTACTGTTTTGTGGGAAGCAGAATTTGTAAATGATGAACTTGTATATTTAGCTGAGATTTCCAAGCAAGGTGTTCAAGATTTGGCCTGGTTTCTTCATGTTGCTTATTATAAATGTGAGAGAAAAGAAAAAAGAAGAACCAGTAAGCCAAAAGGAACAAGATGTAGGAAATCCTCAGGCTATCTAGATTTTGAAAGTTACTAAAATTAGGAGATTAACTGTTAGGGGTGTACTCTAGAGAGAAGGCCAAGAATGTGGCTGGACAACCTTTTGCTAGTGCTTAAGAGATTAGACCCGTGACTCATGGATCCCCTCAACCATCTCTGCAGCCACCAGGAGAGAAGATGGGATTATACAGAAAAAAACTGTGGAGGAGCCTCTTATCCAATGGCATATATCCCCATGACATACTTTGGCAACTCATAAGGTTTTTGAGAATGCTGTAATAGCATAAACACTGCTGGCTTTAGGACAAGTTTGTGGTGGTTTATTATAGTAGCCATTGGACATTAATATCTGGCATTTTGTGAAGACTTGCTATATGCCAATACTGCCTGCTGTAGTTTTTTTTTCTCCCTCTTTAATTCCTTTCCCCCCGCCTTCCACCCCTGACCTATGGATGTTGCCATCTCCCTTTTTTAAGAACTGGATCTCTGAAGGTGGGGCGTCTCCTCCCACATGCTTGTGGCGCGCACTCGGGGCCTGGCACACCCGGGATATGGTCCATGGCTCCACCTGGGTTGTGAACCCGGGACCTTCTGTGTGTAAAGCAGATGTGCTAACCACTACAGTAGGGAGCCATCCCCTGTAGTTTCTTATTTAGCGTAACATTACACCTGTGAGGTAGCATTATTGGTATCTCTACTGTTAAAGATTTTATATGTTAGTTATTTAACAGGGACTTAAGGATACTCACTTTTCCTTAAGTGCTTTACAAATATCAGTTTATTTAATATTGTTATCTTCATTTTATATATTGTTTATTCTCCCTCTTCAAAGAGGCAAATGGCCACCACAGCCTTTTACTTTTTTTAATTGATGAGTATTTTTATCCCATGATGCATGTGAGATGAATGTAATTCCATGATGCTTTTTACAACCTAGGTTTATATACCGAGTTCTTCAGGGATCCCTATTTCCGTCTCCAATTCTGAGGGCTAAGCACTTTGACAGACTGACTCCAGAGGAAAGGATTGAAGCCCTCAAGAAGTGGAGAGGGGCTGGAAAGATGGGTCAAGTGACATCTAAGTATGCTGAACACTCAGCTGCCAAGTCAGAAAGAAGACCCATGTCTGGCCCTTCTGATGTCTTTGCAATGATGTCAGCAACTTCCTGTGCTGTGGAGCAAGGAAACGTAACTATATGTGAAACTGTGTTAGACTCAGACTACTCTGAAACTAAGACCTCAGGAATGACTGGACCCTCAGGTTTAAAAAGCAGGATATCCTCTTTAGATTTGTAAGTATTCCTTCAGGTTTGGAAGAGAGACTTTGAAGAGGCACCTCTACCAGGCAAGAATAACTCGATTCTCCCTTAAAGGACATGAACATTTTACTGGGCTTGGAAAAGCCAATGAGGTAACCTTTATTGTATGTTTATAGATACATTTGTAAAAGAGGATAGAATTTGATCTGGACAGAGTTTGGGGAAGTTAAGTATATAATTCAGAATCAAATGCTTTTATGAAACTTTTTGGATTTTGTAAAAGCATTTTAATTGTCTTAGATATATAGACATTTTCAAGGGGATTCATTTGAGATGTAGTTATTTTACTGTGACATCTCAGCTTCCAGAGAAGTACTTTAAATGAGCAGACTCCAATCTGATTTTCTTTATTAAGAAAAAAAAGTAGTTTTAGATTGTTTAGTTAGGACTCTGAGAGATTTCAACATGGGAAAAAATGTTATAAATGGTTAATTTCCACAGAAAAAAAAAATTCCAAGAGCCTTTTAAACAACAGTGTACCTAAAATAGGATAATAATGGTACCATTTCAAATATAGTTAGTGATTATTAATAGCTTTTTATTTCCAATGGGAAGATGCCTTTGGTCTTCTGACCAAGGATGTTAGGCATACCACTCTGGCCATTCAAGTGCACTTCTGAGGTGGAGCTTTGGGAAGGGGCAGGGGGATGCCAGGGTTTCATCAAGTAAGGGGAACATGTTCCTCTCTCAGCTTCCAGTCAAAGGGATACCTTTCTTGAGGTCTGCCTCTGTGCACATGTTAATTAAGGAGCAAAGGCCATGGCTAAGGCAGACAGAATCAGCTGAGGCTATGGTCGGTTCCTTTGGCAATTTCCTGTGCTCTAAAACTGACAATAGCCTGATCAGAATGAGACAATCAATTTCAAAACAATCTTCAGGAGACCATTTGAGGGTTCATAGTTTTTACAATAACATGCAACTTTTCTGGTGTTGTAACTTCTAAAAATGAGATATTGTGAATTGAGATTAATACAGGTGGTTCTCAGGAAGACTCTATGATGTTCTTAGAAAAATTTGTTTAAGACATTTTAGGACCTGAATGTCTATAGCAGGTTAACTGCTGTTGCAAATCATGTGTGCTGGCTTTAGTTGGAACAAAACAAACTAGTTTATACCAAGTAAGGCCAGGTGCTATTATGAGATTATGTGTTCTTGTTGAGTTCTTTTAAAGTTCCTTATCTGTTCATGTGAAAATTATCAGCCACAGATCCCCCAGAATTTCCTTCATGAAATCTCCATGTCTATATCAAGGTTGTCTTAATGACTATTAAACTGTTCTCAGGGCTTAATCTTCTACTTGCTGCCTATTGTCCTGGTCTGCCATTTTTTGTAGGCTTCTGATATTGTTGCAAATAGCCTTTTATATAGACCCATTTTCAGAACTTTCAGAATCCCATGTGGCTAATGGAAGTGCTTTACACTTCCTTATGGGTGTTTTTTAAATAAATTGTTTAATAAATAGTGTGTACTGAAAAACTGTCTTCACTCCTGTAGATCCTCACTGAATCCAACTATAATTGGTACCAAAACTTAGAAGGAAAATCCCAAAATACAATTTTTAATAGAATATCATTGTGACTTTTTTCACATGTAGGAAATCAGTGGTGTCATCTCTGTCATCCTCTTAGCAGCTGACATTCATTCCCTGAGATCATCATCTTCTGATAGATATATTAACTAATATATAAAGGGTTAGAATCTAAGGATAAAAAAGAATGAGATAAAAGGTCTATAAACATAAGGTCATTCTCCAAAATGTGAAGTATCTGTACGTGTGAGTAAACGGAAGTCTTAAGTGTTCATGTTATGGGGCCACAGTCTCTCATCCACAATTCCAAAATCCCAGGAACTCTGAAAACTGAAAATTTTTTCATGAAGTGGGCACAAACTCTATGCACTAAACAGATGCAAAGCTATTTATATACTCAATATAATTTTCATATATTTTGCTACAAAAATTGCATTTTTTTGCTGGATGCTAAAGTGTATTTTTAATTTTTGAAAAATTCTAGGTTCTTAAACACATCTGGCCCTCGAGTGAAAGAGAACTGTGATCTGTATTGAGTCTAAAAAGGGTCTCATTTACAAGTGAATAACTCTTTTACACAAGTTACCCAAACTGATGTGATCTGTTGCATTTTGGTAGGCAGTATATTTCACCAAATTTTGGGGGGACCCAGCATTGTATTATTGCTTCTAGTAGGCAAAAGAAATTGACTGATACACATTTTAGGGGTATAATTTTGATTCAAAAGTCTATGAAAGAATTGAATCAGTTTCCCAAAATCTACTCTAGCCATTAAAGATCTTTACACTCTTACCAGGGCTAGAGTACTCAACAGTAATTTGAGACCATTAGTAACCTCTAATTTCAGACTAATCAAAGAATCATCTGTCATCTAAAATAAGAGCATGTTCCTGTGAGAGTAAGATATAAGGTAAATTTTGACTGGCAGGAAGCTGGGTGCCATCTACTACAGAGGGAGACAGTTTTCTAGGACTTGCTATCCATGCTCCATATCCATCAAAAACAAAGATTGTACCGTTTTATTTGTAGTAATGGTTATTTAAGCACAGTATGTACATTTCACTGAGCATAAGTTGAGCAGGGCTAAAAGTTGTTAACATTAAGTATATACCTACAACTATAACAAAACTGACATATTCTTAAACTTTCATACAGTTGTGATCAAAATTCAGTCGCTGGATTTTGCATTCTCAGTAGGTTTATACAAACTACAGAAGAGAATATAAATAACCTGAAAAGTATCAGAACAACTTTTTGAATTTCAAATATGTGGGCACATAAGAAAATAGTAGAAAAATACATGTAAAATTGCAGTCTCTAAGTGGAATGCTGAGGCAGTCCAGGTGCTGGTGGAGGTCAGTAGGAAATCCTACCTGCTCAAAGGCATTTGGATGTGGCAAAATGGATGGCCTGATTTAATCGGGTATATGTGAATATTTGTGTTTTGAAGCTTTTCAGTGTGGAAAAATACTTTAACCACTAGTTCAGAAATTGGTGTGCTTAAAGTGATCTAGTGCTTAAAGGTATCTTTAAAATTTTGTTTTATCTATGGGAGGAAATGGCAACACCAGAGAGTAAACATCTTTCAAGGAAAATTACAAAATGTTATGCAAAGTTTTCCTGTGCTTTGAGATACATTTCTGTACTTTTTTGGAATGGACACACACAGGAAAACTGGAAAATATTTAATTGGGTGTGGTGTGCAATTTAACTTTCTAAAGAATTGCATCTGTCCTGTCTAAAACAAGTTCTCCTTTGGTGAAGCTTAATCTCAAATTCATTGTCACATAGGCAGAACAAAATATTTCCTGTGAATATTTTCCTAGTTGCTGAAATCTCAAGGTGGCCAACTGATATACTGAACAAACCCCAGCTATAGGAAGGTTCTGTGGAGACTTTCATACCAAATTACAATCTTGATTTGAATTCAGAATGGGCAATCCTATGATGTCAAGTGCTAATACTGATGTCTAAAGAGCTTTGCTTTTAATATGTCCTGCTATTTCAGTTACCTATAAGGATGTTACTTGTCTTTTACTTCTGACCGTCTTTCATTAGTACACAGAATTTTGCAGACTTTAGAAGAGTAATAGTAAATAATTTAAGCATGTAAATTATCGACTTTTAATAAATCAAAAACAAGTCTCCAATGTTAATATTAAAAGTTGCCACTATGCTATTGTACTTAAGAAGCAAAAGCTGGCAAAGATTAGTCAACCTGGATCTCAATGTCCCTTTTGTGACTGGATAAGAGGGAACTTTATAACCTGTTACCTTAGCACCTTCATTATCCTAACTCTCTCCACAGTTGATAATTTTGTGCTAGTTGATGTTAGGCTGACAAAAGAACAATATATGCTTTGCTTCTTAAACAAAAACAAAATTTTCATTGAACTTAAGATAGAAATAAACTTGGGGGAAAAAACCTAAATCACATTAGACTAAAACAAACATGAAAATTTGCAGTGCACTCTTGAGCATCCTCATCCATGGAAAGTGCTTCTGTACAGTTCTCTGCAGGAAGCTCTCCACAGTCAAGAAGGCCACTTTCTTTGAGTGTCGCTGGCAAAGTTTCTGATCATCTTTGGATTTACTTTAGGAGAAAGGTATGAATGTATATTTGTCTCTCAATCCATTCAACAAAATATGACACATTGCTATAAACTCCAGGCCCCAAGACTTTGGAAAAACAGACAGAGCCCCATGAAGTCAGACCAAATAATGTCCACTGTCCCCCAGGCTGCTCACAAACAAGAGGTCCACCGCTGTCACCCTGTAATGAATAGCAGTGGACGTTAGTCACTAGTATTTCAGAGTCCTAATGGTGTCCATATTATCCTGAGGGTACAATAAAACCAAATCCAGCTTAACTTTTTGAAAAATTTCAACAAAGTGTTGTTATCAACCTATGGAGGAAACACTTTTCACTACGCAAATGGAACTTTCAAATGGACATTTTACACTCAATTTGAAAAGGATATAGTGATTTGGCAAAGGAGTATATTCTTTCTTTGAAATCAGAAGACATTTTTTAGGTATTTCCCATACTTATCAAAATATATATTTTTAAATTGTATCACTATTGGTTCTGTCATAATTTATTCTTTAAATTCGATCCATTTTACAAATGTAGAAAATACCAAAAACAGGATATTCAATTTTATTCCCACAAAGCAGTATAGAAAAATATTCCAAAGTCACTACTACTTTCAAGATTCTTGCTATGAAATGAATGCCTTAAGTAAAGCACACTCAGGGACCACTTACTGCATTTCTTTATAGTTTTTAGTACCACTTCAATTAGCATACTTGAATGGAAAACACCATATAAGAATTATTTGAAGTATTTTATAGGCTATATTTTATTTCACATGCACAGAGATTTTCATTCTTATGTAAATTTACGTGTTGCAATTTAGTATATTCAGTTCTTTTGCATACATATGACTTTATAGATGTTAATATTTGCTGCATTTGAAAAGATAAGAGTAGGTCAGAGACCTGTATTCTCCACTGCCTCAGAAGAGAATTGATACCCTAGAAAATAAGGAAGTATGTGAACTCATGGTGAGAATTTACGAGCATTCCTTGCCTTACAAGAGTTTCAAACTTGGAAGTATATCTATGGTCATTCCCACTTGGCAATGTTGGAGAATAAATAATCATGTTTATTGATGCTCTTCTAAATACTTTCCCTGTATTAGGTCATTTAGTCCTTATGAAATCCCTATGAGTTGATATTAACAATAATAATTATTATTATATCCATTTTGGAGATAATGAAACTGAAGCACAAGTTTATAACTTGTTCATTGGTAGAGCTAGGATTTAAACTCAGGCAGTCTGGCACCATGATTCCAACTCTATAACTACTGATCTATCTTGCTTCTTAGAAATGTTAGTGAATATGACTGCTGTTAAAGCAAAATTGAATTTCAATTTTGCTGTGTGCTTTTGCGAAAGTGGTGATCTTTATGTTCATAACTTACCACTGCCATAACCCTAAATAAAAAGCATAGACCTTGCAAGGGACTGAATACGTTGTTCTGCCCAAAAGCCTATGAATTTTTTAAAGCAAAATTTACTGGAAATATTTTTTTAGACATAACCCACACATTTTTCATCTCCCCTTATATAAAAGAAATGCGAAGATGCTGACTTATTTAGGTTGAGCTATTACACCAGAGAGTGATTTAAAATGGAACGTGTTTATGGGTCAGCTCTACATTTCCAGATCGGAAATTCAGCCAAATAATTATTTAGCATCTACTCTTTTCAAATACCATGCTAGAATCTGCACAGATGAAGAAGTCACTACTTTTGTTCCTAAAGACCAAAAGGCCACTGGGTAACAAGAATATCTTTACATGAAAGCAAAATCTAAGGGCTATAAATAAAGGCGTCTTCCAAGGAATGAGCGATTTCTTCTAGCTGGAGAAGAACAAGAGTTACTTCCTAAGATGTGGGTTAGAGATGTGCTTAGTGAGGCAGTAGACCTTTGTAAGGTAGAAAACAGAGGTGAAGAAGCAGCGATTAAAAACGAAAGGGAGAACACAGCTGAGACACAATTTGGTCTGTCTTTTTGGTCCTATTTCCCTCTTAGCACTATTGGGCTTTAGGCCACAGCTTATGTTTCACTCCAGCATTTATCCCTATGATTTTTAGGCCTTAACAGAGGTGCCCATAGCTTTCAGTGTGTTCCAATAATAAGGAAAATAATGAGAGATTCCGATGAACAGTCTTGCTCCAGATCTAGTAAAAAGTAGCTTTTGTTTGTTTTATGTTTTACTGTTTTCTACCTGGGGTTGTGTTAGAGAACCTCTGGTATGCATTTGAGATATCCACAGCACTGAATTCCTACTGCTGTAGAAGCTGGCATGACTTGGTTCCCATGAGACCTCATAATATGAATATGCCTGTGCCTGTGTTGTGCACAGCCTTCGATTTGCTTTCAAGAAGAAAATTTTCTTCTTGTCCCACCCTTAGCAATTACCAAGAGATAAAGAGACACTACTTTTTGATAGAACACCAAGACATTCTGGGGACAGGGAGAAATGTGTTCACATTAATCGTTGCTAGTAGGATAGTGTAGTGACCCAAAATGTGGGTCCTGAAGCCAGACTTCCTGGGTTCATATCCTCACTCTACCTTCTTCATGCTGGGTGATATGGGGTAGATTACTCAACTTCTCTGTTCCCTTCTTTTCTTGATCTGTAAACTGGGAAAAACAATGGTACTGCCGCAAGGAGTGAGTGTAAGGATTAAATGAGTAATTATACAGCATTTGGAAGAGATCCTGCAACATAGTTAGCACCGACTGATAGATGTTAACATTTGTATAATTACTATTCATTGAGTGTATGTGTCATACATCACACACAGGTATGTGAGAGATAGGGGTTTCATATCTATTAACTTACTCTTTGAAACACCCTGCAAATTAGAATCAGCCCCATTTTACTCTTGAGAAAACTTTCTAGAGAGGTTAGACAACTTCGACAGGTCACTTTGTTCATACTAGCAGAGATAGGATACAACACAGATACAACCACACCATGCTGCCTCCCAAAACACTTTTTTTTTTGGCTTGGAAAATGAAACCTGGACCTCTTGCATGGAATGCAGGGATTCCTCTACCACTGCTCACCTCAGCTGAATAATTTGTGGTCACAAGGCGAAAGGGAAGATGGTCTCAGAGAAACTCAGGGAGCCATCCATCTGCCTCCCTCTTTCTCCTGACAACTGTCTAAGGAATCACCACTAGGCCATTTCCAATCCCCTGATTTGCCCACTCTGAAGACAAGCAAAGTGTTTTATTAGGTTAGTGGTAAAACATTGTTGCATCTCTTCTTCAATTCTATAACGTTGGCGGGAGGGGGTGATTCGATCTACTCCAAAGCAGTGAAATGACAGTGCTTCCTAGCAGTGAAGTATAATAAGTGCCGTCCCTACTATGTCATAAGCTTCTTTAAGTGCTTATCTTTTTTTCCTTTCCTGGAAGCCAGACCAGTATACAATTCAATGAATTTTTAAGTAAAAATAAAATGCTTCCCTGAATGGCTAAATTAGCACAGTCTATGAATTGTTGTGACCAGGAATCCTGAGCATCTAAAGATCTTGTTCAGTGACATTTGAAGACATGCCTACAATTAAGTGCAGGCCTAAACTATGTCAATGTGACCACATGCTGAGATGGAGATAGCTCTGTCACACACCTGGGAAGCTGGGATTGTGTGTGTTTTAATGCCATCACCCTGACAAAGGAAACATTTTTTGGTGTTCTCCTCCTTCCTGGGGCAGCCTGGTTGGAGCCATGATTACCACCTGCTCCTCTTAGGTATGCATTTGTCTTAGCCACTAAAATGGTCCAATGACATGGACCAGAACAATGGTGTTCTCCTCCTGTTGCTGGTCTAGGTGCTGTTCCTCTTGCAGTGGATGAGAAAGCCGAAGGCAACCTGAGCGAAGAGCATGGAGGTAGTGAGGCGGGTTGCTTGGGGACTGGATGAAGGAAGCCACACTGTGAACACTGGTAACAAATAATTTTTAAAAAATATTCCCGAAGGGCCACACATGCATAAAAATGAGTTTATGTGGACCCATTGAAGTTACTGCTGAACTGAATTGCTTGGGTAACCAGGAAGTAACTTACCATGCACGAGTCAACTGTGCCAGACTCGTAGCCAGCACATATCATCCGGGTGGTGATGGTCTTCATGTCAAAGTAGGACTGACACTGCGCCAGAGAAATAACGCGGACTTCCCCCTCTTGCAGCTTAAAAGGCACTGGATTTTTTAAAAAGAAGAAAAAATCAATGCGTAAAAGGCCTAGATGACTCAAAAATTAGGCTAGCCATATATAAAACGATTATATTTTTACACCCCCAAAAACATATACTTTATTCCAAATGTCATTTCAAAGACAAGGCTTGTTTGGATTCAGAATTTTTCAATTAGGAGTATTAAGAGCAATCATCTAGTCAAACCCCTTTTTTTTTTATTGAGAAAACTGAGGCACAGAGTGGTTAAGTAACTTGGTTAGGTAACTTGGCTCATCTGTCTCCCTCTTATTATATATGCTGTAATAAAAACAATAGTCACTGCGATAAAATGAAAAATGATAAGTCCACAACTCGGCCCCAGATAGGAGGCTGCCAGCTCAGTGTCAGCTCAGCACATCAGCCCTACTCTGCTACTGGTCTCAACATCTGTTCACTGTGACAGAGGGAGGGCTGCCCTGTCCTGCCTCACCATGTGCTATTATAGCCATTAGTTGAGGTAAGAACCTTTAATTCTAAAATATATGACAGAGATATTGAAATGAATAAGGCCATTCTTTAGTGTCAGCAGAGAGAATATGTGAATTCCAATTTGCTTCAAAGTTCTTGCAGAATAATAATGGATTTCTGAAAGCATGAAATTTTTGTCATTTCACCATTCTACAAAATTATACACACTGTTCTTTTTTATAGTGATGGTGGAGCAGTGCATATGTATAGGGTAATTTACTGGAAGAAAGAATCATGTTTGGAAAAATCAATGTGATGCAGACAGTGAGTTTTATGAGTTGTCAAAAGAATGACATGTGTTTTTGCTGACGTGTTTAGTACTAGCACTTCCATTTAGCATTCTCTGAGCCTACCGTCTTTAATCTTTACAATAATCCTGTGAGTTAGACAGTTGCTATTATTTTGTCTACTGTATAGAAAGCTAGAAAGTGGTGCAATCAGGGTCAATCAGATCTTTTTCACTGAATTCAGACCCTTGCTCTTTATGCTATACTATATATGTGGTTTGTGAGATATTTACATTATTGCTCTGAATTTGATGTGGATATTGTGAGAACAATGAAAGTAGAGGCAACGAAAAGTATATACTGCTCTTATCTCATGTCACAGTACTAATTATAGCTTTTAAAAGCCAAGATGTGCAGGAATGGTGTTATATACCTTCGAAGTTCTTACATGGGAGTTTTTCAGAAGTCATTGACTTCTATTGAATTTTTTTTTCTGTCCTTAATTGATCATATGAAAATAAACTCAACTTAGCTCAAAATTTATCTGATTACATTAAAAAAAAAAACCTGTCCTTCAAACTGGCAGTTGTTAAGGTAGATAACAAACAAGACACCAACGTGCATCACCATTCCTGAGAGCCATGGCAGTGCCCGTGATACAATCGGAGTGGCCGGGAATTACCCTTAAAGAAAAATGTCTCCTTGTTTAAATTCCTACTTTAAACTTTTAATAAGCTAAGCAAAATGAAAGAGTCCATTCTGGGGGCTGGGAGTAAGTACTGCAAATTTTTAAATTTCTATGTTTTGTATGTTTAAATCATCTAGGGAGCCAAACAATTTGAATCACTTTAAATAGGCAAATAGCAAATTGGTTTTCTTTCTGGAATTTACAGGTTGTGTTAAAGATGTTGACAAGACTAAATCATAATGCAGAACTGGAAATGTGACTGTGCAGCCTTACTGCAGGAATGCGACTGACTAACCGCTAGATAGAGGCTCCGAGTGCCTTTGCCTGCAGATAGTGCAAAACATCAATGGAGACAGTCCAAGCAGGGATGACTGACAGTTCTCATCCTACACAGCAGCTCTAAAACACTGGTAGTGGATCCTTGGAGAAAGATTCTGAGGTGTGGGAAAGATTTTTGAGATCGCATCTGAGCTTGGCAGGTTAAGTGCCATGATAAAGTATGAACATCAACAATTTGCATGGAAGGGAGACTGTGATACACATGCCTAGTATTTACCATTTGCGGCTATACTTTTAGAAGTGAAAATGAGAAGTCATTGCCAAAAGCTAGGAAATAACCCAGTATTTTTAGTAACAAGCTGAAAGCAAGTGCTGCTGATGATCCTGGCTTACTTTTGTGGCCCATGTGCCCCCAGCCTGTGATGTAGCAGTATGTATCAGGTTCTAATGACTGCAGCATGCTGGGTAAGCAGACTGGCCGGACGTAGCTAGTTTCGCTGATGTCTTCTCCTAACTCCACTATGCTGATGTCATAGTCCACCACTGCTCGACTGTAGCGAGGGTGCAGGATGATGGTTTTCACGAGGCGTGTCTGCATGTATGATGATGGGTGGTCAAGATTGTTGATGCCAAACACCACTTTCCAAGCAGCAGCAGTCTCTCTCCTAAAATAATAATTCAAGAGCTGTTGGCATCTTAAACTCTCTAGAGAGAAACTTCAGCTACTTACGTATCTCAGATGTATTATAGCAGTAGCAGGCAGGGGGATTTATACAGAATCAAGCACAACAGCTCTGGACACAATAACCATTCACTTTGATTTGCAATTTGTCATACTCAACTCTAGTTTTAGACATGAAAATGTCACATTTTCTTTTCTTTTCTTCTTTAAATCTCCACACTGGGACACACTAGGTACCTGGAAAGGGCAGGTGGACAGTCGAGTGGCCAGGACGCGTCCCACTTCTGTGCCCTTGATGCCGACCCCACCCCACGTTCTCCTGGGGGAAGCAGAAACCTCTGTGCTGCGACCATGACGCCCCACCCCTCCCCCACGCCAGCCACACTCACCCGATCCCGTGAAAATGGAACATTTTCACTTCATTCAGTTAGCCAAGTTTAGAGATTTTCTATTTACATCTTTTCATGAGCGCACAAAATTTCCCTTCCTTTCACCTTTTGTGATTTTGCTTCAATATCTTATATTTAATATTTCTCCTTTTAGGAAAAGAAAATTAATATTTATAACACCTGTGATAGAAATCACTCTATTTTGCAAGTCTTACTCCAGAAATAGTATGGCTAAGTGGAGATCTGGAGGTAGTTTAAAGGTTATCAAATTTGTAATAAATATCACACAACGGCATCACCGTTCTATAAATCTTATGAACCTCTTACTTTTAATATTATGCTCTGCCCTTGGTGTTTCTAAAGAAGTTTCTGTAACACACACAGTGAATAGACTTTAGAATAGGGTGACAACAAAGTAAATGGACAAAGGGGCTGGATGTACATCAATAAGTAGAATGTATCACACCAGGAGCCCTGCCTACCTGGAGGGTCATCTGTCTCTCAGCTCCTGCTGATTGCTGTCATGTTGGAATGCCCAGCAACCTGCCCTTCTGGCTGTTCAAAGGAAGCCAAAGTTCTGGATTATATGTAAAATATCCACAGTTTTAAATGCTGGCTAAAAATTTTAAAATGTATTCAAGCAAAATAGGTTAGCAGGCTAGATCTTTCATTAGTGTAAGATCTCTACTTTTCGAGTTTATAAAATATTTCTATTCACATTATTTCAAATGGTCTTCTTGCCAACCATGAGATGTAAATAGGAATTCTTATTCCATTTTATTAATGAGAAAGCAGTGACTTGGAGCAAATGAGTGACTCACCTAAAGGCACCAAGATACTAAGTGATGGTAACAGACCAGAATGCTGGTCCTTTAAATCCCTTTCTTCTAAACTTCTTTGAAACAAAGAGAAGGCTCCACAGGCATCAACATAGGAATCAGGTGCTAACCACAGAAGGTAAAGAAAGCACTTAGGATGGGTAGAGACTGACTAGTGACAATAGGATGGCAGCTTACAAGAACACATCTCCCAGATGTGATGCCGAGCTAGCCATCAGTGATGAAATTACAGAAATTGAACAATTCTATTATCCCAGGGTCTAAAAAAGCAAGAGAATAGGATAGTCAGATACATATCTTAGACTGTCAAGAATCAGATTTCGGACTGTTTTGAAAAAAAGACAGATATGATCATGTGTCCTGAGACATATAAAGCAAGTACAGCTCAACAGAGATGGGAGAGTTTAAGTGCCAGATTCTGATGCTTCCCTCACAAATGACTGCAGTAAAAAAAATGAAGAATCAGCTAAAAAGTAAATGTGACTACATAAGGATCCCAGAGCTTTGAAACAGGGAAGTCTATCAGAAAAGAGTGGCATGGAACCATAGCAATTGTCAAAGTCTTAGTCATAGAGTGAGCAGAAGTTTGCTTAAAAAGTAGGAAAAATAAAAATAGCTTCTCAGCAAAATAATGTATAAAAACATGAAAAGAGGAAAATTTTTATCTGTGGCAAGTAATATTAGTAGATAACTAAGACAAAGCAGAACTTTGTAAAATTTCCTTTACTTCCCATTTCTCCATTCAAGGAGAATGATCTTTGAACAAAATCCAGAAGATTCATTTTCCAAGTGTTTAATGCTTTGAAATGTTGAACTCATGTGTGGTCTAAGATATGAGAGGAGACAGTGAGAGATCACTGACCTTCTGTGGATGAATTAACATTTCTAGTTCCAGATAAATTATAGACCTAGCTACCAAAAGAACTACAGATGTGATTACTAAGAAACACTGAGAAGGAGCTGTTTAGTTAGTTAGCAAATATTTATTGAGTGGCTGTTATGTGTCATGCTAAAAGAAATAAAAACACAGGGCTGAGGAAGACAGAGCTCATGCCCTTATAGAGCTTTCATTCTACTGGGCTAGAATGAGTGTGTGTGTGTGTGTGTGTGTGTGTGTGTGTGTGTGTGTGTGTGTGTGTATTACCTTGAGCACTCTGAAGTGATTGATGGAAGGTCACTTTTGCTAAGATGGGTAGGTAAGGCCTTTAACAAAAGTGAGACTTGAATGATGGGAAGGAGGCAATTTTGTAACTCCACTAAAGTGTTCTAAACTGCAGAAGCAGCAAGTTCAAAGGTGATGAGGTAGTAATGAACATGGAGGATTTCAGGGACAGAAAGGAGGCTAGATGTTTGGAGCCCAGTGATTGATGGGAGAATAGAGGAAGGGACAGTCAAAGAAGTAGGACTAAATCTTAAAAGGCTATGATGAGAAGGTTTTATTTTTGTTATAATGAAAAGCCTTTATAAAGTTTTAAGCAGAGGGAGTAACATGATCAGATTTTAGAAAGAATACTATCTCACTATGTAAACAAAAGACATTAAAGAAACAAGAGTAGTCAAAAGAACAAACAGGAAACTGTTTTAATAGTTTTTATGAATTGGTTTGTCACATGTTGAAGTCCTAACCCCTAGTACGTCTGAATATGATCTTATTTGGAGAAAAGGTCTTTATAGAGGTAACCAAAACTAAAATGAGGTTGTTAGGATGGGCCCTAAGCCAATATGACTGATGTCCTTGTAAAAGGAGAAATTTGAAGACAGACATACACACAAAGAGAATGCTATGTGAAGATGAAGGCAGAGATCAGAGTGATGCTTCTACAGGTCAAGGGATGCTAAAGATTGACAGTAAACCACCAGAATCTAGGTGAGATGCATTGTCATTAACAGCCCTCAGAAGGAACCAGCTCCACCAATACCTTGTTCTTTAGCTTCTAGCCTCCAGAACTATAAAACCAATAGCTTCTGTTGGTCAAGCTACCCAGCATGTGGTACTTTATTATGGCAGTCCTAGGAAGTTAATATAATAATGAAGACTTGATATGGTATTGGCTTGGACTAGAATGATAGCATGAAAATGCTGAGAGGGGTTTGGGTCAGAACAATATTTTGGAAGATCCTACAGAATTTACTGCTAAAGTAAATGTAAGAAAAATTAAGGATGATTCCTAAGTTTGATATATTAGCAAACCAGTGGATAATGATACCTTTTACTGAGATGGGAAAATTTGGAACCACACAGTTATTTGATCAGTGGAAGAGGTAAGGAATCAAGTTATGTTTTGACCATGTAAATGGTCAAATGTTTATTGCACATTCAAATGGACATCTCATCTAAATAGTTAAATAAATATGTGTAAAGTTGGTGGTTGCTGGTGGTGGTGGTTGGGGAAAAATCTGGTCTGGGCTAGAGATAGAAATTTGGAAGCCATGAATAAGTATTTGATATTTATATCTGATATCCAAATATGATATTCATCAATACTTGATATTCATATTTGTTCAAATATGAACAAGTATTTGAAACCATGTTTTAGTATATAGATAAGAAAGCCAAGAATTGGACCCATGTCTTAGTCAACTTATGCTGCTATAACAAATTACTATAGCCTGGGTGTCTTAAACCACAAAGACTTGTCACAATTCTGAAGTCTGGAAGGCCTAGATCAGGGTGCTAGCATGGTCAGGTTCTGGTTTAGAGATGGCTGGTTTTTTGGTGTATCTTTATAAGGCAGAGGGGGCGGAGAGAGAGATAGAGAGGGTAAGGGGGGAGGGAGATGGGAAGGGAGCAGGGAAAGGAAAGAGAGAGCAAGCACTAACTTTCTTATAGGGACTCTGATTCCATCATGCAGGTTCTTCTCTCATGTCTAATTACCCAGTTCCAAACACCATCCTACTTGAGGTTAGAGTTTCAACATATGAATGGGGGGTGGACACAAACCTGCAGTCTATCACAACTCTGGAGCACTAAAACATTCAGTGACCTAAAAAAGGAGGAAAAGGAGAAATAAAAGGGAAGGCTGCAAAATAAGAGGAAAACAAATTTTTTTTTTTTTGTTACTCTAAAAGAAATGTGAAAAAAAGTATTTCAAGAAGGATGTAGTGACAATATACTGGGGATAGTTCCAGTGAGCTGGAAATGAAAATTTACCTTTGGATTTGACAAAATAGAAGTAGTTAAAGACTTTGATAAATACCATTTCTGTAGTGACCTTGATGAGAGCCCAGCTGGAGTAGGTTGAGGAGAAAATGAGAAGTGGAAAAGTGAAGACAGTGACTGTAGAAAACTTTTAGGAGTTCGACTGTGAATAGTAGTCAAATGGAGCAATAGTGGAAGAAGGCTGTGAAGTCAAGAGAAGGGGCATTAAATTAGTGACATTATAGCATGTTTGCTGAAGGTAATGATCCAGCAAAAAGGGGGAAAATGATGATGCAAAATTGAAATGATGATTTTAGGAATAAAGTCATTGAAAAGATGAGAGGGGATATGATTGTTCTTAGATAGGATCAGAAATAACATCTTCTACAGTGACTCAAGAGGAAGTAAGGAATGTGATCATAGATACGAGTAATTTGTCAGAATTGGGGATGAGATAAGGTGAAAGATATTATGGTGCCTGTTTTCTCCGTGAAGAATAAGGTGAAATCAATGGAGAGTGAAAGAGATCAGGGGAGAGGGGAAAAGATGTCAAACAGCTATCTCTGAGGGTAGAAAAGTGACTTTGCTACAGAAATATATTGGAAATGTACCATATTGTTAGATGTTCATTTAAGATTCATGATCATACATTTGACATGAGCTCAGTTAGCAGACAAGTTATTCTTCAGAAGTGGTCAGCTGTTCAGATACAGGTGCAGAGCAAGACTAGAAGAAAGAGTAACTACAAAGATTGAAAGGAGAAGAGGTCCCAGTTTCTGCAAGCCTCAGAAACTATGGGAATTTGCCCACAGTTAAGACCAACAGCTGTCCACACTCTAGACCCAGACCTTTTGCACTAGAGAGGGGAGAAAGACAGAGAACACTTCCATAGGGGACAGAAGAGAGGGGGCATGGAGTCAGGTCGGAATCATCAAGGACTTTTTACAACCACATTTGCTACCTCTCTAGTGATGCTGAAAAACAGCACCCCAGGGGAGGTATGGATCTAAAGTTGAGAATTCCCTTTCAGTGGACATTATTACTGATGAGAATGGATCAAATCCCTCAAATCGATGGAATGATAAAACAAATTGTGAATGACTGCCATAGCTCGTAAGCACCTAGAAGATAAAGATGTAATCATAAAGACGCAACATGGGCTCAATAATGAAAAGTCAGACCAAACCTCTCATGTCCTTTTCCGAGTGTGTTAAAAGACTTAGAGCAAGACAGGTGAGTGAGCACAATGATTTTGTTCTGTGAAGAATGAGAGAGAAAACTGTCCAGAATTAAGTGAAAAGATTTTTGAGTAATATTAAAGATCCAAGCGATGGCACCAATCAGCATTTTGGGTAATATTCTCTCTCAGTTCTGAAGAGCATGAATATGCAGTTAGAAAATGTGGTATTCACATCGACTCTTTGTTGGAGGTCTGTCTGATATGTATGGTAGAAAGGTCTAGGAACAAAGAAGTTGAAGGTCCCAGTGAGAGGACTGAAGTGACAAGGCCAAAGCACTAAGTTAGCTGGAGGAAGAGAGGAGACCGATGGACTGAGATAATAGGGGGAGAAGTGTAGACAGGTAACCAAAGTCTTGATAGAGTGAAGTCTGTGGTAGAAATCAAGGTAAGCATGCTCTGGTAGGGTTAGGGATTACAGTCATAAAGTAGGATGATAGTTTTTCATACAGGTTCCCTGGAGAGAAATTACTACTTGTGTGCCAGCCTAGGAAGTTCATCCTTCAGTCTTTCAAAGGTGGGAGAAGGCAGGGAAATTGCTCGTTATATTGCCCCTGAACGTTAGTCTTTCTTACTTAGAACTGTTGACGTTGAATTGTTATTAAGGCATGTAGGACTTGATCAGCTTAGTATCTTGTTTTTCATTTTCATTTGGGATTTTTAAATACCTCTCTATGGAAGAGCAAAACAAATTTGTCTTTTTCCATCAATATAATTAAAAGAGACAGGCTCAAGAAGAACTACACTGGGCTTTGCCAAAGTGTGGGATCAAGATATAAAGTAAATCCCATTAATTGTAGAAATTCATAGCTCCAGCAGAGAGTAAGGCTTATAATTTAGAAGTTCTCAAAAGCTTGAAGGGCCACTGGAGAGACTGTAAAACAGTATCAGAGCTATTAACACACATTCAGATGGAGGCTTATTTGAAGCTGGGCAAATTCTAGTTGCTTATGGATAGGCCAGGTCCCTCTTGACAGTTCTGCTAAGTTTAGTGTTCCATGAAATTTCACTAAGCCCTTTGATATTGTATCCATTTCCTTAATTATAAACACATATTTCTCCTCTATTGCAAGGTTTCTTCTTAACTTCACGGATCTGTCAGTGAAAAAGGAAACTTGGATATCACATAAGGAAATGACAAAAGTAGCATATATTACTTTTTAATAAAATTATTACAAATAAATCAAATAAATTGGATTAACTAGCAGGTAAAGAATGTTGTTCCCTTAAAGAACTGTTGAATTCATTTAGGTAATCATTTTTTGATGAATGTTCTCTTGCTGGTGTAATCTTCTGCTTATCATGAAGTTTTAAATAAGAACTGGAAAAGACATCTGGAAATATCGGGCCCCTTCTGAAGCAATAACATTGCAGTGTATTTCCTGACATACTACACAGACTCTTCAAATAATTTTAGGTCTTACCCACTAAATGTTCTCAAGGGAAGGTACTGATTTGATTTTTTTATTCCCCCCCCACCAAAAGCAATCAAATAACTGGACATACACATTTACATTTTATAGTCACTTATCACATTATATTCTATTATTTGTCAAAATGTCCTCACTAGGTTAGCACTCCAAGGAAGGAAACATGTATTCACCTTTGTAACCTCATGTGGAACTAAATATATGTGATAGGACTCTATCCTGCAGAAACTAGAGGGAGAGTATCTTTGTATAAGAAGACATATTTCAGTACTGTTAAAATGGTAGCAGATTAGAACTAACCTGAATGTCCATCAACTGGAGAATAATACAAAAAGTTTTAGTAAATCTACATTATGGAATACCATTTAGATGGGAAAAAGAATGAGCTAGAACTACATCAACTGACCTAGAGGGATATCTATGATATACTGCTACATGAGAAAAGCAAATTACAAACAAAATTATAGCGTGATTCTAAATTTTAAGTAAACAGTGACACCTTCAGAAATATTTATTTATTTATTTATTTATTTATTTATTTATTTATTTATTTATTTATTTATTTATTTATAGCTGTGGAGGAACATTCACCAGGCTGTAACAGGGTATGTGTGAGGATAATTAGAAAGTAGAATGTGACAGGAGATAGATACAGTGCTAACAAAATGCGAAAATACTCACACCATAATGCTAAAGGAAAAGGTAGATGCATAATTTTAGTAATAATTTTTAAAAAGAAAAGTTGACTTTTATCAAGGTCTTACTGATACCATGCATGGTTCTCAAGGCTTTACACAGACTATCTCACTAAATGCCAGAACCAACCCTGTGAGGCAGAAACTGTTATTTTCTTCATTTCACAGATGAGAAAACTGTGACCCAGAGAAGTTAACAAATTGACCCATGGTCACACAGTACATGGCAAAGCTGAGAAAAAATAATAATAGACAAATAGGCCAAAAAAAAAATTAAATTTTTTCTTAGAAATTAACCTCATCTAATGAAAATAATCAATTTAATTAGGTGCTAGAACTGTGAGTTGTTCTGTTTTAATTTTTTCTATTATTTAATATTACTTTTTAATAAAATTATTACAAATAAAGCAAATAAAATAGGTGATATGGTGTTTTTATTTGTTTGTTTTATGAAAATGTCCTCAAGTCCTTTGACACTCCTCTCACTGGGGGGAGTTTTGTGCTTCTTTCCTATAGATCTGGGTGGAGCTTGTGAGGGCTCTGACCAACCACACAGTAGAAGCAGTATTTTGTCTTTGGAGACTGAGTCACAAAATGACACAGCTTCATTCTGTCTACCTTTCGAGGGAGCTGGCTCTGAGAGATGTCAGCCAACATCCTGTGAATCCCATATGGAGGGGAACCATAAGGCCCCAGGCAATACTGACTGCCAGACTTTTTGTGGTTGCAGCCCCCCTAGCCTTAGAATCTTCTAGCTAAGGCCCAAACATCCCCGAGCAGTGACAACTGTCCAGATGTCTGACTCCAAGAATATTCTGTTTTTGTTTATTTATTGTTGTTATTGTTTGGTTTAGGGTTTTTTTGCTCCTAAACTACACAACAGATAGTCAGAACATATGAAGACATTCTGTAGTGACGTTTGTCAATTTAGGGTAGGTCTCCTGTTGGTCTTATTTTTCCATTCCTTTTAAGCATATTGTGATGGTTCATTTTATGTGCCAACATGACTGGGCTGTGGTGCCAAAATATTTTATCAAACGTTATTCTGGATTCTTCTGTGAAGGTGTGTTTTGGGTAAAATTAACATTTAAATCAGTGGACTTGGAGTAAAGCAGATTACCCTCCCTAAAGTGAATGGGCCTCACCCAATAAATTGGAGACCTTAATAAAACAAAGACAGACCTCCCATGAACAAGGAATTCAACTAGCTAACTGCCTTTGGACTTGAACTGAAACTCTACCCATCTCCTGGCCTAGCCCGCTAGATTTTGGATTCACCAAGCTACCTCAATCATGTGAGTCAATTCCTTAACATAAGTTTCTCTCTTTTTCTCTCTATCATTGGCCTGTTTCTCTAGAGAACCCTGACTAGTACACATATTGTACTTTTAATTCTGCTTCCCAAACTCCTTGTCAGGTCCTCCAGTATCCTAACCTCACTGTAGTATTCAAGCAAATCATCTCGTTTAACTTAAGATATATTTAATATCTATAACAGGACTAGAAAAAAGCTAATGCTGGCTGGCAAGTTAACCTGTTAAACTCCTTTCTCTTCCTCCTTCTTTAGGACATAAATCACAAGCAAGTTACAACCATTGCCAATAAATGAGCAGCATATATATGTAGGCTGACGATACTGAGGGTAGAAAAAATGTGAGTAGATAAAGGCCTAGGAATTAGAACAGTGGCTTTTGCAATGAACTGGCTTCATATAACTACATGTGCCCTAAGAATGCCCAAGTGACAAAATGATAAAATCCAGGCAAAGCAAAAAAGAAAAGGTGCAGCTCACCCCTCGAAGCAGTGGGCGACGGTCAGAACCCACTTCTTGGCAATGAGGACACAGCCACAGATGTGCCCACTGGGCTCACTCTGCAGGGAACACTGCCAGGGCCACCTTCCAGGGCGACTTGTCCGACCTCCAAGGATCCTCTTGTTCATTCGGGCGGCAGGGCGGCGTCCACATTCTACCAAGGAGCAGGAAAGACTGTGACTCACCGCCAAATCCCTCTAGATGACTGGTTCTTTGCTGTCATGTGCAGCAGTCATATTTTTTTCCCCCTGAGCCAATTCAGTTCATATTCCATTGCTACACCATTCATCCTCTCACCTTGTTTAGTGCACAGAAGAGAAATCTTACTTCTGCTGTGACAGGACTGCCTAGATTTGGAAACATAAAATGATATAATATTAAGTTATATGGCTATTGTTCACTTCAAATACTATCAATGAAAAGCAAGACATAGGTTCAACTCTTATGTAAGGTCACATTCTTTGAGTAACAATTATACTTAAGTGAAAAAATTCTCAAGGCAGGGTCATTGTCAGATATCACCTCAGGGGTGGAGGTAATTTTTTTACATCTTTATTTTAAAAAGATTTTTATCAGAATATAGCTTACATACAAAATTATATTAGTTTCAGGTATATACCATGTTTTTTTTTTAGTTTATTTAATATCATCAAAATATAATTTCAAACTTATAGGAAGAGAAACTATTATTAGCAAAGTTTCCCACATCATCTTGGCTGATGGCACCATCCAAAATATTAACTCAAACCATGATTTTCAAAGCAGAGAGAAGAAAGGGAAGGGAATTGGGCTGCTTCATAGAATCTGCTTCATAGAAGGACATGTCAGATTTTAGTGCTTATAGAAAGGACATGTGTTAGAAAAAAAAAAGTTAAGAAATAGTTTGAAAGAAATAAAATGTTACTTAAAAAAAGTTAGAGAACAGATAAAGGAACTGAATACTTGCACTGGAAAAGAATATTGCCAAGATTTGATATTAAAATGTGGTTCTATGATTACTGGACAGAAAGAAGGGGAATTACATTTATTTCATGTAACTCTAGATGGTAGAATCAGAACCAGCAGGTAGAATTTATAGGAAGTGTGGGTTCAAGAGAGGAAAAGCTTTCTAAAAATGGGAGTTAACTTTTGAAGGCAAGAACATGAATCATGTTCAAGTATCTATCAATGAATTCAATTTAGGGTATATCAAGTTTTAATCACAAAGTTCTCTTCCAACTATGAAGCATTTATTCACAGTGTAACTATTTAAAAGACAAAACACTTGAGACTGTCAAAAATACTGTGATGTGCTTAGAATCCTAGACTTCTCAGGAAAAAAAAATGTATATATACATGTATATACATATATATTCATCTCTATGTCACTTACACATTCCTTTTTGAAGATTTACTGTATTTTTATTTCTTGCTAAATTTGCATAGGGATTTGTGTAATTATTTGTATACAAGAAATTATATAATACCAAAAAAAAAGCACATTCATTTTTCCCTGCTCATGACCTTAAGTTATATTTTTTCCTTTCTCTCTCCCATCTTTGTAGCATTTCCAAATACCTGAAATTCATTTTATTTCCTAGCTTATCATCTTTCTGTCCATCTATACAATGTATATCCCTTGAGACCAAGGCTCTTGTCATCCTCATTCACTTCTATTTCCCCTCAGAGCTTAGCACTGAACCTGGCATTGAAGAGAAACTCATTAATTAGTTGTTATGTGTTAGATCAAAAATCATAGCTTATAGGACTAAGAAAAGACACCAAAGACTATCCATCTCAACTTTTTATTTTATAAAAATATATGGTTATATAAGATAACATATCTTTTAGTAAGCCAGGACTATAACCAGTTCTATGAACTCTCAGTTTAGAATGAGTTACTTTGTTTATTTATGTGTGTATTTGACCTGAAAGGGCTTTTCTGGCATTCCCAGTTTGGGGAAACAAATCATTCTTTTGAAAGATTCAGGTCATTGATTTGAAGGAAGTACTTCACTTGACAAATATTCAGAAATTTAGTTGCATAGTTTGGTCTATGGGGAAAATGTCAAGACATTCTAAAGAAAAATGGCCCACCTTTAGTTTTCTTCTTTGGACTTCTTAAAAAATGGCTTTTCTAGCATGCATTAAAAGCTTTGGAGATAAACCTTGTTTGAGTTGAAAGGCTATCATTTACTACCTGTGAGCTGTGAGTTTTGAGCAAGTTATCTAAATATTCTACAGCTATGTCTCTATAAGGTAATAAACACTAAATAACTGTTCATTCCCTCAATTTCTCTTTCTCCTACACCCCTCCCATAGACAAGGGAAGTAGCTCTGGTTAAGATGCTATGATATTTTAGGGGAAATTTTTTTAGATGTGTACTTTCAAGGCTACTTAATTATAATTTCATTTTGTGTTCATTTTTTTTCTTTTTGGGTTTTATCAGTTGTCATTAGCTCATTTCCCTCTGTTAACTAGTTACATGTAGCCTCTGTAGAAAGAGCAGACATGAGAATTTATTTCAAAAAAGATGTGAAAAAAACTCGGAGATTAGAACGCAAGTTCCTCCTCCTTCACCATGATAGTTTCTGTAATCATCATTAAAGAAAAACATAATTAGCCAAGAGAAGAAAAACTATGTCTAGAAGGAAGAAATAAAGCCAAACAATGTTGAAATATAGAGGCCAGTAGCCATTCTACGGAAGCTCTTTATTGATGTGAAAAATTTGGATTATCTTAAATTAGAAAGCAAATAAAGGCCCTGTTAATAGACTTTCACTCCACAACCCACCCTACATACTTACCCTTTCACCAACAATTGATGTAAAGTGGTCCCATTGAGGCTCTTCCAGTTGGAATGTAGTATCAGCCACTGCTGGTCTTGTTTCTGTTCCTGTATTAATTCTGTCATAGATGGTTCTCTGATAAAAGGATAAATACCAGTTAAACAGTCAAAATACAATGAGCTTTGACCAGGTAATATTATTTAGCACTCATTCTCTTTCAAAAAAAAATTACATTATAAATCAATATTTCAAGAGGGAGATTTGTATTTGAAATTTAGTGTGAAATGTGATCGGCAAGAGGGGAAGCTACTGAAAAATATACTGAAGCAAAAGAGATCCAAATTATTACAGATGTTTTAGACATTCTGTCTTCTGATATGTATTTGAACTTTGTGAGGTATATGATGTAAAAATTCCAATATCTAAAAATACAAGAGCAACTTTAGAGGTCAAAAGTAAAATAAAACTGATCTGGCTGGTTTTTCTTTTCTCCTTTTTTTTTTTTCTTTCTTCACTCAATGTAATCCTGCAATATAGAAATATCTTAAATTAAAATAACTAAGAAGTAAAGAAAATCAATGGACATTTGGTGTCTTTTTAGATAGAATAAAATTATAAGTGAAATTTTTTCAACATACTGAAAAATCTTTATGCACTAAAAATTAGAAAGTATTCTGGAAAGAGACAGGAGTTAGACAACATTATTTTGCTCTTTACCTATATTTTCACTCAACTTCCACTAACACTTTCCTATTACTGTCTCATTCAATTATTCAAATAAATATGGTTATATTGTATCCAAGATTTAACACCTTATTTTCAAAACTAGTTAGGTTTTTATGTAAAATATTCAACTCTTTATGAAATAGTTTATTTAAGCAACCAATATTTGAAGAAGAAAAACTTTTGGACTTTTAGCTATGCTAAAAAGGGTAGTAGAAGAGGTAGAGGAATTGGTTTTAGACAGGAAGAAGGAAGGCTCCTTCTGAACCTGATAGGAAGTAAGAGAGAAGGAAGTAGGCACTTTGTTGGAATTGGAGAGAGGGAGAGAATTCAAGAGAATTCATTGAGAGAATTTAAATCAAATAGCATGTACTATTTTTTTCAAGTAAGAAGTGAGCTGCTCAGATGAAAGTTAGGGGAGTGGCAGGGGTGCATAATGAAGAGGAAAGTGATATGTATATGGAACTGATCCCTGGTGGAAGTGTTTGGAGAAACACATCAAAGATAACTTAGAAGAATAACAAGAGCATTAAGGGTTCAAATGAACCTGGAAATCTTGAAGTTGTGGTAGCATCAGGTCTGTATGCTTTAGTGACTTTCATTATTGATAATGGGGTGCCATTTTTGCAAAAAAGAGGGGTTCACATGAAGGAAAGAAAAGTTAGATTCAACGACATTGAAAAAAATTATAATTTTATCTAATTATTAATTATTTAAAAACTACTGTAATTACAAATAAAAAATAAAAGAAACAAAACTTCCCAAATCTTATTACTTTTAAAAAGGAAAAAAAAAACCCTAAAGAGAGCACTTGTTAATAGAATAAGAGCCAAAGATTAAAAACAAAACAATTCTTAATAATGAATTCTAATCATTTGATTTTGAAATAAATGGCATAAATTCTGACCACACTTTTAAAAGAGTTGTACAACATTTAAATATATTTAGAAACTTGAATGAACTTTTAGATTATTGAAGACTTCACAAAACCAACTGCAAAATGAGAATTTTTCTTTTCCTCAACCAAAATGAGAGTCTGGCTTTCTATCAATCCCAGAAGGGCTGTACATGGCGGCATGGTAAGATGGAAAGTATAAAAGTCAGAGGCCATACATAACACACATGGTGTTTCTCTTGATATCTCCATCCTGAGAATTCCTTTCTGCAATAGAACAACTGTAGCCTCCTAAATCCAGGCATTTTATTGGCAAAAAGCCAAAGGAAGATCAGCTCCATACTTGTTTAATCAAGTCATTCTGTGGGCAGGTATTCATAGGGCCACAACGGACTTGCATAAGAAGGTCAATTCAGCATAAGATTTACACTGATGCTGGATAGAAAAAATATTGCAAAGGACACTCAGTCTTTCACCTTACAAGACCCCTTCAGTTACCTCAAGGAAAGGTTCCACTGAGCATTGCATATTGGATGTTTTAACGTTTCATTCCTTAGCCTCCAACAAGAATGGCAATTTAGCCTGAATCTCTTAGTTGCATCAAGTGTAAATCAAAGAAATTCATCATCAAGAATAGGGGAGAATCATTATAAAAATTAGCTTTCCATAAAATCTTTCAACACTAGCATCCTTCTCGTGCACAAAAGTAAATCTTTCAGCACTAAAAATGTCATTCTATGGCTCATTAAAAAATAGTGAATCCATACAGTTCTATTTCTGCCATCATACAGAATCTGAGCATCTGTGTGATTTTAATTTTTCTTTCTTTTCTTTAAATAATTTTAAAATTATAAAAGTAATATTTATGCATGGAAAAAATAAAAAACATTGCAATAAAAAATATTCTTCCCATCTCATGTATAGAAACAACCACTAGAAATAGCATTTGAGTATCCTTTGTAAGCTATTTCAATAATTTTTATATATATACTTTTTTAAATCTATATACATTATTCTGTTTAGTGTTGATGAGGTTTTCATTTAATGATTTATCTTTGAAGTCTTTCCATAATAATAACATTTTTAACTACTTTATATGTGCCAAGCACTGAAAGATTAATTCATTTCATCTTATTTAATTCTCTCAACAACTTTGTAAAATATTCCTTATTATTATTCCCCATTTTGGAGATGGAAAAATTGAGGCAAAAGGAGAATAAGTAATGTGCCCAAGGTCACACAGCAAGTAGATGGCAGAGCTGGTATCTGAATCCCAGAGGTCTGATGTCAGATTACCACGCCAACACTTGAAATACTTTGTGGCCCTCCTTCATCAATAGCACATGCCATGTTCTTTTACAGCTGCATAGTATTCTGTTACATGGATGTGCATATATTATTTAACCAATCCACTCTCAATGCACATATAGGTTGTTTCCAATTGTTGGCTATACTAACAGAAAAGCAGCAGTTAACACCCTTAACCATTCACCTTTGCCTACATGCAGTAGTATCATTTTAGAATACAGTCCTAGAAATAAAATTATTGATCAAAATTTAAATTTTTGATTAATAGTATGAATTTCCCCTTCAAAGAGTAATGCCAATTTACATAGTTATCAAGAATATGTGTCTGTACTTTTTAATTTTTAATACTGCATATAAACATAAATCATGCCATTAATAGCTGGACTTAATAGCTGCTCAAATTCTGTTTGACAATTAGTAAGGCATTTGACTTAACAACTTTTTCTGTATTATCAAGAGACAAATTAAAGAAATCCTGTTGTGTAGAAAGCAAAAAACATTTCTCCAGTGACTAAGCTTCAAAGTCACTCTCTCCTAAGAGAGTCTGTGCAGAGAATGTTGTCAAATCCATATCATTCTCCTATAGTAGACATGAAATCATAGGCAGAAAAAGAAATTTAAGCAATGATCTAATCCAATGCCCTCATTTGACAGCCTGAGAAAACTAGGACACAGATATAGACCCATCCCAAACATTCATGGGGCCTAGAGCAAGAATACAAATGGAAACCCATGTATCACATGTCTATATATTTAGATGGTATAAATCAAGTTAACAAGCAGTTAAAAATGTATTCTATTTTCCCATCTTGACAAATATTTTTTTAGGTTCAGATATAGAATTCTTGGTCTCCTAAGAACAGTGGATTTCAAACTTTAGTATTCATCGGAATTACATGGAGGACATATTACAACTAAGATTACTGGCCCCTTGCCCAGATTTCCCGATTCAGTAAGTCTGAGATGAAGCCCAAAAAGTTGTCTTTCTAACAAGATCTCAGGTGCTCATTGCTGGTGTCTGGGACCACACTTTGAAAACTTTGCTCTAGAACAGGAGCCAGGGTCTAGGTGAGCATAACTCCTTGGCTGACAGAATTCTTACCCCATGGGATAAAGGCTGGCTGGAGAATGAAGGCCAGAGTGGTTCCTCTAAATCAGGGTTTCTCACCCTTGGCATTATTGAAATTTTATACCAGATAATTATTTGCTAAGTGCGGCTGTCCCGAGCCCTATTGGATGCTTAGCATCATCTCTGGCTTCTACCCACTAGATGCTAGTATCACCTCACCACTCCTGGACTGACAATCAAAAATGTCTACAGACATCCAAATGCTCCCTTGGGGCAGGGCCATCCCTGGTTAAGAACCACTGCTCTGAATCACAGGGCCCAAGGCAAGGCCCACTGCTCAGGATCTAAAGGCAGTACTGCGCAGAGAAGTAAAAGTAAAAATTTGCTTCTTGAATTGTGAGGTATTAAGACATATAAAAAAATGTATAATCCTGCACACACAGAGAAATAAGAATATAAAACTTATCCAGAATTCTGAAACATCCTGATATTCTAAAAGAAATTATATATGTCAAAGATTAGGTGAGTAATCAGATCTATAGGTAATTTGGCCTATTCTTGTCCCACTCTCATCAAGTCCATTGGTGTTGAGTAACAAAGCTTCTCATGCTCATGTCATATTTATGTTGGGACTGCTTTAAAAAATGAAGTCAGCACAAATCCCCCAAAACCAAGGTCTTCTTCACTTTTAACAACAAGGGAGAAGTACAAGACCAAGGGTTAAAACTGATGATTATGGGTTGATAAAGTAGAATGAAAATGAAGACAGCACATTGGTATTGTATAGATGGAATCCCCCCCCCTCAAGGAACTATTATTTTAGTAAGAGGAAGAAATTACAAACATGTTAGAAAATAACTTCTGATACTGGTAAGCGCTTTAAAGGAGACAAAAGAAGGAGACTTGGTAAGGATGACAGCTGCTTCAAGAATGTAGGCCTTTCTAAGTAGTTGATATAAGAGCTGAGAAGAGAATGATGAGATGGAGGTAATCATGTGAAGTCTAGGAATCAGCATTTCAAGCAAAAGGAACAGTGAAGGCAAAATCCCTGAGATGAAAAGAATTTGTAGTGTTTGAACATCAGTAATGAAGTCAATATTTTTTAAAGTTTAGTGGAGAAGTAGAGAGTGCTAGAACATTGTGAAGTGAGAGGGAGGCAGGAGTCAGATTATGCAGTCTCACAGCCCAGAAAATTGGATTTTGAGTTTAGACTGTATGAAAATGAGAAAAGGCCAGTGGGTTTGCCATGTAGATAATATCAGTCCTGCCTTGGAGGTAAAAGGAAGCCAAATTGGAGTAGGTTCAAAGACAACATGAAGAACATACTAGAGCAGAAGTTATCACTTGGAGTCTCCTGATGTAGTTCTAAAATGAGAATGCCACCATATCAATACTTCAAACAGAAGGAACACAGACCTCTTTAGTCAATTCCTAATGGATCGCTTAAGTTTTAAATCACATTCTTATTTTCCCAGGACACAATGCTATATTCATTATGATGACTGGGAAATCGGATGCACCTAGAGACATTATGGAGATTAATTCTTCCCATTCCAAAATCTTCTTGCTCACAATTACCCTGATATTTTTGGCTAAAAGCCAGGTCTTAACAGTACTTAATTCTGGAGAACTCATGGAAACCATCTTTGATTTTATAAATCGGGATGTGAATCAACTTTTTAATCATCAACTTTTTTTCTATAAATTGGAATGTAAGTGAGTTAAAAAAAAAGTCTAATTCATGACCTCATATTGGTCTATTCTAGTTAATGATGGTGAATTTCTCTATACCATTGAGAAATTTCCATTAATTTTATAAATTATTAACTCATCTGACAGTCTGAGATTCTATTTGCTCACAAATTTCCAATTTCTTGGCAGAGCTTTCTTTTTAGTGATCATATGAAAATGCTCTCAGGACAACTGGTAGACTTACCTTGCTTTGTTTATTAAAGCCTTATGGTCTCACAAAGGAACTTAAAAAACATTTTCTCTTTCTTTACGATGTAGCACTTTTTCGGGAAAAATATTATTCTTCCTGACCTGAGAATAGCATGTTCCAGAAAACACTAACTCACACGCTGGACTCTATGATTTTCTTCTCACCCAGGCAGTCATTTAACCAGTAGCTTCTTGGAAATGGGTAGGAAATTAATTCCCTGTGCCCAAGCTACATGTCTGCCAGAAAAACTACAAATCTTCTGTGTGAAAGAAAATAACACTTTATGAGTTTGCTTCAGCTGAGTTCTACTTAGAATATGCCAAGTATCTACTTATTACTCTAAGTGACATTTCAACAAGTTAAAAACACTTGAACTGTGATCATACAGGATAAATTTCTCCTATTCCCCCCTCACTGCTATCTACTTAAAAATCACACAATGATAAGATCACAAGGTGGTATTAAGACTTGCCACAAAACTACCATGTAAAGCAATACTAAAAAGAATTTGTGTTTAAGAAGTTGGGTGGCCATATCTATCAGGTCATGTTTATTGAACAACTGGGTGCTTTGGGGAATCTGCTCCTAGTACCCAAGATGCCTCTGGCTCTTGCTCAGATTTGTATCCTGGCTCTGTATTTTTCTGTGTCCTAGCAAATTTCCTTGACCTCTTAAGCTTCAGTTTCCTTATAGGTAAAGTAGAAATAACAATACTACTTATCCTACAGGATTAGAATGTGAATAAACTGAAAAAATATGTATTAAGTACTCAGAAAAGCCTAACACATAATTAAGCTTAGTCATTATTATGTTATATAACCTATTCTGGAAATAAGATGAAGAATGCAAAAATATGTAAATAATATATGACATTGTAGAATTAAGAGAGAAATTATGTAGTACCGATTTTTAAGTACTACAGGAGGTTTAAGGGGGAAGAAATGAAGGAGATGAGAAGGGCTTTATAAAATTTGTGGGGCTTGAGAGAGAGCCAGAAAATGATGCATATATTGACAGAGGCAGAGGCAAGAAGGAATGTGCCCATAGAACATAGATAAAAGACAAACCAGTCAGAAAGAAGAACTATGTAAAGATATATGAAGTTGTAGAAAGATGAACTAGTTTATAGCAGGTCCACTAGTTGGGAAAAATAATACAAAGTTATTTGGTTAAAAAATACACAATATGAGAGAACACTTTTAACAGAAAACTGTTTCTGCCTTTGTCCATTAGGACATCTATAACAAATTACCATAGACTGGGTGGCTTATAAAAAATAAATTTATTTCCCACAGTTCCAGAGGCTGGGAAGTCCACGATAAGAGTACCAGCAGATTAGTGTCTGGTGAAGGGCCGCATCCTTGTTCATAGATAGCTATCTCCTGGGGAAGGCACCAGAGAGCTCTCTGGGATCTGTAAGGCACTAATCCCATTCATGAGGCTCTACCCTCTTGACCTCATCACCTCCCAAAGCCCCACCTCCTACAACCATCACACTGGAGATTACGATTCAGCATACGAATTCTGGCAGGGATAGGAGGGAGACACAAACATTCAGTCTATAGTGACTGAACGTGATGTTCACACTATGGCAGGTTGGGCTCTATTAAGAATTCAACCCTTAGATAGTGAGTGCTTTCATGGAAATGGAGGCACCAAACATCTACTTCCTCCACCAGTCTCTGACTACATTTCTTTCTTCCCCTTTGCAGCAAAATCCTTCAAAAAAGTTCTATACTCATTCTTTTTTATTTCTTCCCGTTGTCTCTTAGGCTTTTGTCCCCTCACTCCACTGAAACTGTTCATGGCAATGACATGTGCATTGCTGAAACTAATACTTGGTCTTCAGTTCTCATTTAATATGACTTCTCATCAGCATTTGATACAACCGACCATTGCCTCTTCCTTGATAAACTTTCTCCACTTGGTTTCTGGGATATCATGTACTCCTACTCCACTGGTTGTTCTTTCTCATCTCCTTTGGCTTTCTATTTCTCTTTTCCCATCCTCTTAATGTTAGACTCGGCCCTACATTATCTTCTCTATCTATACTCACTCTTGGTTATGTCACCCAGTCCCATAAATCTATATATCATTTGTATTCACATGACTCCAAAATATATATCTCCAGTCAAGACTACTCTAACAAACTCCAGAGTTAAGCCTTATAAACATTTCCATTTGGATGTCTAATAGACATACCAAACTTAAGACATCCAAAACAGAACTGATCTTTCTCTCCAAACTCACTCCATTCACGTCTTCTCCATCCAGTTTATTTTTATCCCATCTTTCCAGTTGCTCCAGCCAAAATTCTTTAAGTTATTCTTGACTCTTTGTTAACTTTTCTCAACCCCCAGTCAACATCCAATATTTGAGGAAGTCGGGTTGGCTCTACTTTTAAAATATATTTAGAATCAAGCCATTTATCACTATGTCCTCTGCTAATATATTGATCTGAATTGCCAAAAATCCTTCACTTGAATTACTTCAGTGGCCTTCTAACTAGTCTTCCTGTTTCTATCCTTGCTCTCCCTTTTACAGCCTACTATCAATACAACAATCAGTGATCTCTTTTAGTTAGATAAAGGCTATAATAAAATAATAATAAGTGTTGAAGAAGATATAAAGAAATTGAAACTCTCATCATTTGTTGGTGAGAGTATAAAATGGTACAGCTCCTATGGAAAACAATTTGGTAGTTATTTTAAAAATTAAACATAGAGTAACCATTTGACCCAGTAATACTAGTCCTAAGTATATACCCAAGAGAATATGAAAATATATATTCACATATAAACTTGTACTTGAATGTCCATAGCAGTATTATTAATAAGAATCAAAAAGAGGAAATAACCCAAATGTTTATCAATTGATGAATGGATAATCAAATGTGGTTATATCTATATAATGGACCCTTATTCAGCCATAAACAGAAATGAAGTACTGACACTACAACACGGGGAAACCTTGAAAGAAGTCAGACATATAGATATATACTGTATGATTTTATCAGTGTAAAATGTGCATGATAAGCAAGTCTACAGAGACAGAAAGTAAATTAGTGTTTGTCAGGGCCGAGGGAAGAAGAAACTGAGAGTAACGGCTAATGGGCATGGGGTTTCTTTTCCAACTGATGAAAATGTTCTGGAATTAAACAGTAGTGATAATTATACAACTTTGTAAATATGCTAAAAACAACTGAATTGTACCCTTTCAAGAGTGAATTTTATGGTATATGAATTATAGACCTCAATTTTTTCACGCTGACTACAAAGTTTTGAGTTTCTTTCCAATGGATTACATGTACAGGACCAGCCACCTAGGCTAAATTTTCTACTACAAAGGACTGAATCTGTCTTTGAGCTTCATGGAAGTCAATTAATAAGTAAACCATCCTGGATTAAATAGTTTTTATATGACAAATGAAATCTGCAGTTAGAAACTTTTTCCTGGGAGTAGGAAAAAATTATAATGTAAACCCTTATGTCAGGGACTATTAGGTTATATAATAAGTGCTGTTTTTGTGACTTTGCCCAAGACACAGAAATATGTTTAGGAAAGATGTTTCTTCTATTAACCAACTCTAGAGGATTAGGGCATAAAGTCAAATTACAACTAACTCCTTAAAGGATTTTTTTGCTAAAAATAGTACAGCCTGCTTCTAGATGACCTAACTTTATAAAGAGATAAAGTTTTTGAAGTCAAGAGACACAGAGAGTCACATTCCCTTAGACCAACTTTCTCAAATACCAGATGTCTTAAATGAGCATTTGGCAAGGATTAGAAGGCAGTCTAAATTATAATTTGTATTGTTGGTCAAATAAACATCCATATGTTTTTGATACTGGACATGCTAGTAGCAAAGTCCACATACTGTCATGAGAATTTAGTAACTTGATTTATAGCCTTATCTAATCTAAGAGTCATCATACTTCTAAGCTGGGGTAAACTCTAGAGATACCTGTAGGTGGAGGTAAAAGGTCTTCCAGATTTAGCAAAGAACTCTAAATCTTCTCATTTGGACAAGCACTTAGTTAGAACCTAGAATTTGTGCTGTTAGACATGGAAGGCATAATTTGGGTTTGAAAAACTCCAAGTGCAGGTGTTTTTACTCAGCTGCCGCTATCATGAAAGCACTTTTGTAAAATCCTTGCAAGACATGTAATTTGGTGTAGACCTGCATTTTTAATGAGCTCCAAAATGTACCCTCTCAAGTAGATGAATAACATATTTGGAGTTAGGATACGTTAGTTTTGGATACCACACTACAATATTTTTCTCTATAAATGTTTACTAGGTGATGAATAATTAATGAATTTATATTAGACTCTCAAGATAATATTAGAGTTGAGTATTTTTCTTGTATAATGTTAATAGGAATGCCATGTGCTATGCTATAAATGAACAATTCTCAGATGACAACAAGTCTGATTTTTTTTTCTAACTTTCTATTCTTGCTTGTTTGCTCATATGTCTGCCCCACTATATTAGAAGCTCTTTGATGACGTTATTCGCCTTTGCATCCTCCACATAATGCCTATTCCAGAACAAGGCCCATAAGCAGATAATCAAAAAATAATGGGAAGGAGATACTGAATTGAATTAGTTGGGGTTGTTCTATAAACTTCAAATTTCTAATGCAGAGAATGTTCGAAGATACAAAGGAAGGCCAGCTTCACTCCAGAGGCTGAGGAGGACAACTACCCTCTCTCCCTTCTTCTGACAACTGGGATGCAGGTCAATGACTAGTAGCCAGACAGACCCTCCTATTAGAGACTTTAAATCTAGAGACAATAACTCAAAGGCACAGGATTACTTCAAGTTAATTAGAGGTATCAGTGGCAGAATTGTGAACTAGCACTCCAGGGACACAGAGCAGCTCCTATGTGGGCTATCCCCTCAGCAGAAACTTGGTCTTATCTTGCCCATCATCTTCATTCCTGCCCCAACCTCGCTCTCCAGATTTCTGTCAATTCATTAGCCACACAAGTAAACTGAAGAGTAAACTTCAAGGCAATCAAAAAGTACAAAAATACTAGGATTACCTTTCCCACTCAGTTCCTCAGAAGACATCACTACTTATCCATTAACGTAGTCAAATAATGTTTATGGTTTTCCAACCATACTGCTCTCTCAGATTTTCCTAGCCTTTCTGTGAAATAAAGTTATTTTTTTAAATCTAAATGTAAATTTAGATTGCAAATATCTAAAAATATCTAAAATATTGAAATGATGTTTTTCCACTATGTCAAGGATATGGAACAAATAAAATAAAAAGATTAATTTTTAAAATGCAATATGCACGCAATATAGCCAAGAGGAGAAATCACCAAAATGTCTATAAATGAATGATCAGATTTTTTAAATGTGGATTAGTCCTGCAATGGAATATTATTCAGCCATAAACAGGAATGAAGTACTGATATATGGATGGATGCATAAAAACATTATGCACAAATATTGTGAGTATACTAAATACCACTGAATTGTACCCTTTTTAAAAATGGTTAAATGGTTATGTTATGTGTATTTTACCATAATAAAAAAATTCAACATGTAAAAAATTAGAAGAAACATAAAGTAGAATAGTCAACTGAAATCCCTTCTATTTGCAGTAGAAAAAGAGTGGCTTGTCAAAGGAATTTTGTTTTAAAATCTCTGTAGTTCTGACTTTCCTTTAGAACTCTCAGTGGAATCATCTGTCATTATGTAATCAAGTTTTCATATTAAAAAATAACATTGTGTCCTGGTGAGAGGAAAATAAAGCACATTCAAAAGCTTTTCATTTATCTCTGATCAAATCATATTTCTTTTCATATAGACATAATAAAGAAGTTGTGAAAATCAAGTATAATTTAATGGATCTTGGCAAATATAATTTTTCTATTTTGGTAAGTTTAAAGTTCTTTTATTATAGGTTCACATCAGTTATTCAATTTTCCAAAGATGTGGTTTTTACATGGGAAAATGAACTGAAGACATTGGGATTTACAAAATTCTTCAAACTGGGATAACAAAAATGCTATTAGTTGAGATCTCATAACTGAATGGCTCATCATTGTAAAATTGTTTTAAGCTTGTTCAGTGAAATCCTGGGAAATGCTATTTATTTTATTTTTTCATTCTAGAATTATATAACTCCTTTATATTTTATTTCTCTCATTTCTATATTTCCCTCAAATCTCACATACATCTGTGATAAAAGAAAAAATATATGTATACACACACATATATATTCTAAAATCTTCAATTATTATTCTACCATCCCTGGTAGAACTGGAAAAAACCCCCACAAAATAGCAAGTACCCAATTTTCAAAGTATCTATTTCAGTGTGTTTGTATCAAAGCCAGAGTGAGTATATTTTCATTCTACTAAGAAGTAAAAATGATGAACTAATTCTTGATCTACATTTTCTGCATTACACAGGGCAAATTGAAATACCAGCAACTTCAAGCTCTATTGCACAATTTATTTTTTAAAAATGTGTATTGCTTAAAAAGAATTTTTAATAACCTCTCGGGGAAAATTGCAAAATTTTCCCATCCAGTTTCCTCATAGAAAACTGTCTTACTGCTTTTATAAATATGAAAGCATTTCATTTCAGAAGTACTTAAAATGCAATTACTTCATTTACTTTTTAGAGGTTTCGTCAAGGCAGGCTTTCAACCCAGACTCTTCAGAGCAGGTGCCTGTAGTTAAATGTGGTCCCCTCACCTGATTCATTTCTCCTGCTGTGGAGGGCTCTGTTGCAAGCACTCACTTGCTCTGCTCTCATAAGTAAGCTATTATTGACAAGTTTCATGAAGCCTTCTGGGAAACTCATCAGTGCTACAAACTACTGACCTTACCCTAAACCCATCTGCTTGCAGGCCAGCTGACTCAAGGTCTCCTGCCAGCCATCCCCACACACGAGGTGTTCTGTGGCAGATCTGTAAACAGTCAGGAATGAAAAGGAGTCCACATTTTTAGAGAGAGTCACTGAAAAAAAAAAAAGAGAGAGAGAGAAAATCCTAATTAAAACCATTTCCTCACATGAAACTAAATGATAAATTTACATGCCTCTGCTTCACTTGCATATATTCATTTTTATTTATTTTAGTTAAGAACCATTTGGTGAATACCTACCCTGTGCAAATCACTGCTCTCATTGTGGTGGAGGATTAAAAAAGTGAATTAGAAATGTTTTCTGGCTTCAGAGAACTGTAGACTCTAGTGAAGAGACAGGAGTTCTTAACTTATCTTTACTTATAAGATGGCTAGAGACAGGGTCTGTTCCCAGTGGTTTATTTGCATAATTATAAGGAGCTATTTGTAACTTTATATCATTTCCTTCTAGAAAGCATATGGGAATCAATATTTTATAATTCCTACTTTATAAAAGAACATCCTCTGTACTTCATAAACCACAGGTCATTTGTGAGCAATTAATGACAAAACACATGGTAACTATGATTTGGCCAGATAATGCAAAGGACCAAAATTAGAGGCAAGTGAATGGAAGAGTGATGAATGTGGGACAATAGAATTAATCAAACTCAAGATTACAAACTGCAACATCAGAGATAATAACGGGAGATGCTTTTAAGTCCTGTCCATTTAAGGGAGTAATAGTTGGAAGTCCCATTGGGATGTGGAGCCTGAGGATAGGAAAGACAGAAGGGTCATTTAACATACTATTCCAGGGGGTGTCAATAATACAAGAATGACAGCATGCTGATCTTTGTTGAAGCTGGGTGATAAATTTAAAAATTATATTCCGGCAGTTGCAAGGTCATAACAATTGGAACTCAAATGTTTTTACACAATGTAGACATTATGAATAGAGAAGTAACTTGAGGGAAATTTTCTATGAGTTGGAAATAATACATATGAATCACTACTGTCAGCTTTTACAATAGTAAAGCAAAATAGATGAACTTGGTTAGTAAAATCCATGAACTCATTTAGGATTCATTTAGCTTAAATGTCTGACAGGCACTAGAGGCACAGCAGATGGTAAAAACAAGCAGTTTACCACAGTCCCATTCGTCTGAACTGTCTAAGCAGTTGGCTTCACCATCACACCACTGGTCACGTGGCACACACTCATGGTTTGCACATTCTAGTTCATCATCTTGGCAAAATGCTGGTTCAGGGAACAAGAAACAAGAAGACAGAAATGTTTTACAGATACATGTGATTATCACTAGCATGTACATGATCATTGGCCCACAAGACCATGGAAAGAAGAAAAGATGAGGTAACTGAGGCTTTCAAACAGGTGTCGAATAACAGAATTGGTAAAATCTCATTTCATAGATGTCAAACCATACAAATAACAAGCGTTTAAACAGAACTTTCTCCAAGAGAATTAGATTCTCTAATTCTAACAAAAGGATTGAAAAAGTGATATCCAGAGCAGCAGAAATACCAAAGATTAAAAAACAGAGTTAAAATCTGAAGTGTCACTCACAGAGCAGTGGGGATGAGCACACTGGTCACCAGAGGATGAAAACCAGCAATGTCCACATATATGGATAGTTTATTTATTTATTTGTTTATTTATTTGTTTGTTTGTTTGTTTCACATCTCTACTATTAAATGACTCTCTGAGTCACATCCTAATTCTCTCTTGGGCTTTTAAAAATCATAGTAAAACTCCTTGATTTCCTACAAAGCATTTATCTCCTTTCTTCTACCTTTTTTAAGGAAATCTGATTTTGTTCAGCAACCCCTCTCATCCCATCCCTAGCTCCAGAGGTTCTGATTTCTTTAAGTGGGACATTGCATTTTTCTGGCTACAATTGTTTTGTTCTGAGCATAGTTATTATTCTAAGAGTAAACATGTGATTCTAGATTGGGGTCTTGGTCTATGGTTTTGTGTGTTGTGCTTTGCAGTATAGTTCCTGCCCAAACCCTGCTGACCAGGCCATGTGTCAGCCTGAGACAGAGACAGCCTTGAGAAATCAGCCTCTTTTTCTAATTGGTTCTCTGTAAGAAGTGCTTCTTTTTGCATTTAAACTATCTAAATGTTGTCTTTTCTAATTCACACAAAGGATCCTGACTACTAGCTAGGACCCTGCTCAAAGCTAGCTAATCTGAGCAAATACATAATTGATGTTTGAGAGATGAGGACAAGGTTCTCACTCCTTCCCACTGGATATGATCAAGGGAGCAAAGCACCCCAGGTCCTATGGGGAGCCACCTTTGACCCTAGTGGGAGCTAGCCTAAGGTCAAGCCTAACAGAATCAATCAAAAAAGAGGTGCCAAACTCCTGTACCCAGCCTAAAGAAGCCCTCCGCCCTACACTTGGCTTTTTCTATGATAGTATGTCATATATGATACAAATGGTAATAAAAGATAATAAATGGCTTTGTTGTTCAAGTTGGTTTGAGTTGGGCATTCTGTAACTAGTAGGTAAAACATCTTAAGAGATATGTATTTTTTACTGATTCTAAAAGTAGTGGTCATTCATTTAGAAAAGGTAGAAAATATAGAAAAGCACAGAAACTTAATAATCCTACAATTCAGGGGTTATAATTGTAAACTTTTTATTATGACCTTCCCTTCTGAACTTTTTCCATATGTAGGTAAATGTTCTTTCAAAACTCAGGATGATAGCACACATAATACTTTATATTTTGTTTTATTCACCTAATGATATATAATGAAACCAGGGGAAATTATTCTTCAAATTTGATTTTTAATGTTTGTATATTATTTCATTTTATGGTTGGATTTTATGTTCCTTATTTTTTGGATATTAGCGGTATTTTAATTTTTTCTATTTTATAAATAATGCTAGGATAATATCTTTGTGCGTATATTTAATACATGTTTGACTGTTTTCTTGGCATATTCTTACAAGTGGAGTTTTGGTCAAAAGGTCTGAACATACTAAAAGCTTTTGATATATACTTCCAAATTTCTAGCTCATATTCAAAATGAGAGGTAATTAGTGTTTAAAATAAAAAGGTTGTGCTGACAAATTCACATAAGTACTCACAGCAGTTTTTTTCATCCATATGATCAGAGCAGTCTGGAAACCCATCACAGATGACCGTGTGCTGTAAACACTGTTTATCAGTTGGACATTCCCAAAGATTTCTCTCTTTACAGCCTGGAAACAGAAGAAAAGGTCATTTGCAATAGATATGGAGGCAAAAATAAAGGTTAATTTGATCAAGCAATGTAGAAAAATTATAATATAAAGGTGTGATTTATTTTCTTAAAGAATTTTGACTCTTGTACACTATGAAAAAGATAATTTAAGTAGAAATACTTGATAATCTCCATACTGCAATATAAATAGCGTAGCTCTCCTAAGAGAAGATCAAAAGTGACAGATGGGAAATGGAGAAAAAAATGAAAAAGCAATTATACATTAACATTCATGTTTAGCTGTTCCTTTTGCTTTCTGAGTCAATTTGCCAACACATTAAAACTCATCTATAAAATGGTAAGTTAAGCTTTTAAGCAAATATGCCAAAACCTAGTGATCTACGTATTTATTATCTAAAAATGTAATTTCAGTCAACAAATGTGTATTTAGCAAAAGAGGCTCCTCCTATGTCAAACACCTACAGAACTAGTTTAAGAGCCAGGTATGAAAGCCATTACTTACTTTAGTAATGTAGCTAAAGATGTGAGGTTAGAAAATTTCAATTAATATGGAAAAGAACACGATTTGCACCAGATCAAGACAATAAGCTTGAATTGTAATTTGCCTATAAAATAGAAGCAATTGTGATGATCTTAAATGACATTTGAATCAAATGCAGCATGGCTCATATGTCTGCTAAAATATGCCAAAAGTCTAATGTGTTATTGTCACTGCAGTTGGATCCATGGCCCTCACCAGGCTGTGAGGTACATAAAGTAAGAGACCACATGCCATTCATCTTTGGGTACCCTTCACACCCTTACCTAGGATATCAGCTAGCACTTGGCAGGCCCTCAACACATGTGTATTTAAATGGAACTTCATTTCATGTAGGGAATAAAACGTCTCTCTCATTCCCAGGGAAAGATCTTTTAGTTCGAAGTGAGTGATATGCAAAGCAATGATCAAAAAAAAGAAAAAATTTCTTTAAAAAATGCTATTTCTTATCTGTCCTAGTACAAATAATTCAGAGAAATTTCACAGATGATTGGCTCAGGTTTGTTGGAATCTATTATAAGAAAAAAATCTGCTTTTCCAAAATTTTTATTGAAAACAATTATCAAAAATAGGTCACCAAGAAGGAAATTTATACTATGAGATTTAATTAGATTTACAGTGTTTCATCATTCAAAAATATAGGAAATAAATAGTAAGAGTCCTTTACTAGCTGTACATTTGGAATGGCCTTAAGCCCAAGGACATCTACTCTAGAAATTCATGAGGATATTATTTGGAGTTTTCAGCTATCAGAGGATACAGACATCACCTGAATGTTCTGACAATGATAGTCCCTGAGGTCCCTGGAGATCAAGGAAAGAGCCTGAAGTCTGCCCTCCGATGCCCAGCTCCTACCAAATGCAGAGATGCTGGTTCCACCAGAGAGCAAGGGAATTCAAGAAAGAGGCCTCGGCATCCCTCAGTGCCTGCTCAGTTCTAGGGGCTACGTTCTCTCATCACAAACCCCACGACATGCTAGTAGAGGATGAGAGAAAATAGCATGCGTCTTTCTGACTATTCACAGACAAGGTACCCTGCCTTAGAGTATGCAGAACTTGGATATTTGGAATGAGATGAGGAAAGAAAAGTAGATCCAAGACATAAGACCTGCATCCTCCTGGATAATAATGACAGTAATTAAAGGTATTTATTACCCACTATAAACCCACATTCTAGATATGAGTTTAAATATTTATAAGAACACCACAATGTCAGTATTACGATCACCATTTTACAAGTGAAGAAGCTGAGATTTAAAGAAAGTAAATAAACTCCTCCAAATCCAGCCTTAGTAAGAGAGATCCAGTTGGAATCCAGGTGCAAATCTTTAGTTGCCGTTCTTCCTAAAATGACAATCTGCATTATATAGAAGGGAAAGAAGCGAGGGAAGCACAGCTTTAGAGTCGGACACCTGTATTTGAATCCTAACTCCAATCTCACTAGCCGTGTAACTTTGGATGAGTTACTTCTCTGAACCTCAGTTTCCTATCTTTTAAATGGTAATAATAATTTAATCTTTTAGCAACTTGTTACACAAGGTTGCTAAAAGATTAAATGAGTGCTCTATAAGCACTAATTTATTCTTCTGTATCTTCTCTTTTCTAATTAAAAGTTTGTGTGGCCTAATATCTTCTTTGTGGAGTTACGATGAGCACAAATGAAGTAGGATGAAAAGGTCAAGACATTAGTCACATGGATGATAGTATTATTTTGTGACAAAACCACTCTCTCTTTAAAGTGACATTTTTGGTGTAATTATGTTTTAAATGTATGCTTTAAAGGAAAGGGTATGATTTCATTAAAAATTAAAAACAGGTATGGATGGGTTGAGATGTTTAAAGTCACTGTATGTAATAATTATTGATGTCAGAATAACAACCACCCGATGCAGATATAATGACAACGATTACTCATCAAGGCCACAGAGTGTTGCTAAAGTGACCAACACATCCTGATTTACCAGGGACTTTCTAGGTTTGAACACTAAACATTCCTCATGCTAAGAACCACCCTCATTCCCAGGCAAACTGACATGGTTTGCCACCCTAGGTACGCTAAGCTTTCTGCTGGGTTCTTCACTTACTCTAGCTCTCATTTACGTAAAAACTGTGAAGCAGGCCTCCCTGCCAGAGGCTATTCCCACCTGAACTGGGGTACCTTTTTTCTCTACCAAAAACGTTGTTATCATAGGTAAAAGCAACAAACCACCTTAAGGCAGATGCTTCTTATGTCTCTTACAGGTTAAGTAAGCCTACTCATTAGGTTTGCTAATTTGAGCTGCATGAAATTAAAAAACATCTTCAGGAGGAGCTGTTTACAAGAGGAAGGGGTCAAAGTGATTCTAAGTTCCAGGGCTGGCAGAGGTTGGAACAGTCTGGATGTACCCATCTTGGACTGGCATGTGCCCCAGGAAGTGGCTGTGGGTGTGACCTTAGAGCAGATCACAGGAGCCTTAGAAGTGAGGCTCAGGTCTAGCAGGTGTGAAGGCCCCTCCAGAGCTTGTGGCCCTGGGCAATGGAGCCCCAGGCTCTAAGAGTGACAGCACTGAACTCTGGGCCTGACTATTAGGGGCAGCAGCTCCAGGAGTCCTAGAGCACCCATTTTCAACTAAAAAGTCTCAGCAGTCCTCCTAATTCCTGACCTCATCTTTCGGTGACAACTATCCCCTTCAATGTGCTGGCCTAGTATCCTGTAAAGAGGCAGGATGAAGAAACACAAAGAGGTTTAAAATGCAGGCTGGGAACTCCTCTCAGTGACTGTAATACTAGAGATGGGGACATCTACCCCAAAATAAGTGCCACCTCCAGGACGTGACACCCCCCTGTTGCCCATGTTTACTATGTGAACCAGAGACTTTACCCAGTTCATGTTTCGGACGTGACATGGTCTACTGTCTTCGGCTGTAAAAAAAAGAGGCAAAGACAAGGCAGATAGGACTCCCTCCCTCAGGGGAAATCCCTGGGGTGACCTTCGAAGGGCATCGCCTCCTGGATTTCCTAGCACCATGGCAGGTAGGACTATTCAGGCAAGTTATAAGCATTCCAAGCTGCGATAGATAAAGTAAGTGTTCTCCTCATTTCACAGGTGAGGTAACCAAGGCTCAGAAAAGTTAAATGACTGGCCAAAAGTCATGTAGCCTCTAAGTGCTGAGTCAGGATCTAAATCCAAATCCAAGTCTATGTGAGCACTCTGCCATTCCGGGCTGCCTGCCCATGACACCAGTTAAGATAGCAAAGAGTTAACCAAGCAGCAAAATATCTAAAGGGAATGAGAATGTCTCTCTGTTAACATGGAAAAATTAAACCCTATTGTGTGATTAGAGATCAATCTTAAAAATTCATCCTGAAAGCACATGATATGACACAATGACTCTCACTCTGTCTTCTACTAGTCACAGAACTAGGAGTCAATGTCTTCTATAAACAAAGAGACAAAGGGATATAAAGTCGTGGAACTTGGCTATTAGGAATGCTAAAAAAAAAAAAAAAGCAATTAAGCCTTTCTTTGTGAGAAATTACACAAATACTATTAAAGTGTCCAAACGAATAGAAAACCCTTGGGAAACTTAAAATCCACAAATAGCAGAGCCAGAGGTTTTAAATACAGCCTAAAAGGGTTTGACTTTGAAAAAAAGATCAGGTTGAAGTTTTTATTTTATTTGAGTCCAAGAGGAGATCAAAGGTAGATGACAAGATGCTTTTTAATTATTTGAAGATAAACAAAAATGCACTTACTACATTTGGACATTTGTATTGTCAATCTTTCTCCTTATAGAGTATATGTTTTTATGTAGAATATGATCAATTAGTAATTGTGATGCTGTATTCATGTGATAAAGAGTTTTATTCCTACAGTAGGTATAAAGAAACTGTTTAACCCATATTTTCATTTAACTGCCCCATTGAGAAGATTTGCTGTTCACATGACAACCCAGGCACCACCTTGCTTCTGGTGGTAGCTTACACAAATTGTGGGCATAGGCTTAGCATAAACTAACTTCAATCTCACAAACTCTAATCTATAGCAATGAAAGCAAAGCTCAGAAATAGAACCCCGTTGTTCTTTTCCTTAGGTCTCCTTTCTTTTAAGTCATTCTCATTTATTTCTTTGTCCAGATCTTTGCCTTTTTTGCTTAAATATCAATACTTCCAAAATATTAGATTGAAAATCAACTTGTTTCATCAAGTCGCTAGTTTTACAGACACCTCTATGTAGTATATGTTCAGTTAACAACCGTCAATCTTTAAGACAATGAAGGGCTTCTGTTCCGACACAATGCTGTCTACAAACCACGCCCATCTTTTAGGCTTCCCTCCCATGAAGCAATTCTGTATTGTTATGCTCAGATTTGCATACTTCCAAACACTTGCTGAAATATTTCTAATACTGACAATGTTTTCATTGTTGTTTACATTAGCAATTACACAATGAAAACATCAACAAAAAAAATTTACAAGAGCAGACTTCAGAACATTGTTCATTGCTAAATTCTAATGCATATATTTTAAAAGTGTATTTATTAATGATGTGCCTTGGTAACTATGTGCCAAAGAAATATAAGGCAGATTTCCAAAACATCAATTTTTTTGTAACTAAATTAAATAAGTCTTGCTTTGAGGAGAAATCCCAATAATGTTAGAAGTTCTGGGAAAACTGCAGATATGTGAGAGTGAATAGTTAATTGTCACATTATTCAGTAAAACCCAAACATTTAAATGCCTTCAACTCAACAATGGACAGAATAAATCAGAAAAACAAGAAGCTTGAGGCAAAACCTAGCTTCACGGGAACTGAGTTTGCACGACCAATGCTATGCCCATACAGGCTCATGGAAACAGACAAATGAAGCAAGTAGGCAAAGTGGGAACTGTATGATTTTGAGAGTCATGTCCTTGCAGAGCATCAAACATGTGCATTCAAATGTGTGCATGCATCCCAAAAGGAAATGTATGTAAATTTTCTATTATTAGTTACTTTGGAAAAGGTAATAAGAGTTTTCTCATAACTTAATACTGTTGGAGCAATCACTATAACTCCAAATGTATTAATTCCCTACCCGCTTTTAACTTTCCTTAACTAGAACTCTCATTAGTGCCATCAATATTTTGAGTGTCTGTCAGGGATTAAACAACTTATTGTGTCATTCTGCTGTGCCTTTGATTGTGTGATTAAAGCATGGATGAAAACTCATTAGTTAACTAGAAACCTCATATTTTAGGGTTATTTAAATCCTATAGTGTTTTGAAATTTTTATTTTTTTATTTTTTGCAGAATATATTCCATATCTCAGAACTTTTAATATTGGTAAGACTTTTTTTTTTAAACTAATCTTTCACATTTCTTAAATATTTAGTCCCTTACTTCAAACTTAGGTCTAGCCTCACCCCGCAACACAGTACCATGTAACCTCTTTGAATCATCTAAAATAATCCATTTAAAATTGCATCTCAGAATATCATAACCCATCAAAGTCATTGTTTAGCAAATAAACTAATAGATTCTCGATAAATCACTTATATAAGGGATATTCAATGAGTCTTTATTTATTTCTCTACATAAAGACCACAAATGAGCAAACAACAGTAGCTTCTCAAAACACCGTATGTTCCTCTCTGGTCATTTTACCATTATTCTGACAGCATTAGCTTTCTAGAAGAAGCACTCTTCCATATTTATAGCAGTTGATAGGATTTCAGTTGATTGCTTGTGACATTTTGTCTAGACAAGAAAGGCAATGTTTACTATGGAAAATTTATTTTGGGAAGAAAAAAAATATTTCATGCCTAAAAGGCCAAAAGAACAAAATGATTTTCAAAGATGTATTGCTTTTATGTGTTTTCAATGGCAAAAAGTGTCAATATATTTAGCAGAAAATGCTTTACTCCAGAATATTGTTTAGTAAGAGCATTGTCTGTTTTCTATGCCCTCACACATTCTGAGGTTACAAGTACAAAAGCTTGCAGAGAAACAAAATGGAAATTAGCTCCACTTAAATTACTATTGGCACTTCTGGCCTTTCCACTGGTGACTTTGGAGCTTAATGGCAGAAATGTCAGGAAGAGTTTTATCCTTTGCCAACAGAGACAAAATCAGAGAGAGCATGAAAATAAATCCCAATTAAATTTGTATGATGGAGCCTGAACTCTGTCTGTGTGTATATAGATGCCTATCTAACAACATGGGAACGATATGCAAAGACACTATTTTTCTGACTTTAAAACAGATGACAACAGCTTTATAATCTCTAATAATAAAAATAACTCCTTACATTAATGAAGTGCTTCTTCTTTTATGAAGAGTTTGCACATATATCATCAAGGTTTAAACAGAAGTGTAATTTGGGAAAATCAATAGTTAACAGGAGAAACATCAATTCATGTCTTGCCATTTGATAATTTAAGAGGAAAATATATTAGCATTCAATTGCAATCACTACTTAAAACCATTAGTGAACAGTTGACATTTTTTAACACACTCCCTTACCCTAACCACTTATTAGTGTACATTCAAGAAAAGTGCCATCTCACATACATACCACAGTTTTCTTCATCACTGTCATCGTCACAGTCAGACTCTCCATTACACCTTCTGGAAGCCAGGACACACCGTCCTGAGCCACACTTGAAATGACTAGGTGAACATTCTGTTTAAAAGCAATGGGTCATATTACTGTCAATAGACAAAAAACTCAGAACCATTAGCTAATTTATCTGTTTAAGTGTGGGGTGCCATTGAGGAGCTATTGCTGAAGGTAAGGATGTTTCTCTGAGACACTGAACCAGCCAAAGTTAACATGCTTTCTTCTGTCTGCTTATCAGCGTCTTCCCCCTTCACCTGTGGCATCATCTCTTCAGATCAGCTGTTCCGGTCATGAACTATCTTCCAGAATGGAGGACTTAACAATTGACAGAGCCTAAAATGTCCTGTGGAGTCAATGCTTCTAACTACCCAGCCACCCTTAATGTACCCAAATTGTTTCCTATCCCAGTCTTTCCACCTGGCAGGGCAGGTCTCTGACTCCATCTCTCTACCTGAAGATCCTGTACTACCAAGATCTCTGAACGCTTTGCACATGAAGGAGGCAAGGCCTGATCGTTACCTTCAGGACCCCTGGTATAAAAGCAGGACCCATATATAACGGGCTCTGTGAGTTAAATGTGGTTAAAATGAAATGTGGTTAAATCCTGGAATATTAAATTTATCTCTGCAGTTTATTTTTAAAACGGAAACGATGTCCAACAGGTGAGTACCAAATTCTTCAAAGCAATCAAATTCATAGATTCACTCACCTGTGCAGCCTGATTAGCAACTAAATAGAAAAAAAGAAAACCAACAATAGCTATGGAGAGACTTCAAAAAAGGTAGCTGATTTTTAATCCCTGTTAGATACCCCACTGAAATTAATTTAAAAATTAACCTTCCACATCTTCATTAGGCATTAAGCAGGTTTGATTGCCTGAATTTTCCTCTGGAAACTGATTGCAGTCTGTGTTTTCAGGCCACTGTAGGCCCACGATCCCGAGAACAGATTCACATCGTTCTTTGGAGTGCTCACACAGTGCTCTAAGAGAACAAGAAAAACAAAACATTAGAAGAGGAAATAGCTACATCTGAGACCTGTGTTAGGAATCTGCCAGGTTTCAATACTGTGTGTATGTGTATGTGTATGTGTATGTGTATGTGTATGTGTATGTGTATGTGTATGTATAGTGTGTGTGTGAGTGTGTGTGAGTGTGTGTGAGAGACTGTGTGTATGAGTGAATGTGTATGCGAGTGTGTGTGAGTGTATGAGAGTGTGTGTGTGAGTATGTATACCAAAATATATAGATGTACAGATACATAGCAGGTATTTGGGAAACCAAAGCAAGTAATATCTCTACAAAGGGAACACATTCCAGCACATAATTTCAACAAAAGAAACTTCATCACAGAAACAGGAGTAGATGATTGTTCTGTTTTCTATTGAAATATATTTGATGTAAAACATTATGTAAATTTAAGGCATAAAACATGTTTAGTCAATACATTTATATACTATAAGAAGATTGCTGTTGTAGTTGTAGTTAGCACACCTCTAGCACGACACAAAATTAACATTTTTTTGTGTGTGGTTGGAATAATTAAGTTCCAGACTCTTAGTAAGTTTGATGACTACAATACAGTACTGTTGTCTATATTCACTATACTATGCATTAGATCTCTAGGACCTATTTGTCTACTAGTTGCAGGTTTGTACCCTAAACAAGATTCAGAACACAGATTCCCTTCTGTGGTTTGCTTTTCTCATTTTTTCTCTTTTGTTTTTCAGACAGACACATTCTCTAACATTTCCGTTCCAAGCAGGGAAATCCCCAACATCAATGTGGATAGTCTACCACCTACAGTCATGGAATCTATACAACACCCTCAGCCTTGGAGGTCTCTCTCTCTGATACCAGCCATGTGAGCCATTGCATGTACCAACCTGGTTTATCTAAGGCTTTCATTACCTTCATTCCTACAACTTAGTCCAATGTTGTTGAAAAGCTTGGTACTTCTCCCAAACTCATCTTTGTTGAGCTCAAGTTCGTTAAAATAGTTTGTTTTTAAAGAAAAGATATACTAAGCATTGTGCTAGGTGCTTTTATGTGTGTTCTCATTTGTACCCAGAATATTTTTAAACTGAGGTATCAACATGTCTCATGAAAGATGTCTTTACTTTCTAAGGGGTGGGGGCGGGGAGGAGGGGACATGGTTTCGCCTCAATATAATACCAAGAAATTAAATAGTTTTTTTTAAGTAGATATAACTAAAGTTCTTAGGCAAATTTCTTATCTTCTTTCAAATACATTCTAATTTCTCAAAAGTTTTGAAATTTAAACTATAAGCTAATTTCCACAAAGTAGGGAATGATTAGCAATCAAATGGGCAAGTTTCAAAGAAGGCTCTTTCTAGATTTAAGTCTTGACAAGACAGAACATAACTCGATGCTGGTCTGCCCTAGGGATTTGGAGAGAAGACAAAGCCATGACTTTCCCATATTAGTTTTGCAAAAATGGGAAGTTCAATAGTGTTCAATAACTTTCTGTTAGACTGAATACTTTTGTTGTAGATTTATTTTTTAAAGTATGTAACTCAATTGCTGCTGATATTTTAAATTAATTGTATAATACTTAATTTATATGGAAGAACATATAGTGCCTGGTTCTACCACTTCCTTTTTTTCTATAAAATGGAAATAGTACAATATGTAGCACTACAACTGCATGGGGTACTGTTCTTACCATTACCTGTGTGATGTTCAGCTATAGATGGCAGCCCTGACCATAGAAGCCTACCTCAAAAGGTAATTTTGAGGAGAGAGGGCAGAAGTACTTCAAAGTATTCACCACATAATAAGGGCTTTGTAATGTTAGAGTTGTCCAACTCATAACTTAAAAACTAATTTTAAGATCAATAAACAGACTTGACAAAAGAACTATGTATTGCTTCATAATAAAAATTTTTCTTATAAATAAATATCAAAATGTTCAATTCATTTTGTTAGCCTGCCAATGAAAGATGTATGTGTATGTGTAAACCTAAGAAACAGAACCAAAGTATCTAAAAGAAGTTCGCCAAAATGTTGACTGAAAAACATTTCAGGATCAGTCTCAGCTTAGGCATTATAATATGAAACGTAAGCCCTGAAATTAAAAATTATCTGTAAATGTAAATTTGTTCTAGAGGATACTGCATTAGTGAAATTTTAAAATACGTATGAAAAGAAAGTCAAAGAAAAGAAATTGTTAAGTACTATTAACAGCAATTATTCATAATCATTAACCTTAGCGAAAGTGGAATAAAATTTAAAAATAACTTTTTAATATAAAATTGATAGATGTTTTATTAACGATACTTTTAAAGGGATTTAAAAGAAATTTTCAGAATTACATCTGCACATGCCAACATTGTTTTACTCTCTCTGGTTGTACAAATTGTTCAGTTCCCCCAGTCATTTTGGAATTTTATTGTTTCCTGTCCCAACTCTATAGGTGCCCCCTACCTTGTTATACACTTGATCGTTGGTACATAATTTATTGTCTTCCCATCTGTCCACTATATTGATATTATTGCTTTTTCTTAAACCTCTAAGTGACTTCCGATCCCAGCATATGGTTTCCATAATTACCACTCACATGTAGACAAGCACATCTGTAGGTTCACCCCTTGATGGAAAACAGCACTAGGGAGAGAAAGCAGCAACCCTCCTCCAAGAGGGACATCTCATACATGCATGTTCTCTGACACATGTCATAGGAGAAGGGCCAAACTGCCACTAATCAGTTGTATTCCTGTCCTATCATCAGAGGTACTATTTACTCAGTGCTTAAAATCAATCGAAGGTACATTACATTTATGCATATTCATTTAATTTCACAACAACCTAACCCAACAACCATTATTATCCTTATTTTGCAGGTAAAGGAACTGAGGCTAGGAGAGACTGAGAAATTTGTCTTGGGCTACATCGCAGGTAGAGAAGAGCCAGAGCTAGAATCAGACAGTGGACTCTATAATAATGCTCTTAACTCATAGGATATAACTCATATCTTAAGTCCGAGCTGCACTTTTGATACACTGTCTCTTATTTCATTCAAACAGGTATAATATCATCAGCAATGTCTATTCCCTGTCCAATCTATGGCAATGGTGTTATGTCTTCTTCAGGCCACTCCTTGTGTAATGTCTCTAACTTCTGAGAGCTATTAGAAGGCAACATTTTAATTACATCAATGTTCCAGAGAAAGAGGCAGAAACTACCCTGTCTTCTGTTAACTCACATTTTTTAAAAACTCTTCTCGATCAACCAAAATGACATACATACGATTTTATTTGATTAAAGTACATGACCTATTATCAAAGACAGTTCATACCTCCATTGTTTGGTATTTCAAGAATGAGTTCTCACTCAAGTATTCTCTTAGAATCCCTCCTTTTTTTACCTTTTAAATATGTAATCTGTTAAATACAGAGCTTCTTAGCTTCTTAGGAAGACCCCATCATATTACCTGCAAGGGGGGATACGCTGGCTTGTATTCACATCACACTTTGGTACCAAGATGGTGCAAGCAAAGAACATGAGGTATTTGTAACAGTTGGTTTGAACAAGCGCAGGAAACAGAGAGGACTCCCAGCTAATGGAGGCTTCCTTTTGAGTCCTGTGGCCAAGGTAATTTGGATAATATGTATGGTTGTAGGGCAAATTCATACAAAGTTCCAAAGTAATTGGTTCACATTGACCTAACAAGAAAACACATATACACACATATATATTAATATTGCATACAAAACAATTCCTTAAAAACTTACAAAATTGAAGTCTATTGTATACTTCTCTTTTAAGTAGCTAAGGCTACAATGCAAGCAGTATACAACATTTCTATCGAAAGATAAATAATTTGGTTGATGGAGATGCTAAACCAAGATTCATTTCTATATATGTGGCCGATGTTTTAGAAAGTCTTTCTTATTTTTTCCCTTGGCTCAACTTACCTGAAAGTGACTCTATTTCATGATTCCTTTCACTTACTTTAATTTGTTTTCTTCTTCCGATGTATTCATTACTTCTAAACTAGTATATTCCTCACCTTCACAGCCATTAAAAAAGAACAATGAATTTGGCTAAGTGGGCAATTAAATGATTGATTTTTTCTATATTTTATTGCTAATCAACAGATTTAAATATAAGATTTCAGGGCCAGAGGAGGCTGAGATCTGTTAGCTATCCATTGCCAAAGAGATAAAATCTTAACCTGTTAGGCTGGCATCCCGTGTTATTTCCTACTCCAGTTACACCTTAACTTTCCAGCCTGACTGCCTGTGACTATCCCATCAGAGTAATTTCCTTGGCAACATCAGATAGTTTAATAATCACATGCTTTTGTGGGCATTGTTAGCTCCTCTCTTACCCCTTTCTTTTCTTGACATACTTATAATCACCCCTCAAATGCAGTTATGGTTCTAGCTGCCAGGTGCATATAGCACCTGCTGCCTGAGATGATCCTTTCCCATCCTCTCCACCAAGCTTAATCCTCATTGGCTTATAGAACTCAGCATAAACACCTCATCCAGGAAACCTTCCTGGCCTACCACTCTCCCCATCCCACTCCCAGTATGAGTTTCTGCTGAGTGCCATAGCATCTTAGGCATGTTCCTGCCATATGCTCATTGCTCTTTACTGTGTTCTTTACTTACTTGCCTTTCCCCATGTACACACACACACACACACACACACACACACAATTTGGAGATTTTTGAGAAATGAGACTATACTTCTTGATCTCAAAGTCAGCAGCTAGGACAGTGCCAGAATGAAGGAAGGAAAGGAGGGGGAGGGGGAAGTGTCAGAACTATCCTAGGCACTTAAAATGTAAAAATAATAAAAAATAAAGTTTCGACCACAGACGTACTCCACAATCTTCACAGGAAGAAAGGCACACATTCTGATAGCTGTAGTAGTATGAACAGGCTAGGAAAGTGTCTTTGGACAAATGCTGGGAGCCCAAAGGGGGCAAGAAGGAGCAAGAGGGACTTAGGAAGCCTTCCAGGGATAAACTGGATTTGGGCAGGTTTTGGGGAATGCAAGAGAAAGGCCCCCTGTTTCCTCGCTGCCACTTTCCCAGACGTGAGAGTGAATTGAGCAAGTATCTTCGTAGAACAGCCCAGGCTGCCTGAAGACTCCAGGCCTTATTAAGAGTTATTATTCAAATTAAATTTAATTGTTTATCTAGGAAATGGTATGCATGCAAATAGATTAGCAGTAAGAATTGGTGTGAAATATTATAACGGCTCCATTTAAAGACTCTGAGGGCTTCACAGAGATTAGGAGATGTAGATAAGGAGGGTTGATGGCCAGATGGAAAGTCTTATGGACAAAGTGTGACAAGACTCTCAGTTTACTGGGGAAGACGTAACACTATAACGCTGGTACAATCTTGAGGGTGAGTACAGGGTGAGTATAGGATGGAGGGAAGAGAAAGAGACAGAGGAGGTGTGGGGTTGGTTGAGTTTACCATTTCCTTTAATTTGTGAAAGAGGAACATTTACATATTTGACTTCAGATTACTTTAAAAATGCATATGCCTCTTAACAATAAAAACATTACAAAGATGCGTAAATAAAAACTTCCTCATCTTCCCACTTCCCGTTCTCTCACTTTCTTTTCAAGTCAACGGATGGGTTTGAATCCTTTTATGCCTTTCACTGCTCCTCTTTATTCCTATGAGCATTTACATGCATAGACAGAGATGTGTGTTTGTCTCTGTGAAAGTAAAATTGTACTGTTACTACTCAACTTTTTGTTGCTTAATTATCATGACCATTTTTCAAGTCAGTAAATGCAGTTTAATTGCATATTTCTCCTAATTTTTAAAATATAGATAATTATACAAAAATGAGATTATTCACATAGATTTTTGATGCAGTCCTTTTTTTTTTTATTGCATATGACTTTCCTTTATCTCTCTTCTTCTACCACCCTGCCAAGTTTTACTTTTTATTGGTGTATTTCATTTAGTTGATCAATAAACATAACACATTGATAATTTTTCTCTCTTTGATGTGTGGAGAACTTATTGCTTTCAATTTGGAATAAGATATCACTTTTAAGTATTTCAGAGCCAAGGGAGAGGAAAGAATCAAGTTATCATATGTTATTCGGGAGATCTTCATTGAATGTGATATGGTTGATTGAATCTTGTGTTTTATTCATTCCAAGGCATTCTTCATAGAGTGCTAAGCAAGAGAAACTCTCATGATATCTGACAACCTCAGGTTCTATGATTTATGATATCAATGAACTTTTTATCTTGAGACTCACTCACTAGCCTGGTTTACAATAGCCAATAGAGGGCGATCATGTCACAAACATGTGAGGATGTCCAAATGTCACAGTAGTGTTTTCAATAGGAGTTTGACGCAATGCCTAGCATAATATGCTGAACTTAGATGAGATTTAATAATATCTGTTTAAAAAACAATGATCCTGGTGGAGTCTTAATGATATCTCACCTTCCAAAGTCTGAAACGAGATTCATTAAACTCAACCTAAAGACAAGGTTGTTAACTAAATGGTCTTAAATCCTTGTCATGATGCAATACTCTGAAACTAATGGTAATCATGTATTAAATGATGGTCATTTACATGAAAAATGTCACTTTTCAATGTCCATTGGCCAATATACCATTCTAAGATTTATCCTTGCCTCAAGCTCTAAATCTGTCTATCATTTTTATTGAGTTATAATTCACATATAACATATTAGTTGTGTTTAACCTAATGATTCAATATATGTACATTATTATTTTTAATAGTTTAATGAGTTATTATAAGGTGAATACTCTTGTAACTTCCACCCAGGTTAAGACACTGACCTTTGCCAGGCGTTCAGGATGCTCCTGCATAAACCCTGTCTTACATCAGCCTTCTCCTCTCCACCCAAAAGTAACTGCTGAGTTTAAAGTTATCACTTCATTGCTCTTCTTTATAGTTTTATTAACTAAATGCACAGCACCTCCAGATCACTAAATTTCAATCTTGCTCATTTTTTAAAATTTGTTTTGTCTTTTAAGTCTCTTATAATATCTGGGTTCCCTTTCCATCCCTTTATTTTTCCTTGCAGTTGAACTGTTGAAGAACCCAAGGATTTGATCTGTAGAGTATGCTGGATTTTTCTGCTTGGACACTTTTGGTGAGGTGAGCACGTTCCCCCATCCTCCTTTCCTCCCTATTTCCTGGCAGCTAAATCCAGATCCAGAGGGTTGATCAGGTCTCATCCATTGGCAGGATAGAGATGCTGTGGTGTTCTCTCATCAGAAGGCACATTGTGTCTAATTTCTCTCCTTTTGTAATGTCTGTAGCTGTAGATGGCTCAATGCTTTGACCCATTCATTCATTGTGTTGCCAAATAGTAATATTCTAACTGAATACTTTATTTTTCACTTACTAACTGAGAATGCTCTTACAAAGAGATCATTATACTCATCTATTACTTGCTTCCAAGGACTGAAGTCATCACCCATTATGGTATCTGGTGTTTTTAGCAGACCCTATACTATTTATTCCTCCTAAGTAGATATTTAAAAAAAAAAAGGACAGGAAATTTATAAACCATTGCAAATTATTTGAAGAGCAAAGTTGTTCATTTCTTCCTGGATCTTGGAGGCAAAAAAAAAAATGCATGAGTAAACACATAGAACTAAAGGTTAATGGAACACTAGAGGAAACTTGGGGGAGTCCTTGAGGCTTGACAATCATACCTGGCTTCAAACAGCCATGGCAATCAAGGGCGCAGACAGATGGGGAGCTACCCTTTCCACCAGGTTCCCCAGCTTTATAGATTGCATGTTAGAAAGCAGAAGTGATGGATTAGTACCTCCATAGAAAAGGGGAGAATATGTCTGTCGTTTGCCTCCCAGCAGGGTGCAAACATGTTAAAAATTCTAGACTATGAGTAGATGTGGTGATACTGTGATACTTCAAGATTATAAGTACACAATATCATCAGAAATGTGGTTTTTAGGCATTTTTAAAATTGTAGGCATGTCTGAGAATCTGAGATAAGCCGTGGACCTTCTCCATTGAAAAATGGAATACTATGAAGACTTTTTTACATCCAATTCCAGGGATGTCACATATCTTTGCAAGCTAGTCATGAATGGACGACTAAAGCAATAATTCTCAATCTTGGATATGTATTGGAGTTACCTGGGACCATTAGAAAGCTATGTAATATTTTATGGGATGACTAGAACCAGTAATTTCAAAGAGTAGAATACCCACAACTCCAGTGAGATGCTGACTCTAACAGACAGAAAACCAAGCACACACCTGCCATCCTAAAGCTCTTTGAAAAATAAGGAATAACATCTTTATTCTCAACTGGAAGTTAGGCATATATACTGCTTTTAATAACACAGGAATGGGGACCAGTGACTAGCCTAGTGCCTGTCATTCAGAAGAAGGGATGTCAGTGCAGAAAATATATGAAGAGAACCTGGCAAGAACATCTATGGTGAATGAGGAAGCTGATAAGACAATGAGGCACTAGGGAAACTGAGTATATTTGAAGAATATAAAGAGAAAATCAAAGTAGTATATATGAATGGGAAGATGGCAGTATGTTCTCCTACATTAGAAAGCTGTCTGTCTGCAGGGAAATTGGAACCATGCCTCCCTTCTTCGCCATTGAAGTACTCGGTGCCCACCCCAGTGCCTGGGACATCGTACACATGCAATAAATGTTGGTTGAATATATGAATCAGAGTTATCTAGTGCTTTTCCTACAACTTCTTTTTTGAAAGATAACATTCAATTTTTTTAATTTTAAAATATTTTAAATATAGAAAAATAGGATAACATACATCCAGTTACTCTCCACCCAAATTTGACATGGATTAACAATGCTCTTTTGACTTTTTTGAACAGGAAGTGACATTTCATGTCAGACAAGCCCCATTACTCATTTTAAGTTCAAGGTAAAGAAACAACTCTAAAGAAGTTACAGAGCAAGTTGAGAGATAAGCAAAGTGAAACAAGGACCCAAACATATACATTTATTTAAATATACATTTAATTATTTCAGAGTGAATAAAACAGCAGTAGGTCTTAGTGGTCAGACTAACAACTATCTGAACTGTTTTCTCATATTAGAAGTGGAGGAAGGCTGGGTATTGTGCTTTCAGTCAAACAGTCATTAAGTGCTCATGAAAATAAAAAGTCCTGTCAGTCTGGGTTTTTAATTGGCTACCTCCCTCCAATTCCTTCCCAGTACACGGTTTTCACCCCTTGCGGCTCCCTAGTGGTTACGGGGATAGTCCCTATGAGCTCTACATCGACCCAAAAAGGCCACTGAGTAAAACCAGGACCCCAAAACTTTAGCAAACCCAAGGACCTGAAAGCATCAGCCTTTCAACTCCCTGGCTTCCAGTCTTGCCGACCAAAAGCTAATGGACCTGCTTCAAATGTCAAGCTCCAAGCTGAAGGTGAAGCCAAATTTCATTATAAAGAGTAAAAGCAGTGAGTGGAATATGAAAGCAGAGCCCAGATGCAAAAAAAAAAAAAAAAAAAAAAAAAAAAAAAAATCATTACTAGAAAAGTCTTTGGGGCTTTTCTGATTCATTTTCAATTTCCCATGAGAATCTACACAGCCCTCTGCTACGCCTGCCCATTCCATCTTCCTCTAATAATTCCTCCTCCTGAAAGCCACTTATGGAGAGCCCCTGTTCACACCGCACCGTTTGGAGCTGTTACAGTTTCCAAATAAACACATTAACATAATGGCTGTACAACCATTTTAGGTCAGCAAAGCTCCTGGAAAGGTGAAAAAAATTTATTAAAAAACAGCCAGAGTTCTATGTGGCTATTTAGATGAACTTCATGTTTGCTTCTTGGATAACGTTTCCATTTTTGAAACTGTTTTAAAAAGGAAGAAAGATAGCATCTGCCTACAGATGGAGCCAAGAAAATAATATATAGGAGCTGATGTTGAGTTGAAAGTAATGGTAATGATATTAAGCAATGTGGATTTATAGTCCATTCCTAATGACACATTTGTTTTTTATTTCAGTAAATTAAAACCATTTTGTTTCTTTTCTGCTACCACATGCAACCTTTAAAACAGAAAAATAAAATAGATACAGATATTTTTGAAGAGATTCCAGATTTCATTATTTTAAAGTTAATACAAAAGAAAAAAGTTGAATGTATATCCTGACACGAGGATTGCATTTGTCAGCTGCTGTACTTACTACAGTTATTCAGATTGCTGTTGGTGTCACAAAGAGAGCTACCATCACATGAACCAAGGCAGGAATTGTAGAGGCATCTTTGGTCACCTTCTTGACATGGAGTCTGACCTACAGAAGCGGGAAAAGCACATTTGTTTTCATCGCCATGTAAATTCCTTACACTAGGATCTAAAGAATCAAGAAAGTGTGGTGTAGCTGAGGAATGACACAACTTTAATTTCTTTCTAATTTCTCTGAAAATATTGAACACATGTTAAATAGGTGCTTTATGGATTAATTTTCCTGGCAACAAAATACAGCACAGTCATTCCAAAAGGATTCTGTAGGAATGAAGAAGTGAGTCAATCTATCCTAAAACAAAACAAAACTAAACTAAACTAAAACTAAAACTAAAAACGGGGTATTGTTGCTTTTATTGGAAAAAGTGTTTTATATTTAGATGCGTGTATATACTTGATTACAAAATAAAATTTAAGTAATTTGAGGGTAGGCCAATATAAAGATCCTGAAATTTTGAATAGAAATGGTATTATTTTAAAAACTTTCCAACTCTAGTCTTCTCTCTAAAAGAAAATGTTTTCCCTAATAAGAAGTAGGTCATCAACACCAACACAATAAAGACACTTTATCATGGTGCAGCTGTTATCTGCATTTTCTGTATGTCTTTGGAAACTATGATTGGCCTGGCTATGATGACCTGAGAATTGGGTTTCTTGTTTCCAATGAATGACAACAGTAATGTCAGCCTAATGACTTTTCCTTAAGGTATGTAGAGAGGAAACTCCCTTTCCCATTGATTTCCTGGTCATTTGTAGATTAAATGGATAAGGTCATAAATTACTGGCAATTCTATTTCTAGCTCTCTTCCATTACACTCAATTACTTTCAGACCCGTCATCTAGAATCTAGAAAATCTTGTAAGGCGTTTTTACGTATAAATGATAGTATGTGTATACACACCATCATTCTTACCTATAATTCTAAGACAATGTTTATTATACTCGACTCTTCTTTCCAGTACCATTAATGTGCAATATACCATAGTCTTGCAGAGAAGAGATGGCACTGTTTCTTTTTTTCTTTTTTTTTCTTTTTGGTCAGCAGAGTTAAATCATTTTTGCAAGGTAAGCCTGGCTAATTTCTATGAGTTTAGTCTCCTAAAGAAATTTTTTAAAGACAACATGCAGTTATTATTTCTGTACATATTAAGTGCCTCCTATGTGACAAGCTAGGCACTGAGCATTAAATGAAAAAAAAAGGATGCTAGTTTCTGCTCTAATTAGGAATATCATTACGAACAGCAATTTACAGTGCTGTATGGTCTTTGCTTCACTGGAAGTACATATAAGGAGCAATAGAAACAAGGTAGGGCAGTAAGGAGAGAGCTTCTCAATGGAGTTTTTTAGGCAGATGAGCTAAGTTGGGATAAGAGGGAAGGATGTGTTTCCCAGGCAGACAGTAGAACATAGTGCAAGAGCCTGGGGTGGGAAAGTGAAAAAGTTGGAGCCACCGGAGCTTAAGGGAGACTAGACAGAAAGACAGAGAGCAGAGGCTGAGGGTTGTAAAGGCCTAAACTTTCAACAGGGCCCAGAGCCCTAGAAGAAGGGGTCCTGCTTCCCTCCCCAGCCCTGCCGAGTAGAACCAGCCTGCAATCACTCACTTGCTGACGATCATTCTGCAGTAGCACGCTCCTCTTTATTCTCACCTCTCTAAGCATGATGGCCTCCTTCCAGTACCCGAAACATACCCTGCTCCTTCCCTCCTTGGTACCTTTGGCCAAGTGGTTCCCTGTATCTGAAAGGCTTTCTCCAGTTTTGCTCTCCTTTGTTAATTCCACTTATTCTTCAGATCTTAGCTCCAGTATCTCTTCTTATGGGAAGGGTCCCTGAGGCCCTTTGCCAGGGCATGCATACCACATACAGTGTCCCAGCACCCCGACTTTTCCCCATGGCCTACATCGCTTCAAGGTAAGACATGGACGTGCATAATTATTTGTACCATGCCTATCTCCAGGTAATAATAGAAAACATTTATTGAGTTCTCACCATATGTCAACTCTATGAAATAGTTATTATTCTGAGTTTACAGACACCAAAACTGAGACATATGCGCTTAAGTAATTGGCCTAAAGTTAACCAGATAGTGGGGTAACAGAGCTGGAGTTTAAACCAGCCAGCTGGGCTGCAACAACCATATTCTTAATAACTAGGCTATGAAGGTAAGTGGCAAGGTCACTTATACACAAATATAATGATTTTTAAGTCTAAGAATAGTCTTACCAGCCCTGTATTGAGAGATACTTCTTCACAAACTGGGCCTTAAAATGATCTGACAGAAAGGGTCACATTTTAAAAACCAATTTATTTGGCTTACTTTTTCTCTATGAGTTTCACAAATGGATATCAGACTCCACTTAAAGTATATTTAAGTACTTTACTTGGTAATGTGAGGCATAAGCTTCTTCTCTACACGTAGTTATTTTAGGAAGCTGTTACATTTAATTTCAGAAGCCAATTTCTTCTCATTGGAATCTGATCTAATTAAATCAAATACTATACACTGAACTTTTCTCTTTACCATGGTGTTGCCTTCCCCCATCAAGCAGTTAACGAACCCTCCCATGCCGTTTAAGAGTTTAACCTCTACTCTTCACAGTTAGAAGTGATTTTTCAGTAATAAGTTGCTTGAGAATTGTATTTATGACAAGAGAGGGTTTTCTGGCTCATCAGTGCCACAAAGACCACTGTGTTATGCAACCTGGAATGATCTGTATGGGGGTCCTGTTTAGCATTTGGCAACTTCCAACTTTTGCTACGTTGCCAAGGAAAGGCCCACCAACCAGGACGTTTCAGGGCTGTAGCGCACACTCACTGCCACTGCAGCCCTCCTCGTCACTTCCGTTCTTACAGTCCTCGTCTCCGTCACACCGGAAAGAGCTGGGGATGCACTGTCCATTTCCGCATTCCATCAGACCCTGGCTGTGGCAGGCTAGAAAAAGCACAAATGATTTTCATGTTATTTATTAGTACTTCTTTCAGGCTGCAGATCATATAATTGGTTCTGGTTTATCTGGCATCACCAAGAAGTGAAGTATCCTGAATACCTGAACGCTCTGCGTGATGAAACGAATGTATCATTAATTTTTTAAATTCCAAGTGTTTTTGAAATGGAAAGTTTTCTTTCTAAAATTTCTCGTGCCTTATTAAATAGCATTTACTGAAAATTAACATTTTTTTTTTGATAACCTCAGGATGAGAGGTAGTAGTAATGATGGAGGTAATGATAATACTAATATAAAAGGCACAATTTAGTAAAGGCTTACTATATGATAATAACTGTGCTGAAAGTATTAGGTATCTAATCTCATATCCTCATAACAAACTTGCAAAGTAGATATTACAAACCTGGTTAAGAATAAAGGACCTGAAACTTATAGAGTCGAGTGGTGTCTCAAAGTCACATGGCTATTAAAAAGTAGGGCCAGGACGTGCAGCCACATGTCTCTGACTCCTAGCCCCAGCATTTAATTCCATGCAACCTGACCTAATGAGCCAATGAAATGATACAAATGAAAGAACTTGCACAGTATCTAACACAAAATGAACACTTTATTTCAAACTTGCTATGATATCTGACGTTGAAAAGGGATGGTCTAGTGGCCTTTAACCTTCTAATTCCCACAAATTGTCTAAATTCTATTCCTCCCCACATTTAGAGCATCAGAAACCATGTATCATATGACCTCAGCCTTCAATGAATTACCGTTGAATATTGCAACTCCCTGTTCTTGAATCAAGGCTTAACACCAGAATCATTACACTTGAGCATCATGTCCTCACTTTCCCAAGATGATAGTCAAGATATGGTTTGCTCTGGTTGGCTGTGTTCCACTAAGCAAGGACTCAGGTGATACTCCAGTTCAAATTCAATTCAGGGAAGGAGAAAGCCGTGCATTGCATTTGTTAATTTATATGACTTTCTTAAGTCAAAATAAAAAACATACAAACTGCATTTCTATTTTTGCCTCAAATTACAGACAAATTACATAATTGGTGTCTTATATATCAACTTTGTCTACTTTTATTGAATAGTGAAAGATGGCATTAAAAGTTCAATTTATTCAAATGCATAAAACGCATCATATGAACTCTTTCAGGTTACTATTACTCTTTCAACACCTAGTTGCTGCTATTCAATCATTTTATTATTCCCTATTGAGTATAATGTAGTTTCTAAGGGACAAAATAATTAATAGTCACACTTGATTTTATTAGCTAGATAGTATAACAGCTACCTGAGGACTGTTCACTCACTCAGAATACAATAGGCTATAAAGTTATAATTATTATCACACTCATCGTTTAAGTCTATAAACATTAAAAGATTTTTTTCTGTCTGGAAATTCTTCCCATGTTCTCCCCTAAATGGTATCAGAGAACATGTTTGGAGGCTCTTGCCATGAAGGTAAACCACTCATATATTGTTTGCAAACAAAAAGTCCCCTAGCCTTTGTGAATGAAGAACATCCCCTTTGACAAAGTTACAGATGCAGAAAGGAGACTCGGGGGACAAGGAGAGAGAAATCAGACACCTGCTTGGCCAGAATGGCCAAACGAAGCTTGGAGTTTTAGTGAGAAACATGTGGAAATCAAATACATGACATTGTTATTGCCCTCGCACCACTCAATTATCTTTCTAGGTGAGGGCCAAAGCATAAAAATCTTTTCCTTTCAACGTTTTAGTGAATCTTGCTTTAAATAGGCAAGAAATGTGAGGGGGGAGCAAAATAAAAATCCTCAGGGCACTCACAGCAATTGACCTCGTCAGACTTATCCACACAGTCATGGTCACCGTCACACACCCACTCTATCATAATGCAGCGCCCATCTCCGCAGCGATGCTCTTTAGTGAGATTGCAATCTGGACAAAAGAAAAAGTCCCTGAGGATGTAGAGAACCAGTATGACAAACACTTAGACCTGTCTGGCTCATGGTTCTAATTGAAGAGTCTGTTCCAGTTGTTCCCACATCTTCAGCAACTTTTCTATGATAGATCAGGCACAATTCACCTCCCACCCAAGCCTGTGGCCCACTAACCACCATCACCATAACCTACCTGGTTTTCAGATGAAAAAGAACTGCCCAGATTTCTCAGGACCCATAGTTTGTTCTTGTTGTTGTTTTTTGTTTTGTCTCATCATTGTTTTCTTTCCTTATGAAAAGTTGGTGATTTTTACACTGGCTTAAATAAATGAAACTCTGATTTTGATTTCACAAGGTAGGTAGCTGATTTGACGTATTTGTGACAACTTCATCATGATTTCTGAAACTTGCCACTCTGGAGCATTCCTCGATCATACTACTGATGCTTTCCCAATATTCTTTTTGATGTTCTCTAATGCTAAATACTATCTCACATCATTTGTCCAATGCCCCTCGTCATCCCAACTTGTCCTTTTGTTTATATTACAAAGTTCCTATGCTACACAATAATATCTTACCTAAACATCCTAATGCTAATCTCAAAGTCAAAAAGGTAAGTAAGTAAGAGGAATTTTGCTGATTTAAATTCATGAGATGGTATTCAGAGTTTGATGGTATTTGAGTGTGTTAGTTAAAATCTACGAGTCTGTGAACTGATCTATGAAATTAAGATATGATTGGTTACTTAAAAGGTATTGGAACACAACTCTTTATAAGGTAGGTTCATCCTTAAAAGATAAGATCAGCTTTTGTACATCAAATAAACGTATCACCTTAAACCTACATGTCACTACTATGGAAGTTATCTCTGTATTGCTTGGTGATAAAGGAGAAGTTTTGGTTACATTTAATAAGGGGATCAAGATGCAGAAGTATATCTGTCTGCAAAGTTTTGCTCAAGTGCTCAAAATCTAAACATGAGTGACCAGAAGAAGCAGGAAAGAAACAGAACATTTTCAGAGAGAAAATATTAACATATTGACAACTTGTACTTACCTTCCACTCCAATTCTTTAGCATGTCCTTAGCATGACTGTTCATGTAAAAAGTATTATATTTACACATTAAACATGGTTAAGACTAGTAATCGAAAAAAACTCCATTTTCTAAAAAGTAAGAAGCTAACCATTTTGTAATTTAACCTGCTAATTACATTAACAAGCTATAAATTCTAGATTATAAATTTCTGTGATTTTAAATGAAAACATTTAGGAAGACAATGCTACTTACTACAGTTTTGCTCATCACTCAGGTCCCCACAGTCGTCATATCCATCACATACAAGGCTATAATTAAGACACTTGCCTGTGTGACAGTGAAATAGATTTTCACTGCAATCTGCAAATGAGAGAAGCCACTTGTGTGTCATTAGAACAGAACAGGGCATTATAGTAACACTTTAATTAACAAAAGTATATTGATAGAGAGAAACCATAATGATAACCTGGTCCACGTCTATTGTTTTACAGGTGAAGAAACTGGTGTAGAGAGATGCAATGACTTGCTCAAGGTCACATAACAAGTTACTGCAGAACCAGTACTAGGAAACACTGGCTCCCAAGCCAAAGCTGTTATCACTTTCTAAGTCTTTATCTGACTTTTACTCTATGTCACCTGAAAGCTCCTTTATAGTCAAATATGAGAAAAGACATTCTTAATTTGTTATAGTTCCTAATGAAGTTCATGTTCATAAAGAATCAATGATTTTAATTGATGGTGAGTAGTTATTTTCTAGAAATGTCTTCTTTATAATAAAAGTCTAGTATTGTCAATGATAATCATAAATTTAACAGAGAGAAAAAATTATTTAGATTATAGAGTCATTATTTACTTTCACACAAACATTATCACTTAAGTCAATTGAGTGTTTAATAACATAACCCTTAAATAAGCAACTATTGTCCTAGGTTATGGTGGCAAGATAAGATAAGTGATATGGAACCTCAGGAAGTTTATGATTTAATGTTGGAATAAACAACTGGCAAGGAAGTTTTAATAAGAGGATAAGTCTTGTACTTGGGCAAACCAGAACTCTTATCCTGGTTCTACCATCTACTAGCTATGAGAATTTGAGTGTGTTAGTTAAAATCTACGAGTCTGTGAACTGATCTATGAAATTAAGATATGATTGGTTACTTAAAAGGTATTGGAAGAAGAGATTAATAAAAGAATGTGTAAGATGTCCAGGCAATTTAATGGGAAAAGCATGCTCTTCAACAAGTGGTGATGGGACAATTGGATTTTAAATGTGCAAAACTAAACTCTGACTTTTACCTCCAAACATACACAAAAATTATCTCAAAATGGATCATAGACAAGTATAAGAACCAAAATTATAAAGCTTCTAGAAGAAAAAATAGGGGAAAAAAATCTTTGTGACCTTGGGTTAGGCAAAGAATTTCCAGGTATGACAACAAAAGCACAAGCCATAAAAGAAAAAATTAATAAATGGACCTCACAAAGTTAAAAATATTTGTGCTTCTAAAAATGCTATTAAGAAAATAAGACAAAGCATATACTGGAAAAAAATACTTGCAAATCATGTATCTGATAAAAGACTTATATCCAGAGTATATATAAAACTCTTACACTCAATAATAATTTTGGAAACCCAATTACTCATGAGTAAAAGACTTAAAAATAAAGTCTTCACAGAATGCATACAAACGGCTAATAAGTCCATGGAAAGGTGCTCAGTATAATTAGTCATTAAGGAAAACCATATTAAAACCACAGTAAGATGCTGTTATATACCCCTGAAATGGCTATACTAAAAAAGACAGAGAATACAAGTATTGGCAAAGATTTTGAGGAACTGGAACTCATATATTGCTGGTAGGGATATAAAATAATAACAGCACCTTGGAAAGCAGTTTGGCAGTTTCTTATAAAGTTAACCATAACCTTACCACATGATTCATGAATTCCACTTTTAGAAATTTACGCAAGAGAAATGAAACATATCTAGGCAGAGACTTGTACATGAATGTTCACAGTAGCATTATTCACAGTAGCCAGAAACTAGAAACAATCCACTCAACAACTGGTAAATGGATAAGCAAAATGTAGTATACTCAAATAATGGACTACTATTCAGCAATTAAAAGTGTCAAACTACTGATACATGTGACAACATAGATGAAACTCAAAAACATTGCACTGAGTGAGAGAAATAAGATACAAAGACTATGTATTGGGTGACTCACTTAAGAAATTCACCCAGAAGGCAAACTTATAGAGACAGAAATCATAGCAGTGGTTAGCTAGAAAGGTAGAAGTGGCTATCTGGGAACTGACTGGAAATATGTGGAAGAGAAATTTGGGGGGAGATGAAAAGTTCTAGAAGTGGATTGTGGTTATGGTTGCCCAACTCTATAAATTTATTAAAAGTCAGTGAGTAAATTTATGGTATGTAAATTATACCTCAATAAAGATGTAAAAATATTTAAAATTAATGTATGTAAAAAACCTCAATTGAATAGAAACTAGATTTCTTAAATGTATTAACTTTTCCCTTATTTAAAATGAATTAAGTGCAAAAATAGATTCTTAGATCTGGAGAGGGATCATGGAAGATGGGCAGGATTTCAGTAGTATGGATGGAATGAAAATTTCACCATGTTTCAAGTAGAGGGGCTAGCAAGAACAAAGGAAAGAAGTGAGACATAAGTCTTTTGAATTCCAGCTGATTATTGCTCTTCAGGCAGATGCCTGTATTCTTGCAATTGATTCTACTCTTCTAAAAAGAGCTTACTTAAATACTTTTATAATCACATCATTTTAAAAATGAAATGGGCCTTAGAGATCATCTGTTCAGCACCTTCTTTAAGAGTGGCTGTATGTGTACACACACAAACAATGCACACACATATAGTCACACTTGTGAACATGCAGAAATTTTTAAGTACTTTTTAAAATTTCCCCAAGGCTGTTTAATTTTCAAACAAGGATGACCATCATAAGGGAAAATATAAGAACTAAAAAGAGGTCCTAGCTTTCACCTCGACAGTACTATTTTTTTCTGTTCAGCAGAGGGCACTAACTCCCCTCCCTGCACCCTACTGCTGGCTGGAACTACTGCACACATGTGAGCTGAGTGAAGAAGAGTTACAATGACATTGGTGCTCTAGCCTGCTGAGCAGAGTCGGGGAATTTGTGTTTCAAGATATATACATTCCCTTGGGAAGTTATAAACGATCTATTTGATTTTTGTTTTGTTTTGTTTCAATGTACATTAATCCTACAAGAAGTTTTGAAGCAGTATGCTAGAATCAACAAAAATCAGAGCTCTCAACTTGACCATTAGTGCAAAAGTACTTGCATTTCCCCACATATGGATTAATTTTTCTTAAGCTATACACTTTATTTATTTATTTATTTATTTATTTATTTATTTATTTATTTTGAATGTAGGATTGGGGAATCAAACATGCCTTTCAGAATCTGATTAACCTGAGAACACATAAAAACTTCCAAATATTCACATATCCTCTGTGAGGTCGCTCTAAGATCCCCACTAATTCATACTAAGATACCTCATTGGAAATATTTTTAAATTAATGTTGTCATTCATTAAATGAGTTCGTAATTAAGATGACTCACACATTAACGAAAATTCCTCATTATTCACACAGGTACAGGTTCAACTTTCCACTATTATGGCTTATTTGGTTAGAAGCCATTCTCAGAGGTTAGAGACAAAATTAGCTGCATTTGAAAAACAACTCGTTACCTCCCTAAAGACTGTGTGACCAGTAAACACACAAAACCTTAACCAGAGGTACTGCACAGCCAGTAATACACAGCAAATAGCAAAGATCACAGTGCCTCCTTTTATTGGAATAAATGTTTATTTGAACTGAAAAGAAATGTTGTCAGCACAATTTGGGGCCAACAAATCAAAAATTTCAAAAGCTACTTGCTGCGATTTTCTTGCTCAATACAAGCATAATTTTGCATGACCGAAGGTGAAGTTTTTCTAAATTCAGGTGTTTTTTCTTCATGACACCTTGATACAAAATGTTACTTCTGAAGTATATGCATGTTAATATTTATTTCAGTTTGGCATCTCACACTATTAACTGCTGTTTCTTAAAATTACCATTAAATTAAGGGCGAAACCTAAGGAACAGAAAACCTTTTATCTAGGGTTTCACTTAATTTGCTCAGTCTCTATGAGTCTATAAACACAAATGTGTTGCCTCAATTCAAGATTCAAATATGAGTGCTCAATTGCTACCCATAAATCCCCTCATTTTGAGATGACCAGAGAGTTTCAATGCTTGGCCCATAGTTGCCCAGCTCTTTAATAGCGGAGCTATGAAATGAAGCCAGGCTTCTTGCCTCCCTACGTTCTTTCGACTGTTGACTTCTAGCCCTAAAGGAGCATTTCTCAAAAGCAGTACTGTTGACAGTTTCGACGGTGTAATTCTTTTTTGTGGGAGGGACTAACCTGTGCACTGTAAGATGTTTAGCAGCATCCCTGGCCTCAAACCACTAATGTCAGTAGCACTGCCCCCGATCCCCACAGATCAAATACGACAATCAAATATGTCTCCATACACTGAAAAATGTCCCCCAGGAGGCAAAATTGTCCCAACTGAGAATCACTCTGTCAGGGCATCCAAACATTACTTCAGTCCAAGCACTAGTTTTAATCCCATCTTTTCCATCAGTTTTCTCCACATCAGTCCCACTCCTAGTGACCCTGCTCTCTTCCCAGCTCTTGGGACCTACCAGTGACATATCTGCTACTATACTTTTTTAAAATACCACACTCAATGATCTCTATGTTTACATGTCATTTCCCTGATTAGACTAAAAGCCTCACAAAGAAAGAAATCATGTCTTAACAGTTTTTATATTTACTAAGTATCCAGAACATGCTTCACACATAACAGGAATTCAAGAATATTAATAGTTACATTGATGCAGCATGAGCAGATTGCCACTAAACAGAAGTAAAAATCCCAGACAGCTGAAGCTTCTTCTTTCTTCCTTCCTTTAGTGTATAATAAAATATTTTATTATTATTTTTTTATTTTATTTTTTATACCTACAGCACCTAGTCTTCCTAGGTGGTTTCCCACCCAAGTACTAACCAGGCTCAACCCTGCTTAGCTTCTGAGATCGGACGAGATCGGACGAGATCGGACGAGGTTGGACTCGTTCAGGCTGGCATGGCCATAAACTTCTTTTTATTATTTTGATGAAAATATTTTGATGGAAGTATTTATTTGCCTCCCTGGAAACATCTTTTCAGAAACCACCTGAATTAGCATCCCTGTATGTGGGGCTTCCTGGAAGTGTTGCTGTTCAGTCAGGCTTGATGGCAAGGAAAATCAGGGATGGAGAAGTCATCTGCCTAATTTCATAGGGCTAGGAATTTTTGAAAGGAAACTTTTCCTAATTTTCAAAAATCCTTACTATATTGCTAAAATTGTTCCAGGTGGTTGGAAGTCTGTTCCTTCTACCAATACTTAGGGAGAGACTGATAAGCACAACAAAATTAGTTGGGGGAGAAAGTCAGGAAGGACCCCCAGATACCCAGAGAGCCGCGGTTATAGACAATTATTTCCCAAGCATAGTAGAGGATACAAAATAAACATTGTCCTGTCATATAGATGATCAGAACATAATCATTCACAAAATCTGAATTTTTGTGGATAAAGGCAAGTCATAGTTCAAGGAAAATAGCATTAGATTTGGACCCATTCAAGACTATATTCAAATCTAGTGCTTCACATTCCATTTCAACAAATGCTGCACAAAGCTCTTACTGTTGAAAGTGCAATGCTCCGTGCAATGGAGGGACATAATGAGGAAGCCGGTGTTGGCCCACCACCTGGGCAGAGGCACGTGCAGAATTTGAGTGATGGCACAACATCGGCCATAACTGGGAGAGGAACAAGAGATTCCACCACAATTCCCACAAATTGGACATAATTCTATTGAACTATTTTTAAATTCCCTAGTGTGGGTGTTTTACACAATATTTTCTCCTAATGTAAATATACATCCTATAAAAATGTTTTCCATGTAAAATCATCTGCCATAGGTTTTCCCAAAGAGAGAATTACAAATTACAAAAAAAAAAAATCTTAGTGAAAAACGTTTCTGAAAATATGGGTGACATAACTGAAGTTTTATAGGATGCTAGATATTCTGCAAAACAGAAAATCCATGAATGAATAAACAAATATGTAAATAAAGGTGAAGATGTATATGAACAAATAATTTTGAGGAAATACCAAGTTAAGCAAAACTATTGTCTTTTTTTAACTGCAGCATTTCTTAGAAACTTTAAGATACAAATATGTAATGAAACTATCTAAGAAGTAGTTCTGATAGTCAACATTTCTCAAACTTATTTTTTCCTCAAGCATTTTTCAACACTAGGGTACTGTGAAACACCAGTTTGGCAAACATTGACCTAATGATATACTATGATTACTATGATATACTGCCTTTCAAAAGTTATGACAAGTAAGCATTCTAACCCTTCAGATGGAAGAAAAGTTGGTCTACCTGGCAAACAGACCAGAGGATTCTCAAATGTGGTTAGCAATCATGAACTCTTACAAAGCCTTGGCAACTTGCACAGGCAGTAAAACACAGCTTTTCTCATAGTGACTATTGCTGGTCACGTAACTATTAAAAAACAATTAGAATACAATTGCATAAGGTTCTGTTTTGGATGCAGATCCTACGATGTATTCTTGAGGCCAATTTTTCCTTTTTACCTATTGCATAAATACAAAACAACTTGAAATCTGAACATATATTTGTTATGGACTGATGTTTGTGTTCTCCAATGTTCATGTTGAAGCCCTAACCTCTGACATGACTGTATTTGGAGTTGGGGCCTGCAAATAGGTGATGTCAGTTGAAAGAAGTCATAAGGATGAGGCCCTAATCCAATAGGGCTAGTTCCCTTATGAGAAGAGGATGACACACCAGAGCAACACCCCTCCCCCAACCTCTCTCAGTATCTCTCTATTTCTTTCTTTCTTTCTTTCTTTCTTTCTTTCTTTCTTTCTTTCTTTCTTTCTTTCTTTCTTTCTTTCTCTTTCTTTCTTTCTTTCTTTCTTTCTTTCTTTCTTTCTTTCTTTCTTTTTCTTTTTTTACTATGTAATTATATTTCATGTCCAGGGTTATAATTCGAAGCCAAAGCTTTCTCCCAGACTCAAGTTTATAAATTCAAAATTGCTTTGTGAGGCCAGTAGGGATACTTCTTGTCTAATTTGATTTCCGGGAAGACTTCATTCAAGTACTCAATGGTCATCTGATCAAATGGAATTATGTTCTTTATCTTCTGCAGCTCATATTGCTCAATCCTGGTCTTAGAGAGAGAAAAAATTTGGCACAACTTTTCACATCTTTTTCATCATCCACCAAACACTATATCTATCCTCTGGCACAGGAAACTTTAGGGCATTAAACTTTTTCTCAAAGTCATCTACCAAGCCAGCCTTCACTACACTGGCCTTATAGTAAACCCAGTTGATAGCAGGTGGATTCTCAGGTGGAGTAGCCAACCTGGAGGTGAGTGTCTCATTCCAGGATTTCGCGGAGCTAGCAATAGCCTTCCAGTTTAGGGGTATGATCTTCCCAGTAACTGCCCAGTCAATGGCTTTTAGAGCAAGTTTTCTCCCAGCCATCCTGAGATCCTTTACCGACCCCAGGGGCTCACAGTCCACAGAAGCAAAAGAAAAAATCTATTCATTCTCACTTGAACTCCCTCTCTCTCCATTTTTCCTTTTCTCTTGCTGACTCTCCCTCTCTTTCTCTAAGTAGTTCATGTGAGCACACAGGAAGAGCACTGCTGCCTGTAAGCCAGGAAGAAAATTCTCACCAGAAACTAAGAACTGTTGGGCCTTGATCTTGGACTTTCCAGCCTCCAGAACTGTGAAAAATAAATTTCTGCTCCTTAAGTCATGAAGTCTGTTCAAGCAGACTAATACAATAGTGGACAAACCACCAAACAATTCAGTTGAAATAACTAATCAAATCACTGGTAAGTAAACTCAGGGTATTTTAGACTGAATCCACCAATCCATAGATTTAAAACAATTGACTATCTTCAGATTTAGAGGAACCGTAAACAAACAACAGGCTTCACATCTGCTGTGGCATAAAAGTTAAGAATCATGAAAGCAAAATTTTTTCCTATTAAAAATGTCCTTTTCAAAAAAGTTGACCTTTATACTCATAAAGCTTTAAAAATAAAAACAAAAATCCTCACCCAAACAAAATAAATGAAAAGCCACTTCTCAATTTTAGGATATTTTATGTAAAAACACTTCAATCTCTGATCTGTTTCGATGCAGCATCTAGCTGTTGAGCTCCTACCGAAATCACGCCTTTGAAAGGTGTGCAAACACACTGCTGTCACACAGGGAGAAGATAAACGTGTTTGTTCACTTTAGCAGGGCAAACTAAGAGCAGTCTACACGAGTGCAGACGGTTGTCAGGACTCAACCATGGAATGGCTGTGGTTTCTGGCCCTGAGCAGAGCCCCACCCACCCAGGCCCCCAATAGCCTGGCACATACTGCAGTGAGCCTCATCGCTCCAGTCGTCGCAGTCGTTGTAGCCGTTACACAGCAGTGTCCTGGGGATGCAGGTTCCACTGCCACACAGGAAGCTCTCGCCGCCTCCACAGAGTGCTGAAAAGAGGGGGGCAGAAAAACAATGTCAGATTAAGGATTTTGGTGGTTTTTTTTTTCTTTCAAAATTAGGATGGATAAAGGACAGAAAGAAAAACTTTTCTTGTCATTCAACAGATTTGTTTCTGAATTTTTTGTGTTATGTGACCAGTTTTTCTTTGCCCCTCATGAACCTTAACTGTGAAATTAGTTGGGAATAATACAAGACTGTTTGCATGACAAAAGCAAAAGAAAACTCATCAATGGGCTTGCAGAGAGATGGGCACCCAGAGGGTAGCCTCATCAGTTGTATTTTTGGGGAAAATACCAAATAGGTATTTTTCTTAATAGCTGAAAATTACTTCAAAGTGAAGTGCTATTTATTGAACAAACATTAAAAAAAAAAAAAAACCCTTACCTTTTAAAATGCTACTCAATGTTGCACAGAGAAAGTTATAGTAAAAATAGTCAATTGAAGTATGTTGCACACAAGCATAGAGACTCCATGCCCCTGTATTTGAAATATATTTACTTGCTTTAATAAAAATTCCAGTTAAAGATATCAAAGTCAATTTTTGCGTAGAGATTATAAAACAATATTAGCTAATAATATTTCATTCTTTTGTTTAAAATAGTTGCATTTTGGTATTTGTTTTTAGTATAACAATGCTTTTTGTTCTCAAAATTCAACAAATAATCAATTGTTTCAAAATTACTGTAGACAATAGATGTAAGATAAAAAGATAAAAAGGTAGAAAGATTTTTTCAAATGAAATTATTTAAATAAAAGAGTAAGTCAATTTAACAAAATGGGTGTTAAAATACACTTAAATATCTGGTAATGGCTATCAAAAGCCTTTTAAATGTGCATAACCTTTGACTTTGCAATCTTATTTCTTAGACTTTGTGCAAAAGAAAGTATTATGAATAAATGCAAGTTTTTTTTATTTTTAAAGATATTCATACCATCAAGGTTATAATGAAGAAACTGAAATAACAACCATGCAACAGCTGGGGACTAGTAAAATAAATTTTGGTACCTCCTAAGAAGGAATACTATTACAGCCATCGAAAAGAATATTATAGAAAATACCTAATGTCGTGGGACAAAGTTCAAGATAATTTAAGTAGAAAAACACCATATAGTTCTAAAAAAGCATAATAGAACTTGGCCTAGAAAGAGTATATTAAAGGTTACTGTGGTTATCCCTGGTATTAAAATTAAAAGTAAATTTTATCTTCATTATATTTTTACTCTATATTTTACAAATGTTTTTATAATGACTGTGTCTTACTTTATGAATCAGAAAAAAAAAAAAAAAAGAAACACTACCTTCTTTCTTCATGAGTTCCCAATTCAGAGTAACAATAGATAAACACAACCCTTAAAAACTATTCTCTGTGTCTTTCTGTCTCCCTCCCTCCACAAAAGCTAGTGTGGTCAATTGCCTTTTCATTATCACCATTCCCTGAACCATGTATTCCTTGATGAGATAAAGTTTGTTGACAAGCTAAAAGGAACCAGGAAATATGGAACATTTTAACTCAGAAATTGAAATACAGAAAAGTACAGGCTGAATGCTCCAGGCTGCGAATCCCAAGTCTATCACATCTCCCAGGTTCCTGGGCCCCAGCAGAGAGGCTGGCACTCAGAATGTTAATATTTGATGGGAACACGTCACCTCAGTCTCAGCGGAGCACAATGCATTGACACAAAGCAAAGGAAAAAAAAAATTCAATTAATGGATTGTTTTCCAATGCTATCAAGGAAATCAGAGTTTTGATTTGCTGACCATTAAGTACTAGTTAATTTGATAAGTTTCTTATGATGCTACTTCATGTGTAATCTGAACATTATTAACAACAAAATTCTGGTTTTCCACTATATCTCACAATTTCCATATCAATACAAATTACATCTATGGACTTCAACAGCCAAAATAGGAAACATGTTTATATATTGTATGGTCTTAGAAGATTCAGCACAGGATTTCTCTCCTATAACTACAGATATAGACTCTTAGAGGGTACACAGGAAACCAGATATAAAACGAAAAACACTAAGATTTTACCAGCCAGTCTATACAATATCTTCTCTCTAGGGTTGAGAGAAATTTTTCAAGAAATAGTGTTTATCCTATGTGAGACTGTTTCTACATTATACTAGAGAGTGCATAAATTCCATCTGTCTGCATTTCAGCAGCTGCAATGACTCAAAAGAATTATTGCATTCCCTACCTTATGGTTCTGATGATTCCTCGGAAATGTAGCTGAAAGCTCAACATTAAATGTCTCCTAACATCTAGATTTCATCTTTAAAACCCTATATATTTTATTCCAGTAAAGCCATTTCTTATGTATGGTTATATCAAATCTGGATCATATTTAAAACATGGCATTGCTTGCATTGTTTTGATTATTGCTATTCCACGTCTTGGCCGATTCAGCAAAAACTGACTTCTTTTTTGTGGTTCCTCACTGAGAAGTCTGGCTGCCCTTGGTTTTAGGACATTTTTAATTCTTTCTTTATTCTTTCTTCAGAAGTTCATAGTTTCATAAATCAATATTATTTTTGTAAAATTGGAATAACTTTTGTATATTCTGTTTTATTCCTCCTTAACCTGTATTCAGAATTTCCATTCTTATTTGCGTAAAGCTGTTTAACTAGCAAAGTACCTCAAACACTTCTTATCTGGAATTTCCAAACAGCCTCATAAAGTAGACAGGTAGACATTCTATCATAACTTCCTTGGGGAAAGTGGTAGTTTACAAATAGAGGAACTAGAGTGTCATGTGGTTAGGACAGCAATTCTCCAAAGCTAAGTATCTAGGAAAAGGTCAAAACCACCCAGAATAGTGAGGTCCTAGCTCCAGGCCCAATTCTCCACACCATACCCAATTCTCGTTTCTGATACAGGGGCAGGTGTGAAGTCACCTGATATGTGGTCAGTTCAAGGGCAACAGATTCAAGTGAAAGTTCATACTTGTCTTTATTTTTCTTTCTAAATGGAAGATAAATATCTTTTCTTCAGGTGAATTGGACCAGATGAGATGACAAATTAATGTCAGTTCTGGATTTTTTGGAGAACACCCTGAGAGTGCTCTTAAGTTTCTGTAGAGATTTTTCAACCATAAATTTCACTGTTTTATAACAATCATCTTCCAACAGCCTTTAGGTTTAGCCCTGTGGTGACAAAGGGAGATTCCCTGAGATGAAGTCACATTATACATTCTTGATACCATTTCCATTCATATCATCTATAATTCTAAGAGGTATATATTGCACTTTAAATCAATGGCAGATTGATCTATGGAAGATTCATTTGTTAATTGAAGAAATATTTACTTGAGTATCTACAGTGTGCTAGGCATTATTCTAGCACCTGGAAATACATCAGTGAAGAAAACAAAAATAATCCCTCATCTTCATGTAGCATATATTCTACCAATCATCATCTGATAAAAAATACTTTACCAACTAAAGTTGTTTTGTTACCAAAGTTGACTTTCATTTATACAAGTGACAATTAATTAATATTAATGCAACAAGAGCAATATACAAATATATGTTGCCTAAGACTCACTAGTTTACAGATCCAGATGATGGAGTCAATTATGAATCACCTGGACTTCAGAATACCATGGATTCTGAACAGTATATACACATTAGGATGAGTAGCTCTTTTCAGTATTCTTGTCTCTGATAACAGACTGCTGAAATAACCTCCACAAACTGAATGACATTTAGATTTTCTTCAGCCCTCTCAGTTCTCTTTGCTTATGTATTATAAGCAGCATTTATATTGGCAAATGCTCTCATTACTCTGGTTGCTAACTTTTAGAGTCTATTTCAGAAATTACTCACCAATCTCTGATAGTTTAGTATCCTCATTCCCCCTGTCTTTGAACCCTAGTTTAAAATCTGAAGCTCAAATTCAACTCTCCTTCTGAAGTGAAAGCCGAATGGGCATAGAGCATTATCATTTGAGGCTGTACTAAGAGCTTCTCTGTCCTTCATTGTATATGCTGCTTGAAATGAAGTTCTTATCAACCATATTGCTCTTACATTTTACAAAGTTATTTAACTAGAAAAAAAAAGAATGAGTGTAATCCTTTAGCACCCTAATACAAGAATCCCTCTTGAGGACAGCACTGTATCTTTGGTCATAATAGGTTGATAAAATGATTGGGGTGACAAGAGGTGCAGAGCAGAGGGAAAAAAAAATCCAAAGTTATGCTCAAGTAAGCAAACTTGGTCTTTATCCTGCCTATTAAGTTACTGGAAGGCCCTTCATTTTGTTGAACATTAATATATTTGGGGTAGGTATATATGGGTTATATCAGAAAGCTCTATGTAAATGAAAAGTGAGGATCTTCATGGGGAGAGAGAGGAGCCAGTGTGCTGGGCACTGTCATAAAGAAGAGATAAATTTAAAAAGTTGGTTAAGTCTACAGCCATGATACCCTGAACGTGCCTGATCTCATCTGATCTCGGAAGCTAAGCAGGGTTGGGCCTGGTTAGTACTTGGATCGGAGACCATCTCAGAATACCAGGTACTGTAGGCGTTAAAAAAAAAAAAAAGTTGGTTGAGCTTCCTTGAGGAGCACAGTATAGAGAAAACCCTTTGGAAAACAGAACTATCTAATGGAATATTTTAACTTGTTTTCTGAGGAATGGGAGGTATAATCAGTTCCCTCATCTGGTATATGAAATCAGCAAAGCTTGCATTGCTCCCTAATTTTTCCACTCAGTTACTTAGCCAATTTGGTACCCTTCTAGGAGCCTGGGGCACATCAGTGAATACAGAATAGATCCCTTGCCTTGTGGAGGTTACATTCTAGAGAAACAATTAGTATAAATGAAGATAATAAATAAGGAAATTACTCTATATTAGGTCAGAAGGTTATAAAAAAATCTATAAAGAAAAAAAAGAATACAACAGCTAAGAGAGATAGGAGATGTTGGGTGGGGTAGAACAGGTCCCAAAATTAATTAGGGTTTGAGGTAAGTCTCATGGAAAGTTGACATTTGAGCAACAACTTGAAAGGCTTGAGGGAATTAATCAAAGCAGAGGGGAAAATTTCAGCAGAAGGAAGTGCCAATGCAAAGGCCTTGAGGTAGGAGCACACACAGTGGGTGTTAGCAAGGAGACCTGTATGGCCAGAGCAGAATGAGTGAGGGAGGGAAAGGAAGAGAAGAGGCAGAGCAGAAGGGAGGGCCCAACCACATAGGGCTTTGTAAGGACTTTGTAAGCTAGGCAAAAAGAGAAAAGTCACTACAAGTTTTGAGTAAAGAGTAGCATGATCTGACTGATGTTTTCAAGGATCTCTGCCCATTGTTCTGAAAATATTCTAGAGGGGTAGGAAAAACATAGGGTAACAGTTAGGAAGCTACTTAAGTAATCTAGAAAGAGATGATGGCAGCGTGGAGGGGGTAGCAGTAAAGATACTGAGACCCGATTAGATGCTGTATGAATGTAGTATGAAACTGAGACCAGGAGGGTTTCTTGCTCCATTAGATGACAGTTGCGAGGGAGACAAGAGCTAATGACTTTAAGTTTCAGTCAGAAGACTGGAACTGCCATCCACTGCAATAGGGAAGGCTACTGGAAGAGCAAGACCGTGGGAAAAAAATCAGGAGTTAGAATTTGGACAGGTTGAGTCTGACATGCACAGTAAACTCCCAAGGGAAATACTGTGTAGACAGATGGATACATAAGTTCTAGGTCCAGGAAATAGGACAGGTCTACAAATATAAATGTGTGAATTATCAGCAAATCGATTTAAAGCCAGCATGCCTGGAAGAGATCACCAAGGAAACCGTTGGTGAGGATAGTAAAGAGTGAGAATTCATGAGATGGTGAAGAGAAGATGAATGAAGGCTTAGCTATTAAACCTCATATTTAGTAGCTATAGAGAAGAGAAGAAGCCACCAAAGAGACTGAGACAGAATGGCCAGTGTATTAGGAGGAAAAAAGCAGTCAAACATGGTATCTGGAAGCCAAGTGAAGGAAAGTGTATCAAAGAGGAGAAAATGATCAACTGTGCCAAATACTGCTGATAGGTCAAATTAGACAAAACTGAGAATCGACAACTGGATTTGGCAATGTGGAGGTCAGCAGGGATCCCCATAAGAGCAGTTTCAATAGAGTGGTAAGGGCAAAAGTCAGACTAGAGAACGTTCAAGAGAGAAGGAGAGAAGAGGAAGTAGCTCAGAAAGTAAGGACAACTCTTTTGCTGCAGAAGAGAACAAGTAAACAGGGTGGTAGATTGCAAGGAAAGTGGAGTTTAAAAAAACATTTTTTAGTACTTTTGTGTGAGTACATTCTTTGTGGAGAGCATAGGGTGGTACTAAATTCTGCCTACAAGTTTGCTCAGGTCAAAAAAACTATGACCACTCCTGAAGACACAAGAGCTCAGGATGGAGGATCATTGACATCAGGAATATATTTATACTCTAAAAATGAAGCCAGTCTTATATCTGTCTGCTAATCCAATCACTAAAATTGTGGTTTCCTCAGAAGTATTGGTCTGACAAGGTAAGAAATTCTCCTAATTATCTTCTTCATCTTCAACATCTACTAGACATCTGTTAAACATGAGGTACCATGCTAGTCACTTCTAATAACATTGATGCTAAAGACCATCAGAACGACAGTCTGCTAAAAACAAACAAACAAACTAAACAAACAAAACCTGTTTCTTTATGGCTTACCTAATTTATATTGGCATAAGATATTTTTTTGCTTACTGTCTCTCTCTCCCTTCTAGAATGTGAACTCCTTGAGAGAAAGCTCCTATCAGTTTTTCTCACTGCTATGTCCTGAATCTAGAATAGAATTGAATATTGTTGAATGAATAAATGGACTGACAATACAAGGTGCCTAGCAGGCCTACATGATCTTTCCTATTTCTTGGTCCTGTGGGTTCAGAGGTAATAAATATCTTACAATTTTATTTTTTAAATTGCTAGGGGAATAAACTGCTATGACAGAGGGATATTCACACCTGCACACAAGTCTGGCTCTTGAGCAGCATTTGCTCATATGTTAAGATGAGTATAAAAGATCCTTCTACCTAAAATCATCTCCCCACTGGCCTGTGTGAGTGTTTCTAACCTACACTCACAATACTCACTCTTTGGGTTAAAATGGTGATTTTCAGGATACCATGCAAAGGGACTTTGGGGCTACATCATGGGATCAAGGGCGTCTTCATTGCCTCTACCAGAGAGCTCTACTGTTACCTGTTTCATACATTTGAGTCCAGGTAAAATTTCCTTTGAAAGTAAGTTATTGCTGCCCCCCAAAAAAGTTCGAAAACTATTCACCTTTAGGATTTTAAGTGTTCAGTCTGAAAGAGCTTATATTTTAATGCTGGGTCTGCTGGAGCGCAAGGAGAAGGAGGAGGAGGAGGAGCTGTTTCCAGAGTCTGAGCGACCTGAGATGCTGAGCGAGCAGGAGCACATGAGCATCTCGGGCTGTTTAGCTTTTCATTATAAGCTTAAAAGAAAGGGACACAGGATAGGTACCTTTTGAGCTGGGGCAGGAGGCAGGTGCTGGTGGGAGGGGCAGAGTTCAGGAAGGATATAAAACACAAGAAGTAAGAGTGAAAAGTGAGACCTCGAACCACAAATGAGACAAACGAGCTCAGAATGGCCTGCTGGAAGGTGTAGCGGGCATGGACCTAACTCTGTTGCACTGTGATGCAAGATACGTTGCATTATTTTCTTTTTCTAAATCAAATTAATTCACACTTCCCCACTCAAAAAAGTGAAAAGAAATGTTATTCAGGCATATTTTGCAAGGGCCTCTCTCTCCTTAGGGTAGCATAAGGATCCAAGGGAAGAACAGAGGAAGAGGATTTCTTTCAGTTCCTCAGAGAATCACTGAGGCCTCATGGTTCCAAGCCCTTAGGGTCCATTACATCTGTGCCATGCCAAGTCCAAGGCTATAGTCCCCTACTAGAGCTGTCCTAGATGCCTCACACAGCTGTCTCCCCATGAGATCGTGCCTCTCTCCCAAGCAAGTGAGCACTGGTCCCTGCTAGTGAGAAACATGTTAAAAACCACTCCCCTTCCAAGCTTCTGGGGATTTTCCTACATCCTCTGCTTCCGCCTCTACCCCTCCAAAAACTTCCCCCTCTATCCCTCCTGAAACTTCCCCCATCCTCCCCACTCAGAGTAAGCCCACATGAGCCCTGCTCAGTCCTTCTCTCCTCGATGCCAGTTTCCCTTTTCTGAGAATCCACAAATGATAACACACATCTTTTTTGTTTTCTTAGTAGATTGCTCTATTACACAGATTTTTCATTCATTACCCAGGGAACAAAGGACTCTATTAGCACCTTTTAACTTACACAACTTTATTCCAAGGTAGTATATGGTAGATAGTAAATGCCTGTTGAATGAATGCACTTACAGAGCTCTTAACTTAGATATTCTAAAAATAAAAGTTCCACAGCAACTTCCTCTTTTATGATCTGTGGTGCCCACCTTGCTACAAAGACAAGGTAAAAGCAGTCCCTTAACTACAGTCCTAGTCTTTAGTTCAAACTCTCTCAATGCCTATTATATAACACGTTTCAATTACTGAGAAACCATTTATTTGAAAAAAGTCTAAAAATATTTTCCCCATTTATATGTCCTCTATAATAAGTTACTCCTTGACTCATTTTTTTTTTTCCTTCTGAAATAAAGCTATGCTTTGATTCAATGGAGACTTTGCCATCTGGCCTTCAGTTTAAATCCCCCAAACAAGAACTAAATCTATATATTGCCTGTCAGACAGTATGATGGAAGATCCACCTTTCTATAAAAAAAAAATTGTTGCTAAATTATCTAAAAATCATTAGAAGGAAGCAAATATTGATCTATTGCTGGTGGTACTCTGATAAGAGAGCGAATATAAATAGAGTTTAGAGAGCAGTTCCATGTCATCTTTCAATATCTCAAGTAAAATCACAGTATAAAATCAAGTCAGACAAAACTCTGCTCAGTAGATTTTAAATCTAATTACACAGAGTAGTAAATAAAGAGCAGAGCAAAAAGCAGGAAGTCAAGTTTATGATCAGAGACTACCAGAAATAGACTGACAAGCAGAAGTGTAAAGAAATATTTTTAAAAGAATCTTTATTCTTTTAAAATTAATTCTTTTAAAATATATTCAATATTTCAGAGAGAGAGAGAGAGAAAGAGAGAGAGAGAGAAAGTGTGCAGAGGGAGGAAGGAGGAAAGAAAGAAAAAAAAAGAAAACTTTCAAATAAAAGATTGTCTAATTAAAAAGACATACTAGTTTACTACCTCAAGGTTTAGTGTCTAAAAGTCCCAAACAGGACTCTGAAGCAATTTTGTCAAAAATTATTGGAAAATAACATGTACACAAGGACTTCGTTATTTATTATTTCCTTCGAATAAGCACAATAACATAATTTCAACTTTCTAAAGAACACTGGCAATTTAGAAACTGCAAGCTTATAGCCCACCCTCTTGACAAGGCTGACAGAGATTTCTAAATTCAGAGATTATTGCTCAAACATTTAGTTTTATTTTTTTTTTGAGGGGTCCTACTTTCTGAATTTGCTTTAGGAAATAAACACTTTATTTTCTAAACAAATAATTATCATTTAATGGCATTTTAAAAGATTTTTCGATTTTCTACAAACATAAGTCTGTCTCAAATGACATTTGACAATTATTCACTTAGAATCATAAAATAATAATGTTGGAACAATATATACACTACCTCTGACCAATTTCAAACAAATATAGGATATTTCCTATAAAAGAGTTAGATCCATGCATCTAAATTTAACAGAAAAAAAAAAAGAGAGAGATTTATGATTTGGAAAGAAAATAACTCTCTTGCATGCATGTAACAGTATCTGAAAAGTTATACATACTAATATTTTTTCAGACCTTTATTAAATGTGTAACTTGGGCATAACATCAATGGAAAGACTTAGGAGAAAGATGAACAAAGAAAAATAATCAGTTTGGAGAGTTCTCTCATCTTATCTTCTTTATTTGTACAGCTACACTAAGTGGATTGATTGCATTTTACAAGTTAATAGTCTGTGGATTTCATTTGGAACTCAAACCAAATTTATTTTTAATATCAGTTTTTTTTTATTTTAGTCCATTTTATGTATTGGCAAAAGCTGCAATAAAAGCTGGAATAAATTATCGATGACTTTGCAATATTACTTAGCTTGAGACCCAGAAGTAGAATAAACAGGTATATTTAGAATTTACTGTGAAAAGAACTTTGAAAAACTATCTTTCGAGAACAGATTATAGTTCTATCCCAATGTCTTAAAATTCACTTCCAATCCCATGAAGACTATACTATATCACTTTCCCACCTACTCTCTATTATTAATTATTGTAACAGTACTTCATAGCATTATCATTTTTAAAAATTCACTTATCTTCAGGATGCTGTAGGATGTCACTTCTCTTTCATATCAGATAGTCAGTAGCTGAATTCCAAGATTCTGAAGCCCTAGGTCAGAGTTCTGCCCAAGACCCTCTCTACTGTCCTTCCTCTTAATTGATCACAACAAATCCCACTTACCTGCCTCCATGCAGTAGCCCACAGGGACAGCACAAATTCCATTGGTTACGTCAAAGCAAGGTTGGGAAAACTCAGATATTTCTAAGCTATCTGACCCTTTAATCTTAAACCACCGCCAAGTATTCAGGTAACTTGAATTCTAAACACTATTATGACTTAAAACTTCATTTTTAACATTCACCCTAATATCCCATACTGATATTGAGTGGATCTAAAGACAAAAGAAGTAATATTATTACATATAGCATTATAATAAATATACAATATATAATATAAATAATATATTAATAATAAATAATAATATTAATATTGTGTTAATATAATAATTAATAATATTATATGATAATAAATAATACTGTTAAATATAGTATATAATAAATATATTACTTTTTTGTGCTGCTTTGGGAAGTAATTTAACCTTTAGAACTTCAGTTTTCTTATCTGAATTGCACTTGCTTTGAGATTATCTTTGAGTATATTAATTAATAATGGATATCAAGTGGCACCATACCTGGTAAAGCCCAGTATATTCTGTTTACTAAGGCTTGGAAGTGGGACATTCACTTCTCAAGATGCCCATCACAAAGTGTTAAAAAAAATGCCTTGTACTTAAAGGATTAACCCGCAAATAACTAGAGGGTCCAGTCTCCTGGATACAGCAGACCTGGAAGGTGGAGGCAACTGGATTCTTTGTAACAATCAAGATAACTGGAAAACAACATAGTTCTGAAAGCTCATAGGAACCAATGTAACAACACCTAGGGATAGAATTCCTAATTTTTCTTTGGTTCTTAGGCAGAAAAGGAAGTCAGTTGCTCCAGGAAAGTTGACTTTTACTTTCGAATCATTTGTGCCCTGCTAAATGGCTTACGTACTGGTGGAACACAGAGGTGGTCTCTGAATTTTCTGTCCCATGCTTCCTCTATTTTCTCTCACTGCATACTTTTCGCAGCACAGCTACAGAAAATCTCTCCTAGGAACCCTAGTTACCAAGATCGTATATAACAAAGCCATACAGACTAAACTTAACATGGGAAAAAAGTCTACTTGCCTAAAACTAAATATAAGCACAATTTAATTAACTTGCATTCCAGAGTCACAGCTGCCAACTTGCTGAGACTAGAATATTGGGTACATAGCACAAAAGGGCTCAGAGAAAAGAGGAAAACACTGCTAAAATTTTTCCCCAAATCTTCATAGGATTCATATGACCCTTTGTCCTAGTAAACAGGAATAATTCCCGTGGTAAACAAGATATAGGAATCCAATCAGGGAAACAGAATGAGCTAAGGCGGGACGAGATGAAGTGTCAGGAGAGGCCAAAGTTTCAGGGAAGACATACCGCGACTAGCAAATGTATAGCAAATAATCTGGCTATGGGGTATGATCTACTTTATCACTGAAAGGAGGAAAGACATTGCTGCAGAGAATGGAAAGTCTAAAGCTATGTGCCTCTCTAAACTCTCATAATTGAAATTTGAACAGTGATGTAGTCTTGTCTGCCTGAAATACTCTACTGATCAACCTAATGTGCTTAAATTAATCCTGGGAAACTTTATGACGTGAGGGTCGTTAGTGGTGGATGAGTTGGGGGACTGAGCTCAGCATGGGGGTAATACTGCTGAGAAAAAGGTCCATTTTCTCTCACTCGCCAAAGGGGTAGGGAATGTGTAATTCTAAACAGGATCACAAGATGGCAGCCAAACTCAGCACATAGACCCTGTGAGAGGAACTCCGCCTGAGGCCCTCACCTGGTGAGTGGTTATAGAGACAGACTCACAAGGAATTCCACCTGGGTGACTTATCTTTTTTTCTAAAGGGCATCCTTTGCTTGTTTCTGTAACTGAGTAAATCTGAAATCCCACTTCTGCCAATTATCACTACAGAGAACTGAAAAGTCTTCCACAGTTGAAGCCTACTCTAATTGGCACATTTTTCTATTGGTTTTCTTCCTTATTCATTTATTAGAGCTCCTTTTGTTGCACTAATTTCCTCCCAGGCCATCATTCATTTGTCTTTTAATTTGTAGTCTCTTTAGCTATACAAAAGTTTTACATACATGTAAGGTCAAATATATCAGCTTTTATGATTTATGTCTTTTAAAACCATATTTATATGTGTCATAGAACAGACACTCCATGAAGGCAGTGGTTTATGTCTGCTTTATTTCATGCTATAGCCATAAGACCTAGAAGAGTGGCACATACAGCATAGGCTAAATTAACTTTGCATTCAACCCAGGGCCTTTCTAGAGCAAATGGAAAATACCATGGCCAAAGTTAAGGGACACATTCTGGCCAAAATACACTAAAAATAAGCCACAAAGATAGGGAAAACAGATCAGGTTTCCTAACAGTTGAAACTGATTTTGATATGGCCATAGGGGAAAGACACACAGATTGATGGCTTTTTGTTGAAATAAGAAAGTTGTCCATATTGCTGAAATGGGAAAAATATAAAATACATAGCCTGATCTGTACTTTATGGAATAGAATAAAAGATCTCTCAAGGCTTTCTAGATTTGTTTCAGCAAAATGCCAAAGGGAAGAAATTTGTTGACTACCTTCAAGCCAGTACGTTTCTTAATACCAACCACCAGAGGGAGACCATATCATAAACCAAATCACAGAACTCATAATATACTTTTGGGAAGTGTTTAGGTGTGTGACAGTATTTGAAAACAATTGTATCTTACGTGTTTTTAGTATTTATGTTAAAATAAAATCACATTTATTTTAAAAATGATTTTGCATTTTAAATATAGACACAAAAAAACAAATCCTCAGATTAATGCGTTAGGGAACACTAATTCAAACTTTGTGTATTTATTTCGAAATTGATATTTCCATTCTCATAAAAACTAATAATTTCAGAAATCCAGGTTTTACTCAGCCAGTTTTAATTCAAGTGGCTTTTTAGATATTTTTAGAATTATAATTTATACATAATGTGACTTTTAAGAAATCAAAATGATTTTATAGCAGGTGATCTCATTACAGTGTAATCTCATTACAAATGCCTGTTAGAATATCTCACCACAGCATCCAGATTAAATGAAACTCTTCGTGACTGTAGAAAGGTTCTACAGAAATGTTAGCATCATAAGTTCCAAACTTCTCCGCTTTAAGAACTCTGAAGAAAACTGCCAATTTTTCTCAGCAACTATCCTCCTAAGAAAAATTTGTGACAGCCATTCCAAAACCATTTGCAAATATAGACAGAAAAGGAGGCCAAATACTTTATAAAATTTGGCTTGATTTGAAGGGCTCTTGGGAGGTCCCCCTGCCTAAAATATTTCCCAGCTGAAATTCCTCAGTTTGGTTTCACACATTTAACTTAAGTCAAAAGTTCTCAATTAAAAGGCAGCTCCTGGGACTCCTCATTTATTCAACCAAGAATTTCAAGCCTGTCTGCAGAAGGCACAGTGCTGGATATGGCAGAAATCATAAGGCCTTACAGAGGCATTAAGAGACAAAGCCATTATCAGCAATTAATATCTCTGGAGAAAGCACTTTATATATTTATCTTTTTTATTGACATTTTTTAAAAGATATTGGGAATTTAGTATGAAAAATATAAGAAAGGGTGGAACGAAAAGAATGAGGCCTTCAGCAAGGACATACCTGGGTAAAGGCCCTTGAGTGCCAACGGTCAACATGGGGTCAAGCAGGGGCCAAGGAAGGGGGGCAAAAATATAAATTTTTTTCTTTAAAATATTTTATTACTTATAAAACAGAATAGCGGTAATAGTGATACATGAAGAAAAACATTTATAAATTGCACAAAAATAATGTTTTGTGTCATAATTTAATATGATATGATAACTAATAACACATTATTAATGTGAATTTTCTGTCTCACTTTTCTCCAAATTTATTTATTAACTCATCAAAATGTATACTGGTAGAAAAATTATTTTCAATCTATATAATTGAAAATGGCCTTGATGCTTGAAAAAAAATACAAGATTGCAAACAATTTTGTTAATTTTTAATTTCAAGAAGATCTTTTTTGTATGCAACTTTTACTGTTTTTTTAAGAGTACTTTATAGGCTGTGACAATATTGAGATAAATTTCTGATAAATTATTATGAAATACAAATTTTAGTATATCTAGAGCTGATGATTCTCATGGAGCAAATCTAATAAAGAGATTTAACTCCTCATATCAATCAGTTTTGTGTAAGTATGTTTAATTTTAAATATAAATTTATGCAACTGCATTTCATTATTTCTTCTGATATCTCCCATATATTGTGGAGATCATACAAAAAATCAAAAGTGGCTTCAAAATGTTATATAATTCAAAACGCCTGTTCACACATTCTATAGCTATATTGTCAATTTTAAGGAAAAGTTTCATTTTATATTACCTTCCTCATTAACAAAAGTTTCATGCGAAGTTCACATGAAAATACAGTTACTTTCTACTGACAATGGTAAAATGTAATTTCTATTTCTAAGCCTGTGGATATTCATTTTTGCAATGTTTGAGCATTTAAAACCAAGGATTCTAAAATCTTTGCAAAATTCTAATAAGTCCCTGATACATGCTTTATTGCAATGTTCACGTGTATGCTCTTATTGTATAACAATTTACTAACAAAGTCTAATGCCCAAGCGCTAGCAGCTCCTATCTCAAGGTTCAGGCCGGAGAGTTAATATTTGTGCAGATGTCACAAGGACAGGCTCCAGAGACAATTGACCAAGCTGGTCCCCCAGAGGTCCCCATGTGGAGCCTCTCGCCTACCCCAGGGCTACCACCCTCGAAACCTCCTTTTGTTGTTACTTCTGTGGTTGCAGCACCATCATGGTCACCAATCTGGGCCCAGGCCAACTTGGAGCCCTGGGAGCTCCCAGAAAGCCCTCAGGCACATATGTGTGCTTTGGTTCACCAGGCCAATGGGTGCTCAGCACCCAATGTGCCAGTTGGCACATGGCTGCATGTGCACACGCTACCACCTAGCATATCTCTGCCACTCACACACTTGTTTCATTGTCCCGTCAAACCTCACTTACAAAACAGAAGCATAAAGATAAAGTTATTAAGAATTACAAGACAGTGGCAGCAGAGCACTGAACCAAGCCAGGAACCCCTCTGAGCACAGTGTCCTGTGCCCCTGCACAGATCGCCAGCCCATTAAGCCAGTCCTGACCTCAGCCTCCAAGAAAGGAAAAAGAAAGGCAGAGAGGGTGAGATGAGGATATGACAAGTCCTTCTGAGAAGTTACAATGGCTGAGGTCCCAGCATCTCATTGTTCCTTAAAACCGCTAGGTCATTGCACCCACCCTCCACCCATGTCTCTTTTGCCACACCCAGCAAATTCCATCCTGTTGGAGTCACTGTCTAGACAGGGAACCACCACCATGATACTGCTGGGACCACTATGTTCATTTTAATAGTAGTAGAGTTTAAGGTGCACCCATGGTTACCCAGCTAAAGAATACATTCCCCAGCCCCTTTGAGACTAGGTATGGCTATGTTACTAAAGTCTCCACAATATAATATAAGCAGATTCTTTTTCTACTTTGACTACTTAAAAGGACCTTGCTGCCGTATACTTCCTCTTTCTGCCCTCCCACAAGCTGGAGCACAAACAGAGGACTCAGCCAGCTTCACTCACTCAGCTAAAGACCACTGTCTCGGGATCCATGAATCCAAAAGAGTATGGAATCCAAGTTTCAGAATGACTTCCTAGGGCAAGCCTGACCTGGCAAACTAGAAAATTTAGCTCAGATCTATTGCTTAATAGAGAAATAAAATGTTATTTTCTTTAAGTCGCTGTATTTCAGGATCTCTTTTATTACAGCAGAATAGTTTTTCTATAAGTAATTTAAATGGTTTTAACCTGGGGAGTTTTTCTTCCCATTGTCCATTTGTCCATAAGGATAAAGTCTGAGGATAAAGTCCCTGGTTTGAAAGTTAGGACCCAGGAAGTAGGTGGGTCCATCCCGTTCCAGTGAGGACTCTGGATGTGCCTTTCCACAGAGACATTCATTTACTCATGTCTGCCTTGAGTTTAACAGGCTTAGGAAACCCACCCCTAGGGACATACTCACAGCACTACTTCAGTGAGAAAATATCTTTTACATTTGAAATAACTAATCTGCAGATATAAAGGCTGCCTGTACTTTTGTACCTACCTTAATCAATTGTAGGGAAGATTGACAGTACATGCAAACATTAGGCACAGTATCTGACACCAAGTGAAATTCCGATAAATTTAATTTATTATTACTGACATTATTAAATTGACATAATACAGGCAGCAAAATGAAGAAGAGATATATTTTAAGGAAGTACACTGCCTCAGGTTTGTGGTATCAGTGGGCAATAAGCTTCCCTCCCCTGATCCCCATACACAGAGGTATGAGGGATAAATTAGTTAAATGTCCCTAAATCTCTCAGCTTCCATGAGTGGTTCTAGCACATTTCTCTGCAAATAAATTATATAAAATATTACCTCAAAATATGTGTGAGGTATTAAAATATTCCCCAAAATAGAAAATCAGAAGTGATGAGTTAGAGAATCGACATGGAAGGAAAAGCCTGTGCATCAGAAAGGAGAAACCAAGAACTCAGTACAAGAGAGAAATATAAAAGGAAGAGCCACAAAATCCACTCCCCCTATTCGCCCCCTCACGAGGCTGGCGATAGAAGAGATAAGTTTCTTTTCTGCAAGATTAACTTTACAATCTATAAGACACAATGGATCAGGACGAGATGTTTTTTTAAAAAAAAAACAAAGAAGAAAATGGGCTTCTACTTCAAAAAAAAATAAAAAGAATCTTAGGAAAACAAAACTTTATTTAAAGTTATAGGGAATATAAAGAGATAATGGAAAATCTTAACACTTCATTAGGTGTGGAAAGAATCTGGTAATAGATGAAACTGAGAAGGCAGACTTTGAATTACTTATCTCTGGAGCACTGTTTTCAGAGAGTGAACAATGAATAAGATAATAACGAAGAAAAGCAAGATGAACTAGGTGAAAATTTGGAGAAAGATTTCTTAAATAATCTGGACTTGGCAGTATTTCATTTGTTCAGCACTTTTAAGGAAGCAAATAGTCCACATGGTGAAAAATTTAGTTAACTAAAGTATATCTGTTTAACATTTTTAATATCTTTCATGATTTTATTAGAGTTTTGTGAAACAGAACACTTGTACTCTACCTTCTTAAACTGAGTGTGCTAATTTTTAACATTTCCTTGCTGCTTTGGGGCCTTTACGGTGAGCAGCAAAACTTTCCCAGGGCTACTGGGAAGATCCTGGGGTGACCTTGTCCCTGTGCTAAGCTGCCTAAGACTGCTGCCTGCTTTAGCTTCTTGCCATTTAGAATGTATCACTCTTGCCTGTTATATGCAGTCTCAGCAGTCACCATCTCTACTGGCATAGAGATACCTGCACCAGTAGTTCTATCCATCTCCATTTCCAAATTGTTTGCCATTAGGTATAGAGATCTGGGAAGCCAAAAAAAGCAAGTTTTTAGATTTGTTTCAAAAGTAAAAGTGAACAGGCTATAAAAGAGGACAATGGGAAATACTTTTATTTCTGGGAGAGCGAACATCTATTTTGTTGTTAATCATTTTTTGCTTTGTTAATCATTGGTTATATTCTAAATTATTTAGGTGGCAACCTCTGGATAAGTGAAATGCTACCATATATCCAAATAACTGAGTTAAAATAGAGGTAGCATATGAAAAGAGATGGTTAGCTACAGTGGAAAGAGCGTGGACTTTTACCATTAGAATCAGGTTCAAGTCTCAGCTCTGCCTCTTGCCAGCTGTGTGAACACTCACACTCACTATGCAGAGGTATTTTAAAGATTAGAAAGATAAGGTAAGGTACCTGCCTCCACATCTGGCACATATTGACCTCATGTAGGCAAGTAGTATCATTCTTTTTGTCATTGAATATTTAGGGGAAACTTGGATGTGTATCTAATATAATCAAAAATTATTACAAATCCAAAATGTAATCTGAAAAATCGACTCTAAATTATTTTAGGTAAAATAGTGTTGATTAAATTCTCTGAATTTTAAAGCTGGATGTTCGCACAGTCCTGCCTCCTCATCCTATAGATTAGGAAACAAAGGCCAGAAAGTCAACATAACTTGGTCACAGTCACAAAGCTAATTAGAATGCAGAAGCAGGATTGGAATTCACAGTTTCTAATGTCCAATCCAGTACTCTTAAACAAATAGGAATTAATCTAGAACAGAAGTTGGAAAACTTTTTCTATAAAAGGAAAGACAGTAAATTGTTTTAGGCTTTGCAACAGATATGATTCTATTGCAACTGTTCAACTATGCCACTGTAGAGCAAAAGCAGCCATAGGCAGTACATAAGTGAATAAGTATAGCTGTGTTTCAATAAAACTTTAGTTATAAAAATAGGCTGCTGACTGTATTTTGCTACGGGCTGTGGTTTATGTATACATCCCTGATTTAGAACAAGCTGATAAAGCTGACTCTTGAGCTAAAAAAAAAAAAATATTGGGATAATTTCAAATTAACAAATCTATTGTCAATACAGTAAAAACTGGATGGCAATAAGAGAACTCAGAAGAGTGACTATATACATGTTTTAAATGTTACTATTGTGACTAATATTTTTAAATGTTTGATAAGTGTCAGTCCTGGCCTCGAGACCATTGTATTTCTAGGTAGTAATTGGGATAATAAAAGAAAGAAGCTCTAAGAAAGCAAAAGAAGATTCTCAGAGAAATGGAATTCTTAATTATCTTGGCTAAATAAGAACAGTGAAGAGAACTAAAATAAGCATTAAATGATACAATTTATTTTAGTTAGAATAACTAAAATACAAAGTACTAAGGAAAAAAGCACAATACTCTAACCTAAAGAAGAAATAAGTAAATATTGCCATCAAAATATGCTGATTATCACAAACTGAAAACACATCACCATCTCCACACCCTTAACATAAGAAGCAAAGACTATGCTCATGGAACCAGGAATAATCTACCAGAAGTAAAAACACACCAAAATTGTATCTGGCTTTCTGTCAAGACCTCCTGATGATATTAGTTCCACGGTCTCAATTTTCATAATATGCTTCAGACACATAAAGAGGGCTCTCATGGAGAAAGGTGCCCAAATATCTTTTTTTCTCCACTAAGGGCTAATACAAAGAAATGCCTGTGCTGCAATATGAGGCACAGACGAATTTCCTGTGCTAAGAAGTAAAACAGATTGGAACGGGTTTGCTAAGGAATATTGTTCAAGCTTCCTCTAGGGAGCCTTTGAGAGAAGACTAAACTTTGCAACTGTTTGGCATGAGGTACCCACCCTGAAGAGAAAAAAAGAAGTAGAAGACTTTTTTAACATCTGAATTGTAAGGGAGCTATTCAAATTGTCATTTGATATACTCAATTGAACTAAATGTAGTACTCTATTTTCCCTAATGTTTCTGTTGCTCCCTAGTAGTAAATTGGTTATTTAGAAAGCACATCTACCCTAAAAGCACTAAAGAGTAACTCAATGATATATGATGAGAATAAAGTTCACTACATCGTGCCAACTTGCTCCCCAAATCTGTTCAGTTTATACAAGACTCATTCAGAGTATTCAGTGCTTAGTGCAAACAACTATGATCTTGCAAAATTTGATTTATCCTTGCGCTTTTACACACCTAAAATTTGGTTTCACTGCATGCTTTGGAAGGAGAAAGGCATAAAATGAAGCTATATCAATGAAGAAGAAATTGAGTTAACTATGAAAGTTTTATGTATATAACTTCTGCAATTCAAAGGGCTCTAAGTCAACACGATGGTATTAGCCAAAAAGCATTTAAACACTTTGCTCTCTGTCAGAAATACAATTAAAGCTATTGTCTGAATACTGTAGTCCATTATTTTTTCTTATACTTTTTTCTTCATATATGTACTTTACAAATATGTAAATTATATACATTTTATAAATATATTTATATATCTTACAAATATTACACATATTACATAAAAATGTATAAAGTACTTTTTTCATTTATAACGTTCACTTGCAATGCAGTTATAATTTATAGCTAAATACAGCTATTAGAAAAACTTCAGTTTTTCAATATAGATAATAGGCATTTTATTTCTGTGCATCAACTTAAAAAAGAAGTCTTCAATTATCACACAAAAATGTTGATGCATTACAAAGATTACAAAAAAGTATATGAAAATGAAGCCACATTCACACTTGTTAAAAATGAATGTTGACTGAAAGTATAATGTGCTCAAAAATATATAAAGAGAATATATTCATAACAGTGGAAAGTAGAGAAATACCTATTAGTTATAACTGACATTGTAAACAAAATTCCTATAGAAATAATACTATGAAAATCAGGACTAGAGCATATCTTTAACAAGTAAATTGGCAAGACCAAAAAGATGCCTGCCCCTTGAACAAAAGAAGTTGTGCTTAATTTGCTTAAAAGAAAAGTAATGTTTTGTGTGGAAACTCAGATCTCAGAACCATGGATTTTTCTCATTTATTTTCCATTGTAATATCCTTCAGGGTTTTTCACAGCAACAACAATGGCTCTAACAGACAACTCAGGCATGCAAAACCAGTACATATTCAATTTTACCAGTTAATGAAAAATGTTTTTTCTCACCCACAGCTTTGACCAGGTCACCCCTCCCTGCCAGTGGCCTCACTATTGTCCTCCTTATCAAATGCAGACTTCACTTCTTAGTTTCAAAGGCCCCCTCCAGTTTTCCCAGCTTTCATTTCCTCTCTGACCAGTCTGTTTTCTTCCAGCCAAGAAATCCTTCATTCACTCCTTTCATTCACTGCCCCTAATCCATCCATACTATCTCTCACTTGTACAACACTGGCTCAGAACTGCTTTCAACAACCTACTTCTCTCTTAAAATGGGATTAAACCTACATTTGTTAGGTTAAATGACCAACTGCTTTTGTTTCTTGTTTTTATTTTTAAATCTGATGACATTTGCCCTGTACAAAAGAGATTATAAAATGGGACCAGGATACCAGTAACAAATTTCTAGAGTAGTTTAGTCATTCCTGTTCAATCTATTAGAACTGTATGAGGCATGGTAACAATAAAGAAGAAATCTATTACATTTAATGATTGTTGGTTATAGGAATTTAAATTGATATAACTTCAGGGATCATGCCAGGACCAGAAGAAATTGGGAGGGTTGGGCACTAGATACATGGTGAACACCTGGTTGTCATCATTCCTTCTACCTTTTCCTCTCCCCAATGGATCAAAGTCTCCAACGTGTGAGTCCTTTGAAACACAGACAATCTGTCTTATTGGTGCCCTGAATCTCGAGTGCCTGAAACAACCCGAGCACACAGATACTCCATATGCATTTGCTCTATGCATGAATGGCACATAGTTGCTGCTTCAGATCTAGTGAATGGATTTCTTTAAGCTGAGTTCTCAGAAAACAAACAGAATATAAAAGTAATTTTCTTTCACTTAGATCTTTCTAGTAATTTGTTCTACTAAACAAAACTATTAAATCATATGAAACAGTTTTGTTTTCTATCAGAACAAGATACTATTTGTTTGATTTTAACGTTCAAATATTAATCCTCCGGCTGTTGAGTTTCACAGTTAAGCAAGTTTTCCAGTCTTCAGATTTTAGCCTATAAAAATCTGTAAAAATTCTCTATTCAAAAGTTATACTTAGCAGGGAGTCTTCTGAAATCCAAATTGAGAAAATTGGAAACAGCTTAACAACCCAAAAGAATAATATTTTATAAAATCCTATGGAGTAAAAAGCCAGATCCTGTAGGACCACTGGCTGAGTGTATTAGGTAATTTCAGAAGATATTAACTCTTTCAGACCCACTATGTGCTATTAAGTGGACAGAAGTAACTTGTCAAATGTTTTCCAAGATTTTTGAGTGAGCAACCTCATATTTCATCTAAAATATTCTGTCATTTCCATTGAATTGATTTTTCTAAAATGGTATTCTAAAGCATAGATGTTGCTTTCTTACTAGGAAGTATGTGACCTTGCATTTTACTTTGTGTCAAATCTCTCGTCAAATCAACTCGCATTGCTTTGCTTCATAAAAATAGAAAAATGTGCTACAAATAACAGAAATAAAAATGTCAGTACATTCATGTCTGCGTCTGTATTTGACTTGCAGAATAAGGGACTTCGTGAAATAAAAATATGTCAAGCTCTTTTATTTTTATCACTGCTATTCTATACTGGGAAGATCTGAACATTACATATTTTCTTCAATTAGAAGACTGCCGGTAGGCAGGCTTATTGTCAGTGCAAAGTCTTTGCCTAAATTAAGCTACACATTTCTGACATCTTGTCTGAAGAGACTGAGAGCAAAACTCCAAACTTCTTTTTACCAGGTCAATATCAGCAGTTCTAATCCAGATAGCCACTTTTTTGCCCTGTGTTGAGAGTTATTTGAACTGACAACCATAAAAAAAAAAAAAATAGGAACATTCCCATGAAGAAGAAAAGAGAGAGAAGCTGATCGGAGCATGTTCAGGTAATCATTGCTTATCTAACCACAAATTATATGGTTAATAAATGGTATTTGATTTATCTATGTAATCATGTCCTATTTACATATATAGAGAAATGTTTCTGTACATGTACTTTTTGTAAAAATAAACGCTTCCCTTCTTATGGGCCTAATGCTATAGGTCTAATCTTTAATCTATTCTAATTAAGTGCTTGCAAGGAATAACTTTTAAATAAGTAGTCTCTGTATACAGAACCACTATTTTGTGCTAATTTTGAATGCTATTAAATGCACACAAATCCTCTTTTCTCCTTTCAAAATATGTGCACTATTTTATAACGGTGACGTCCTAGTTCTATGAACTCAACAGGCCCAGATTCAAAGGGCTTCAGATCACAGCTCTACCCAGTCCTACTTCTATAATCTTGAGAAGATTACTTAACTCCTCTAAGCATCAGTTTTCTCATCTGGAAAATGTGAAGTATTTCAGTAAGTTTGGGCTGCTGCAATAATACCACAGATTGGGTGGCTCCAACAACATTTATTTTTCACTGTTCAGAACCTGGAAGTCTGAGATCAGGGTGCCAGCATGGTCAGGATCTCTGCAAGGGCCCTCTTCCTGGTTATGTTCTTACCTGGTTTTCCTCAGTATATGCCACAGAGAGAGAGCAAGCTCCAGACTCTTTTATTATGACACTAATCACATCATAGAATTAGTTCATGATCTCATCTAAACCTAATTACCTCCTAAAGGCCCCATCTCCTACATCATTCTATTGGGAGTTGGCGATTCAACATATAAATTTGGAGGTGAGGTTCACAAACAAGTCCATAATAAGAATAGCCATAATGAGGAGTAAAGAAGATAATATCTCTAAAACTCTTAGCATGGCACTTCGCATATAATAAATGCTCAGGGAGCATTATGTATAATAATTATTATTATAACAATATTATCATTAAACGCTATTATTAAAACACTATTATTTTTTTCTCTTTTAATTCTTTAACTGCCGAAACCATATTCACCAGAGAGAAGCTTAACTTAAAATTAATTGATCTTCCCTTCAGCAAAACCTAAGTAGAATAAATTCAAAGAAAATCATACCTAGACACAAAATAATCAGCCTAGTAGGGTTTATCCCAGGAATGCAAGGCTAGTTCAACATTAAAAAGATAATAAATGTAATCCACAGGTTAACAAACTAAAGAAAAACCACATGATCAAGACAATAGATGCAGAAAAGCATTCAGTAAAATTCAACATCTTTCATGATAAAAAAAACAGAAAACCAGAAGAAAGATTTAGTTAAGGGCTCACCTAAATAGGTCAGCCCTACCAAGGACACTCTACCTTTCTTAAAAGTCAACTGTGGCATATAACTACCTAAATACAGGACTGAATACCATCATATTCATGGTTCACACTCACATTCAAAGGTAGGAAGATTATATGAGGTGAATATACCAGAAAACTGGAATCTTGGGGACTACCTTAGAATTCTGATTTTCATAAAAAGCAATTAACAATAGAAAACCAATATTCTAAAAATGGTACCTTTTACAATAGCTCTAAAAGTATCTAACAAAATATGTGCTAGATTTATATAATGAAAACTATAAAGTGCTGATAAGAGAACTAAGATGGACCTAATATATAGATAAACCAAATTTGTGGTTTAAAAGATTCAATATATTTAATATCAAATGGACATCTCCCTATATTGATCTATAGCTTTAACACGATTCTAATAAAAAAATCTCTGCAGGATTTTTTGATAAGCTGATTCTAAAATTTATATAGAAAAGCAAAGTGCTAGAACACAGTTGGAATCCTCACATTACCAGATGTTAAGCCTTAATATAAAGCTATAATAATTAAGACAGTTATTTTGGTTCAGAGATAGACACAAAAATCAAGGGAAGAGAACAAAGAGCCCAGAAATAGACCCACATAATATGCTCAAATAATTTTTTAAATTTTCTTTTTTCATTAAAAAATTGTTTTTATTATTAAATTTATTGAGATGGCAGTGGTTAATAAAATTACATGGGTTTCAAGTGTACAATTCAATAATACATCATCTGTATATAGCATCGTATGTTCACCACCCAAAGTCAAATCTCCTGTCACCATATATTTGGCTCCCCTTATCCTTATCTACCCTCTTCCCACTCTCCCTTTACCTCTGGTAACAACTTAACTATCATCTGTGTCTATGAATTTTTGTTTGTTTTTCTTGTTTGTTTGTTACTTTCAGTTTTATATCCCACATGTGAGTTAAATCATATGGTTCTCAATTTTTTCTGTCTGACTTATTTCACTTAGTATTATTATCTCAAGATCATATTGTCATAAATGACAGTATTTCATCTTTTCTTATGGCTGAGTAATAGCCCATTATATGTATGTATCACAACTTCTTTATCCAGTTATCTATCAATAAAGACTTTGGTTGTTTCCATGTCTTGGCCACCATGAATAGTGATGCAATGTACATCAGGGTGCATATATTTTTATGAACAAATGTTTTCAAATTTTCTGGGTAAATACCCAGAAATGGAATTGCTGGGTCATATGGTAATTCTATTCTTAATTTTTTGAAGAACCTTCATACTGTTTTCCACAGTAGCTGTACCAATATACATTCCCACCAGCAGTCTATGAGAGTTCCTTTTACTTCACAATCTCTCCAATACTTGTTGCTTGTCTCATTGATAACAGCCATTCTAACAGGTGTGAGGTAGTAACTCTGTGGTTTTTATTTGCATTTCCATAATAGCTAGTGAAGTTGAGTATCTTTTCATATATCTGTTGGTCATTTGAATGTCTTCTTAGAAAAAGTGTCCATTCAGGTCCTCCACTCATTTTTTAATTAGATTATCTTTGGTTGTTGAGTTGTATAAGTTCTTTGTATATTTTGGATATTAGCTCCTGATCAGAGGTATTGTTTGCAAATATCTTCTCCCATTCAGTTGGTTTCCTCTTTGATTTGTTGATGGTTTCTTTTGCTGTGCAGAAGCTTTTTAGTTTGATATAGTCCCATTCATTTATTTTTGCTTTTCCATTCCTTGCTTTTGAGGTCAAATTCATAAAATCCTCTCTAAATCCAAAGGTCCATGAGTTTAGTACCTATGTTTTCTTCTATGTAATTTATTGTTTCAGTTCTTTTACTTAGGTTTTTGATCCATTTTGAGTTAATTTTGGTGTATGATAGATAGCAGTCTAGTTTGATTCTTTTGCCTGTGGCTTTCCAATTTTCCTAGTATCATTTATTGAAGAGGCTTTCCTTTCTCCATAGTGTTTTTGATTCCTTTGTCAAAAATTATTTGCCCATATGTCCATGGGTTTATTTCTGGGCTCTGAATTCTGTTCCATTGGTCTATATGTCTGTTTTTCTGCCAATAACATGCTGCTTTGATTACTGTCACTTTATAGTATAATTTGAAGTCAGGTAGTATGATACTTCCAGCCTTGTTCTTTTTTTTCTCAGGAGTGATTTGGCTATTGGGAACTTCTGTGATTCCATACAAATCTGATGATTTTTTTGTTCTATTTCTTTTAAAAATGTCTATGAGTTTTTGATGGGGATTGCATTAAATCTACATATTGCTTTGGGTAATATGACCATTTTAACTATGTTGATTCTTCCAATCCATTAATATGGAATATCTTCTCATTTCTTTGCATCTTCTTCTATTTCTTTTAATAATATCATAGTTTTTAGTGTATAGGTTCTTCATGTGCTTTGTTGGGTTTATTCCTAGGTGTTTTATTCTTTATGTTGCAATTGCAAAAGGGATTATTGGGGGTTTTTTTATTTCTTTTTCTGAAAATTCATTATTAGAATGGATTTTTAAACATTGATTTTTATATCCTGAAACTTTACTGTATTCATTTATTATATCCAATAGTTTTTAATGGAGTAGTTAGGGTTTTGCAGTTGTCATCTGCAAAAAGTGACAATTTAAAATCTTCATTTCATCTTCATCAATTTGGATGCCTTTTATTTCTTTCTCTTGCCTGATTGCTTTATCTAGGATTTCCAATACTATATGGGAGTAAGAGTGTCAAGAGTGGGCATCCTCATTTTGTTCCTGATCTTAGAGGAAAAGCTTTCAGGTTTTCACCATTAAGTATAATATTAGCTGAGGGTTTGTCATATATGGCCTTTATTGTTGAGGTATTTTCCTTCTATACCCATTTTATTAAGAGTTTTAATCATAAATAGATGCTGTATCTTGTCAAATTTCTTTTCATATGATTTTTACCCTTTTGTTTATGTGGTATATCACATTGATCGATTTGTGTGTTGAACTTTGTGCCTCTGGAATGAACCCCACTTGATCATGATGTATAATCTTTTTAACATATTGCTGTATTCAATTTGCTAGTATTTTGTTTAGGATTTTAACATCTGTATTCTTCAGAGATATTGGTTTGTAGTTTTCTTTTTTTGTGTTATCCTTACCAGGCTTTGGTATCAGTGCAATGTTGGCCTCATAAAATAAGTCAAAAAGTATTGCCTCTCTTCAATTTTTTGGAAAAGTTTAAGAAGGACGGGTATTAAATCATTTTTGAATGTTTGGTAGAATTCACTAGTGAAGTCACCTAGTCCTGAACTATTACTTTTGGGGAGGTTATGAGGATTGTATCAATTTCCATATCTTTGATGGGTCTATTTGGATTTTCCAATTCATGATTAAGTCTAGGAAGGTTGTATGTTTCTAAGAACTTGCCCATTTTTTCTGGGTTATTGAATTTGGTGGCATATATTCTTTCATAGGATTCTTATATGATCCTTTACATTTCTGTACTATCTGTCTGTCATAACTTCTCCTCTTTCATTTATGATTTTGTTTGCCAATTTTTTAAAAAATCAGCTCTTTGTCGCATTGTTTTTTCTATTGTTTTTTTCCCTCAATGTCATTTAATTCTGCTCTAATTATTATTATTTCCTTCCTTCTGTTGACTTTGGGCTTCGTTTGTTCACCTTTTTTTGTTAAGTTGCTTATTTGAGATTTTTCTTGTTTCCTGAGATAAGCCTGTAACAATATATATTTCCCTCTTATTACCTCCTCTTATTAAAAGTTCTGGGATACAACTCTTGCTGTATCCCAGAAGTTTTTTTTATGTTGTATTTTCATTCTCATTTATTTCTATGTATATTTTAATATCTCCTTTTATTTTTTTTTTTTTTACCCATTTGTTCTTTAGTAGCATGTTGTTAAATCTCCACATGTTTATGGTTTATCTTGCTTTCTTTTTGCAGTTGACCTCCAGTTCCAAAGCATGCAGTCAGACAATATGCTTGGTATGATTTCAATCTTCTTCAATTTGTTGAGGCTAGTTTTGTGTTCCAACATATGGTCTATCCTTGAGAATGGTCCATATGCACTAGAGAAGAATGTATAATCTGGTGTTTTGGAATGAAAGGCTCTGTAAATGGTGATTATTTCCAATTGGTCTAACGTGTTATTTAAGAATGACATTTCCTTACTGATTTTCTGTTTGGATGATATATCCATAGCTGTCAATGGGGTATTTAAGTCGCCTACTTGTGCTTTTGTCAGTTTCTCTCTTTAGTTCTGTTAGTAGTTGCTTTATACATTTTGGTGCTCCCTAATTAGGAGTGTATATATTGAAAAGTGCTGTGCCTTCTTGCTGTATTTTCTCCTTTACCATTATGAAATGTCCATCTTAGTCTCTTGTTACCTTCTTTATCTTGAAGTGTATTTCATCAATAGACCTCAAGCAGATATAGCCATACTTCTATCAAATAATTTCTGACAAAGGTGCAAAAGCAATTTAATGTGGAAAAGATAGCCTTTTCGACAAATGATCCTAGAAAAATTGGAAATCCATGTGCAAAAACAAAACATTACCACTTGGCCTATACATCAAACCTTATGCAAAAATTGACTCACCATACATAAAAATAAAATAAAAACTATAAAAGTCTTGGGAGAAATTACAGGAGGAAGTCTTTGTTCATATGAGTGAGACAAATAGGTTTTATGACACAAAAGTATGTTCTATACAAGGCAAAATTGATATTTTGAATTTCAACAAAATTAAAAACATTTTCTCTGTAAAAGACAATGTGGAGAGAATGAAAGGACAGGGTACAGACTATGGAAAAATATTTTCTAATTACTTATTTAACAAAGGACAAACACCCAGAATATATAAAGAACTCTTGAAACTCAACAATAAGAAATCAAACAGCCCTAGAAAAAAATGAACAGAAGGTATGAACAGATACCTCAGTAAAAAAGATATACCAATGGGAAATAAGCATGTTAAAAAATGCTCATCGTTAGTCACTAGAGAAATACAAATTAAAACCACAGTGAAATACCTCTATCCACCTATTAGAATGACTAACACAAAAATAACAACAAAAATTAAGCTGACAATACCAACTGCTGATGAGATTGTGGAGCAAATGTAACTCATATACATTGTTGATAGGAAAGCAAATAATACAGCTCTTCTGAAAAATAGCTTGGCAGTTTCTTATAAAATATAGACTAACCAATCTAGGTATTTAGCCTAGAGAAATTTGCTTACAAAAACTGTAAGTGACTATTTAGCAATAATTTTCATAATTACTTAAAACTGGAAACAAAATATGTCCTTCAACTTGTGAATGAATAAACAAATTGAGGTACACCCATACAATGGAATACTACTAAACAGTACAAAGAAAAAAAACATTGATACATGTAACAAGATGGATAAATTTTAAAAGTATTAGGCTAAGTGAAAGAAGACAGTCTCAAATAATAACATGCCATATGATTCTATTTATATGACATTGTAAAAAAGCATGACTGTAGGTATGGAGAGCAAGTCAGTGGCTTCCAGGGGTTTGAGGTAGGAAAGAGGGTTTGACTATAATGGACAACATAAGGACATATTTTTGCTGATAGAACTATCTATATCTTGCTATGTTAGTGGTTACACAAATCTATGCATTATTAAAATTTATAGAACTGTACACAAGAAAAACAGTGAATTTTATTGTATAACAAGAAAAAATAAATGAAAGTTTCTTATCATGGGAACACATATTAACAGACTAGTATAAACTGAAAAATAAAGTCAGCCTATTTCTAGCAGAAAGTAACTTTAATTTGACTACTTAGTTTGACATTGGAAACCGGCTTTACTAATTAGTTAACTTCTATAGAAACTGAATGAATCAAATTAACAACTCGAAAGTTTTAGTACATATATTTAAAGCACATGATAATATGAAAAGCTTCTTATCAAAAATATTGTATTAGAAAAGATTAATTGATTAATAATATTTTATTTTTCCTAATTCTTTCTGAATACATAGGATTAAACAAAGTGCCTCAAAGTGAAAGGGTAGGACATAGCCTTGTGATAAATCCTAATAAAGGGCTCAGAAATTGAGACCATGATGTGAATATGGTCTCTATTGATAGAATAATAAATTTATGTGCAGGTAAGTTACTTTCCAACTCTGTGCTTTCTAAAACAGAAAAAGAATCTAATTAAATTGCCATCTAATCATTAAAAATAATTTTAATCATTAAAAATAATTTTAATGATAGATTATTACTATGTGACTTTTGACATTAAACTGGAAAGTTGCTCAGAAATATTGAATGCCATTATTATAATAAAACTCCTTTTATTCTCATGTACTAAATTTTATGAATAAGTTTACAAAGCACTACAATCTAGAAGACAAGAAAATAGAAATAGAATCAATGCCAAATCCTGTTATATTCTATGCAACCAATTTCAAAAGAAAAAAATCATCCCATCTAACACATCAGGAGACCAATTTCCAACAAACGTCACTATTAAGTTTAGTAATTATTTATAAACATTTATAATAGATTTCAATCACAATTATTATAATTAATCAATCAAAAATTATTGACATTTGAAAGCTTCATAAATAAAGAAAAAAATTTTAAGAAATAATTTTTATTTTTCTACATGTTTTTTTCTAGAGATGTATGATAGGGCAATAAAATTAATTATAAGCATTAAAAAAAGGTTACACCAAAATTAACTTCTGTGAGGGAAGGGGAATAGAAATCAGAGTTTGGGGAGTAAGAGGAGCTATGTAAAATTTTCTGAATGTTAAAAGAAGAGCTTGTAATTTTTAAATGGTTGGAGCATGCCAAATCACCATGGTATTTAAATTCCATTGGACACATTTAAAAGAATGATGTAACAGTTTCATTTTAAAATGTCAATTATTATAAAATCTTTTAAATTGTATTCTTTGTCACTGTTTACAGTCATCATTAAAAATGTTTAAATATTAACTTAAAATTGTGCAAGTATATAATTTTTCAAAATCATTTTATAGTTACGCAAGCAAAAATATTTAGAAGACCACAGCTTTAAAACACTATGGTACACTTCTTCTTCAATAAGATTTTAGCTTATTTTGTTTAAATGTGTGTCAGGGTTCAGACACAAAATAAATATGTGGATTGAGCAGATGAAAATGGAAACTGCAATTACCTCCCAATTGCTGAGCTCAGTAGAATTAAAGTTATGAAGATCACAACGCTATTTGGCATAAGGAAGTTGTAATTTCAGAAGAGAGTCACAGATTTTGATGTGATGACTCCGAGTCACGCATTAATTTGAGTGGGCAGCCCCATGGTTAGAGTTTAAACTCTAGAATGCCTGAATTACTAGGCAATTGCCACATTATTGTAGCTCAATTTCAAGGAGGACTGATTGAGTTTAAGGAATTCTGTCCACTAAAAAGACATAAAAAGTATCCTACCTTGGAAATTTTGGGAGACAAAAACAAAACTTAAAATTAAGCTAATGTTTCCACTGCATGAAAAAAAAAAACGGCAATTTTTTTCAACTACCTGGTTTTGTAAAGATATATCTGTTATAATTAAATTGACCACCATGGAAGATGTAAAGCTGGATTTAGAATTAAAATAGATGATGTTTTGAATTGTTTAGACAATGAATAATCAGCATTCTTGTTGGAGTGATTAAATTGATTATTGATCAAATAGGCTTACAGCTATGTACTTATGATTATATATATTGAAAAAAAATGAAAACAGACTTTTGCCTTGAAGCCAAAAATTTCTATATTTAATCATAATCTGTAAGACTACAAATGTAGGTTTCTGATTGCAAAGCATCACACTAAACAAAATGTAGATGCCATTGGTTTCCAGCCATTGAACAAAATAATACTCTGTAAGAAGCTCAGGGATCACCCTATGATCTTAGGCTTATGAGTTATTGAGCCCTGAGCCATGCAACTAACTTGTAAAGAGAGAGAAGAATGAATGCAGGTGCAGAAAGAAAACCTCCTTATTTCTGTTTTGGAACCACTGTGCCACTTCAAGCAAAGAAATTTTTGGCAGAGAATAGAAACCTAATCTCAAATGATCTATAAACAAGAATTACTGAGCCCAAAGAAAACAGGTAGTATTTAGGCTCAACAAGAAATCTATTGTGTTTGGCACTGCTTCTTTATGTTGGGTATGTGGCATAGTGAAGTCAAAACAATACTGCGGTTCTCATAGAAAAACAGTAGAAATCCACAAGATGAACATTTCTCATGGTTCATAGATGGAAAGAAGTTGTTAGGGACTTTAAATGATTAAAAAAAAAAAAAACATTTCAAATTCCAATTCACAACAAAATGAAATTCAAGTACCAGGCGAGGGATCATGAAGTTTATTAAGAATTCTTCCATGTCCTTAGCTCTATGACTACCCAAATAACAACAATAATAATGATAGCTATTGTTGGTATAGCTTCTCTTCCTTATCTTTGGCCACTCTCCCTAGCACACCTATGTTACATTCTTACAGACAGGTGCTTCAAAGAACTGAGAGAATATACCTGGGGGAAGAGCATTGGAGGCAGATGGAACAGAGTAGCTGGAACCTAGAGAGCAAAAAGGAAACTATTGAGAGAAATCAGAGAGATAAAGGGGCAGATAATGTAGGACTGGAGGTCTATATTGCACAACTCCTGGAGGCATTATTTACAGTTGAATTTTGTGTGACTGGTGTTCTCCTGGAGTTATGCAATGCAGCAATACTGATGGAGGGCCCTGAGAGTTATAAGGATGATGGTTTTTATATTGAATGAGAAAGGAAGTCTTGGAAAAGAAAAGAAACCTTGGAAAGGAAAGATGTAAATGTTTAAGATCAATAGGATTTGAATAGGGGCATAGAGAGGTAGCAAGGAAGCTAACAAGGATGTGGACAGATAACCCAGACACTAGTTGAGATGACTCAGACCAGTAGTAGTTGTGAGGGTGGTGAGCATTGGTTAGATCAGGTATATATTTGACAATAGAGTTAGTAGCATTTGCTGTCAAACCAGAGTGATGTGGGAGAAAAAGAAAAGCCAAAGGTGACGCAAGGTTTTGGGCTGGAGCAACTAGAAAAATAAAATTATTATTTACTAGATGGAGAAAGTCTGGAGAGGAACAGTTATGGGGATACTATTAGGGCAGTTTAGTGCATATTATATTTAACATGACTTTTAGACACTCAAGTGGAAATAAATAAAAAGCTGTGTGTGTGTGTGTGTGTGTGTGTGTGTGTGTGTGTGTGTGTGTGTAAAGCATATATATACATGCAGGTCTGGAGTCTAGAGGAAAAGCAGGCTTGACACCACATTGGTAGGTGTCAATGCATGGTGGTATTTGAAGCCACGAGCCTGAATTAGATCCCCAAAAGAGAAGAGATCCAAGGACAAACCCTGGGGTACTCCAATATTTACAGGTGAGAAAAATGAGGTAAAAACATCAAATGTGACTGAAAATAAGTGGTCAAAGAAGAGAGAAAACCTACCTGGAAGCCAAAGGAAAAGAGTTTATCAAGAACAAGGGAATGATTACATGTGGCAAATGCTGAAGGAGGTCTCAAGTCAGAGGAGAACTGAGAACTTTCATGGGATTCAGCAACATAAATGGAAATTTTTGGAGACCTGGAAAAATGTAGCCTTGCTTGAGAGGTGGAAGCAAGGACATTGGGATGTGGGTGTGAAACTAGGAGAAGTGGAATAAAATTTGGGGTGACATATAGATTTGAGAGTCATCAGTACTTATGTGGCCACAAGCAAGTATGAGATTTCCCAGAGAAAATGTATAGAATGTTGAGGAAAGAGGGTTGAGATTAGAATCCTGCAGAATACTAACATTTAAGAGGTCAATAGATGAAGAGGAAAGAGACTGTAGTTTGGCCCAAGTGGTGAGAAGCAGACCAAAACAGAACGGAGGTCTAGAAACCAAAGTCAAAGCTACAGATGAAGCAGAAATCAACAGGAACAAAAGCCTTTCATTGCATGGTGCAGCCAAGTTTTGCACTTCTCCTACACAATCCCAGGTCTCTGTTATTATAGGATATAGTACTTATTGGTCTTAGTAGACACTATCAATTTCAAAGGCTAAAGAAAGTAAGTACATACACCAGCTACCTCACCCCTCTAGCAAGGTAATTCTGAGCCACAGACTAATGGTCTATGCCTGTTAGGAACAGAGCCACACAGCAAGAGGTGAGTGGTAGGTGAGTGAGCGAAGTTTCATCTGAATTTGCAGCTGCTCCCCAGTGCTAACATAACCGCCTCAGCTCTACCTTAGATCATCAGGCATTAGATTCTCATAAGAGCTTCAGTCCTGGTGCCAAAAAGGTTATGTACCCACAAGATCAAGCTCCAGTTGCCCACTATGGCAGCTGGTTTAATAATTTTACCTTTATTGGTCATCCATCTTCCCTTCCTTGAATCACATCTCTTCTTCCCTATGTCCCATGTCTCTCCCAAATATAACATTTGTGCTCAAATCCTTTTCTAAGGCTCTGCCTCTGTGCTTATACGTCTATCTCTCCACTAGCCTATGAGCTCTTTAAAAGTATGCATGTCATCTTTCTTTTTCCAGTTTCTGATAAACTGCCTAGTATATAAAATATGCTTCTAAATGTCTGTGAAATTGAAGCATTTACATTTGCATAATGCATCATGGCTTATAAAATTCTTTCACATACGTTATCTCATTGAGCCCATAAAACAGTTCTACCATCAAGGTATTGTTACGCTTATTATAAAGATGAGGAAAGAGAGGTTAAAAGGGTTTAAGAAACTTGCTCAAGACCACAGAGTTATTAAGTTAAATGGTCAGGCTTAAATACAAGTCTTCAGATCTAAGTTTGATGCCCTTAAAAGAAGCAGCTATATATAGAAGAAAGAAAATGTTTTTATAATTTAATTTTTTAATAATTTAAAATTATAAATGTAGGAAAATTTGAAGTTCTAGGAAAACCTCATTTCAGTCAACTATTTATTGTAATGAAAAGTGCATGGCTAGTTTTTAGTAACTCCATGATGCTATCTATAATCACGTAACTCCAGCAAAACATTGACCCTAAGTATCTCAAAGAAAAAGTATTGCATAATTTCTCCCAAATCAACTCACAATTCAATAGGAGAAATTCAGAGTATGTGTTTTACCAAGATCCTGGAACTACAATTTTGCTGCTAATGCACCAAAATGGTTGCTATCGGCAACCAGAGCTAGAAAAGCAATTAAGATACTAGGAAAAGGAAGAGGGAAATGAGAATAAATAGCCAAAGTTCTTTCCTGACAGAGGAGAGCATTTTAGAGCCACAGAAATACCATTTTAAAAAAATTACTTTCCATATACGATCACCAACAAGGTATAGTAAAAGATTAGTCAGAAAGCTCAGAATGATTGATGGGCCTTGACCCTTAGCCCCTTGAGTTCTCACAACTCAACTATGGAAACATACACAAACATTTATTTTAAAGCCTCTGAAGAACAGTTCCCACAACATTATCACTTTAGCACATATTTACTTTACAGAACCCAGCATCAACGGATAAGACAACTGTGTACCATTCTATATGAGAACAAAATACCTCCAGACATATGACTGGTTCAAAGGATGCTCAGAGAAGACTTGAATTTACAGAGCTGTGAACTGGAAAAAGCAGCTGTTAAAAGTTGTGGGTTTTAACTCAACTCAATCTGAAAAGACATTTTGAAAGCTCTTGTGAGAAGGGGGCTGTAGGAGAGGGTAATGTTCAAGTATTAATAATCAAATCAGGATGGTCCCAGGATGGTAAACTATTGGGTAGACAATAGAGCCTGGGAAGCTGGATTTAAAATAACCTTGGAATGACCTCCCTGAACCCCAGTTTCCTAATTTATAAAATGAAGATGATAATACTTCAGAGATTTACTCTAAAAGCAAATTGAGCAAACAGCTGTGAAAGCACTTTGGAAAAGAGAATGTGTTCCATAATGTAAAGGGGTGCTTACTATTTTCTTGGGCCAAATGATTACACAAGTGGGAAGAAGGAGACTAAGATAGGAGTCAACTTTTAATCATCATTCATTTCCCAGGCTAAGCAGGAACCTGCAGCCCAACACGAGTTCACAGTGCTGAATGCCTACACCAGGACAACTTCTCTCTTCCTCTTTGCCAAGTGAGACCCTTCCCCTTTTCCTAAATTCAGAATTTCTTTATGTAACTGACTCCACTCTACTCCATTAACATTTAACCTATGTCCCTTTATAGTTTCTGTGCAACAGCATGTTTAGGTGTAGTTACAAATGTTCTTTTTACATTGTTTCTCAAATACAGGTGTACCAGATTCGATTTAATGCTCCTTGAAGGTAGGAAACGTGGTGGTGGTGGTGGTGGTGGTGGTGGTTGTGGTTGTTGTTATTATTTGTTTTTAGAAAGTACTTTGCAAAACATAAAGTGCTTGATAGGGTTCCACAAACGGAACTCTGTTAACATTTTGGGCCATGTAGTTTTAATCTGTCCTGTGCATTGCATGTTGTTTAGCATCATAGTGGGTTTTTACCTACCTGATATCTGTTGTAACTCTTTCTGTCTCCAGAGTTGTCACAACTAAAAGATCTACAGATATTGCCAAATGTTGCCAGGTGGAGGCTGCAAAATCATCTTTGATTGAGAACCACCACACTAGATGGGTATAAACTAATATTATAAATACTGTAATTATTTTTATTATTTTAGATTACCTAGGTTGATGTTCTGAACATTCAATATTTATTGAATGAAAAAGTGAGAAGAGAACTCAGTTATATTTATAAGTGGTCCTACAGCATAAATCCATACATAATCAAGACTATATTATATAATAAATAACTTTTTATGGTGTACAGTATATTCTTAGTACCTGAATACATTTTTAGAAACTGTGTGTGAATGCTACAAATTATGTTCTGATATATACATGAAGATCATAACTAGCAGTAGCTTTCTTCCTAGCACACAAATTATGAACATATCTATGATGGCCAGCATCCTGTTTATCAAGTGTGAGACAGAAAAATTAAATTCTAGGAATACATTGCATCAAACAATTTTTGAAAATTATTATCAGATCTATTTTCAGGAAATTAATTCTAGGAAAAATATTTCAATCAAGAATTCTAAAAAGACTATAACAAGTAGAGGATCTCAGATAGGTATACTTAGGAAGTTTCTATCTTCTTTAAATATGTTTTTAAATATAAATGGGTCATAAGTCTGTTCCAAGACCAGAAAACTTGTAATATCTTCTGATATTTAGAGAACTTATATTAAGCGGCATTTCAGTTTGACCTATTAAAGACTACTGGCAGTATTTTAGTTTTCAAGAACTAATACCTTTTGATCATCAGTGTTAAAGAACACTGATGATGTTTTGATTTCCAAATTTTCTCTGTGGATTCTTAAGTCCTGTATCAATAGGCTACATTTTCCAAATGATCACCAAGAAAGCATTCTTATCAAAACAGGGGCAGATGTAGCTGAAAGAGAAAAAAAAGACTTGAGGGACTTCTCTTTCAGATACACTGGCTCATCCTTCTGATACCTTATTGCAATGTACTATCTTTTGGAGGGAATCCTAATATAGCAGCAGACCTCTAGTAAACACTGTGTTAAAAATAATAAATAAATAAATAATTCTTACTTTTAGTTACAATGTAGTAACTTATGGTAGGTCAATGCCCTCATCACGTAAAACTAGAAAGGCCAGATAAAACACAAAAAACATCTCTTTAAAGACATCTAATCACTGGTGAGACAACTGGGAGGTGAGTGGCTAAGATCCCAGAGGGAAAAATGTACAGAACAAGCAGGCTACGTTCTGTAGATGCTTTTTCCCTTGTGGAATTTGCCAATTCTCAGCATGGTGCTAGACACACAGAATCTGGACATGTGACCTCTGCAAAGAGGTAGAGAAGCCAGTAGAGCTTTTGGCAATCCCACAGGAGTGGAGAGACAAAAAAAAATGGCGTTTTGGTGCTGCCAAAGGAGCCAGGTGTCAAGGGGTCAAGTAAGCAGTGAGAAAGGAGACAGAAACCACACTCGGAAGGATTTCCCTTCAAGGCATTTACCGGAAAGAGCATTTATTTGCCTTAAAGAGCTAAGCAGAAAACTTCTGCAAAGTAAAGTGGGAATTCCAGCAATCCTGTTCTGAGAAGAAAAATATTAGAATCTGGGATGCCAAAGGAGGAGCAGAATGCAGGAAACACCTCTGCTTCTCAGTTGGGCTCTCTAAAGAAGTGCACCCTGAGAATGAAAACAAACCAGAGGTAGATGGAACCTTATTAACACTGTCTTGTAAACAACAAAATCAATTCAGTATCTGATTGGATCAAGGTGATCTATCTGTTCACACTCTATGTGCCCGCCCTTCAGGAGAGAATTTGTTGCCCCCATCTACAGCCAACAGCCTTTAGCTCCTTCAGGTTTTGCCTCAGGGGCAGAGAGCTGCCCCAGCCAAGGCACACCCTTCCCAGTAAGGACCATATCCAGTGACTGTCTGATGGGTGGATATATAGTCATGCCCAGGTTAACAACAGGGATACATTGTAAGAAATGAGTCCTTATGCAATTGTCTTATTGTGCAAACATCAGAGCGCACTTACACAAACCTAGATGGTGTAGCCCACTATACACCTAGCCAGTGCTCCTAAACTACTAGCCTATACAGTATGTTACCATACAAAACAACATGAGATTAAATCAACCATAAGAGAAAATGATACGATCAAAAAGTGAGGTAAACGCATGTATGAAGCTGCTGCTAGCATAACACAGCATACTGTTTAACAGCAAACTTTTTTTTATAAGTAGAAACAATACACTCTAAAATAATGTAAAAAAGTATAATATAATTAATACATAAACCAGTAAAACAGTCATTTATTATCATTATCAAGTATCATGTACTATACATAATCTTATGTGCCATACTTTTATATGACTGGCAGCACAGTAGGTCTGTTTACATCAGCATCACCACAAATACATAAGTAATACATTGTCCCAGGACGTTATGACAGCTACATGTCACTAGGCAATAGGAATTTTTCAGCTCCATTATAATCTTATGGGGCCACTGTTGTATATGAGGTTTGCTGTTGACCGAAACATCATTACATGGTACAACACTGTCCCAACTTGGAACAACTCTCTCAGGCCACATCCACTCCAGAATTTCCTGTGGATTTAGCCAAGGCTCTAATGGGTCTGGATCTCATTTCAACATCTCCCTCTGCACAATCCTGTGTTTCTCTCCCCTCTTTTACACAAGTGCTGATGCCTAATAAATACTCTGGATGACAAACTTCATCTCAGTAACTGTTTCTGGAAAACCCAACTTGGCAACAGTCACAGGAGTGGTTCAAGAAAGAGAATGAAGTGATGGATCATCAGTCTAGATCACTCACTGCTGAAATGGCAGTGAAGTTTGTCATCCTTGATGACAGGTAGAGATAGACATTCCCTAGCATACAAGGGTGGTCTAATTGTTAAAATCCTCATGGGGGTTAATTGGGATAGTATACCTATAGAAAGGAATGCACTAAATGAGGTAATTTATCAAGTGTTTGAGAAGTACAGAAGAAAATAACTATAAGGACAACAGATTGAATAGCTTACTGCTAAACATCAATGTCCTAGAAAAGGATAACTCAAAGCTACAGGCAACTGTAATTCATGTGTGAAAGCTAAGAGCCCTCCCTAGTAGCTTAGAAAGATGCTTTTATAGACTGTAGCATGAGAGTCTAGAAATCTGAGAACCAGAAAAGATTGATAATGTAGAACTATTAAAATTAAGACCTTCTATTCCATAATAGACACTAATAAGAGGGAGGAAAGATAAGACACTGAATGGAAGATCTTAACAATATATATATCCAACAGATGGCTTATATCAAGAATACATAGAGAACTCTAAATCAAGAACAAAGACAGACTACTCAATGAAAAAAATGTTCAAAATACTTGGACAAACAGTTCATGAAAAAAAGGATATTCGAATAACAAAAACATTTTTTAAATTCAATCTAATTCATCATAAAATGCAACTTAAAACCATAAAGGGATACCACAGCACTATCATCAGAATTGCCAAAATGAGAAAGATGGTACTAGGAAGTGTTGGGGTGGCTTTGGAGCAACTGCCACTTTCACACATAGCTGGTAGGAGTATAAATTGATATAACCACTTTAAAAAACTCTTTTGCTGAACAAATACATAACCATGTTCAAAGACATATGCAAGAATAGTCCTAGCACATTATCATAATAACTGGAAACAACTCAAACATCCATCAGTAGTAGAATAGAAAAATATACTGTGGTATAGTACTATATGACAGTAAGAATGAATAAACCACAAGAAGATGAAAACATAATGAATCTCTCAAACATAGAATGAGCAAAGACAACTAGATACAAAAGGAGAGCATACTGGACTACTCCAATCGATACCAAGCTCAAAAGTAGGAAAAACTACCTAAGGTACTAGAAGTCAGAAAAGAGGCTCTTTTGGGAGGGTGAGATGACTGGGAGGGGGCTTGAGAGTGTTTCTATGGTACTGTTAATATTCTGTTTCTTGATTGGGATCCTGATTACATGGGTCTGGTCACTTTGGTAAAATTTATTGAACTGTATACATTATTCATATACACCCTTGTATAAATGATATACTTCAATTAAAACTTTTAAAAATGTAATGAAACATGAACACCTACATTGCTTTCCTTTTCCCTGCTCTGGTGAGAAGCAAATCCTGCTGACGTTGCTGATTTCAGTTTGGCTTCTAAACTGGGAGCACTTGAGGAAATCGGGCCAGGAGGTGTTCACCATCCCCAAGATTGATTCACAGCCCTCTTTCGCAGCCTCACAAAAGGACCTACAAGGCAGGAGTCCATGACTAGAAGAAAAGAGAAAGGTAAAAATTAATGTTTTTACAGACTACTGCTAGAAATACTAATGAAATTAAAGTTGGCCACCAGCGCTGCAACATTATCTTAATTTATATTTACTATAATTATCAACTTAAATTTATATATTCAATCCTATGACAAGAATTTCACCCTATTGTCATAGTTCTAGGGGGAATAAGCTAGTTCCATAACATATCTAACTATCTCCTATAGAAGCATTGATCCCCAATGATTTTTTAAAGATTTTCTGTGCTAAAATAAAGCTGTCAACCAATGAAAGAGCTCTACTTAATATCAAAAAGAGGAAATTGACATGGAAATAAAGACCCCCAAATTGGAAAGGCAAAAGTAGGTCACAAAATAGGTTAATCTCATTTCTTTATCTGTCCTTTGAGAAATCCAAAGTATCTCTGAGACACAGAAAGCTGTTCCTTCATTTTCACTGTAGACCTAAAAAAGAAACATACAGATAAATGGCAACTCAGTTATTTATCTACAGTTATGAACAATGTATTTATCTACAGTTTATAAGCAGTTCTTTCTTCTCAGATTTCTATTTTATCTTCTGCAAAAGAGAAAAATGCAGACAACTGTCCATTGATTGTAAGAGTAATGATGCCCAGAGCTTGTCTTTATTCATCTGACAGGCAATCAAACACTCCTGGCTCCACAGCTCTGTGTCTGGGGACTAGAATACTACAAAGCCAAGGCCATGGACTTATTTGCAGAGCCAGGTGGCTTTTTCTACTTTTCAGCTATAGACTGCATTGCTCACTCTGGCCAGTGATCTGGAGAGACATTTCAAATGGTTGTAAGGAAACTGGGAGTGAAAATATATACATGTTAGTCAAAGCAAAGCACACACTTCACAAATGCAGGGTCACTAAGATACTGCAGAATCATACACTATTTAATCTATAAGAAACTTTAAACAACACTTCACTCAAATCCTTCATTTGAGACAGGCCCAGATTCTGGGATGAACTAGAGGTCACATAGCTTCCTAATGGCAGAAGTGAAAAGAGAATTCAAATATTTTGACTTTCTGTATGCTGTATCTACTCTCCCATATTGTCTAGTCTCATTTAAGGGCCTAATAATTGGGCTTTAAATTCTTCGATCAACAAGCACAATTATAATCTCTCACTCATACTTCTATGGATTACAGAAACATAATAGGATGTGCCATTCACTGAATTCAAGTAAAACTGATAGAGTCCTATAAAAGAATTGTGGAAGAAAGATCTTGTTGTACATAAAAATATGGAAAGGGGCACTCAGCAATTACATTCAGGTACAAATGCTTTTGACCTTCCTCTCAGAAACTACCTCAAAAGTAAATATTTTTTAGAGTCCTGATAGTCAAATAATTATCTACCTATATTAATATATAATTAAGTTTGTTAGTGAAGATGTGGAAGGAGAGTTTTGCATTTGAAATACTACATTTAGGACATAAAACATGAAATGGTCAAAGCAAGTATCTCAGTGTAAAGAAGACATCTGCCTGCTGTTCAGGAAATATATTAAATATCTATAGACTAAGAAAGTATTTCTTAAATAATATTTTTAACTTATTCCAGATAATTTAGAGACTATAATTTTTCAAATAAAACTTGAGTATATGGTTGAGAAAGGTGTCAGACTTAGAATTCCTGTGCAATTGCTCACACTTTGCTAAGCTCTGTTCTAAGTGCTTCACGCGCATTAACGCATTTATTTATTACTACAGCCCTGAGTGATAGGTACTATTACTATTATCCTTAATACCAAAATTAGGAAACTAAAGCACAGGAAAAATAAGAGATTCTTCCAAGTTTGCTAAGATAGTGAGTGTCAGAGCCAGGATTCAAACCCAAGGACCCACTCTATTAACCACTCAATTACATGTCCATGCTTACTTCAGGAACATCTGTTCCAAAAGCATAACCCAAGGTTAGCTCAAAATTTGATCTGTGCTTTTTGAGTGGGCCAATCATACATACAGTGGTTGGTTCTCCCTTCATTCTAAAAACTCCTAGCTTACCTGCAAGGAATCAGTATTTGTCAAAAGGTTAAGAAACACAAGTCATTCCTCTTTTCTTTCCAGATGTGAGACAGCCTGCAGTAAAGCTGCTCAAAAAGCTAGCTCTGGCTTTGGCATTCTTCCTTTGCCTTCTAATCCCTGACCTGGGTCCTAGCTTCTGATATCATCCTGACCACCCTCACTCCAGCACCCCACCTAGACTGCCATTTCCATCAAAATATTATGTGCTCTTAAGCATTTTTTTTCTTTGTCTACAATCAAAATTACATTCCCCAAGAGAGCAGATCACAACCAGGCATTCAAAGAAGAAAAGAGATTAAAATAACAAAGAGTAATTCATAGTAACAGATGGATGCTTAACCCTCACAAAGTTTTTTTCATCATTAGAAGATTTACTGGAGCAAAGGATCTCTAATTGATGAAATGTCAGGTGCCATTTACAGGGGGTGAGAGTTGGAATTTCTTCAAAATTATGAGGTGGGGAGATCCCCACAAAGCTAATACTTGAGGCCCAACTCTCCCTAGTGGTTCCTAGACCGTTCCTCACTTCTGAATCCACATGTTTTTGGATTATTCCACATTTTCTCAGAATCGTCTATAGTAAGAGAAATGAAGATTCCTGCAGGAGCCCAGCAGATTGTTTTCATGTTCTATACCTGAATCTTTAACTCAAAAACTGACTTATTCTAAATGACTCTTACTACGGTCATTTGCTGCAGGAAAGGGTAAGCCCACCACCCTAAAACTTTCACACGGCCACTCCTCACTGTCTGATCTTGGGCCAACAGTCCACTCACACCAAGACTCAGTTTCCTCATTTGAAAAGTGAGGGGTTTGGAAGTACTAATTTTTCATGGTCCTTTTACCAGTAACATTCCATAAATCACATTTTCTCCTTTAACACAATGCTTCTCAGAGGAGCAGTGATAATCCCACGAGCTTTGCTAAATTTCAAAAGGTGATAGACATTTTTTTCTTGAGATATGTTCTGGGAATATATAGAGACATTAAAATACTATTTAGGCTTTCCATTCTAAAAATAGAGCCTAAGAAAAATGTCTAGAGTGTTTCCAAATAGCTCTCTAAAGAGGTGTAACCAACCGAGACCCATAAGCTTTAAATTGTTGGACTACGACATGCGAAATAGTGGTAGAATATTAATAACTAGCAGTCCTTTCAAACAGTGAGTAAAATGAGGAACCATTTGTTCTTTCTTTGCATGAAATTCAACTGCCCATGAAGGGTTGAAGTATTTTGTTTTTCAGCACGTGGAACAGTATGCTGAGATAGACCACACTATTTTGGAATATAAGTGTCTATAACCAAGCAACAAGCCGACTGACATCTGAAAACAGTGCTCAGCACAGGGGAGGAGTTGGATCTGGCTATCAGAATACTATTTTAGAAACGATGATTATTTTAAATTGATGTGTGATGTGTATTTGGTATTGTGCAAAAATTCCTAACACATTTCTACTACAGTTTAAGCAGAAATCAAATATATATAAATAGTTCTACCATATAGTGATAGTGAGGTTTTTTGTTGTTGTTGTTATTTCCATTAGGAAAGATGTTGTAAAATAATTTATCTACCAAAAAAACTATAGATTTTACCTATATAATTTTTAGCAAATTTATCTACCCCCAATTTTTGAATTTATTTATCCCCCAAATTATAGATTTTTTTCTTTTTTGTGCCCTTTGAACAACACATCCTCATTTTCCCACAAACTTTATAGATTTTATCTGCAAAAAATAAAGTTCTGATAAAGACATAATGTTAAAATTATTAAATAAGATACAGCTACAAAATAGATACAGATTTTTGTTTTACAAATCACTTTTTCTAACTTTTTACTTTAAATTACTTTTTAACTAACAGAAAAGTCATAAAAATCATATGGAAAGTTTCCTTCATCTGGGATCCCCTAAGGCTAACACATTACATAATTATAGTATAATTACCAGAACCAGGAAATTAACATTAGTATAATATCTTAAACTAAAGTAAAAGCTCTATTTAAATAACCTCAAGATCCCCATTCAGGATCCCACATTGCATATAGTTGTCACTTTTTATTTTTGGCAAATAAACTACTTTAAATATATTAGGAGAGCCCAGGATTTAAAATTCTTTTTCCACTGAAAAAAAAGAGTCTTCGTGGCAGGTAGACTCTACGATGGTCCCCAGCAATCTCCACCTCTTGGTATTCACACCCTGGGGAAGCCCCTCCCTTTGTGTAGGCTGGCCTAGTGACCTTCTGCCAACCAAGAGAAGGGAATGGGATGTCACCTCCATCATTAGGGTACACAGAAAGTACAAGATTGTGTACATCAAGTACAAGATTGTGACTTCTCTATTGCTAGCAGACTTTCTCCCTTACTGCCTTTGATGAAGCAAGTTGCCATATCAGCAAGGGCCACATAACAAGGACTTGAGGGTAGCCTCTGGCCAACAGCCAGCTAGAGACTGAGGCTCTCAATTCAACTGCCCCTGAGAAACTGAAATTCTTCAACAATCATATAAGCTTGAAAGTGGATCCTTTCCTAGTGAAGTTTTCAGATAAGACCCCAGCCCTGTTCAACACCTTGATTGTACCCATATAACAGACCCTGAAGCAGAGGACCCCAGTGATTCCCACATTTCAGATCCACAGAAACTATGGATAATAGGTGTGTGTTCTTTCAAACTACTAAATGTATGGTAATTTATTATACAGCAGTAGGTAACTAATACACTTTTCTTTGACATGTCACTTGGCCAGGGGTATGCTATTGAGGTAATGATGTACTATTCTTTGATGAGAATCACACTATTGTTTCTAGAAAAATATATTCCTAAATTTTTCTCTGTTAGGTTGTTCAGTGAATGATTCTTACATAGTCACAGTCACAGGGAGCTCCCAGAGCTGCAGACGGACAGGTACTTGTCTGTAGACTATTAGGAACTGGGCCGCACAGAAAAAGGGGAGCAGCTCATCAGTGAATGAAGTTTCATCTGTATTTGCAGCTGCTCCACTGCTAGCATCACCACCTCAGCTCCACCTCTGATCATCAGGCATTAGATTCTCATAGGAGCATCGGTCCCTGGTGCCAAAAAGTTTGTTGACCACTGCCTTAAAGAGAATGTTAATGCTGGAAAGCTCTTGCAAGATAATTTACTTTTGTTTCTTTTTTTATATTGTGAGGAACCTGAAAGCTAAAAAAGAAAACGTATAGCCAGAAACTATGACTCCACCCCAGTGCTCCAAAATATCTCACCTCGCTGGCCTCTTCTCACAAAAGAGCCACAGATAACACAGAAACGTAAATCCACAAATGACATAGGAGCATGGATTCATCACTACTGGTAGGAAATACAAAAAAAAGAACAGATGGCCTGCTCTCTATGATGGACCGACATCAGCTTTCTATGTCAGCACATTCTGGTGGCCTTAAAAGACCTCTTAAAATGGGATTTAAGAGAGGTAGAAAAGAGGTTTCTTGGTTTCTTGGTGCCCAGCTTCACTAGACATGGAGATGGAAAAGTGTGTGGGGGAATGTTTGCACATGTCATTATCTCACATTGGAAGAGAAATAAGGGAAGAATCAGGGTAGTTTGGGATCACATTGGTCTGAAACTCTTTAAAAACCAGGACTGCATCTGTCTTATTTTTCATTTGTAATAGCCATGTTTCCAGTAGAAATGAAATGACCAGGTGAAGTAGGATCACTGCAGAGCATTTAATGAAAGGCTCACTTACAAACACGCTAGCAGGGTTAGTGCCATATGCTGGGACAGGTTGCTATTAGCATCTCAGCCTTAAGGGACAAAGGGAAGGGGCAGTTACTGGAACTTACAGAGAGCTACATAAGGAAGGCTGCCTGACAGGAGCCATAGCCTCTCCTAGGGGGATGCAGGCAACCCAGGTAATCTGGCAAAGAAGAAGCTAGGGGATCACTACTCAAACTGACTCTCTTTCTACATTCTGATGTCCTGTTGGTGGCTGCCTTTGGTGAGCCCTACAAGTAGCTAGAAAATAGCCATTGTTGAAACCAATCTGTGTGGAAATGTGGAATGGAGGAAGGTGGGAAGTGGATATGGAGAAGAAAATGACCACTGGATAAAAGTATAAATGTCATCTCCTACAGAAGGAAACCTCTTTTTATGTCCACTGAAAGGAAAATTAGTGTCACACACTTGAATCAGATCAATACATTATGTCAATAATAACTCATTATTTCTCTCTACTACCACAGCTACCAGTCCTCTGTAGATAGACTTGAGGAAATATCAACAGAAAAATACAGCTTAAATTAAGATGGGTGTGAATACTGTAATACCACACAACCATCCCTGAAAGAAAATATAAAATTCTATACCCTTCTAACCAACACAGACCTAATTCTCATTTTTACTTGGCATACTTACCAGGACCCATGGGACAGAGGATTAATAAATCGCAAAAGAAACCTGCAATTGTTAAATTATTTTTGCAGCTCTTTTGATTTTTGCACATCATGAAATGACATCTGAAATATGGATCTTTAAATAAACTGAATCACAAGGATTAAATCTAAATTCTAATAAAATCAGGAAAGTAAGCAACAAATGACTTTCCGAATATTTAGTGAGTAATAGCAAAAGCTATCTCTTTTTCTTTACCTACTACTGTATATAAATTTTTTACAATTATAATTATAAAAAATGTTTAATTTTGTAATATTTCCATGTATTCCCCAATGTGACACAATAGAGTTATTGGGACATAGATAAACTAGTAAAGTAAATTAGCAGTATGTAATTATTCTCCATTTAGATAAGAATTAAATAAGTTTAGTTGAATTTATATAATTTCTAAATTCTTCAGAAAATTGTTTTAAATCAAGTCATTTTTTCCAATTGGCTTTTAAGATGATTTCAAGGTTACATTTTCATAGGAAGGAGATTGACACATACTATCTTATAAAATAATATACTTAGGAACACAGTAAGCCTTCTGAAATTATATTATAGGCAGACAAATTTATTTTTTATGAAAACACTATCAGTAAAATTTAACTCAAAAATATTATAGCAATATAATAATATGCAGTGGTAGCAATTATAAATTGGATGGTGGGAGAGGGGCTTTATAATACTGGTATAGAAAAACTTTTTTTTAAAAAAATGTTCCAATATCAACTTTGGTGCCATCTTGATTATTCAGCTAGAAGCAATCTTGGTATTATGGCCATCTTCAGTAATATGGAGTCAGAGCAGGCAAATCATATCATCTGTGTTTTTGGAATGATGGGAAACTTTCACTGTAACTTCAAATATTGAGAACTGGAGTATGCACTCATATTTCCAGGGCACTCTGCCACTTCTGAAAGGAAGTCTAGGATACTTATAAGAAATGAAAAAATTGTGCCTTCCAAAAAAATTTTTTTAATATATCTTCTTTCTTTTAACATTTTTTCTTCCTCCCTAGTTGCTGAAACAAAATTGTGCCTAGAATTTTTATGTACATATCAGGATTTTAGCAAAAGTTAAATCTTAAAAGATGAATATAGAGCAAATGGAATATAGCAGCATAGCATAGCTCTAATCTTGATTGATTATCAATATTTTATAAGCAAAACTCACAGAATTAAGCATGAGAAGCATAGTGACAGGGGAACAGAGCTTACTATTTAGTGTCAGAAGTTCTATTTTCTACTATGAATTTTTAACTCTGAGCATGAGCCAAGATACACAGGTGTCCAAAGCAGATAATTTAGCAACTCCACAAGGTAATACACTTTAAATATTTGTTTACCATTTATTTAGATGAGAACCTGAGAGTCAAAATGGAGAGAAAGAGGGCTTTGGATGGCAGGTTCCCTATCTATAAAACCCAGCTGGCAAAGGATAAGTCCTACATTTAATTCAACCCATCCTTTATGAAGGCAGTTAGGCGACCACTTATTGTTACTGGATTTGCAATATGGGGTGTCAAAACAACCCCCACAAAGTTTCCACTGGATTCTCTCATTATTATTCCCAAAGCAAATATTAAAGTATCCTTGAGAAAAGTTATGGTAAATTTAATTTTTTTCGTCTTTTTTCATAAGTTTTCAGAGCTCATGGGCCATTATGAATGGATCTGCCCCTTAATCCAATGGGAAACTAATTTACCATAAGGTACTGGATTCCTTACCTCCAGTGATAACAACTCATCAATTCTTCAGACAATAATTCCATACATAAACAATGCAACTGTATTATCCATAAAGTTCTTATTTTAGTTAAGTTAAAAATTTACTTCTCTGTGATTTTCAGTTATTGGTTCTATCCTTGCCCTGTGAAGGCATTCAGAAACAGTGTGCTCCCTCTTCCGGGTCATGCCCAGAAACAGCAGAGGATGGCCACAGTGCACCCTCAGAGCTTCACACCGCAAGGTCCCCCAACTATTCTTCACACAAACAACAAATTCTGAACCACTATCCTGGTCATTATTCATTAGACATTTTATGATTGTTTTGTTTATGCTCTTTATCTAAACCTGAAGGCTAAGATTTTCGACTAGAGTTGACCTAAAGACTTTTTAACGGAATGCACAGAAGTCAATATTTAAAAAGAAAGCACTGAGTCCCTAATACAATCCTCAGAAACAGTTTAGTGCTTCTTCATCTATTAGGTCCAAGATTTTGACAGCAATGAAGAAGATCAAGTTAATATATTTTAGATAATTGTTCTGCCAGCTGAAGCTCACTCAGAAGGAACCTAAACCATCTCTAGGAATATCATCCAACTCAGTTTAAAATTGTAATTTATTTAATATGGGTAGAGAATTTGATTTATGCATGAATTTTTAGGATCAATGAACAACTATAGTTAACAGATTTTGAACTCCCATTTACCTAGACATTTAAGACAGCTCCCTAAATGAAGAGTTTATTTATTTATTCACCCATCCCTACAAATATTTATTGAGCACATATTATGTACTGGGCACTATTCTGGGCACTGGGTATATAATGATGTACAAAGTTGACAAGTTCTCTGTTACTGCGGAGTTTATAAAGTAAAACAGATGACATACAAACAAGCAAAAGAGAACATAGATCTGCTGCAATGAAAGAGGACAGGAAATTACTGAGGGCGATCAGAGATGATTTCTTTGCAAAGATGTGTTTTGAGCAGATGGTTCAGTGTGAGGAAACATTACAGTATGAGAACTCCATTTCTGTGTTTTTGATAATTGAGAAGAGAGGTGTTGACATGGTGTAGTAGGGCAGGTCCTTAAAGGCAAAGAGAACAGCACATGCAAATAAAGTGGGAAAGAGGTTGGCATTTTTGAGAAACAGAAAGGTCAGCACAGCTGGAGCAGGGTCGATGACACTAGAGGAGCAAGGAAGGCTTCAAAAGCATAGCAAGAAGTTTAGCTTGTAATCTAGGTCTATTGGAAAGCCTTAGAAAGAGTAGAGGCAGGGGAACGCCATCATCTAATTTGTGTTTTTAAATTATCACTTTGGCAGCTAAATGGGAAATAAATTAGAAGGAAGGAAGAATGAGAAAAACATACAAACCTTACATCTCTAAAAGAGGTTGATGAAGTTTATATCCTCCCAGAAACTCACATACCATCTTTGACCATTATATGAATAATAGTAGTTACTATTTAGGGAGAAGTCACTGTGTCAGATAGCATAGACCTTGTATGAGCACTTTATGAAAAGTATTGTTTAATACACACAAACAACCCCTATGAAGTGGGTATTGTTAGTATCATTACAGAGATTAGGAAACCGAGGGTCAATGAGGTTAAAAAAGGGGCCCAAGACTTTATACCTGACAACTGGCAGAGCTATGGTTTGAATCAGTTTTCATCTGCTCCCAAACTTAAAAGAGCTGTCTCTGTGGTTGTGAGATTCAGTTCTCTAACCTCCAGTGAACACACTTACTTGGGGAAAAGTATAGTGCTTTTGAAGAAGCTCATTTGAGGAAACCTATTTGATCCTCACCACTATCCTATGGGGATTGAGCATACTACAAAGAACTATCCTGTAGTTCCCAAGTTTGAGATACAATCTTTAATCTCTAGTCATCTGGCTAGATTAAAAAAAAAAAAAAAACTTTATTTATTTCCAGATATTAAGAATTTCTGCTAAGGACCCAGAGGCAAATCAATAGCACTCCAGAGGGAAAAATCAATAGCAAAACATGTCAAGCCTCATTTCATGAACAGAATTTAATGTTAAGGCCTCATTTCATGAGCAGAGTTTCTCTGCAAAGTATTAGAAGATGTGAGTAGGGTGATGACAATCATCAGGGTCTCCTGGGTATGCTCTAGAAGCAAAGCCAAGGCTGCACCTTCCAGGCTGAATTAACTCTACTCTGCCTTTGATAAAGTTAAAGGCCTGTTAACCAACAAGGTGGGAAAGGGTGATAATCACACATCAGAAGCATGGGGCTGCAATACCTGCTTTGTCTTTCAAACCAGAGACCTTAAGTATACCTCGTGTATCAAGAGTCATCCAGAATCTTTTGTTATTCTCCTGGCCCAGGAATTGTGAATTTCTCTCTAATATTTCTAAGCTATTTTTTCTAACCCACATATTTTTTTTGTGGATTACCCAAAGGGTTTATCAGCTAAATCTCTATATTTGGAGGTACATTTCACTGAATCCATATAAGTTATACTCCACTTCCATTAGCCTGTGTTATAGTACATGATACACACATTTATTAAGTACAACCCAAGCTAAAGTAGATGCTGTTAAAGTTTATTGCTCCACAACATAGTTTTAACGAGCATCTAAGGTCTCAAAAGAATCAATTTAAAAACTATACCATTTATAACATCCCACTATATCTTTTTAAGTTAAATTTCAAATGTTACCAAGTATCTATTTTCTCTATGATGAAATATAAGCAATTCTCCATTATTTGAATAGTAGAGGAAATTCATATAAAAGTATACACAATAGTGAAATATAAAAAAAAAGTTTGACTTGAGAATTGTTTTCTATAACACATTTTATTTTTCTCAACTTATTTTGCTTATTAAATTTAGCTTGTAGTTCTCACGCACATTATCAGTGACAGTACGAAGCACTGATCTGATAGTGTAATCATAAAATAAATATGATAATAAATGTAATAACAAAAAATAAGTCCCCAAAGGATACCTGAAAGCTGACTGTAAATTATTATCTATTATAACAGAAAATGGAAAATTCTCAAGATGAACCCAGTCAGGAGAAAAAAAAAATTACCTAAAAGTGCCATGAAGACTATGAGCAACTTAACTAGGATTTTGCAACTAATTTGAGAGTAGAGATTGAATGAAGAAACATGATCAAAATGAAATGAGTCTCCTAGAAGCTGGATGCACTTTCTTTCATTGTTTTATTTATGCACACACATGAGTCCATAGAGAAATTAAAGCAAAGAAATGTAAGTGAAGTTGTTTGAAATTTAGGAGAAATGGAACTAGCCTCCAGGTCCAGCAGCCTTGAGCATTCTACCTAATTTTCTTTTAATACATATAATATTCCACATTTTTTCCCAATCCTTCAATACTTAGCATGTATTATTAATACTTTTTATGCTTTCAATTTTATTAGTGCTTCCTCTTCTTTCCAACTCACTATTTGATAACTATTGATGAGATCTATTGAGCTGTTCCTAAAAGCCAGGCCCTGCTCCATCCCTCTCTGACATTTAATCCACACGTGAACTTTGTAATACAACTATCACCTCCATTTTACATATGAAAGGGCTGAGATGTGGCTCCATAGCCTGCTTTCTCAGCCACTGCAGTGTGTTCAGTGGTGGCTCCCCAAAAGACATGTCTGTGTCATAACCTCTGGAACCTTGAATGTGACCTTATTTGGAAAAAAGGTCTTTGTGGATATAATTAAGGACTTTGTGATGAGATCATCTTAGGAGTCAGGATGGGCCCTAAAGCCAATGACAAGTATTCTCATAAGAGGCAGAAGAGAATACATAAACATGCAGAAGAGAAGGCAATGTGAAAATGGAGGCAGAGACTAGAGTGATGTGGTCACAAGTAAAAGGAAGGAAGGAAGGAAGGAAGGAAGGAAGGAAGGAAGGAAGGAAGGAAGGAAGGAAGGAAGGAAGGGAAGAAAGGAAGGAGAAAGAAGAAAGGAGAAAGAAAAAAAACAAACTCTTGAAATTAGCAGAAGCTAGCAAAGGGAAAATTTGAGTTCTCTCCCAAGAAGCTCCAGAAGGAACATGGCTCTGCCAGATTTTGGACTTCTAGCTTCCAGAACTGTGAGAGAATAAGTTTCTGCTGTTTAAGCCACCCAGTTTGCAATAATTTGTTAGCCCTAGGAAACTAATACAACCATCCTGTCATTCTGCTACTGCTCTAGGAACACAGGGGCCCTCTTTACTACCATCCATAGTTTTAAGCCCAGGGAAAAACCTAACAGAGTTTTTCTCTCTTTTTACCATGAAAGTACCCTCTGCAAAGGGTTCTTTCCAGCAAAATGTTTTCCTGAATGTTGTGTCTGCTAATAATTCTTTACTTACTTCTATAATTCAGAATCTACAGTTTCTATTTTACCTAGTTTCATTCTATAACAATGCTGGCTTTTTCCAATTAAAATAAAAATGGTGCTGCCCTATTAAAAACATATTTTACACACTAATTAAATTAGTACAAATAATATGCAATCTACTTGAAAATGCAAATGCAATTTATTCTAACATTACTATTCTGAAAACTTCCTAACATTTTAATTCAAAGAATAATTAATGTTATATGTGATAATGTATTTTAGCACATGCTTTAAAAACATTTATACTTAGTATTTCAAATATTCCTTGACAAACTGTTCATTGATTTACTTTTACTGAAAATGATTTCTATTCAGGCAGAAATGTGGCTGAGTGAGAGACATCCCCGGATCGCTCCCCTTGAAACAAAAATAAGCTGAACATCTAAAACTCAACAAAAAATGCCCAAACTACACAGCAGCACATCTGAGTGTGGGATCTGTACATAAGAGCTACCACAGGTCAGAACCCCAGGTGTTGGGCGGTGGACTGGGACAAATAAAGAAGCTGCCTCTCACAGCTGCCAGAGCTTCTTAAAGGAGGAGCAGGAGGGGTGAAGGTGCAGCGACTTCCCTGATCAGCCTTGCCTGGAAGTACTGGAACTTCTAGAAGCTGGCAGCAGGGCCCGGTCATCAGGGCAGAAAGCAGAGAGGCGGGACAGTACAGCAGAGAAACAACAGTTGATTTTCACCGACCCTGGTACCAAACCCGAGGCTGAGCTGCAACCCCTGACCCCCAACCCAGAGGGTTCCTCCCACCATACCCTCTGAAACTGATCACCGCGGAACTCCAGGGGAATCTGAGCAAAAGCTGCCAAGACTGAAGCTACCTCTTATAGCCTCTGGAGCTCCCACCAGGAGGAGAGGGAGGGGAGAAGGTGCAGCGACTTCCCTGATCAGCCTGCCTGGAAATGCAGGAACTTCAAGCAGCCAGCAGCAGGGCACAGTCATCAAGGCAGAAAGCAGAGAAGTGTGACAAGACAGCAGAGAAACAACAGTTGGTTTTTACTGGCCCTGGTTCCAAAACCGAGGCTGAGTCACAGCCCCTAACTCCCAACCCAGAGGGAATCTCCCCCCATACCCTCCGAGACTGATCACTGCGGAGCCCCAGGGGAATCTGAGTTAATGCTACCAAAACTGATGCTAACACTGACAGGGACTGAAACTGAGAGTAGCAAGTGTGATTAAATATCTACAAGAAAATAAAAGACATTTAGGCTTTATATAAAGCAGGGATCCAAGAAGCTTAGACGCCACCTACTGGAAGCCGAAAAAAAAAGTGCCTTCTTTGCAGCAGGCTAAAGATAGACCTTTATATAACAAATCTTCTTTCTGGAAAAACAACAGAATACGCTTCCATTTATGCCCAGGCACAGAAATAGTCCATTAAACAGCATGAACAACCAAGATGACAAGGCATCTCAGAAAGAAAAAGAAAAATTTCCAGAATATAAGTTTACAGACATAGAAATATGGAACTTAAAAGACAGAGAATTCAGGATAGTACTTCTGAAAACACTCAATGAGATCCAAAACAACACAAATCAACAATTTCAGAAATTGAAAAAACAACAAGATGAGCAGAGCAAGGAGATTGAAATCCTCAAAAGGAACCAAATAGAACTTCTAAAGATGAAGAACACACTGCAAGAGTTGAAAAATAAAATAGCAAGCTTGGAAAATAGAGTTGGCCAAATGGAGGAAAGAATCAGTGATATCAAAGACAGAAGGAAGAAGAGAAAAACTGAAGAATGAAAGAGAATGAAAGAGAAATACAAGAACTAGCTGATACCATCAGGAGAGGAAACATAAGAATAATGGGCATTACTGAAGGCAAGGAAAAGGAACAGAGAATAGAAAGCATTTTCAGACAAATAGTGGACGAGAATTTCCCAAATCTAAGGAATGAACTGAAGCTTGAAATTCAAGAAGTCAACAGACCACCCAATTATCTCAACCCAAAAAGGCCTTCACCAAGACACATTGTATTAAAGTTATCAAAAATCAACAACAAAGACAGAATTCTCAGGGCAACCAGGGAAAAGAAGACTGTAACTTATAAAGGAAAACTCATTAGATTATCATCGGACTTCTCAGTACAAACCTTACAAGCCAGAAAGGAATGGAATCAAATATTTAAACTATTAAGTGAAAGGAAATACCAGCCTAGAATAAGTATCCAGCTAAGCTCTCCTTTAGATATGAAGAAGAAATTAAGACCTTTCCAGACATAAAAACATTGAGAGAATTCTCCACTACAAGGCCTGCAGTACAGGAAATACTGAAAGGTGTTAGCTCATCTAAAACAATATAACAAAATAAAAAATTTTAAAAAAACATTATTAGGAATAAAGTGACTATCAGGCAAATAGAAGCAGAAGAGTGCAACCCTTACTAAGAATAGGGTATTATAAGCTTAAATAATAACAGAATTGCTATAGTAAGATAGTAATGAACATTCAGCGTATATAGGGACAAATTGAGTTAACAATGACAGAAAAGGGGAGGATATAAAGATACAAATTCACAAAGGGGAGAGGAGATAAGGCACATGCAGAAGAAAATGGACAACTGTATATATATAACTATCCTTTGCATATTTATAATGGTAACCACACACCAAAGATTCAGAACTGAAGTATATAACATAAAACAAGAAGACCCAAAGGGAAAACCCACAAAAGCCAACCAAAATAAAAAAAATAAATAAAAAAAATAAAAAACAGAAACACAAGGACAAGGAAGCACTGGAAACACCAAGCTACTAGAAAGCAAAAGATAAAATGGCTATAAGAAGACTTCATATTTCAATAATCACCCTAAATGGAAATGGACTGAATTCACCAATAAAAAGGCACAGAGTTACAGACTGGATCAAAAAACAAAACTCAACCATATGCTACCTTCAGGAGACACATCTCAGCTCCAAAGACAAATATAGACTCAAAGTGAAAGGATGGAAAATAATATTTCAAGCAAATGGCCTTCAGAGAAAAGAAGGAGTAGCAGTACTAATTTAGGGTGAAATAGACTTCAAAATAAAAAGGTAAAGAAAGATACTGAGGGACACTTCATAGTGATAAAGGGAATTATGTACCATGAAAACATAACACTTCTTAATACTGATGCTCCCAATCAGGGAGCTCCGAAATATGTCAAGCAATTACTAACAGAACTAAAGGGAGAAACAGGCCAAAACACTATCATAGTAGGAGACCTAAATACCCCACTGTTGGATATGGACAGATCATCCAAACAGAAAGTCAATAAGGAAATAACATCCTAAAATGACACATTAGACCAACTGGACATAACTGACATGTACAGAGCCTTCCATCCCAAAACAGCTGCTTATACGTTCTTTTCTAGTGCACATGGAACATTCTCAAGAATTGACCACATCCTGGGACACAGAAATAGCTTAAACAAATATAAGAGGGTTGAAATCATACCAACCATATTCTCTGATTATAATGTTTTAAAACTAGAGATCAACTGCAGAAAGAAAGCAGGAAGAACCACAAATATATGGAGATGAAACAACATGCTACTGAAGAATAACTGGGTCAGGGAAAAAATAAAAAGAGAGATCAAGAGATACATAGAAACAAATGATAATGATAGTACAACATATCAAAACTTTTGCAACACAGCAAAAGCGGTCATAAGAGGAAAGTTCATATCATTACAAGCCTATCTCCCAAAACAAGAACAAGCTCAAATAAAAAACCTAATGCTTTATCTTAAAAAACAAGAAAAGGAAAAACAAATGAGCCCTAATGTCAGCAGAAGGAAAGAAATCATCAAAATTAGAACAGAAATAAATGAGATTGAAAACCAAAAAAAAAAAAAAAAAATAGAAAAAATAAATACAACAAAGAGCTGGTTCTTTTGAGAAGGTTAATAAAATTTACAAACACCTGGCTAGACTAACTAAAGAAAAAAGAGAAAGGACACAAATAAACAAAATCAGGGATGAAAGAGGGGAAGTTATGGCTAACATCGCAGAAATACAAAGGATCATGCAAGAATACTATGGAAAAGCATATAATAACAAATTCAATAACCTAGAAGAAATGGACCAGTACTTAGAAAAATATGATCTTCCTAGCCTAAATAAAGAAGATCTGGAAAATTTAAATAGACTGATCAGCAGTATGAAAATTGAAATAATCATCAAAAGCCTAACAAAAAGTAAAAGTCCAGGATCAGATGGCTTCATCAGTGAATTCTACCAAACATTTAAAGATTTAATACCTATTCTCCTCAAACTCTTCCAAAAAATCGAAGAGGAGGCGATACTTCTCAACTCATTTTATTAAGCCAATATTACTCTGATTCCAAAACCTGGTAAAGATAACACAATAAAAGAAAACTACAGACCAATATCTTTCATGAACACAGATACAAAAATCCTAAATAAGATACTAACAAACCAAATATAGCGACAGATTAAAAAGATTATACACCATGATCAAGTGGACTTCATCTCAGGGTCATAAGGATGATTCAACATATACAAATCAATTAATGTGATACACCACATAAACAAATTAAAAAATAAGAATCATACGATCATATCAATACATGCAGAAGAAGCCTTCGACAAGGTACAGCATCCATTTATGATCAAAACACTTAAAAATTGGTATAGAAGGAAAGTACCTTAACATAATAAAGGGCATCTATGACAAACTCTCAGCCAATTTACTTAATAGTGAAAAACTAAAATCTTTCCTCTAAGATCAGGAACAAAGCAAGGCTGTCTACTATCACCACTGTTATTCAGTATAGCATTGGAAGCTCTAGCAAGTGCAATCAGGCAAGAGAAAGATATAAAAAGCATCCAAATAGGAAACAAACAAGTCAAGCTGTCACTATTTGTGGATGACATGATTCTCTATATAGAAAATCCTTTAGACTCCATAAGAACACTACTAGAAACAATAAGCAAATACAGTAAATTCTTTGGATACAGGATCAACGTTCAAGAATCCATAGCATTCCTATACTCTAATAATGAAGTGTCAGAAAAAGAAGTGGAAAAATAATTCCTTTTGCAATTGCAACAAAAAGAATAAAATACCTAGGAATAAATTTAATGAAACATGTGAAGGACCTATATAATGACAACTATAAGACCCTATTAAAAGAAATAGAAGAAAATACAAAGAAATGGAAAGATATTCCAAGTTTTTGGATTGGAAGAATCAACATAGTTAAAATGACTATATTACCTAAAGCATTATACAGATTTAATGCAATCCCCATCAAAATCCCATCGGCATTTTTTAAAGAAATAGAACAAAAAATCATCAGATTTGTATGGAAGCACAAAAGACTCCGAATTGCCAAAGCCATCCTGAGAAAAAAGAGTGAGGCTGGAGGCATCACTCTGCCTGACTTCAAATTATACTACAAAGAAACAGTAATCAAAACAGCATGGAACAGAATCAAGAGTCCAGAAGTAAACTCACATTTATATGGATAAATAATTTTTGATAAAAGAGCCAAAAAAATACAGTGGAGAAAGGAAAGTCTCTTCAATAAATGGTGCTGGAAAATTGGAAGACCACCTGCAAAAAAACGAAACTAGATTGTTGTCTATCACCACACACCAAAATTAACTCAAAATGGATTAAGGACCTGAATATAAGACCTTAAACAATAAAATGCGTAGAAGAAAACATGAGAACTAAACTCAAGGACCTTGGACTTAAAGTGGATTTTATTAATTTAACCTCAATAGCAAGGGAAGTAAAAGCTAAAATAAATGAATGGGACTACATCAAACTAAAAAGCTTCTGCTCAGCAAAAGAAATCGTCAACAAGGTAAAGAGACAACCATCTGAATGGGAAGATATATTTGCAAGCAATGCCTCTGATAAGGGCCTAATGTATTCAAAATATACAAAGAACTCATACAAGCCAATAACAAAAAAACAAATGATCCAATCAAAAAATGGGCAGAGGATATGAACAAATGCTTTTCCCTAGAAGACATACAAATGGCCAACAACTATATGAAAAGATGTTCAACATCACTAGCTATTAGGGAAATGCAAATCAAAACCACAATGAGATATCGTTTCATACCTGTTAGAATAGCTATAATCAACAAGACAAGTAATAACAAATGTTAGAGATGATAAGGAGAAAAAGGAACCCTCATACACTGCTGGTAGGACTGCAAATTGGTACAGCCGCTATGGAAAACAGTATGGATGTTCCTCAAAAAACTAAGAATTGATCTACCATATGATCCAGCAATCCCTCTACTGGATATTTACCCCAAAGACTTGGAAACCCATATCTGAAAAGATATTTGCACACTGATGTTCATAGCAGCATTATTCACAGTGGCCAGAACATGGAAGTAACTGAAGTGTCCTATGATAGATGAATGGCTAAAGAAGCTGTGGTACACATATACAATAGAATATTACTCAGCCATAAGAAGAGATGAAATACTGCCATTTGCAACAGCATGGATGGACCTCGAGATAATCATGCTAAGCAAAATAGGCCAGACAGAAAAAGTTGAAAATCACATGATATCACTTATATGTGGGATATAAACCTAAAAGCAACAAAGGAATAGGACAAATGAACAGAGACTCATGGACATGGACTATAGACTAAATGGTTACCAGAGGACTGTAGAGTGGTGGTTAGTAGTGGGGTGGGGAAGGAATGGGGAGGTAGACAGGGTAAAGGGGGTCAAAAATAGGGGGGTAAAAAGAGGGAGAAGTGGGTAAAGGGTATCAAATATATGGTAGCTGAAGGAAATTGGACTTTGGGTGGTAAACACATAATAAAATATATAGATGTCTAATGATAATGTATACCTGAAAATTATATAATTGTATTAATCAATGTTACCCCAATAAACTTAATAAAAAAAATAAAATAAAGTTAAAAAAAAAAAAGAAAATGATTCCTATCCTATTTGATATTGTGCTGGGCAGTCTCCGTGTCTACCCTTCACCCTCCTTGCCCTGCTCTGAGTTCCAGAGTTAACCACGAGAATCACCCAGCATCTCATCCATATGGGATTTAGATGACAAGATGGATTTTTGAGCTGCTGATATTTAGATGAGATTTGAAGTCTTATCTATGGAGCTCACATTTATTTCCTGCCCTTGCCCAAAGGCTGTTGATGAGTTTAGTTGGCAGGAGGCCCTGGCACATGAGAAGGCAGAAGGAGAATGAGGTCAGGGTATCTATTTCTTCTTCTCTCTCCTGCAGGACTAAAGAGCTGGCAGCAGCTGTGCACCTCTGTCTGGGGTTGCAGTACTTGGCCTGTCAGGAGACTTCTCATCCACAGTTACAGCTCTCTCCAAGTGCTGCCCACACTTTTCCCGTTCAAGGCATGAAAGGTAGAACTGCACCCCACTATAGTGAGACCTTCATGGCTCCCATTACTTATTTGTTTTCCTAATTCTAACCACATCTTCATAAATAGTCCCATCAATAAACTCTTTTCAATTACCTCTTTGAGCATGCTGTTTTCTGCCAGACCCTTACTGAAATAGATTGAGTATCCCAGCTGATAGCATCAATCTAACATACTGAGTAATTTCTTACCATATATAAAATTATTCCAGGTTTTCAAAAAAGATCTGGCTTAAAAAAATTACAACTAGCTATGAGTGGTGTGTTTTTCCCCTGCCCCCTTTCTTTAGCAACAACAAAAACAAAAGGTAGCTTAGGATAATTTTGTTCCTCTCAGAGACTTCTGCTACAAATGACTCTTATCACTACATGGTTTTGGTTCCAAAATACCTGTCATCACCATCACTGACGCACTCAGGGAAGGCAAGGCTACAGCCAAAAAGCATGATATGTTGATAGCAACTGAGGCGATGGAGGTACGTGAAGAATTTGAGGAACTTCTCCATGTCCATTTTTTTGACAATTGGGAAGAGAGGTGTTAGCGTGGTGTGGTAGGGCAACATCTGACATTGGCTGTGGGTGATGTTCATGCAGGTACCTGGGAAGTCAAGATAATTACATTTAGGAACCGACACATCAGAATTATGTTTACAAACTCATTTGATATAATAGGTTAAATGTGTTCATAATATAAAATATATTCTGTAAGTAAAAATGATATACAGATACATACATACATATATACATATAAGCCTGTGCGTGTGCACACATGTGCATGTGTATGATAATAAAATCAAGCTATTTATATTCACAGAAGAAGAACATCTGTGCCTTGGACAAATGTGTGGAAAAATACACTCACACTTAACTGGTGGGCATCTAAATTGGCAGTCACTGTTTTAGATCACAGCTGGGTGGGGAAGGATATATCAAAAAAAATATTTTAAACATTCATATTTTTTGAAATTGTAATATAATTTCTTTTAAAAAATTATCTTAAGGAAATAATGCAGACTGTGAACATGGTTATCTATAGGGATCTTCATCATCGCATAGTTTATGATTTTTAAAAGATAGAAATTACCTAAGCATTCGACAAAGGGAACTGGTTGAAAATATTATGAAACAAACAACAGAATACTTGAATATATGAAAGATGCTTTAGGAGATTATTTAATCATATAGAATGATGCTTAAGACAAATAAAAATAGCAAGTCACAAAACAATTTGTATACCAGGATACTGTTTTTAAAAACCTCCTTATACAACAATTTCCAATCCTGTGACGAAAAGGAAGGGTACTTATAAAAATAGACTCATTTATTATTGCTACTCCATACAACTTAGTTTTCATAGGGTAGAGGAAAGAGGGGAAAACTTGTTTTTCTCCCCTGAGAACTTGTTACTGAGTCTAATAGAAATTATGTATGTACATGTAAAAGACATCATGGATGTAATTAATGATAATGTTCATATAGACATTATACTCAATTTCTGTATCTGCTCTTAAGTAACAGTTGTTTCAAGTGGGGGACTAAAGAGGAAAAAAATAGAAATAGATCTGAAGAACAAAATCACTTCTTGATGTAATGATTTCTAATAAAATAGCAATATTTATCTTTATTAGCTTCTCAATTCTAAAACACCATCGCTAATAAGATATTATTTAATGACAAATAAGAAATTTTCAGACTATGCATTGATTATAAGACGGGTCCCAATTTTAGAAAACATTAAAATATAAGAATAAAGTGCTACTTGGATTTGAGGAGATGAGTTACTGATTTTGCTCTGTTTTCTTAATCTGACTCAATAATTTCTAGATCAAATTGGGGCTTTCTCTACTCAAATCATATTGCTAATATTTCTAGACACTAGAATTAGGAATGAAAGATGGGTCTGGTGTAAGATTTTTTCATATGCTCATTTGGAAATTATGATAAAGTCTGTTTTTTCTACTTTGAAGAATAGGTAATGTGAAGTTAGAAATTCTTATTTATATGTTTATTTTTAAATGCAAAATTAACTTAAGAATACATGGTTAACTCTCCTAAACTAATGTACACTCAATCAAAGGTCCTGAGTAGCTAAACTTAAAATAATAATATCCATAGCCAATTTTATCTAGCAAACCACTCTGGTAGTGGTAAATAAAATAAAATAAAATAATAAATAAAATAATAAAATAAAATAATAAAATAAAATAATAAAATAAAATAAAATAGTGCTAATTTACTTAGCAGACATTTCTGCACTGAGTTTTTACACTGATAATTTTTATAACACTCATTCTCTACCGTCCCTTAATTATAAATGATCTTATTCCCCATTGGTGCAATCCACTAAATATTTGTATTTGGTTTTGACTTACACAGAATTTATTTTAACAGTGGGTTCTTTTAAAATTTTTCCAATATCAAATAAAAAAGCTGTTTTTAAATAAAAACAAAACAGTATCTAAACTGTAACAATTATATCACATAACAATGTTATTTGGCAGGAAAGAACTTCTTAAATTAAAAATAATAAAATATCAACTTTCTAAAGTACTTTGTCATTTTTTGTCTAATAACCAAACAAAGAACCTTAGAAGCCTTGCTTACTTCTTTTACCATTGCACAGTTAATTGAAGGGCTACTAGTGAGAATCTCATTGCATCTGGGGACAATATTTTATCAGTTGGTTTGTCTTAATTTACCTAAATTGGCTCACTTTAACTCATAAATTTGCTTCACAGGACTCCCTCGTGGATGACAGTTGTTTGTCTTACTTCCATATCCTGAGAATTGAATGGAGTTATAAAGGAGAGTTGTCTGTACACAGACCTTTTTAGTGGTTTGAGAAGAAAGTCATGGCAGGTTTGGGCTTCTTTACAAGTTTTCCTTTTTCATGCCTCTCATCTAGCCTGTCATTAATTTGTTACTCCTTACCAGATGATATCTTTTATTCCCTCTTTAGTTTAAATCCTAGCCTTTTTCTAGTTATACTGTTTGGAAACTTCTCACATTCACCACTTTGATCTGCATATTTTTATCCTCATTATTTACTGAACAACTATAACACCCTAGCATCGTTTTCGGCCTTTTCACATCTATTAGTTCATTTGCCCTCCCTGCAAGTTACTGTTTACAGATAAGGAAACAAGGTTAAGTAAGTTCCTGCAAGATTCATGCAGGTAGTGAACGGTAAAGCCAGAATTCATCCCAAATCCAAGTATCTTTCCTCCAAGAGAGTCCCCCGTTATCCAAACATTATAGTTAAAGGCGTCTATCTTCTCATCTGGGTTTACACCACTGTGGGTTGGGCCCCACGGGTTCCACGGAGGCAGGTGAGGTCTTCCTCGCTGCTCATTCGACAAATATTTATTGAGCTCCTACTCTGTTTCAAACACCGCTCTAGGCACAGAGCACAGGACATCATGTAAATCAAAGTCCCTGCCCTTATGGAGCTTATCGCCTAGACTGGGGAGACGAACAAACAAACGATGTCTGGCATTGATATACATAGTCAACATCCTAATGTTCAGCAAGAACCAAAGAAGCAGATATGACTCCTTAAGGAAAGATTCAACCTATTCTTATTAGGTTTAGGACTACTTGTTTTTAAGGTGAATTCCTCCTTTAAGAAATAGACCAGAACTCAATATTTAAGCAACATGAATATTATAAAATTCAGATGTCAAGGGGCAATTTGACCCAGTCTTTTGATTTTTAAATAATTTATATTCATGCTTACCCATTTTGCTTGTTGCATCCTGTTTTCATTGTTCCTGTTATAATATTTAAGTTGGCATCAGTTCCTATTTACTGAGGATTCACAGCCATTAAATAAGAACATCAAAGGGCAACAACTCCTTTCTCCTTACTAGGTCGATCAGGGCAGGTCAATTGCCCTGCAGGGGTAGGGAGCCACAGCAGAGGCCTGCTTCAGAGAACCAGTCTTCTCAGGGGACAGCAAAAGTTCTTAAAATCCTCCCATTCAAAGTGCTCCTGCATTTCTTCATAACACCAACCTGTTTTATTTTCATTATTACATTAGGACTACCTTCTGGTAGAATCTTGTTTATTTATTTATTCCCAGTATTCTCCTATATCAGAATAGAGACTTTGTCTTCTTCACTAAAAAGGACTAGGATATCAAATAACAGACATCTGACAGTTAATCACTGAATGAATGAGGAGATTAAATGAGATTAAATGGAATGAAGTCTTTACACTAAAAGGTTTCTTATTAAACAAGATGGGAGTCGATATAAAAAGCCAATATATCTGAGACCTGAGGATACTAATGTTGGTGGCTACTATAGCTACTATTGTTTTTAAAAATCTTTAGAATTTTCCGTGGTTTAGGGAGTCATCTCATCCTGTTCCCTCCACCAGACTGATTCCTATCTTAGACTGCCCCCTGGATTGTAGTGCAACAGCTGAAAGAGGAGAGTCACCCTCCCTATCTTCTAAAAGGTACACGGTCTGCTTACCCTTAAGCATGCTCAGTTGCTTTTAGCATGAGATCTCACCATAACCAAGAAAAAGGAGGATGTGCTTACAAATTATGAAGTCTGGAGAAAGATGAATAGCTCAGCACCTATACACTAGAATGCTGCAGAGCTCTGAGGAGAATGGGGTAAAAATAATCTTTGTAGCTAAGAAGAGTAGCAAACACTGTGAACTATCAAAGTAAAAGCTAGCTTACTTCCAGAGAGAGAAAGAGAAGCTAAGAGGCTACATTCAGCCCGTGTCCAAACTCAGGCACCTACAGGGCTGTGTGACCTTGGGAAAATTACTGAACCTTTGAAACTTCCTAATCTGCAAAGAAGAAATAACAATAATGTTAATACAGGGTTGTGAGGATCAACTTTATCAAGAGAGGTAAAGAACTGAAGATAATGCCTTCATACTGCTGAAGGCAGTATTCAACTCATGTTTCAATAGCACTGGAACCTTCCACAAGCAAAATACACAATTCAGTGAGAGGATAAGATGAGATAAATTTACTTTGCAATAAAAGTCTGAATAAGCCATTAGTATCTATTCGTTTTTTTTAATATAAAATATATTTTAAATTTCATTTTTACATATTGTTTCATAGTAAAATCAAACAATTCAAAGATAAGGAAATAGTAAAAGATACTTAAATACCTTCTAGGCTGGCTGTTTGCTAGGTACTATATATATATAGCACTTTATTTAACCACCCCCCCATAATCCTATGAAAAAGTCGTTTTTGTTCCCATTTTATGGATGATGAGATAGAGTCAATGAGGGTGAAAAAGTATTCAAGGCTACGCACATTTTAAATTGCAGAGTTGAAATTAAAACTAGTTCTTTCTAATCCCATAGCCTATGTTTTTCTTCTGTATCATTCTGTCAAATATGCTATTCCATTTTTACTGTTGTAAATTTACTTCACTCATTGTACAATATTTTGATGAATCTTTTTGGATTCTAGCAATAGAGCTGCTTCTTCAAGATTGGTAAAAACTAAAGCTTCTCAAAAAAAAAAATGAATCTGCTATTAAAAATAAGGAACTCATCCTCGCTGAGGGACCAGTTGGACTGGGAGTGCTTGGTGTCTATCTTTGCTGCACCACAAAGTCAACCCAGGTCAAGACTACATCAGCAGAGCGGAACAATGAAAGTCATTCTCTATTCCAGATTACTCATGTGAAAAGTAACGTCTTGCCAGAACAATTTCTGGGAAAAACCAATCCAAAAAGATATCGTGTTCCTAGGAGTTCCCTAAGAGGATTACAAAGAGATAAGAAGGAACAGAAAGCTAAAGCCAGAAAGAAATCTAACTTTGGGCAGTGAACACACAATTAATTCATTATATATATGCCTTACTATTGAGTTGTACACTTGAAACACTGGATTTTGTTAAACAGTGTCACTATAATAAATAAATAAATAAATAAATAAATAAATAAATAAATAAATAAATAAATAAATAAATAAATAAATAACAAATAAGGAAGGAAGGAGGGAGGGAGGGAGGAAGGAAAGAGAGAGAGAGAGAGAGAGAGAGAGAGAGAGAGAGAGAGAGAGAGAGAGAGAAAGAAAGAAAGAAAGAAAGAAAGAAAGAAAGAAAGAAAGAAAGAAAGAAAGAAAGAAAGAAAGAAAGAAAGAAAGAAAGAAAAAGAAAGGAGAGAAAGAAATATTAAACGAATGAATGAATAAAAAGAAAATTAAAGCCAGGTCCTCTCTGTGAAGATCCTGGCTTCTTAACTAACTGTAACAATCTCTGAATCCGAACATGGTAATTAATTTATTTCTCATAAAATAATTAAGGAGACAAAAGTAAGACACATTTTCTTAATGAGTCAATTGTTATATTTGTAAAGTCTTTACAGACATAGTCAAGACATAGATAAGCGAATGTCTTGCTAATTTATGCAAAAAAAATGTAAATGCCTAACACATTGCTGTGTAAATTATCAAGTTAAATCAGAGCTAGCTACTTTTACTGGAAGCATGAGGTTTGGGGTTTAATATTTTCTATATAATTACATATATTCCAGGCTTAACATTTTTAAGGCAACCTCAAGTATTCTGGTAAAGTCCTTTTCCTAGCTTCAAGTTTTCACACATATTATATATTATATGTATAACATTTAACACATATATATAAATTATTCACATTCCATAGAACTAAGATATAATATTTTGGCTGTCACATCTTTATCAGTTTGTTTTCATTAATTTTAAAAGAACTACATATCTTGTCCCCATATACTTATCTATCCTACAATTATGAATGATTAATAACAATAACTCAAATTTATATGGCATTTTCAAGTTTGTAAAACATCTTTCCCATATATCATTTGTTGATTCCACAGTCTAATTCAAATCCTGCCTTTATTATTCTATATGTAGGTAGCCTCTGAAAAGCTACCCAACTTCTCTGTTTATCAGTTTCCTATCTGCAAAATGGGGATAATAATATCTGTGTTACAGGGTTATTGTGAGGATTAAATGATGTTTACACAATGCCTATTGTTAGCACATACAATATGCTATAACACTTTTTTGCTATCATTATTATTTCATTTGGGACTCACAGCAGCTCTGTGAACTAGACAGGAGAGATATTTGTATTCATGTTATGTAGGTAGGAAAACTGAGGCAGAGACATTAAGCTTTCATTCTGCCTTTTTCCTCTGAATTCTATAATGAATCCATTTATAGAGGGAATATTTACTCACTAATATATGTAGAATTAAAATTCACAGTTTCATTAATTAGTTTTGTTTACTTGCAAAATAAAACACTACTGGGTAGTATATTTTTAAAAAACACTCACTAAATATTTAAAAAATATTAGTTATTCATTGAGAAAATTTTTATTAAGTCTTTATTCAATAAAGTCACTGGGCTTGATGCTATAGAATTTAAAAATAAGAATTTGAAATTAAACCACATTTTATTATTTATTCAGCCAATGTCATTTCATGCATATGACATATGAAAATTAGTTGTTTTTTTTATGCCAGCTATAGTAAAAATAAATTCCATAATAATGAGAATAGAAGAAATGACCTAGTGACACATCATATTCATTGAGGGCAAGGTTTATTGTAAAATCACTACCTCACGGTTAGTTTTAAACTTCACTGCTCACAAAAGTGGTGAGATTTCATTGAACTTTCCAGCCCTGTATAGTTTTTTTGGGAATCCCATTTTAGATTTAGTAACACACAATGTTTAAGTGCTGAAGGAATGAAATGGCAGGGCAGACCTGCATATTAAGGTCTGAATTATACCAGCTGGGTATTGTGGTTCTTAATATATTTGTATAATGTTCATTCAGATAACCCTCTCTAACTCAGAATTCTCTGCAGTTAAAATCTGTAACAAGTCATCCTCAAGTTGAGCTGAAGTTTATCTTTTTACTCTCTGAATCTGCAAAGGAAGATTTTATAGGAAATAAGATTGTGAGGGAAGGTATGCTCTCCATACTCAAAAGAAAATATTAAGAATAATTTCTAGTATTGTTTTTTGGAATGCAGATGACATACTGTTTCTTTCTTTTTAATCAATATCCCTTCTATCTTATTACAAGACAACATAAGATGAAAAATTAAAAGTAAAACATGGGCAACTACTCAATAAAACAAAAAGAGGGAAGATAGAAGAGTTCTCTTTGGTTGTATCCTTAGCATAAACTCCCCGCATTCCTAACTGAATAGTAGCCATGATATCTGGGAGGCCTTTCCCTACCTCCAGTTCCAGGTGTGGGACTTGAATGGCCAATGAGAGTCAGCTCATGGCTTTGCTTGGCGCTGTGCTTAGTTCAAGGGTAGATATAACATTGAAGTTGGTCCAGTCACAGTAAAACCCAGGAGCAGAACGGGCTACATAATTTGGGGGCAGCTAGGGTACTATAAAAATGTGGGGCCCATTGCTTAAAGTTATTTTTATATTATTTCATTTATTTATATCATATTATTCATCACATTTATATTTATTTATACTACTGTTAATAAGTTGAACAAGGTGACAGCAGAGCATTGAACAAAGTGTGGAGTCCTATGCTCAGGGCCCTATGCAACTACACAGGTTGACATGCTTATGAAGCTGGCCAATGCTTAGAGAAGGAGCCCTCCCTTCAGGACCTCTGTAACTCTCCACACAGGAATATTTGAGCAGCAGTCCCAGGATCTCAACATAACATTGGGTAAGAGCTAAAGGTGATCAGTTTAAAAGCTTTGGGGACTCCAGTTCAGTCAGAGGACTTCTGCCTGTTTATATGACTTTAAAGTGTCAGAGGCAGAGATAATCAAACACATAAGCATCCCTGGTTTTGTCCACTCATTCATACATTGCATAAAAGAACTGTTCCTTTCTGTGAAACCAGATGTGTCTGCATACTGCATTTCAATTCCATCTTGGAGAGTCACACCTTTCTTCAAGGAAACTGTCCACACTCAGGACTAGTGAGGAACCTGTGCCCTGCCTTGTAAGTAGCCATGTTTTTCCCAAGTTTAGCCAAGAAAGAAAATATATTCTGATGCCAGTGTGGCAACTATTGTGCTAAAATGTTTGCTGCCTTTTACCTGCTTCTGAATTACAGTGTACATAGTAAGGCCAAGCCATTATAAGTTGGTTATTTTGAGTCCTTGATACATAAGGAGTTTCTCAAGAAAATATTAATGGCTATAGTATACCTCTACCATGAATAGATTAGAGGAATTCGGTCAAACTGTAACTGAATACATTTGTTAGGCATTAAGAAAAGTGTTTCTTCTTTATCAAGAAGATATCAATGGGAAATTTTGGAATACTTGCCTCTCACTTGTTACCACCTATAGTAGATAATGTCAATTCACTTGTCAAATAGTAAAAAAAAAAAAAAAAAAAAAAAAAAGACTCTGTGAGCCTAGTGTTGAAAATTGTAAATTCTGAAATTTCTCCATTCCTTGACATTTTCATGTTAGGATGGAGATAGAAGTAACTGGAACAGAGGGCTCTGCAATAATAAAGCTAAAAAAGAAAAACATGGGAGGCTTAAACAGAGAAATGAATGAATTGGACTAGCAAAGAATAAGAGCTGAAATTAGTGGGACTGTTCCATGCTCAAATGGGGCAGATACAATGTTAACCTAGAAAGGTGGAGACCTAAAGGGTACTGGGGAAGGCATGGAATATCCAACACAAAAAAATCCAAGAGGGAAATATCAAATAAATTTTGTTTCTAGGGATACTGTAATTTTTCCTATAATTGGAATTTTTTGGAATATGTATTTTAATGATGATGAATTAATTAAATATTTAATAGAGGATTTAACATGTTGCTCTGTAAAGCCTTTGCTTTCTCCAGGTGATTTCTTAAAACTAATGAAGTAGGGTATTTTAATTAAAAACCAGCTAATACCAAAATTCCTCTGTACAAACAATACAGAGAGCAGCCCAACTCTCAATTATGAGAGCAAGTTAAAACTCTAATATAAGAAGCACTGGGAAAAAAATGCTTTAAAAAAGATCCTGAGAAAAGTGACAAAATGTTGATAAACTGAGAGAGGGCACACTCTACTTCTGTGTGCGATTAAAAATTTCTGTGTGAAATAATTTTTTATTTTTTTCTTTGTAGAAAGTTCTGTCATTTATTTTACCCAATTTTTAAAAATATTTCAACTGATTGCATTATTTGACTAATCTCAACTGTATTTATGGTAGTACATACAATTGTTTTAACGAGTTAAACTTTCAAATTGTTATTGTGTTATTTTTGACATCTCATTCCAATGTGTTTTACTTATAAGTAAGAAAGTATTAAAGGAATTTTACCAGTTAAAAATAGTACTTTGTTATATTGAAATGCAGCCATATATTCCAATGTGAAGTAGATCTTTAGAAGTCATGTTAAGTTTTTTTAGGTTACAAGTGTGCTCTTAATTAGCAGAATCTTGTAGGGCTAATGTCACCTGAAAGTATCATCCGATCTGCCACTCACTGGTATGCAAGCCCCTGGGGAAGATAGCCCCACCTGGTCTCAGATCACATTGTTTTTATAATGCCACTCTGCTCCAAAATAACTTTTTAAAGAAAAGATTCTGAAATATTCTGGACTAAATAAACTGAAAGCCTATTTATTATAAATGTCCAGAAATACTGTGTAAAATAAAACAAACTTCTTTTACTTAAACAGTTGAACTCTATAAAGAAAAGGAAATATCAAGATTCCAGAAATGCAGCTGCGAGTTGAAAACATTCAATCCAAAACATTCCACTGCTGGCCCGCAAAATCCACATCCTTATCACATGCAAAATACATTCATCCTATCCCAACAGCCCTAAAAGACTTAACTCATTTTAGTATCAACTGAAATCTAAATTCTAAAGTCCAAAGTCTCATCTAAATATCATCTAAATCAGATATGAGTGAGAAACTCAAGGTACAATTTCTCCAGAAGCAAAATTCCTCTCCAGCTGTGAACCTGTGAAAATAGACAAGTTATGTTATTCCAAAATACAATTGTGGGACTGGAAGAGAATAGACTTGTCCATTACAAAGGGAGAAACAGAAAAGAAGGAAGGGTTAATGGGTCCCCACTTGAACACTGATGGTGCTTGATATGTTCCCACAAATAACCTGCTTCACTGCCTCTAATGATTGACTATAACATGGCCATTTGCCCAATCCTCAAATTCTAGAACAAGCAAAGAGTTCTGATTTAAGGTCTTTATTTTTTTCCCATGGCAACCCTCCTATATTTTTTATTTTTAAACATTTTGTTTACTTTAAAGGACACTTAATATGGTAACATTGTCACCGTGGCTTAACAGCCATCGGGTCATCATAAATCAGTCTCCTGAAATGCAGATCTTAAGGTCTTTATCCAGTACACATTTATGAACATATAATCCAAGCACAAACTGACTCTCTGAGCTTGATTACTTAATAAATGATGGAAGAATTGGAAACTAATTACAAGGAGAAAATTGTAGAATTCTAGACCTCCCACTTCCTGAGGTGATAAAATTCTCATTAATATCTATAAAAGTAAGGTTGGCCTTCCTGTAAAATTGAAAACCAAAGGCTCTGTTCAATTTATCTAACTTATCTATAACTATCTAACACAGTTATATTATAAATAAGTTTTTAAATGTAAGAATGAAACAGTATAATTGGATTAAAAGTGGAAACTCCAGGACCTCCTTTTAACTAAAATTTACTTCTATAATTGTAAATAAAACATTGATATTTACAAAAATATTGTAGTAAAGCATAAAAATGGTAGGAAAAAGCAATCTTGTCTTTTAAAGAAGTAAGAACTGAAATGGATCATGTTTTCTTCCTTCTATGAACCTCTCTTATAGAATTTCTCAAGTTACAAATAATATGTCTGTCTCCAAGCAGTTACTTGGCTTCTCAGGGACAGAATTTCTATTTGATCCAAATTTATAGTCGACATAGCCAAACTCCAAAGCTTGGAACCCAATAAAAAGCTGTCGATGAACAAATGGTTCTTCTCAGAATACTAACCTAGGCTCTCAGAAATTGAGATGTCTCAGAAAGCTAAGAAGGGTACATAAGCATCATAATGAGTTTATACCAATTAATATAATTATTAAAAAGTACTGCAAGTCATCAATTTAAACACTACATGCAAATATTAAGTTAATAATTCTGGCCAGCAAAATAGAAAAATAAAATATGTTAACATTAAAAAGACAAGAAATGGTTTGCGTCGAATATGAATTAATGCAAAGCTTTTGACTTGGAAAACTTATTATCATATTTCTTTCAACTACAAGTAAGTGAAAAGGCATATTCTCCAAAGGTACAAGTAACAGCAAACAGATTCCTACCGATGAGTTTTTTGCTCTCAACACAAAATTATACAAAGACCAAAACCCGGAGACAGTCAGCAAGTTGAATGATTCAAGCAAAAGAATATACATGGTGCCAATTTTCTTTCAGAACAAAAGAGTAAAGTGAATTACAGGGGTTTTTTTTTAACTTTTATCTGTGAATTTGGCTCTTAAAAATCATTTTTGTTCTTGAATTTTATCAGAATTATTATCGCAGTGCTGTTATAAGCATGCTACTGTTTTGTTTTGTTTTGTTTTGTTTTTCTGTACATAGATTAAGGATATTGGGCTGTTCTTTCCAAAGAGGAAACTGTGATAATAAATCTGGAGAGGAAAAGTTTGAGCCCAAAGCCTTTTTTGACATGACTATTTAACTTTGACTCTTATTTGCTGTATTAATGTGTTATAGGCGCATTACCTTTGGGGGCACATGTCACCTGTGGGGGATATTGCAGGATTCATTTTGAAGAGAGGGTCAAGAAGTCTTGCCCAGAAATCTGAGAGGGAGGAATGGGATTGTAGCCAAAGAAGAGTGAACCAGACACTGTTCCATTAACCCTTTTGATAGCCTAGCTCTGCAAATGATTGTTTGCTCTCTCGGATTGGAACTCGAGAATATATCCTAGGGACAGAGTCACCTAAAGATTAAATGAGGAGGAGAAAAAAAGAGCAAGGAGGAAAAAGTAAAAAAGAGAGCCCATTCCTACATTAGAATTTCCTTTCTCCCTCCTAAGAATTGTGCAGGTCTTTGCTAGAATGCGACCATGCTAACCTCTCAAGCATGCAACAATTATTTTAGTGCTTCACTTGTTCTTGCTTAAATGTCGATGTTAACCAGAAGCCCATGTCTGAATCTCATAACTGTTCTGTAAGTATGTAGAATGTTATTTACTATATAGGAGAAGCAAGTCAGTTGGACTTGAACACTGGGGTCTAACACTGGTGTCCAACAGAGCACACACGGGATGTCATCCAGGATCATGGCTAAAATAGATTTTGGAGCACCAAATTCTTAAAGCAACAGCTTAGACTCTCAGCCTCCCTTAGGCCTCAGACTCTCCCAGGCACCAAAAAACTCTTTTCTTCTAGATTGTGTGTCCTTAATCATAATACAAAGACCCCAACAGAACCATAGGTAGAATTGATGTCTGTGAATAACCTAGGTGAGAGAAAATAGCAACTCTATTTCTACTAACCTCCAACTGAAATTTAGCACACTTTAATTATCAAGGTAAGCAACAAACATAGAAAACCAAATTAGAAATCATAGCTATATTCATATCAACATGAAGTTACTACAAACATTTCAAAATATTACTTATGTTCATCTCTTATAAAATTATAGTTATTGACCTACTTCTAGATATTATTATTGCTATATCATGTATTACTATATCATGAATTTATATTTCTAATATTTTGATTACTTCATTTTAATAAAATTATCTTCCTTTGTGATTCTGTGTTATTTATTTTAAGCACCAAAACATTATCCTGAGAAGGCATCTATAGGCTTTACCAGATTGCCAAAGGAGTCCTTGGAAAAATAAATGTTAAGAAATTTTGCTATAGAGTATTGTTGCTTTTTTTGGGAAATGTGACACAAACAACTAGAACTCAGATACCCTAAAATAATATTTTGCAAGCTGAAGAATTGGACAGGTTTTTTCACAGATAGTTATACAGATATACATAAAATTATATGTAAACTCCCTTATGCCTATAGGTTTAAAATAACTATAAAATTAATATATAAAAATTAAATAGAAACAAACTTAAACTAATAAAATTTCAATGAGTTATATTAATGAATTAATATTAACATTGTTCTCTTAAATGCCATGAATATGGTGCTGACTTCTGAGGCACAAGTTCTTCTGTATTTGGGGAACTTATACTATCACATATTCCATATAAGCGTGTCACCATTTTTCTCTATTTGAACTGCTACAAAGATGACTTTTGTACAACATGCCAGTACATATTTTGTTCTGTGATTGGGAAGAAGGTATGTCAAATCTGCCTCTGTTCCTTACTTGATGGCTAGCAAATGTCTATTGAAATGATTTTGTAGGCCCAAGCGGAGCACTCCTGCCTGGGACGCCAGGTCAGCAAGCCAAATCTTCAACAACTGTCATGCTCCTGTAAATGTTCTGCTTGATCAGAAATGCAGTACATCCAGCCAGCCAGCCTCCAAATGCCAAACCAACTCTGGGCTCTCTATATATTTCCTTGTTCCTTCTTACGCCAAACAAGGTTGATTACATGGCCCCAGGTAATCAGATTTTTCTTTTTGTGTCTTCCTTGTTCTCTGTTCTTTATTTTACAAAAGCTACCTGTCTTTTGCCTCATTTTGTAGTTCTCCTAAAGGAAACAGTGTACTTCATAAAATGTTAAGTAAAGTTTTTATCACTTAAATTGTCTTCTTCAATCATTTTAATAGTCTAAGCAGTATAGCTTAGCGGCAACTTAATCATAAATAGAAATTCAAATATAGGCATAAAAACCTGTATAAGTACTTGTTATATAACATAAGATTATTCAGGTTATTGAGAGTAGGCTTACATAAATTATTTATTATCAGTGAAATGAAAGCATACATTTGGAAAAAATTTATAGATAATTCTTAAATCCCCCAGAATATATCTGAGGTCCCTAGGACCCCAGATGGAGAAATACTGTCCAACAATATAACAGAGGAATGATAAGTACAAATTTCTTGGGTACATCGAAGTCATTCACCTATCCACATCTACACATATAAGCATAGACTCCCATTCCAAACTTCATAATAACCTACAGTCAGGAATCTACAGAGGTGGGTACATGACTCTGAAGGCAGTAGAACTAACTTTTTAGGGCTCCATTTTTGATAGGATTAGAAAATATTAGGGAAAAAGGGAAGGAGCCTTGCTATGCTTAGCAAATTTGGGGTATGTGTTTAGAGCATTTTGGTACAGAGTTATCAATACTAACAAATCACTGCTATTTAGACAGCTTCATTGCCATGATCCAAGTCATTTGTCTTCTAAAGACAGACTGTGCAGTTCACTGAGAAAAAAGAAACCAAAAACTAAATATAAGGTGAATGTCCATTATTGGAAGAATGGTTGATATAAACTATGGTATAATTACAACATCGAATACTATTCAGTCATTGTAACAATGAGTTAGAGATAGTCACAATGTATTCTTGAATGGGAAAAATATTACGTGGAAAAATATTCATAATAAATGTGATCCCATTTTTTAAAAAACAAGCAATGACAAAATCACCTCTATATGTATGCTATTTTGCATGTGTGTGTGCATGTGTATGTTCATATGTAATTGTGTGAGCATGGAGAAAACTAAAAATCATACACACTACATTGTTAACATGGGTAACTGTAGGTTAAGGATAGAGTAATATGATGCAAAAGGAAGGAGAAGGAATAAAATGATTTACACAAAAAAAAGTGAGGGAAAAGATCTCCATTTAAAATTAATATGGATAAGATAGTCATATTTATGCCTTGTAAAAAGAAGAAATATCAACTCCTAATGTTGGAGGAAATGAAAGAGAAGAAAAGTAGAATTTATTGAAATTTTTCAGAGTGGCACAGTAAGAGTCTCCAAAAATCTGCTCCTCCATGAAAGCAGTAAAAGCACTGCAAAAAATTATCAAAATCAAAATTTTCAGAACTTTGGAATTTAACCAAAAGCTTGCATCAATTAAGGAAACATTTTATCAAGAAAAATATGTGAATTATAGTACAAACCATTAATTCTGTAGCATTTTAACTTGCCCTATTCCCTTTATTCTCTGCTTGATGGTAGCCTTAAAAACCAGTGGCTTTGCGCCATGGTAACTATGAAAACTAGCAATCCAGGAGACAATGGAGAAGGAAGAATAGGTTTGAAGCTTCCACAAAAGACTTCCCCACAGGATTGTTACCATTCAATCTATCTGGAAGTCTCTTGGTAAGGATCCATTCCCAGGACTTGTCTTACTTGATCTGATTCAGAGCTTTCTCTAGTCAAACATCTCTGTCCCCAGGGTGCTTGTTGAGCACAATCTGTGGCAATCGTTTAATATCACAAGTAGCCAAAGCAAGAACACCTGTTGAAAATAAGAGGCCTACAAAAACCTTAAAAGAAAAAACTGGAGAATGAGATGTCCAAAGGGGCCTTTGACAAGTTCTAACATATATGTCTTGGAATCTTAGAAGGCTAGGTACATGTACAGGGCTGTGCCCATATCCACGAAAGATATGAGAGGCCAGTCACAAAAGCCACATATTTATTGTATGATGCCCTTTACATAGAATGTTCAGAACAGGCAAATCCATAGAGACAGAAAGTGTATTAGTTTTGGACACAGGCTGGGAGAATGGGAAAATGAGGCATAATGGATACAGCATTTCTTTCTGCACTGATGAAAATGTTCTAAAATTAGATAGTGGTGATGGTTGTACTACTCTGTGAATATATTTTTAAAATACTGAATTGTACATATCAAAAGTATGAATTTTATGGTGTGCTGACTTTATCTCAAAAAAAAAACATTTTTTTAAAGTGAATGAGAGGTACGATGTATTTTCATATGATATAGAAGATTTAGAAGCTGATTACTAAGGAGCATATTGAGAGAACAGAACATTTCAAGTTTTCAGTGCATTAACTCACTCTCTCGTCACTTTAATTCCTGATCAGAGTTCCTAGGTTATTGTATGGTATGCTATATTATTTTTAACCCAAAAGCTCTTGGCTGGTTAATCAGCAATTCAATCTCTTTCCGTAAAAAACATAAAAATATGTATGTTTAATATTTATAAAATATATAAGGAGGAAAAGTGAAAACAAAAATACAAATACAGAAAAATCCCTTGCTGAAATATATCGTGAAAGTTAACTCGGACCTTTTTCCTTTCCATATCACCATGGGTTTTCAAAATGAAACTAATGAAACTCCAGGAGTAACAGATGTCACATAAAGCCTATTTCACATTTACATAACCTAATTCTGCTACACAGAGTAATAAGGAGTGGGGGAGTTCTGGTTAAAACTTTACAAATTACTATATTCTATGCTTTGGCATGATATTAAGGATCCCCAGGAGGAAATGTCCTAAGGAAAGGCTATTTCTCGGTACCTTTGCCAGGAGTTCTCTCCTTGATTTCCTACCCAGGATATTTGGATAGGATAGAATGTCTGGCTACTGTATTTTTGGACTGAAGTAGACTTAAATAGCTTTTACATATGCTTGGAATTTAAAATGACACTTTTATTAGAGAATACTTTAAAAATAAAGCAAATTCTATGCTAGGTGTTAGTACAGATATAAGGCATTAAATGATGCTTTAAATAAAATTGGTTAAATACATATCAAGTGAAGAAGTGTGGTTAGACATAACTAAAAATTGATAAATCAGATTACTAAAACTTGAAATGATTATAGTTCATTTATTTATTCATTTGACAATTATTTTATCGATCATGGAATATACTGCAGTAAAGAAAACAGACTACTATTCTTCTAGAGTTTAAAATTTGCTCAATAATGCTCTGTTACTGCAAAGAAAGCAATAAAATTAAATGAGAAAGCATGAAATGCTAGAAAGAGCACTGATCTAGGAGCCTCAAGATGAGGATCCCAATTTCATGTCCACCAACTACTAGACAAGTGATATTGGATATACCAACTTAATTTCCCTAAGTCTTAATTTCCTACCTTGAAAAATGGTATATATTACCTTTCCTGTATACCTCATCAGTTAATTGTAAGAATCACACAGAACATATTCAAACATGCCCTGAAAACCACCAAAAGCTCTATAATCACAGGCTAACAATATTATTAAAATGTATGAAAAACTATTGAATCCCTTGCAATGAACAATTCTAGTTAATACAGACAGTCTAGTGGGGGTCTGTGTGGTCAGACAGTAAAGCTCTACGCTGTCAAGTACATTAGCAACACAGAATGACACATACTCGAAGGTTTCAGCCTTTATTTAATTATTTTAATTTCGCTAGGATTTCCTTTACATGTCAAATTACATTCATATTCTCAAGCAATGTTCCAGCCATAGAAAGAGAAAATGAGTCAAACAGACTTCCATCAAACTTCCAAACTAAGCAACTAGTACCATATGTTTCTTTACTCTTCAGGATATGTGTTTGTCACCTCTACTTGAATCTTAACAAATAATAAAACAGAAACAAATTCACTTAGTAAAAGAAAATAACAATGGCCATAATTGCAACCACATTAACTGGACTGAGTTTTTGCTTAAATTCTTTTTGCACTTCTGATGGGAAAATATTGTTCTATTAATGAAGTGCTTAAGACATGATCAAAATATTAAAAACCTCAAAATTAAACTCATGAGGAAAATAAATTTTACTTGGCATAATTCAGGTTTGCAGCATTACTGTCAGGTAATAAGCACAAATCTGTATGAATCACTGGTGAACAACAAGCCTAGGAAACAGTTAATACCTATAGATGCTATGTGAAACAATGAAGTCCAAACGGTCTGTCTCTTTGGACCTAGAGAAATAGAATAATCCTGCTTTTTTCAGACACTGGCAAACATATACCAAGATTGCTAAGAGTCAGCTTAATCCTTCCCTTCCTGGCTTGGAATGAAAATGAATACTCCTTCCTAGACCTCGGTTCTGATTTCCCTTTGTGGGTTTTCATGAAAGAGGGAGGAATAAACAAGAAAATGATCATGGATGGTTGGGCTTTATAGAAGTTTCAATCACATAACTTTGTTTTAGGAAGTAGAAAATAATAATCAAGACAACTGCAGAGAAAGTTCTTACGGTGACGTTGTTTGATTATGTTTTATCAGTACTGGCTGGATCAGAGCCTAAGCTCTTTGGCACTTTCTACACAAATCCACTCCCATCAGCACTCTAGAAGCTTAGTAACTTTACTAAAATATTTGAGGGGTATTGAGGAACAGAGTCACATTCCAGAGAATATCATCTGCCACCATCTAACTCACCCCATTTCCATACTTTCTATCTTCTCTTTCTCTCCCAGCTCTTTTACCAGAATAACTGACAAATCCCTCCATTTGTCCTCAAAAAAAGAGTTTTGCACATGCCATTTTCCTTAAGCTGTGATTATTTGTCAGTCACCAACACACAAAATAAGTTGCATAGCCAATAAAAGAGGAAGGAAAAAACAAATGGACACATCAAAGGCAAAATGGGGAATAGCTCCTATTAAATCATCTGGCATTCTATTATAGAGTTAGGATCCCTCCTACAAGGTACCAATAACAAAATAAGTAACATAACTTACTTATTAATTTAACCATATCAAATTAAGTCACTTAAAACGACAAAACAGAAGCACAAATTTTCAGAGGTAAACCACCACAAAATCAATGCATTAGAGCAAACAGCATACATTTTATGCCTCAGAAATGTTGAATAACACTAATAGATTTTCATTACTTATGTCCCTGTCCAGATGGCTAGGTTGATGGCATTTCATGTTTAGAAATAGGGCATCCCACTAAGCCAGATAAGTGAGAGGAGCTTTGCCTGTTTGATCAGTAAGTGACTGTGAATTAAGAGTATCCGTTGCCACACTTAAAAATCTACCTGGGGTTTCACAGACATTAAAGGACATGCACATTCAGCACCTTCAGACTTACTTGTGTTCTTGTGATTTTGCTCCCTTAGGAGTGAAATATTCTTGGTCCAGGCTGACATGTATTGGTCGGGATGTGTAGCAGATGTCACCTTGCTCTCATTATAAATCATATTTCTAAAATTAATATCAGGCATACGGTTTTTACCATCAGTGGCCATAGGTTCACTCCCACTTGATTTAAAATGGGTTTTTTTTAATGTTCCTGAAAGACAAAAATAAAAATAAAAAAAAGATACTTTAAAACATTACTAGAAGTATTTATTTTTTAAAATATTAGGAAAACTCTAGAGCTACTTCACCATATCTCATTCTATCCAGGCATAAAGGGAAAGATGATGTCTAGCTGACACCATTACTCACTTCTTTGGGACAAACCAGTAGAGCTTCTCTTCTATAACAAATCGCATAATGCTGTGAAAAAAATGATTGCTTTCTCAAGAGCTTAAAGTTCATAAACTGGTCTCCCATCTAGGTTCTTGGTGCTCCAAGAATTTAGGGCAATTTCACCTCCTCCAAGACTCACCATAAATAAATAAAGTAAGGTAAATCTTACAGTGTTTCTTTTCTGCCTTCTGTTTCTCAATTTCACCCACCATTTAATGTTATTCGGCATGAGGACACATGCTGTCATATCTCTATATCTGCCACCAAAGGACACAATAGTCCTTCCTTATTCAGCCTTATATTTCTTCACATTTTGCACTATATTTCAGTGAACTATGTATAACAGAAAAATAAAAATAATAGGGCTCATTTATACATCAGTACTTATAGAAACCAAAAAAAAAGTGAAGTTCTAATTTCAGCAAAACTAAAAGAAGAAACTAAATTATCTTCATCTTTAACCAGAAGTTATAAAATATAATTATAAGAAATAGTCATTTAAGATTATCAACAGTCACTTTCTCAAAGTATTCATTCATTGACAAAATAGTCAAATCTGACTTTTGGGAGTCATCTAGCTTTGACTTTAGGCAGAAACCTTTGAAAATTTTGAAAGAGATACGTATTTTTAACTCAGCCAAAATAGACAACAGACTGTTTCCAGAACATAGCACTGTAGCTGAGTATGCTACTAAAATAAATGAATGTGATATTGATCCATTATAGAAATACTTAAGGGAGATTTTTTTCTAAAAACATTTACAGCAAATGCTCTAATTGGTTCTCACTTTTTCAAACAGTCCATGGACCAATAAAAATAAAAAATATAAATAAAATGTTTAACATCAGTCTATGGAAAAAATTTCTCTACATGTGTTTGACACTTGGAAAACATTAACTAAAAATCAAAATAGAAAAGCAGCTGTTTTCTAGCTAACTAAGGTCAACAGTTTCATCTGCCAGGGGATTCTATATAAAACATTAGAGCATTAAAGCTAAATCATGACCATGTGGTGCAGGTAACACACTGTCCAAACTGTCTATGTGATTCTGAGTAAATGTCAAATACAGTAGATGAAATGAAAGACTTCACTTAATTGTTTTCATTTTCAAAATGATTTAGAATTTATCCTGGATCTTGTGATAGACTTGATTACTATATAATATGCATTTCATTCATACGGAAAATTTTACCAATCAATTAGATAAATTTAGTTGTTTCCTTCTTTACTTGTTTTGGCATAAAGAGATATTTCACATAACATGTTTCCACCAATGTGGCTCTAATAAGTATGTAAGACCCAAAGAGTTGATTTATTTATTATGCTAACCCTGTGAGTCAGGACCCAGCTCTGCCTTACTTTTAGCAATGCCAATTCCTCCTAGTTACATCCCTGAGTAATCATTTAAATGGAGATTCTTATTGCATAAAATATCCAACAGTTGTTCTTAACATTTTGTTTGTAATAATTAGGCTTATTAATCTTGCTTTATCTTTTTCATCTAACCACAGTGATGAATGTGTTAATAACATCTCTTTACTCAAAGAAGTCCTTTAAACACCTATTTTCTTAAAAAACATTGACTTAAACAACTTTAACAAAAGCAGCTTCCTTGCTCTTAAACTCTATATACAAAGCAGACTGGCAGAATAGAGAGAAGGAATACATGATATATGAAAGTTGCTATAGCTAATGTCCGTAAAGTATATTTTTGGGAGAGACAGACAGATAGACTAATAGAAAAAGATAGAGAGAACAAGCCTAAAGGACCTGTCTTTAAAAGCCTGAACTCACTAGACAATTTGTTTTCAAGCATCTCTGGAAACCGACCAACTCTCAATTCCCAGTTGTTCATCTATTATGAGAGGTTTTTTTTTTTTTAAGCACAAAAATTAGATTTGAATAAGACTAAGTACTTTCAAGTTTACCATGATGAGCTATAAAAATGCTGAGTTATTAGCCCAAGTAGAGTGTTCATTCTTCCAACATTGCTCCATCCTTTTCCACATTCCTATTGTTATAGTGTTGTGGTTAGAAGTATAGGTTCTACAGCCTGACCACCTGAGTTTATAAGCCATCTCTAGCACTTATCATCCTGAAACTTTGGGCAAACTCTCAACTTTCATAAAATAAGAAAAATAAAAGTACCTCCCTTCACGTCATTAGAGTCAAATTGATTGATACATATTTAAACACTTGCAACAGTTTCTGACACACAGTAAGTTCTAAATAACTTTTAGTCATTACTACACAATGATAGTAATGAAAGTAAAATTATTTTCCTTTGGGCTACTAAGGTACTTTTAAATCAATACCAATTTCCTTTTACTATAAATATATCCCAACATAACAAAATGGCTAAGGAAATTTTCAAAAGTGAATCATTTAACCCACTTTTGGAGTGAAATAACTGTCGCTCTTTCATGCTAAATTATTAATAAAAGACCACATTGTATCAAGGTTATGCGGCTCAAAAGTGTTTCAGCCCTATAACACAGCTCTACTTAACAATGCAAGCCAAGGAATGCAGGAAGCTTCTAGAAGGTGGAAAAGACAGGAAACAGAGTGTCTCCTAGCGCCCCTAGAAGACATACCAGCACCTTAATTTTAGCTTTGTGAGAACTATTTTGGATTTTTGACCTCCATAATTCTAAAGTAATATATTTGTGTTGTTTTAAGCTACCAAGTTTGTGATAATTTGTTACAGCAGCAATAGGAAAGTAATATAGGCATTTTGCTAAGTATCCTCACTATAAGCATCTACTGAGTTAGCCTTCCAACAACCCTAGGAAACAGATGCTACAATTAACTCTACTTCATGGAATTTCAAGAGAAGGAAACTGAAGTCTATAAGAGTTATTTAACTTACCCAAGAATTGAGTTGGGACATTGCAGATACACATGCATATATACTCACAGATACTTCTCACTTTAAACAAGGTACACAGGTTAAAAAAAAAATCAACCACCATATGCATGAAAAAAATTTTATCTTCCTATGACGTGAGTTTGAAGTTAATTTAATTTCTATCTTTATGTCTCTAGCCATGTGGTAACACATTTATTTTGCATTTTCTATGTGCCAGGAATTTTTTATTTACTCTCTGCTGAGAACACAAAATCTAGTAAGGAGTTCTTATCATCAAGATTAGTTGAGGGAGGCAGCCATGAAATCTAAAATTACAAACCATGTTACAAGTGCTTTGAGAATGATTTGCATAGGAAAATCTGGTGACAAAAGTAGAGAAGTAGCTGCCATTTCATTTGAGAAAGTCAGGAAAAGTTTCTTCAGGGTGAATGACACTCTATATGAACCTTAAAAGATGATTAGGGGTCTTCTGGGTTTAAGCAAAGCATTTGTGGGAAAGAGGGAGGTGTGGTAATAGGGAATGGAGAACTTTCTAGACAGAGCAAAGTGGGAAAGATATGCAAAAGCCTAGCAGCAGGTAATTAAGCATGACTAGCACACAGAGGACTGGCCAGAGAAAAGGGAGAGGGAGGACATGCCAGTCTGTGAAGGCAGTTCCTATTAAAGATTTGGAATTGATCTTGCTGTGATGGAGGACTTTTGAAATATCTGAAATAGAGTGGAACATTAGAATGATCACTCTGGCAGCAGCATGATGCTTGAAAGAGGTAAAATCTAGAGAAAGTTATAAGGCTGCTCCAAAAGTCCAAGTGAGAGAAGAGTAAGGCCTGACCCAAGGCAAAAGCAATGAGGATAAAAGGAACAATTGAGAGAAAGCTTTCGGAGGCAAAATTGTGAGAACATTAGGGAGAGAGTCAGAGATCCCTCAACGTTTCAGGTTGTAATTACTGGGTATATGAAGGTGCGCCCAAATAAGATAGGAGTGCTGGTCATTAGTACTATTCATCAAATATTTTCAAATCTCTCCCATTCTACTAGGACACGTGCTTGGGTTACATTCTCTGGCCTTATTCTCTTGTCTCTTGACATCTTTGATGTTGGTCAAGGGGTACAAACTTCCAGTTACAAAATTAATAAGTTTGGGGAATCTAATGTACAACATAATAATTATAGTTAATAATAATGTATTATATAATTTAAAAAAAAATAAAGAGCTTCCAGTGCTCTTTTTCTTTCACTCTGACCACAAAGATTTAAGATGATGTCTGGTCCATCAATTTACTCCCTGAATGACCTCAGTAAGCATAACCCCCCACCATCATCTTGCAAAGGACATGTTACATGAGTGAGAAATTGACCTTTGTTGTTTTTAAACCACTAGTATTTTGGGATTATTTTTTGTTACACAGTATAGCATAGCCTATCCTGACCAATACAATAGATAATAGAGAATGAAAAATAGAATTTATTATTGTTGTTGTTATATATACACTGGTAGAAAATGCCTGTGAAATATTCTAGGAGGAAAACCTAAACCTGGAGTAGTTTAAACATTTCCTCCACAACACCTTGTCAGACTCTCCCACAAATTTGTCTTCTTTGTGTTCCCAGAGACACACTGCTTATATCACATATACACTCAAGTGGAACTGTCTTGTTTTCTTGTCTGCCTTCTTGAAGGTTTATTATGCATGTCTGTATCTCAAGCATTCAACAGAATGTTTGGCCTCAATAAATATTTGTTGAATGTATGAATGATGAAGGAAGTCAGGGGAGTAGATGACATTGCCAAGAGAGGCATAGGTATAAAGTAAGAAGAGTGCTTAGGACAGATACCCAAACATTTAATGGATAGGTAGAGAAAGCTAAGCTTACGGAGATGGAGAAAAACAGGCAAAAAGATAAAAGGAAAATTAGAACTGATAATTTGCAGGCAAAGCAAAATAGCATTTGGAGAAGGAGCAGCCAAGACTGAGCAAAATCATATCTGGATGTCACACCTAAATGTAAGAGAGCATCGTTTTGTAATAACTACGTGTTATGCCAGGTGGGTACTGGAAAAATTGAGAGAATTACTTCATAAATTGTATAAATGTCTAATCACTATGAAACTAATATAAAATAATATTGACTGTCAACTCTAATTGAAAAATAAAAATTAAGGAAAAAAGAACATTGCTGGCAGCATCTAACAAGAAGTAAGCTCACTCTGAAATGATGTAAACAAACAGAAAGAAAGCATAGGGTCTTCATTTTTAAAGTCCATTCAAACACACATTGGTTTTAAATGGGGCACATTGGATAAAAAAGACATTGGAGGCCTTGGTAAAAACAGATTTAGTAGTACCAAAAAAAAAGAGAAAGAGGGGAAGATCAGATTGCAGTGGGTTCAGACTGCGTGAAAGCATAGAAATCATCTGAGGAACTAGTTAGAACGCGAATGAAGCAGATGTGAAGTGGGGCCCCCGAGATTCTGGATTCTGCATTTCACAGACTCCCAAGTGATGCTGGTTCAGTCAGTCCACAGACTACACTTTCAGTACAAGACTTTATAGACTATTATTTCAAAAAGCTTTAGGCTTTATGTATAACCTTAGGTCCAAGTTTAAAAAAAAAAATGTTCTCAAGTTTGAAAAGTCTGTTGCTGAATCTCCACCAGAAGTGCTAGAGTTATTAAAGGCATTTGGAGATTTAAGCAAGAAATGTGCAGACAGGTCATAAAGATCACAGAGAATCTTAAATTTCTGGTGTAAGGGAATAACAATCTAAGAAGTTTTCCATTTTAAAGTGATATTCGAAATACAAAGTAGTAAATGATATTCAAAATACAAAATTGTAAATTCTCATAATTCCAAATTCTTGTGAAAGCCATAAGCTGCTAAGAAATTTGCTAAGAAAAAACTGTAAGTTCAATGATCTACAGCCCATCTAGTATTTTTGAAGCGGAAAGTTACTTTTGTCGAGGACTATTTCTGTTTACTACATTTCCTATAGTCTCTAGCACTATAATTTTTTCTTCATTGCATGACAAAAGAATATAAAATTAACAGACCACACATAGACTTTTCATAGTAATAAGAAAACTAGGAAGGAAACCTTAGGCCATTCTTCACAAGCTTATGACTAAAACAAAGAAAATTTATTTTCAGTGTAGATGACTGGAAGAGCCTTTGAAACCAAATCTTCAAGAGCCTGGGAAAGAAAAAGTTAGGAACACTCCAATGAGAATTTTTGGATCATAACTCTGGTAAAATTAAATAAGTTGAGATGAACAATAGTTTGCAAAAATCAGTGCAGACTGTATCTCAAAACACCACATTTGCAGGACTCTTTTTTCTCCCTGCACCATACTCTACCCACTTTAACCCTTTCTCCACACAGCTGCTGAAGGCACCCTTTAAAAGCCCCAACGGTTCAATCATGTCACTCCCTCACTCCAACATCTTCATCATGAAGTTCATATTTAAAGTGCCACGACCTCAGGAAAGGTTTCCTTCACCTCAGACTGGGTTCGGTCCCCTGTCATAAGCTCTCATAGCAACTGTCTCTTTCCACATAGGAGTTATCTCTGTTGTAATTAATTGCTTATATGATCATTTGTTTAATGCCTTCCTCCCTTACTGAGTGTGGAGTCCATGAGGGTAGGCCTTATTCAAGCTGTGCCCAATGCCTACAGCACACTCTCTTGCACATAACAGGAACTCAACAAATGTTTGTTAAAGAAATGAGTAGTACCAATTTATATCTGCAATTGGAGTTCTGTTAAATGCTTCTCAACATATCAAAATAATTTTACTTTTAATATTATATGTAAATTTAAAGTTCAATCTCTGATAAGCACTCCACAGCATAGGCTAACTTCTAGTCATGTGATGGCAGTACAACCTGCTGCTGGTTTAGTTCTTATAAGAAATGAATTAGCTTCTGAAAGTAACCCTCGAGCCTAAGCATGAAAGTCATGTAAAACTTGCCATCACACTGCAAATCAACTAGTCAGTCAACTTTATTCCTTTCTAGTTACTTTATTGGAAATTAAAATATATGGTGGCAATAGCTTGGTTTATGAGGTTATGGATTGTAGATTATAGGATTACTATGACAATAGGTCTTAATAAAAAGGTTTTATCTCTTATGGATAGAGTTTAAATGAGATAAAAACATTTTTAGTTAATTTTAAGTGTAATAAAACTATATATTAAAAGTTACCTGATTTAATAATGATATTCATTAGTAAAAATTAATTCTTTACCTTCATAATGAACTTTGATAAATATTTTTTTGACTTCAATAACAGTTCTGTGAAATGAATAAGAATTATATGCCTTGTCTCACAGAAAAGGTAGTGTGTTTCCAAACTCACACATCTAGTAAAATAGAAGATTAAGACTCTAAACCCAGATCTCCTAGTATCAAATTATAAGTTCTTTTTCTATGTCAAATGGTCCTTTGGTTTTAGATTCACCAAAGAAATGAAAACCTTTCTCACTCTTCAATTTTCCTTTCAATTTCTTTCAAAAACTTGAATCCTTAGAGTCCAAATCTTTGGAATTAAATAGACAGCTTAGACTGGCTACTGAATTTAGAAACGTGAAATCAAATGAAACCTTTGTAGCTCCAGCTTCAGTTTAAGGGGTTGAAGTGAGAAACAATTTGCTACTGCTCTCTTCCATTGCTTGTTGCTGAAATAATTATTCATAAAGTCCAACTCTTATCTTCAGGAGTCTTTTACCATCTTGACTTTATGTATGACAGAAGGCCAAACAGACAAAATAAGAGACACATAGTGTATCCGGTTTGTTAGCCTAGGCTTTTATTATCTTTTCCTAATTGATAATTCTCTCACTATTATCTCTGACTTCTGAAGCTACAGTGACTGTTATTTATATATAATTGGCATTCCAGCATCCCTTAGAAACCTTTATGGACCCAGAAATAACTATGAAACTTTGAAAGAGCAGAGAGTTATAAATTCAAACCAAACAGAACATTTTTAAAAGTAAGCAGAATTTAATGAGATTTCTTGAACAAAGATGTAAAATGATTTTATTGCTCATTACAACAAACAGATCAGTTATAAAATAGGAAATGTTTATTTGGACAACTATTATTTCAATATATCAATATCAAATCATCTGGTATGGAACTATGAAATGAATACTTTTGAAGAAGATGTCTGGAAAACCTCCACTTTCTAAAGGTTACCCATTAATAAGCCAAAATAGCACTTAGAAAAGGTGACAAATTGGTACACCATCTAATCCCACACATAAGTGAAAAAAAAATCCACTCCTAGATATAAACTCAAGAGAAATGAAAACACAAGTCCACACACAAAACATATGTCCACGAATGTTCATAGCAACATTATTCAAAATAGCTAAAAGATAGAAATAACTCAAATGTCTACCAATTGATAAATAAACAAAATGTGGTATATCCACACAATGGAGTATTATTTGTCCATAAAAACTAATGAGTTACTAATACATACTACAGCATGGACAAGGCTTGAAAATATTAAGCCAAGAGAAAGAAGCCAGTCACAAAAACCACATATGGTCATGTGAAATGCCCAGAATAGGGAAATCTATAGAGACAGCAAGTAGATTAGTGGCTGTTTAGGGCTGAGGGGTGGGGGGAAATGGAGAGAGGGGGAGCAATAGCTAAAGGGTATAGAGTTCCAAAATTGACCATGGGGATAGTTGGACATATCTGTGAATACACTAAAAGCTATTGAATGGTATGTAAATTACATTTCAATAAAGCTGTAAAAAAAAACAAAAGCTAAAACATTTAATAAATATTTAAATAAAAATTGCACACTTAAAGCACTGCTTTAATAACATCCCTCCTCTGGTCAGATGCCTCAAAGCAATGAGCTACTTAATAGTATTTTCTAAACTTATATTCAACTCTGAGAATGAAAGAAAATAGTTTCCAATGTCTGTGAGCCACTAAACACAGGATCATGAGAATTAAACTTTTAAAATGACAGTAATATGACTGAGAGAGCTTCTACCAGACAGACCTTCTCAGGCATAGCAAGTATAAACTCTAAACAAAATACAAAACATAACTACAGGAGGGTACTGGAGAGGAAACAAAATCAGGAAATCCCTGGAGGGGAGCTGAGTCTTGGAAGGAGAGAGGGACCGAGATGAGTTTCAGGGGTTTTTCCTGCCTTTAGCCTGAGAGCAGGCCGCAGCAGGCCACACAGGGCACACAGAGCACACAGGACAACTATACCTGCAATAGAAAACCCGCAGTCTCCTGGGCCGAAGCATGTTTTCTGCCATCTTCTTACTTTCACCCTCTGACCTCTAATCCTTCTCTCCTCCTTTGGCTTCTGTGAAACCCAGCATTTCCAGGTTCCTTTCCTTCCTCTCTGACCATTCTTCCATCTCTCTTATTCCTTCTCATTTCTTTATCTTCCCCCTAAATACTAGCACCCTACAGGGCTTTGCTTTTCATTGGTACACTTTCTCTTCACCCTTCATCCGTTCCTGCAGCATCAACTACCACTGGGTCCTTCACCTTTACAACTGCAGTTAGGATGCCCTTCTCAGCTTCCCTTCTGGGTACCTCTATCTTCATACCAGTAACGGTGGAGTAGAGGTTAAATTCTAAAGTCAGCACATAAACCAAAAAACATACATAGTCACAATTTCCCTTGAAATTCCCTTAGGAAGGTGACATATTGGAGTTCTTATATTTCTCCATGTCTTGCACTGTTGAATTTGCTCAAGTTAATGCACTTAAATTATGATCCCACTGTATTTGGTTGTCACACAAGTATCTTTAACTTAAAATGTTCAAACTAAATTTCAACCTTCCCTCCACTTGTATCCTACTCCTCCATCTGTATTTGCTCCATTAATAAAAATCAAACTGGTTGTCCAAGCCAGAAACCTAGGAGTTAACCTTGACTTCTACTTCTCTCCCTCATACCAAAATCCAATCAGTCTTGATTTCTGTTGAGATTAATGCACCAAATGCCTTAATTCTAACCTTTAACATCTCAGACTATAGTCAGAGCCCCAAATTGATCTCCCTGACTCCATTTCTTTCTGCCTCCAGTGCTCTGTAGTGTAATCAGGTCTGTTGGGTTTTGCAAATGTAAACATGATCAGATTTCTCCCCACTTAAGAAAATCAACCAATAGTAAACCATCACCCATAGTAGTGGTTTTCAAGTATTTTCATAGCAAATAAATATTATTTTCAAATAATTATAAGATCCTAATATCTGATAGGAAAAAAATGGCATAGATGATAGAGGCTCTGTTCATCCGTCTGGCAACCAAATCAAAGTTATGACGATAATAAGGAGCAGCAACAAGGAAAAATGCCAGAGATCTAGATGAACAAGTCATACAAATATAGAGAAATCCAAGAAATTACTCTACAACAACAGAAGGTAGGATAGGGCGAGGATGCAGGGCTTCCCAGTCCCAAGTGGCTGAGTGAGACCGAGGCTGCAGCAGCTGCAGACTCCTCTCAAAGGGGTCGTGTTCACAAGTGGATTTTGGTGGTGATGGACCTGCTCCCTTTGAGCACCAGTGCCAATTAGACTGCGTGCAGGGGGCACCAGGGACTTACAGGGAGACATTGTCGGAGTAGGGCAAAAGTGAGATTCGCTCTGTACAGAAGTGCCAGTGGTATCCATTGTTCCCTGTTGAGCCCTTTCCCCACCCAGTGCGAAGACACATCACCGCCATAGCCCTGATGTCATCAAACTGGATAACAGAGGTCTCCCTGCCCAGAGGATTCCCTGAAACCCCCAACTTGTGGCTCCACCCAAGCCACATCCAGGTATATCCTCAGCGAGTCAGGTGCTCCTTGCCTAGATTCACATTAGAGGCAGCTGTCCTCGATTTCTGGTGTGGCCTTCGAGGCAACTATAAGCACAGCATCTGTGAACTGCTTACTGAATCTTAACAGGTGGCCCCAGAGGTGCTGAAACTTGGGCTAAATTTAGCCTGCAGCTGAATTCCTCTCAGGACTGTGCCACTGGACACCTACTTCACAAATCCACACTAATAAGACCAGGAGACTTAAGAGCTTTGTTTAGTACATAAAAATAGACATGGAAATGCAGCCAAAAGTGGAAGACAAAGAAGAAGAAACAATATGAGAGAACAGAACAGAGATCCAGATATAATGGAGTCAAGTAATCTAACAGATGCAGAGTTCAAAACACTGTTTATAAAGATGCTCAGTGAACTTTTGGGAAGTGTAGAGAACTTCAACAAAGAGATAAAAAACAGAAAAATGGAAATGGAAATTGTAAAAGGGAACCAGTCTGAAATGAAGAACACATTATCTGAGATGAGAGGTATATTAAATGGAATAAACAAAGGAATAAACAAAGTGAATAAAGAAAAGGATCAAATGCCCTATCTAGAGGACAGAAAAGCCAAGAACACACAATCAGAATAGCAAAAGATAAGATGTCAAGACTATTAAAATAATTTAAGGAGCATATGGGTCACTATTAAGGATCCAAATATCTGTCTGATCAGTGTAACTGAAGAAAATCAAGATGTTGAACAGCTGTTTGAAGAAATAATGATGGAAAACTTCCCTAACCTGGTGAAGGACATGGACATAAAACCCAAGGAAGCTCAGAGAATTCTAAAAACTGGGGATCCAAAGAGGCCCACACCAAGACACATCATAATTAAAAAGCCAAAGTTTAAATACAAAGAAAGAATATTAAAAGCAGCAAAAGAAAAACAGATAATTACTTATAATGAAACACCCATAAGACTGGCAACTGATTCTCAAAAGAAACTTATGCAGGACAGAAGGGCTTGGCAAAAAATATTTGACAGGATGAAGACCCAGGATCTACAACCAAGGATACTTTATCCAGCAAAGCTATCATTTAGAGTTGAAGGACACATAAAGAGCTTTCCAGACAAAAATAAGCTAAAGGAATTTATCACCACCAAGCCAGTATTACAGGAAATGTTGGAGGGACTTCTTTAAGAAGAAAAAGCATGTATCAAAAACAGGAATACAGATGGTAACAACTACATTCCTATCAATAAATACCTTAAATGGAAAAGAATTAAGAGCTCCAACCAAAAGATAGAGTGGCTGAAAGGTTGAGAAAACAAGATCCCTACATATGAAAAGTAAGGAGATGGAAAAAGATATTGCTTTGATGGACCTAGAAGGTATTTAAGTCAGACAGAGAAAGATAAACACTATATTATTTCACTTATATGTGGAATCTAAGGAATAAAAAAAACAAACTAATCAAAAACATACTCACAAATAGAGTGGACAATTTGGTGTTGGGCAGAGGGGAAGGAAGTTTGAGGGACTAGGAGAATGGGGTGAAGGGCTAAAGAAGGATAAATTAGTAACTGATGGATGGTCACAGGGATGGGGAGCACAGCATAGGGAATGCAGTTAACATTAATATACTGGCTAGGTAGAAGGTCAGGGGAAGGAGGGAGCAATTGGGAGGATCATTTTATGAACTATATAGATGTCTAACCAATGCACTGTATACTTGAAACTAAATAAAATTAATTAATTTAAAAAAATCCTAATATCTATAAAATAGACATAAGCTGAAGTTTATTGAGATTTACTTCATATATTCTAAATGTTTGACTTATTATGAACCAATTAATAAGAAACTAATAGGTAGTGTTGGTGAAATTCAGAAATTCAAAATCTTTGGTAATGCAATTAGATCTGCATCATCTTGCTATTTATTTCTCTACTTGACTGTAAACATTCAAAAAAAATCTGATTCAAAGCAGTAGGTAACTATCAAAGGCAATATTTTGTTTGTTTTTCTCCAACAGCTCCCCTTTTAAATTTAGGATATTGTTCATTTAAAGACAGATAACAAGACCCAAATACAAATAAACCCAGTACAAATTACTTGGTTGCTGGTCTCCTCTTGGTTAAAAATTAGTATGTAATTTAGTTTCAGTGTGAATTTAAAACCTATTTTTTAAAATAGAAAGTCAAAGCAAACAATTATATAATCTTTGAGACTCCTCCTTGGTTCTATGTAATTGAAATTGAAAACTAATGACCTGGGTGCTAATGCCCAAACTCCTTAAGACGGCATACAAGATTCTGTGTCATTTGCACTTTATCTATCAATGTAGCTGCATTCCCTACCAGTGCCAAAATTTCACTCAGTTTCCCAAGTTCATCTCCATCTTTCATAAGGTTATACTTTTGCACTTGAGATATTCTTAACCATGTATGACTCTTGTACTACTGCCTTCTAACCTAAATTTCTATTAATTTTATTCCAAGGTTAAAATGTTAATGCCCCATGAAGCCTTCTTTGACTACCTCAAAAGCACCTTGTATATACCTCTACCATCAACATGTGCTGCCTTGCATGATAATCATTTCTTCCTCACAGCTGTGAGTTCTTGAGAAAGAAGGACTAATTTAACCATCTTTGAGTTCTCAGGGACTTTCAAAGTTCCTGATACCTAGTAGTCACTCTTTAAATGTTTTGAATTAATTAATATATTAATTAATATAAATTAATTAACATTAATTAATGTAAAACTAGTAGAGTGATTATAGTGACTGAAACTGCAGATTGCATAAGACAGTCAACAGATAACCCACTTATTGAGTTGATATTTTAGGTTAAAAAAGTACTAAGTAGAAATCGCTTTTATAAATCATGCTAATTTTAATATTGATTTTATTTTTCTTTAATAATGACAACACTCACCAATAAAGGAAAGCAATATTACCAGCAGGACAATGAGAGCACAGATACATGGAATCAGGACCAGCAGTAGGAAACGAAGAATATTAGTAGTCGTCAGCTTCTGAGAGCAGCCATCATTTAGGTTATCTTCATCAGATACTAAGACCTAAAAAAAGAAGAATATAAAACATGGTTTTAGTGTTACAACGTAACTCAATATATAGTATGAAATTGTAGAGAACAGCTATCTGTTTAGAGCCAAATCGTGCTAATAAAATGAACACAAAATGGTACAACCACATTCAAAGCAGAGCAAATCATCTATTTCTGAAATGTTTTTCAAGAGTACATAAACTTTTCATGATATTCCATCTTGATTTTTTAAAACCTATTTGCCAGTTTGCTATTATTCCTAAAAGGTATAAATTAGCATGGCAAGAACTCACCTTGGCCCAGAGCTATAAGCAAAGACTGTCTAGTACCGTGATAAGATATTGGTGAGTAGGTGTAGACAAGATGTTATCCAGACTCCATTGTTGTTTGTCTCATTAGTCCTAACCCAAATCTGCATGAATCTGGATAAAATAACTTCTCAGCCATTAATAATTCAGCAAAGTTGAATATTACTGACCATGTATTTAGTGACAAGTTGAACAGTGAAAAAGACCCTGTCTTATTGGCCAATTGAACAATGACAATCTCTCAGGACATTCTCTGCTGTCCACACAGCACCCGCAGCCTATGCATTTACAAGAGGATGATGAGGTGCAACAGTGATGGTTCCGACACAGCTCTCGTTTTCAAATACTTTAAATTTTACTTAGTTCAATTTCTTGCCAGAAATGATGTCTGGAAATTTATTTATTACAAATAGCTAGTTTGGGGCACTGACTTTTTCAACAGAAGTCTAAGATGGAATTAAAAGTGATTTGAGTCACTCACTATGAGCAACTCTTCTGATCCCCTTAACGAAGGTATTTCTCATGGTTCTGTCTTGGTCTTCTGACTCTCCTGGCATTTTCTCCTGTGACAGTTTCTTGAATGACAGAGCTTGAATGACAACCTCTGTGTAACTATCTTCTGAATCTCTCCTGAGTTCCAAACTCCCTTTCAAGTTACATTGTACATTTTCAATGCCTGGTGCTTAGCAGCATCTCCCTTACTCCTGTATCACTGCCATCAGCTTTTTACCATGCTTAGGTCTCTCTCAGTTATCTTTTTATCCATCCTGAAGCCTATATCCCACTTCAGCCACTGTTCTATCTCTCTTCATTTTTCACATTCAAAATGCTCTGAGTTTTTAATATTTATCGTCCAAATTTCCTCACTTATTATTTACTCTTGAGGCCACTACCATTTGGCACCTGTTTCTGTCACTGCACCGAAACAGCTTTTGCTAAGGTTACCAATGACCTCCATGTTGCTACATCCAAATGGCATTTTCAATCATCATTGTAATGACATCTCAGTATTGTTTAAGAGATCAAATTCTTGGTTAGCCACTCCCATCTTTCTCAAACACTTTCTTCCTCTGATTTCTCTTTCTCCTACTTCTCTGGTCATTTCTTCTCACATTCACCCTCTCCAGCCAATGTCACCCACACAAAGGGCATCAATTGCCAACCCTAAACATGTGACTTATACCTTTAAATAGCAACCTTTCCTCTGAGCTCTAGACCTTTGTATCCAACTGGCCATTTGACATCTCCTCAGTGGATATTGCAAAAATACTTCAAAACCAACAGGTCTGAAACCAAAGAAATCACCTTCACCCCCGTATATGGTATTCTTCCAGGGTTCTCTATCTCAGGAAAAAATAACTGAGCATTTATGATGAGTCAGGCACTGTTTGGGCACTTGAAATATATCACTGTGCAAAGCAAACACCTCCAGCCTCTTAGTAAAAACTACAATCATATCTCACCTGGAATACTGCAAATGCCTCCTCTTGTATGGTTTACCTATAACCTTTCTTGCACTCCCTAATTTGTTCTCTACACTACAGACAGAGTGAGAAAGAGGCTGTGTGTGTCACTGGATGACGAGAAAAGGCAACATGAAAAATGATCTCCAAACAACTAATTCATGAGATTCAGAGCCTGGAACCAGAGCTGATCATAAGAACCATGTGCCCAATGAATTAGCAAAGATTTGGGGAGGGCTTTGACTTTCACAAGGATGTGTGGGTTTTTTACTTTCTTTTATTAAAATTGCAAGGATCAAGGTGCCCATAGTTGATATTTCAGGTATATTGGTCTTTATCCTGTTCTACCTTCCTGCAGCATTTGACTATCAACACGTGGTACATTCTTAGGGAAATTTCCACAGCAGCAATGGCAGAAACTGCTTGATAATAAAGAGATCTCTGCCCATCAGCTCCTCAGATGGATGATTCACTCTCAAGGTCAGGACTTAACCAAGAGCCAATGAACCAGAAATATCTGGCAAGGGATATTGGGTGCCTCTCTAGTTAGCTTCACCCAGAGATATCTTAGCCATGGAAATAGCTACTAACAACCAAGCTAAAACAAAGCAAAAGTTCAGCCCAAAAGGAACCAAGTGCCTTCTTAGGGACAACAGACTTACCCCCTCTCACAAATCCCCTCATTCAGAGTGGGAATAAGTGGATGGGAACTATACACACTTGCTCTTAAACCTTTTTTATGGGTTATATAAGAACTAATTTTTAATCATTGGACCTTCCCACATGATAAATTTTACATATTAAATATAGAGCAGGGTCAGCAACTACAGCCCCTGGGCCAAACCCAGCCCACTGCCTATTTTAGTACATGAAGTTTTATTGGCAGAGACCCATGTTCATTCATTTATATATTATTATAGCTGCTTTCCTGTTACAACAACATCACTAAGTAGCTGCAACAGAGCCATATGGCCAACAAGGACTAAAATATTTACTACCCATCCCTTTACAGAAAAAGTTTACTAACCCCTGACATAGAGTATCAGTGAATAGCTCTGCACATATGGGTATTTTAAAATCTATACATTTAATGTAATAACTAAATTAAAATATAAATTCTTTTAAGAAAATCAGATTTTAATCTTTTCATTAGGGCCATAGTGAAACATGATATAACTTTTTAAGTGGATATGAGCAGACAGAATTGCCTAATTGTCATTGTAATACATGGTTACAAAAGTTCAAAAATAAAAATAATCTTCAAAATGGGGGGGAAATATCAAAACCATATGTGCTACATTAGAAGAAAGGAAAGCACAAATATCAGGGATATTATAAACTATAAGAACCAACAAATATTTATAAGATTATAGAGCTAGAAAGTACAAACTTATTCCTGCTTCTATAAAAACATAATTATAGCATTACTACTACTAACTCAGTTGTATCTCTCTCTATATTTGTATGCAAATGTCACCCTTTTCTCATCAGTTTATGCCCAGCATCTAGGACAGCATCTGAATATAGTCAGGAATAGATTAATACCTGTTGAATAGAGTTCTGGTCAAGATGGAGAAATAGGTAAATGTTGTGTTAGCCTCCTCCCACGATCACATTAAAATTATAACTAAATTATAGAACAAACAACCTAGAGAACCATCTGAAGAGTAGCTGAAGTTAACTCCTATAATTTAGGACATAAAAAAGAGGTCAAATCGAGGCCAAATTGCGACTGGTAGGAGGGTCGGAGAAATGAAACAGGTTGGCCCCACACCCACATGTGACTGTTGAGCACTGGGAGTATTATCTCAGCCACAGAAGTCCCCCTAAAGGAACAAGGGGTCCCAGCCCCACACCAAGACTCTCCAGCCAAGATTTCCAGTTCTGGGAAAAGGAGTCCCCACAAAATCTGGCTGTAAAAATCACTGAGGATTCAGACCATCCAGGTGAAATGGAAAGCTGCTGGAAACACAGATATCACCTTAAAGAGACCCATACACAGACTCACTCACTCACAGGCACTCACCTTGGGCTCTGACAAACAGATCGTAGTTTGAGAGGTTTCAGAGACATACAGGGAAGGGCTGAGTTGTCTGGCTTTGGGGCAGGTGCTGGAGGGATAGTCACAACTGTCTTTGTGTTGAGCTCTCCTCCAGTGCAGCCTGCAGATGAGTGCCATCTTGCTGTGTTGAGCCCTTTGCCTACACAGCCAATTCTGAATCTGTGCTGGCATGGTGAGGTCCACTCGTTGCATCTCAGTGACTCCCTGGGATCCCGCCCCACACAACTTGTGAATTGTTGGAGGCATGTTCCAGGCTGGACAGCCCTCTCTGCAGGAGACTTTCTTGGCAGTGATCAGCAGGCTTCATCTCAAGCACTTCCGGGGACAGTTCAGGTAGTGGGCTACCTGCCCTAGCCCGAGCCACAGTGATCTTGAATAAATCTCTAGGGTCTGTGGGCCCCAGGTGGGCAGCAACCAGCCTTGCTGTGATGTTAGACTTTTGTGAATGGCCACAGACTCAGTACTGACACCAAATCTGGGTCTGCACTAACTTGGGGAGTGCTACCCTGGTGACTTCTGGGACCTAGCATCACACAACCCACATACCACCTAGGACTCCTTCAGCTGTTGAGCTTTACAGGCAACCAGTAGGCAGCCTCGGAACTTGGAGTGTCCTAGACCCTTTGCTGAGTTTCCCCAGGCCTGGTGCTGGTGGCAGTCACCCTCAGTTCAGCATGTAGCCTCTCCCATGGGCCTCTAGGTCCAGCACAGATAGTGATCAACCACAAATCACTCTGTAACTTCAACCAGGTAGCCCTGGGAGGTCACAGGCAGCAGCTGAACTTGGTCTGCACAGGATCCTCTCTCAAGGGGCCTCAGAACCAACACATTCAGAGACTGGCATCAGACTACAGCAAAGAACCACCTTATTAATCCCACAAGCAGCACACCCAAAAAGAGGTCTCAACAGGCATACAAGTCCACTGAAGCAAATCCCACTCAACAGGGTCAGCCCACACACAGTAGCTCATACCCTATGTGTGTAGCTAATCCTCACAGCCAGTCAGCCTGAGAGTCAGTCCTGCCCACCAACATTCTGACAGCAATCAAGGCTTAACTACAACAGAAGAGCAAACACAACCCACATAAGAGACACTCCTTGGGCGCCTGGCTCAGGTGACCAGATACACTGTGCCAGTGGGCCCCACAGGACACCTACTACATAAGGCCACCTGGTCAAGACCAGGAGAAATAGCAAAAGTATGTAATACATAGAAACAAATGGGAAGAGGCAACCAAAATGAGAAAACAAAGAAATATGTCCCAGTGAAAGGAGAAAACTCCAGAAAAAGAATTAAATGAAACAGAGATGAGCAACTTATCAGAGACAGAGTTCAAAACACTAGTTATAAGGATGCTCAATGAACTTAGGGGAAGAATAGGCAATCTCAGTGAGAACTTCAACAAAGAGATGGTAATCATAAAAAAGGACATAAAATCCATTTTTTTAAAAAAAAAACAGTCAAAAATGAAGAATACAGTAACTGAAATGAAGAATGCATTGGTAGGAATCAAAAGTAGATTAGATAATACAGAGGATCAAATTTGTGATTTGGAAGAAAAGGTAGCCAAAAATACTCATTTGGAACAGCAAAAAGAAAAAAGAATCAAAATAAGTGAGGAAAGTTTAGGAGACCTCTGGGACAATATAAAATATAACAACATTCACATCATAAGAGTACCAGAAGGAGAAAAAAAAGAGCAAAGTATTGAGAACCTATTTAAAGAAATAATGACTGAAAACTTCCCTAACCTGGTGAAGGAAATAGACATACAAGTTCAGGAAGTGCAGAGAGTCCTGAACAAGAGGAACCCAAATAGGCGTATACCAAAACACTTCATAATTTAAATGCCAAAGGTTAAAGACAAAGAGAATCCTAAAAACAGCAAGAGAAAACCATCTAGTTACTTACAAGTGTACTCCCATAAGACTTCACAGGAAATATTCAAGGTGATGAAAAGCAAGGACCTACAACCCAGATTGCTCTACCCAGCAAGGCTATTGATTAAAATTAAATGTGAGATAAAGAGCTTCCCAGATAGGAAAAAGCTAAAAGAATTCATCACCATCAAACAGGTGTTACAAGAAATGTTACAGGACTTCTTTAAGAAGAAAAGATGGGGGAAAAACATAGATATGAATAATAAAATGGTTATAACTATGTACTTACCAATAATCACTTTAAATATAAATGGATTAAATACTCCAATCAAAAGACAAGATAACCGAATGGATGAGAAAATAAGACCCAAACATATTCTGTCTGCAAGAGACCCACATCAAATCAAAAGACACATACACAGACTGAAAGTAAAGGTATGGAAAAAGGTACTTCATGCAAATGGTAATAAAAAAAAAAAAGCTGGGATAGCAATACTTATATCAGGCAAAATAGAGTTTAAAACAAAGACTATAATAAGTAACAATGAAGGACATTACATAATAATAAAGGGATTAAGCCAACAAGAGGATAAAACCCTAGTAAACATTTATACATCCAACATAGAAGCACCTAAATATATAAAGCAAATATTGACAGATATAAAAAGAGAGATTGACAGTAATACACTCGTAGTAGGAGACTATAATACTCCATTGACTCCACTGGACCAATCCTTCCAGACAGAAAATCCACAAGGAAACAGCAGCCTTAAATGACACATTAGACCAAATGTATTTAATTGATATTTTAGAATATTTAACCCCAAAGCAACAGAATATACATTCTTTTCATGGGCACATGGAACATTTTCCAAGATAGACCACATGTTAGGCCACAAAACAAGTCTCAGTAAATTTAAGAAGATTAAAATCATATCATGTGTCTTCTCTGACCAAAATAGTATAAAACTAGAAATCAATTACAAGAAAAAAACTGAAAAATACACAAACACATGTAGGTTAAATAATATGCTACTAGACAATGACTGGGATAAGATCTTCCTTAATGATAAGATCGAAGAGGAAATCAAAAGATACCTTGAGACAAATGAAAATGAAAACACAATGACCCAAAATCTATAGGACAGAAAGAAAGCAGTACTAAGAAAAAATTCACAGCAATACAGGCTTATGTCAACAAACGACGAAAAGCTTAAATAAACAATCTAATCTTACACTTAAAATAACTAGAAAAAGAACAGCGAACAAGACCCAAGGTTATCAGGAGAAAGGAAATAATATAGCTCAGAGGAGAAATAAATGAAATAGAATCTGAAAAAAAAAAAATACAAATGATCAATGAAACCAAGAGCTAGTCCTTTAAAAAGATAACCAAAATTGGTCAACCTTTAACCAGACTCATCAAGAAAAAAAGAGCAAGAACCCAAATAAATAAAATCAGAAATGAAAAAGAAGTGACAATTAACAATACAGAAATGCAAAGGATTATAAGAAAATACTACAAGCAATTATATGCCAACAAATTGGACAATCTGGAAGAAATGGATACATTCCTAGAGACATATAATCTCCCAAGACTCAGTTAAGAAGAAACAGAAAATCTGAATCGATTGATTACCACCAATGAAATCAAATCAGTAATCAAAAACTTCCAAAAAACAGAAGTCTTGGATCTGATGGCTTTAGAGGTTAATTTTACCAAACTTTCAAAGAAGAATTAATACCTATTCTTCTCAAACTATTCCAAAAAATTCAAGAGGAGGGAAGTTTCCCAAGCTCATCTTACAAGGCCACAAATCAGACAAAGACATTACAAAAAAAGGAAATTATAGGCCGATATCTTGATTACTAAAGATGCAAAAATCCTCAACAAAATATTAGCAAACTGAATTCAGCAATACATTAAAAGGATCATACACCATGATCAAATTAGATTGACTCCTGGGATACAGAGTTAGTTCCATATCCACAAATCAATTAATGTGATACACCAAATCAATAAATTAAAATATAAAAATCATATTATCATATCAATAGATACAGAAAAAGCATTTGACAAAACCCAGCATTCATTTATGATAAAAGCTCTCAGCTAAGTGGAAATAGAGGAAACATACCTCAACATAATAAAGGCCATATATGACAAACCTACCACTAACACCATACTCAATAGGGAAAAGCTAAAATGATTTTCCTTAAGATCAGGAACAAGTCACTTGATACTCACTTTCACCACTTTAATTCAACATAGTATTAGAAGTTCTAGCCATAGCAATCAGAGTAGGAAAAGAAATAAAAGGCATCCAAATTGGAAAGGAAGAAGTAAAATTGTCATTATATGTAGGTGATAGTATACAGAGAGAACCATAAAGATTTACCAAAAAACTGTTATAAGTGATAAATGAATTCAGTAAAGCAGCAGGATACAAAATTAATATTCAGAAATTGGTTGCATTTTATACACCAATAATAAAATATCAGAAAGAGAAATTAAGAAAAAAGTCCCATTTACAATTGCATCAGAAACAGTAAAATACCTAGGAATATTTTAAGCAAAGAGGTAAAATACCTGTATTCAGAAAATGATAAGTCATTGAAGAAAGGAACTGAAGAAGATACAAATAAATGGAAGCATGCACTGTTCTCATGGGTAGGAAGAATCAGCATCATTAAAATGACCAAACTACCCAAAGCAACCCATAGATTTAATGCAATTCCTATCAAAATATCAAAGCATTTTTCACATAACTAGAATGAATAATCCAAACTTTATATGGAACCATAAAAGACTCTGAATAACCAAGGCATTCTTGAGAAAGAAGAACAAAGTTGGAAGTGTCACACTACCTGATATTAAACTATACTACAAGGCTATAGTATTCAAAACATCATGGTACTGGCGCAAAAACAGACATATCGATCAATGGAACAGAATAGAGAACCCAGAAATAAATCCACACCTATATGGTCATTTAATCTATGACATAGGAGGCAAGAATATACAAAGGGGTAAAGACAGTCTTTTCAATAAATAGTGTTGGGAAAACTGGACAGTTACATGCAAAAAAAAAAAAATGAAACTGGACCACTTTCTTACACCATATACAAAAAAAAAATCTTTTATGGTTTTTGAAACCATAAAACTCCTAGAAGAAAACATAGGCAATAAACTCTCTGACATTACCCTTAGGAATATATTTTTCTGATATATCTTCTCAAGCAAGAGAAACAAAAGAAAAAATAACCAAATGAAACTACTTCAATGTTTTTGCACAGCTAAGGAAACTATCAACAAAACAAAAAGACAGCCTACTAAATGGGAGAAGATATTTGCCTATGATACATTCCATAAAGGGTTAACATCCAAATTTTATAAAGAACTCATATAACTCAACACCAGAAAACCAAACAACACAATTAAAAAATGGGCAGGGGACCTGAATAGGCATTTCTCCAAAGCAGACATACAGATGGCCAATAGACATATGAAATGCAAATTAAAATCACAATTAGATATCACCTCACACCTGTCAGAATAGCTATCATCAGTAAATCAAAAAACAAGTGTTGGTGAGGATGTAGAGGAAAGAGAACCTTTGTGCACTGGTGATGGGATTGCAAATTGGTGCACCCACAACAGAAAACAGAACTACCTTATGACCTAGCAATTGCACTTCTGGGTATTTACCTAAAGAAATTCAAAACACTAATTCAAAAAGATATATGCACCCCTATATTCACTGTATCACTATTTACAACAGCCAAGATATGGAAGCAATCTAAGTGCCCTTCAATAGAAATTGGATAAAGAAGATGTGCTACACACATACAATGGAATTTCTTAGCCATAAAAAAATAAAATATTACCCTTTACAATGACATGGATGTGGAGAGTATTATGCTAAGTGAAATAAGTCAAACAGAGAAAGACAAATATCATGTGATTTCACTTATATGTGGAATCTAAAGAACAAAATAAATGAACAAACAAAACAAAAACAGACTCATAGTTACAGAGAACAAACTAGAGATTGTCAGATTGGAACAGGATTGGTGGGGGGCTGGGTAAAAAAGGTGAAGGGATTAAGAAGTATAAATTGGTAGTTACAAAATAGTCATGGGGATGCAAAATATAACATAGAGAATATAGTCAATATTGTAATTCATTAGTCTAGTGCCAAGTAGGTACACCTGAAACTAATATGAAATAATACTGAATGTCAACTTTAATTGAAAAATAAAATTACAAAAAATACGTGTTGAATAAATGAACGTATTAAATCACCTAAACGAAAATTTATCTGTACATAATTAATATAAATAACTGCTTCTTTTTTAAATGATATATACTTTATAAAGACTATTCCTTAGTCATCCAAAAATACTTGGAGGAAAAACATATTTGATGAAAAAAAAGTAAAAACATTTCCCTTTTAGGGAAGATATACTAAAATTAATAAAATGAGTTTTCACTAGGACTATTAGTACAATTCCATACTCACATTTCCTATTATAAGCTCTAAAGTCAGAAAGTTTGCATTTCAAAAAGTATATTGTGATGGGTTTTATTACAGACAATATTTTTTAAACATTACCTATGTTAAGAACATAAGAAGTAGCCTTGTAACTCTATTAAGCCCCCAAATGAGAGATCCCCATACATTTTTGGTTTATGGCACTGTCATTATCAGGAAACTCTTTAGTGGTCCTAGTCCAAAAGAAACGCCTGACAGTTCAATTGATTAAATAGTTTAGTCCAGCAATTGTATAAGTATTTGTATCCTAAAAACTTAGTAGCCATTTGAAAAAATACTACACACAAATTAAAATTAAACCATATTTTCATGTCATTCTTGACCATAATTACTATGGGATGTATGTATCTGTAGGGTACTGCATATGACCTCAAACTGTGGGATCACATTTGAAATTGCCACCATTCATTGCCTGTTCCACATGGACTTTTGCATGGTATGACTTTTTACACAGTAAGCACCAACAACCCAGCTTTATGAAGATAGGATGACATCAAAAGGAATACAGCACAATCTAATGTTGAAACTGTGAACTACCTCAAGCTAGTATTTCATTTGGTAACCAATATATGCCAAGTATTACTGGATTTCCCTCGAAAATTGAAAATAATCAACAAAGCATTTTTGAGTCACTGCAGTGTCTAGGGGTACGTCAGCTCATAGTTTAAAAATTATGGTTCTATTCGAATTATTTCTCTCACATCAAACTGCAGAAGCCCAAATCTTTAAATCAGTAACTTATATCTAACCTCAATCAGAAAGCCTTCCTAATTACCCAGGCAAAAGTAATATCTCTCTGCCTCATCTAAATTGCTGGGATGTGGCACAGACTAATTAATTGACTCCCACCATCTTTTTCTTCCTTTATCTTAGAAATAGAAACCTCAATTTTGGTTGGGCCAAAATTTAATGGCCATTTAGAATAAAGACAGAATTTCCCAGCCTCTTTTATAGCAGTATGAGGCCATGTCCTCGGTTCTTGACCATGAGATGAAATTGGAAGTGGTAAATGTGACTTCCAGAAAGTGTTCTCCAAGAGAGAGGTGTTACCCTTTCTCTTTCCTGATGTTTGGAATATGGACATAATAGCTAGAACTCAAGCAATCATCTTAAACCCAGAGATGTAAGCTGTGTGCAGACAATGGCTGAGTATCAAGAAAGAGGGAACCTGGATTCCCGATGGATTTATGAAGCTGTCCTATCAGTTCAGAACTATTCCTTTTCAGAATTCATTCACATGAGAAAAAAATAAATAATTTCTTGTTAAATAACTATCAACCTGAATATTCTATTACTTGCAGCTGTAGAAATTCTAACTTAACTACAGCATTTATTACTTTCTACTTTGGATTTTGGTCATGTATGTACATATTAAAATTACTAAACTATAATCTCAGGATGCTAAGATCCATTTTTAATTCATTCAACAAATAGTTATAACATGTCCCCAGAACATTATTTTTATCCCTTAGGCAATTAACCAGTGCACAATATACAGAAGGATCAGAATAAATATATATTATCTCAAGTAAATAAATGACTCACAAGTAAAGCCCAGCAAAATTTCCTCCCAAAAATGTTGGGATTTTGACATACTTACTTTTGATGGAAGTAAGTAAAACCGTTAACGGTCTCTTTAAACATCATACATCTAGGGTTTTCATGCTAAATAATGTAACTGGCAAGTTTGCTTACATTCAACAGGAATTAACAGCAATTCAGTGTGGCCACAGTGGATCACCTTCTGCTAATCAGAAACTCGTTTCCTTTCATGTATCTTTGATCAGATAAATTCAGAAGAAGAAATTTACAAATGAGTAAATTACAATTTAGCGATCTTCAATTATAAATTACTAAATATAGTGTGATAGCCAAAATGCTTTCAAACAGGGATTAATAGAGAGCAAACAATGAAAAGCAAAGTTAGTCAAAATGCAGGCAATCACTGAATTAAGTCACCTTGCAGTCTCCTCATTCTCTACCTATTTTAGCAATCTTGTATCTTGTTTCTCCACATCCTCCCTTTTCCACTTCCAATCTCAACACTGTACCCCAAGTGATCTTTTAAAAATGCTTATTTGGATGTTACCTTCCTGCTTAAAACCTTCCAGCTACTTGAGAAACAAAGACCAACCACAATCATTCAGGACTTGCTCTTCATGCATCAATCAAGGCATGACCCATGACTAGTTCTAGTCTTTCTGTCCTTTATCCCAGTTAAATTACAACTTATATTTGTGTGATTATTAGATTATGTTGATTATTCTTGCTACACTGTAGGCTTCTCGAGGTCAGGGACCATTCTGGGCTTTGCTTAACATTATAGGCCCAGTACTTAGAAAGAGCACTCCATACAAACATTAAAGTAATGAATCAGTAAACTCTTCTAATGCACTCCGGTGATCAGAAGAGTCTTAGAAGCACTAAGAATTGAATGTTCTCCATGTGTGAATAATTACTAAGTTAATAATAGTAATAATAACATAGCAAGAAACCCGTTGAACATTTCCTGTGAACCAGACACTCCTCTAAATAGGTTCCATATAGAAATGCTCTTAATCATCAAAACAGCTCTACTAGGCGGCTGCTATTGCCATACCCATTTACAGATGAAGAATTTAAGGCTTTGAGTAGTTTAACAAAAATAATTCAAAGTGATCAACAAAAAAGGCAGAATCTAAAACAATACTCAGTCACTCAATTTCCTTTCCTGAAACCCAATAGGTGTCAAGAAATGGTTTTAATTCGGCCTTAATTTTAGACTATAGCTTTCAGAGCTCCCTGGAGCACACTATCCATGCCAGCTCTGTCTCTACAAAGACAAACTAAGCTTTCAATCCACTGACCCCAGATGCCTCAAACCTACGAAGAACCGGATCTCACAGCCCTTAACATATAGAGTTTCAGAACTATCTATTCTTCAGTATAGCTGCTCTTTTGGGGGTAAGAAATAGACTTTTTCCTGAGTCTACATACTTCTGCAATTCCTCCCAGGTCAGACAAGGCATAATAGAAGATTACCACCTCAACAGTTGGACAATAAGAGATTTTTAAAAAAAAAAAAAACAGAAATTGTTTATATTTAAGGTATACAACTTGATATTTTGATATATTGATTACATTGTTAAATAAAGACCGTAATCTAGCTAATTAATATATCTATAACCTCACATAGTCACCATATTTTCCCCTCCTTCCCTCTATCCCCTCCATTTCTCTCTCTTTCTCTCTTTCTGAGACATGTTTTAGAAATGACCCATCTGTGGTGGCATTTTCAATTTCCCCTAGATCATGTATTTCAAAATTATCTTAAAAATCTTAATCTAATTATCTAATAAAATCTAAATTACCTGGAATCTTCAATTACAGAAGTTTTCCATTCTTTATCTTTTGGAGAACTGGAAAATTTTAAAATAAGCATATTGTCAAGAATTAAATTTATAAAATATTGCCAGAGAATGACACAGAATTCTGACAAATGTGGAATCTTCTACAATTTCTATAGCTTAGAATATTTTGCCCTGCGAATGGCATGCAGGTATTGGGCCTGATCACTAGTTTTCAAAAATATGAATATCATTCTGCTTAGTACACTGTGCATATTGTAAGAAACATCATTTTTAATAGTAAAGATTGAAATAGAAAGGAAGTTCAAGTTCTTATTTAATACATCAAAAGCCTAATAACAACAGTAAAAAAAAAAAAAAAAACTATTTCCTTACCATTCCAAAGTTTTGATAAACATATGCCACCTTTGACCTACAATAGTTCTGGAAGTGATAATATTCACCTATAGATATAGCTTACAAAGAGATAGGCATCAGTTTGCTACTTTTAAGGTACAACATTGGACATGGAGATATGTTGATGCTTTTATTTCAAATAATATTTATATTACAACCAAAAATCAGGCAAATTTGAAATAGTATATAAACTGTTGCTGATGAACAGAGTATTTTGAAATGGGAAGATTAATCTACTATTATAATGTGACATTATACTATGGATTTCCTAAAATATCAAAATGATTACATTCTTAAATAGAATTAAAAATATATCCACTTAAAAATACAGAATGGTCAGGGCCAGGAAAACATGGTGTAAACGATAAAGGCTTTGTTCGTCTCTCTTGCAACCACATCAAAGTTGTGACAAAAACACAGATAAAACAGCAGAGTTGCTTGGGATCTAGATGAACAGAAACACTACAACTAGGGAGAGAAATAAGAAATCACTCTGCAGTGGTAGAAAGTAAGAGGGGACGAACATGCAAGGCTGCTCAGTTCCAAGCTGCTGAGTGAGACAGAGGCTGCAGCAGCTGCAGCAGCTGCAGCCAGCAGCTGCAGACACCACTTAAAGGGGCCATGTCCGCAACCGGACTTCCCCAGTGATGAACCTTCTCCCTCTGAGCACCAGCACCATGTTGGCTTCTCAGTTGTGGGGGTGAGAGGGTGGTTACCAGGGACTTATGGTGGGACACTGAGTTGTCCGAGCGAGCACCAGAGGTGAGGCTCTCTCCTGGGCAGAAGTATCGGTGGTATCCACTGTTCCTCTGCTGAGTCCTCCCTCATTCCAGTGTGCGGATGCAGGTGCAGACATAGCTGAGATGTCTTCAAACTGAATAACAGAGGTCGCTCCACCCAGAAGATTCCCTGAAACTCCACCTCCCCCAACTTACAGCCCCACCCAAGCCACATCCAGTTGTATCCTCCACAAGTCCAGTGCTTCTTGCTGAGCCAACTCCAAGACTCATGCTAGAGATAGCTGACCTCAGTTTCTAGCATGGTCTCTTGAGGCAATTATAAGCACAGCATCTGTGGATTGCTTGCTGAATCTTAATAGGTGGCCTCCAGAGGGGCACTGGCTGGGGCTAAATAGGCCTGAAGCTGAACCCCTCTCAGGACCATGCCATTGGACACCTACTACACAAAGCCACACTAATAAGACTTAGAAGTTTTGTTTTGTACATAGAAATAGACACAGAAAGGCAGCAAAAATGGGAAGATAAGGAAGCAGAAACCATATGAGAGAATGGAACAGAGAACCAGGAATAATGGAGTCAAACAATCTAACAGATACAGATTTCAAAACAGTGGTTATTTACCAGAGGGTAGGGGGAAGAGGGAGAGGGAGATGCAGTAAAAGAGGTCAAATATGGGGTAAAATTAAAGAATTAAAAATAAATAAATTTTAAAAAAACAGTGTTTATAAAGATACGCAATGAACTTAGGGGAAGTGTAAATGAAATCAGTGAGAACTTTAACAAGGAGATAAAAAAACATAAAAACATAAATGAAAATTATAAAAGGGAACCAATCAGAAATGAAGAACACATTGTCTGAGACGAAGAGTATATTAGAGAGAATTAACAGAGTGCATAAAGAAGAGGATCAAACCACCGATACAGAGGATGGAGAAGCCAAGGACACTCAATCAGAATGGCAAGAAAAAAGAAGCCAAGACTATAATAATAATTTAAGGAGTCTATAGGACAAAATTAAATCTAAAAAATATCCATGTCATAGGGATAACTGAAGGACAACAAGAAATTGAAGAGCTATTTGAAGACATGATGATGGAGAACTTCCCTAACCTGGTGAAGGAAATAGACATACAACTCCAGGATGTTCAAACATCCAAAAAAGATGAACCCAAAGAGGCCACACCAAGACACATCATAATTAAAATGCCAAAGGTTAAATATAAAGAGAGAATCTTAAAAGTAACAAGAGAAAAGCAGTTAGTTCGCTACTAGGGAGCACCCATAAGACTGGCAGCTGATTTCTCAAAAGAAACTATGCAGGACAGAAGGGCTTGGCAAAAAATATTCACCGTGATGAAAACCCAGGATCTACAACCAAGAATACTTTATCCAACAAAGCTATCATTTAGAGTCAAAGGACAGATAAAGAGCTTCCCAGAAAAAATAAGCTAAAGGAATTCACCAACACCAAGCCAGTATTACAGGAAATGTTGGAGGGACCACTTTAAAAAGAAAGAATACATATCAAAAATAGGTAGAAAGAATGGTAATAACTACATTCTTATCAACAAGTACCTCAAATGGAAAAGAATTAAGTGCTCCAACCAAAAGATAGAATGGCTGAATGAATAGGAAAGCAAGATCTCTACATATGCTGCGTACAAAAGACTCACTCCAGATTAAAAGGCTCACACAGACTAAAAGGAAGGGGATGGAAAAAGATATTGTCCTGATGGACCTAGAGCTTATTGCACTGAATGAAGTCAGATAAAGAAAGATAAATATCACATGATTTCATGTACATGTAGAATCTAAAGAACAACATAAACAACAACAACAAAAACAAACTTGTAGATACAGAGACTATTTTGAGGGCTACTAGATGGGAGGGGGACTGGGGGGATGGAGAAAAAGGGCAAAGGTAGTAAGAAGCACAAATTGATAGTTACAGAATAGACATGGAGATGTAGAGTGTAGCATGGGGAAGATGGTTAATAATGTTGTAACAAATATGTAAGGGGAAGAAGGATACTAGATTTAGTGGAGTGATCGCTTTGTGAGTTATATAAATCTCTAATCATTATGCTGTACAACTGAAATTAATATATTATTGTATGCCTACTATAGTTGAAAAGCTCATTGAATTGTATAATATAAATACGAGCAACTAATTGTCTATTATATTTCAATAAAAAATATAAAAAATACAGGACAATCGATCAACTGTTTGTGAACTTTAGATGCACAAATAGTACTACTCAAAAGTTATCCTAATTCATATATCAATCTGATGGATTTAGTAAAATTCTATTTAGTGCTCTGAAGTTTATGATATGACGAAGTCAAAATATCAAAATATTCTTAAACCAAAATGACAGTGCACATTTTAATGGATGGAACTGTATGCAAAATTATGGCAGAATTTGATGATCATCCGTCCTACAACAAAAGATTTCTTACAATATTAAAATTAAAATTCATCCAAAATACACACTATGAATTGAATTGAGACTAATTTTGCACCTTGGTTCTCTAGGTAGGAAGGTGATTAACTGCAAATTGCAATCACACTTTGCTGTTTCAACAGTACAGAGAACAGCCTATGAGGATGACAAGGTTGCTCTGACTGATGTGGTCTGAACAGGACACGGAAATTCTCTCTAAACTCTGTTGGGGATATTATACTGTCACATGTTACTATAGTCACAGTCCTGAAACAACGCAGACACTAAGACTCCTCTTGCAGTTAGATATTCAGCTTGGAACATTGTCCTACAGGACCATCACTCCAAAATGTGATCTGAATTGTTTTTCCAGTGTTAGAGATGGAGCTTCTCCAACCCGCCTCCACTGTGTGCTGAGCAAAAAACAAGTCAATTGTTACCCCTTTATTTAAGAAGTTCCTCTTAAATAAGTGCTAGACATTTTCCTCTCTGTTCTCAATAAATTGTGAAAGAGTTCCTTACATAAATTAAAAGTAGATTTATTGAGTAAGACATCAGTGATTTAGATAATTCTCAAATTAGGCAACTGTCAATTTTCTACGATATTAGCTCCCATTCTACCAATAAACAAAATGTCTCCAAAATCATCCATCAGTGAACAATGTCAGATCAAATGTCTTTTGTTGTGATGCTTGTTTTTAATGTCCCAAGGGGCATGAAGAACAAGCATCTGGTTTTCAGTAAGTCTTTTCATCCCATTTTCTGACATTTAATTGAAGCATACAAAGTTCAAATGCACTCTCTCAAAAATGAAATTACTCAATTCACACCAGAACACATGGTTCTGTGAGCCAACTCTGCCCACAGTTTCTCCTTTGAAAATTAACATAATAACAACTGCACAGATAGTCCTCCCCCAACTTTTATATTCACACATCCCAGAATGGGTATTCAATAAGGAGGTTAAATACTGACAAAATGTTTTTCCTGTTGAGGAGATGAAATAATAACCCAATACTCAGGCATCATATCACTTTAGTGTTTCTATTTTGAGGGTAGCATTGTTTAGGTGAAGTCTGAGATATGACAAAAGATTGAAATGTTTCAGAGGCACCTTGTACAATATTGTCTTCACCACTAAAAATTAAGATGAACTTATAAAGTCATCACCTTGTCCTAACCACATTTCATACCTCCAAATAAGGGATGGAAAATAAGTGTCTTGCTTCAACCACAAATATTTTAAAAATAAAATGCAATGAATAAAGTAAAATGAAAGTTAATAATAATAGTAATAATGATTCTTTCAAGTTCAAAAAGTTCTAAGAGTCCTGATTTCTCTCCAACATATAATATGGAGTTTGCTCAATTCAGCCTCCCTAGAGGAAAGTTATAATCTTTATTCAAATGAGGTGTCTTCAGAGGCACTAGGAGAACCTTTTAAAGTAAACCTCATTTCCTTCAGAACAAAGTGGGAAGGTCATTTCTCTGATAGTTACAGAAGATGATCTTGGAAACAAACTGCAGGCAACTCCTTATCTAGACAGGTAGATAAATAGGACTCGGAGTTCTATCTTGATGACTTTGCCCCAATCTCAAACATGTTAATCGTATCATTTTATGGCAGACACAAGTCCTAAAGTAATAAAACATTCATTTTAATTCAGATATCAGAACTCTTCCTGCATATATTAAAGAGTCTTAAAGGTCATTTTTTTTTTCAGTATATTTTTTGGAAATAATGAAGGCTATTTGAGGGAATAAAAAAGGAGGATTGGGTTATTCATTCCTCAGGAAATTAAATATTTGACATTTATTTATAAAAATGTTTTAAATTTCACATCCTGATTAAAAGTTTCTACATTTTTAAGGAAGCTATGGCAAAATCCAGAGGAGCCTAACATATTGACAAATGAAGCCAAACCTATTTTTCATGTAGCACTTAGGAACCTATTGAATTTGTGTAAATCTTAGAGACCTAATTGACTCACTGATCCAATAACAATGGAAATGTTGTGACTTTTAAAAATTGAAACAGATTGGCCAAGTGAGTAGTAAACTAAAATATTGACTTTCTACAGCTGAAAATAATCAGGGAATGCATACAAGACAAAATAAATTTTATGCTCTACAACAATCCATTTCAGACATTTCAGTACAAAGTAAAACATAAACAGATGTTGAAAACAGTTAACCTACTGAACCTACCTGCTGAAAGGAATTCTGCTGTAAGAAATAAATGCACAAGTAAGGGTTTATGTGTTAGAAGCAGCAGCAATTTATTTGTGAATATCTGGATCAAAAGGATGAAATCCAAACTCAACATTCATCATATGTTTGGCTATATTTCATGAATATTCTAGTTGGAGAATACAGAGAAGTTTGATGTTAAGGTTTCCATTACAAAACATGTCTATGCTACATGTTAATATCTCACTAATTTCATTTATTAGACTCATGCTTATGTAGCACATATTCTGTGCACAGCTGTGCTATAGACAGCCCCTGTCCTCTGGAAGTTGAGCACCTACCTCCAAGGAGATATGCAACTTTCACAGGTGACTTCAATGCCCTGTGACTGGACAATGCAGATTTGTACAGGACTACAAGTCAACCATAGGGGCAGAGTGAACTAGGGCATGGAATCACCATTGTTATGTTTTAAAATAAATATAAATTTTTACTTTTGCATCAAGATAAAACAACAGTAGTTCTTAAGTATTCATTCTCATGGGTCTCAAAGCATTTGTGTGTTGATTGAGGGGTGGGAGAGACCAAGAGGAAGTAATATAATTGACATTTTGAGCAGGACAATTTTTCACTGAGGGGAATCTCTCACATTATTTTAAGACATTTGGTATCCCTGGCCAGCACCTAATAAATGCCAGTATTAACTCTACCCCCTTTCCTAGGCACTGTGACCAAAACAGATCCTCCATTATTTCCAAATGTTCCCCAGGGTACTTACCTTTCCTCATGGAGAAGCACTTGGACTGTTCAGCAAGCATCTGCTGAACACATAGTGCACAGTCAGCTCTACACTCTGATGCAAGCTGCAGTTTTAAGTTAGTGAACTTCTCCCATGTTCTATTGACATTAACTAAGATTAGATCTTTAAGTAAACACCAAGAGTTTATGTTTTTTTCTCCACAGAGAGAAGGTACATTTTCTGAAATCAAACATTATGGTTTTTAATTGTGATTATCACCCTACCTGACACATAAAAGAACACAGAATTGTAATGTCAACATCAATCAAAGAGGAGAGGCATAATCAATTAGGTCCTAACACCTACTACATTGAACCAGGAATCTTGAGGAAGAATAAGGAGTGGCATTTGGGGAGAAAATACATATATGGAGTGATTATTTCTTGGGCAGGGAGAGCATGAGGCTTTAAGCTTTGTTCAACCTGTACCAAGCCTGGTCAATGTAAGATTTTAGCCTTTGGAGAACACTTGCAGCCTAAGCTCCTAAGCTACACATGTGTATCTTGGTCCAGTGTATCAGGTGAGACTGAGACTGAGGATTAAACCTCTGTAGATCTTGGTGGTGAGCAGAACAAAGTACATTGCCTGAAAACTACAAAACAGCTGAGTTCCTTTGGCTCTCCAGGAATAGATGTGAACTTCTAGTTTTGATTACTTGTTTCAGTCTTAGAACAGATATTGAAAAAGGGCTGTCCTCATACCCATTCCTTATTATGTTGTTTTAAACTACATTCAGAGCCAGAGAAAGAAACCAACAAGTGGAGGTAGCAACATCTCAGATGCATGGGGCTTGTTCACAAGTTTTAGTTGTCCTCCATCACATGGTCCTAATTCACTCCGATTTGTTGCTTAAATAACCTCTGACCCTGGCTGTAGATTTTAGAGAATTTATTTATGAATATGTCAGAGAAAGGTGGCAGATTTTCATTTAAAACAAAAAAAATGGACAGCTTTATTATAGTGTATTCCATCTTCTTGCGGTGAAGTATAGAAACACAAGTCAATAAAATTTTTACAAATGCAATGCTAAATAGTCAAGTAGAAAGGCCTGTGCATTGAACGTTGTCTTCGTAGAATCAGTTTAACTCAGGAAGTCAAGGAGATGTGGAATGGTTTGAAAAACATACTTCAGTCTTATTTTCAAAACAATAAATTGATGAAGCTGGAGGAAGAGGTAGATTTTCTTAAGAGAAAGGCTGAGCTTTGAGCTGATAGGCTGGGCAGAAAGGATGGAGAAAATGTGACTTTAAAGATCTAGGTATAGAATGGCAAAGAGTTTCACCTAAGTCTAATACTCTTAAAGAGGCTACTAAAAAAAGGGAGATGTTTTTGGTGTTTACTAGATAAATATATGGCTAAAACCCAAAGAAATAAAAAAGAAGAGAAAGGGCAAGAGCTCAAAGAAAATATAAATTGATTGTCCCCAAGGAGATGAGGATGGGAGAATTACTGAAAGCTGGCTTCTGAAGGCTACAGCTAGGCAATTAATTGTAAAAACAATTAGGAAACCACACCTTCATAATTGGACAGCTATGCCAAGCAGATATTAAAAATAATATCCATGGAACATATCTATCAGAGGAGAAAGAGAATAGTTGTGCAAATATTCTTTTAGTTCTAATTGTGATGAGTGCTATATAGTGTAAGTATAAGGTAAATAATCTGTGGTGATGTGAAAATGAACATAGAAAACTGACTTTCACCTTTTTATTAAAACTTAACATGTTCAATATAACTACAACATGGAGAGCCTAATACTGAAAATACTTCAATGACAAGAAATATTAATGAATATTTACTTACAAGCACTTAAAATTGAATTACTAGAATTATTTCAGCCATAATTAAATATTTACTTTCCCAGTTTCTTTCTACTGATGGATTCAAATGTTTTTAATGTTAACACATATTTACAATATAAACTGTGCTGAATGTTTAATATTTACAATAAGGGACTCCAAAGTATTAAGAATTGCACAATATTTCCTAAAATTATAAGAAGCTGGTGATGAAAACAAGGCTTTTGAGAGTATAAACCTCACTGATTAATTTGTCATATTTTTTAATTTTGTTTTGACATCGTTCCAGTTAGTATTCCCAAGTAATAAAACATTTTAAAAATCATAATACAGTATTTTGCAAAGAATAACTTCTGTCAATTCTCTTGAGTTTCTTTTCAGTGCTAAAGTTGTCTGCACTTTGGGATAAAACCAAACATAAATGATAAATGTTTTAAAATATTTATATTATAAAGGTATCTAATTTGTTTATGAAAAGACAAACCACTGGATCCAAATTAAAACAAACTAATAAAAAATATATCTTTAAATATTTGATCATTGCCTATACTTTATGTATTGACTTTTATTCTTTCCAAAGAAAATGCATTTAAAAATTATGATTATGAATTAAGTGACTATAAATAATTCTGTCTTCAATTGAATAATTTTTTTGGAAAAGAAATTTTTTGGAAAAGAAATATAAGATTAAATTGTATATTAACAGTATATTAACTTGTTTACTGCTTTCTAAAAAAAGGTTATCAAACAAACAAAATAAACAAAATAAAACCATGGATACAGAAAACAGAATGGTGGGTTATCAGAGGGGTGGAGAACGGGGGAGAATGAAGAAGATAAAGCAGATCAAATATATGGTGAAGACTAGGCTTCAGGTGTGAACACATAATAGAGTATACAAATGTTATATTATAAAGTTGTACAGTTAAACTTTAGATGATGTTATTAATTAATGTTACCCCCAAAAAATGTAATGAAAAAAAGTCACCATGATTACAAATAAAATTGTCCAGTTTAGACACAAGTATAAAAACTTTTATATCTCCTGAAATTATTCAACAAAATTTATTTACCCTTTTATAAAATCTTTGAAACAAGCACATATTTATAGAAAAGTTAGGAGTACAGTACAAAGAACATTTTTTCCTGAACCATGGGATACTAAGTTGCTAATTGGATGTCCTATCATTCTAGAATATGTTAGTAGCTATTTCTTACAAACAAGGACATTCTCTTACATAACCACAGGAAATTACATTGTACATTGCTACTATCTAATTCTCAGAACACATTTTTTTTTAATATTTTTTACTTTTCAATTATAGTTAACATAAAATATTATATTAGTTTCAGGTGTAAAACATAGTGATTAGACATTTATAAAACTTACAAAATGATCATTCCAATAAATCTAGTACCCCTCTGACACAGTACATAGTTATTACAATATTATTGACTATATTCCTTATGCTATACTTTACATCTCTATGACTATTTTGTAACTACCAGTTTATATTTCTTCATCCATTCCCCTTTTTTTACCCACTCACCCAACCCCCCTCACATCTGGTAACCCTCAAAATGTTCTCTGAATCTATGAGTTTGTTTCTGTTTTGTTTAGTTTGATCTTTAGATTCCACATGTAAGTGAAATCATATGGTATTTGTCCTTCCCTATCTGACTGCTCCCCTCAGCACAATACCCTCTAAGTCCATCCACATTGTTGCAAATGTAAGGATTTCATTTTTGTATGTATTTATGTACTATCTATCTATCTATCTATATTTATTTATTTATTTTTATGGCTGAATAATATTCCATTGTATATATGTACCACCAATTCTTTATCCATTCATCCATTGATGAGCACCCAGGTTACCTCCATATCTTAGCTATCATAAATAATGTTGCAATAAACATATGGATGCACATGTCCCTTTAAGTAGTATTTGAGGTTTCTCCAGAAGTGGGATTACTGGGTCCTTCTTTGTCTCTTGTTATAGGCTTTGTTTTAAAGTTTATTTTGTCTGGTATAAGTATTGCAGATTTTTTTTGTTTCCATTTTCATGAAATATCTTTTTCCATCCCTTTACTTTCAGTCTGTGTGTGTCTTTTGATCTGAAGTGAGTCTCTTGCAGGCAGCATATGTATGAGTCTTGTTTTCTTACCCATTCAGTCACCTTATCTTTTGATTGGAGAATTTAATCCTTTTTTCATTTGAAGTACTTGTTGATAGATATGTAGTTATTGTCATTTCATTATTCATTATTTTTTATACAAATTTTTTTCTTCTTAAAGAAGTCTCTCTAACATTTCCTGTTATATTATATTTTTCTTTTCTGGGAAGCTCTTTATCTCTCCTTCAATTCTAAATGATAGCTTGGCTGGGTAGAGTAATCTTGGTTGTAGGTCCTTGCTTTTCATCACTTTGAGTATTTTGTGCCAATCCCTACTGGCCTATAAAGTTTCTGTTGAGAAATCAGCTGACAGTCCTATGGGAGCTCCCTTCTAAGTAATTAATTGCATTTCTCTTGCTGTTTTTAAGATTCTCTCTTCATCTTTAGCCTTTGGCATTTTAATTATGATATGTCTTGATGTGGTCCTCTTTGGGTCTTCTTTGGAACTCTCTGATCTTCCCAGGATTGTATGTCTATTTCCTTCATCAGGTTAGGGAAGTTTTCCATCATTATTTCTTCAAATAGGTTTACAATGATTTGCTCTTTCTATTCTCCTTCTGGTACCCATATGATACAAATGTTGTTGTGCTTGATTTTTGTCCCAAAAGCCTCTTCAACTACCTTCATTTTGAGAGATTATCTTTTCTTGTTGCTGTTCTCCTTGGATGTCCTCTGCTACCCCATCCTCTAAGTCACTGATTCAATCAATCCTCTGCTTCATCCAATCTGTTGATTCCCTCTAATGTACTCTTCACCTCAGATACTGTAGTCTTTATTTCTGACTGGTTCCCTTTTATGTTTTCCATCTCCATTTCTATGTTTTCTATTTTTATGTTCTCTTTGCTAAAGTTCTCACTGAGTTCATTACTCTCCCCTAAGTTCATTGAGCATCCTTATAACCAGTGTTTTGTACTCTGCATCTGGTAGATTGCTTGTCTCCATTTTGTTTAGTTCTTTTTCTGGGGCTTTGTTTTATTCTTTCATGTGGGTCATGTTTCTTTGTCACCCCACTTTGGCTGCTTCCCTGTGTTTGTTCCTATGTATTAGGTAGGGCTCCTAAGTCTTCTGGTCTTAGTAGAGTGGATTTATGTAGTAGGTATCCTATGGGGCCCAGTGGCACTGTCTTTTCTGGTCACCTGAACCAGGTGCTCTGGGTGTATCCTTTGTGTGAGTTGTGTGTGCCCTTCTGTTTTAGTTGAGGCTTGGTTGATGTTCGCACAGTGATGGGAGTGATTGACACTTGGGCTGATTGGTTGTAAAGATTGGCCAGTGAGGGGCCAACACTACAAAGCAGGATTCACTTTAACAGAGCTCTGGTGCCTACCCAGTCTGCCCTTCAGGTGTGTCCTCCTCAGATGCAGCCCTGGGCGGTGCTCTGGCTCTGGTACTGGTCAAAGTAGGGCACTCGGTGTGCCAGCCCAAGGCCCTCCTAGGAGGTCTCCACTGTAGGCCAAGTTCAGCCATAGCCTGGCACTTCCTGGCTGTCCTGGTAAGAGTCACCAAGCAGTCGTAGACAGCTGCCACCCATGCTGGACTTCTAGGTGCCTTGAGAGACCAAGTCAGGAACTGAGGCAGACTACCAATAGTACTGGGCTTGAGGCTGCTCAGCAGGAGGTATAGGGCACGCCAAGGCCAGATGCTGCTTCCTTGGGTTTTGTGAGCCCTGGGAAGTTTTAGGAAAGTCCACAGCATGAGCCAAGGCAGGCCACTTGTATGAAATAAACCACTGGAGGCAGCTTGGGTGGGCCCACAAGTTGGGAGAGGTGGGTTTTCAGGAAATCACCTGGGCAGAGCAACTTGTGTTAACCAGGTTGATGGAGACTCAAATATGGTGGCCACCTGCATTTGCACACTGGGAGTGGGGAGGGCTCAACAAGGGAACAATGGATACTGCTAGCACTTCTATCTGGGAGAAAACCACCCCTCCAGCCCTCACCCTGAAGCCAAACAACTCAATTCCTCCCCATATGTCTTGCACTCCTTGAGCAGTTGTCCCAGTGCTGGAGCTCAGAGCAAGTGAGTTTGTCCATGAGTAAGACCCTTTAAGAGGAATGCCTGAAACTTCAGCAGCCCTCAGTCTCACTTAGCCACAATCTCTGCTGGAATTCACAGCCTGAGGTTGCATGAACCTCTCTTCCTGGCCCTGGATCTCTGGGATGGGGAGCCCAATGTGAAGCCAAGACACCTCACTTCTCTGTGGGGAGACTCTGCAGAAAAGATAACCCTCTTAACTTTCAAACTCCATACACAGTTGTGGGAGTGGCCCATTTCACATCTCCACCCCTCCTACCAATCTTGAGGTGACCGCTTATATATATCCCCAGTTGTAAGACTTCTGATCAGCCAGAACTCAGGTGACTCCCACTGATAGTTGTTCTGTAGTTTGTGTGTAATTTTGGTGTGGTTGTAAGAGGAGGCAAGCACAGCATTTACCTTCTATGCTATATTGACTGGACCCCCAAAACCCATTTAAATTTTGCCAATAGTTCCAATAATACATTTCTTTTCAAAGGAGTGTAGAATCACATATTACACTTAATTTTCATGTCTCTTTGGTCTCTTTCAGTCTTCCTTCAACATCCATGACTTTGACACTTTTGTAAATTATAGGACAGTTATTTTGTAGAATGTTCCTTAATGTATTTTAACATTAAATTCAGACATCTTTAACAGAAATATCATGAAAGTGATACTACATTTTTCACTGCATCCTATCAACCTGTTCCTTTACTAATGATAACCATATCAATCACATGATAAAGATGGTGTCTGCCAAGTCTCCTTACTATAATATTAGTCTCCTCCTCTCCCCAACCCATGTAATCAATAAATATTTTGTGGTGAGGTATTGAAATTATGTAAATATCCCATCCCTTCAAACTTTCAGTTTATTCTGTTATTTATTGACGTATGCATAAATTCCTGGTTTTCCATTTTATTCAATGGTTTATAATCTCTTACTATCATTTATTTTGATGCTTAAATTGTCCTTCATTTGGCCAGTGGGAGCCAATTTAAGGTCCCTTTTTAATAAGCACCCATCATTCTTTGATCCCTTCCTTGCTATCTGGAACAAGATGTTTTGGATTCATCTTGTACTCTCCTTGCCTCATCCTTGGAATCAGCCATTTCTCCAAGGAGCCTGGTTCTTTTTTGTTTGTTTGTTTGTTTGTTTGTTTGTAGGAAATGATACTTAAAACCAAGATCTGGGTGTTCCCTGGTAGTCATAGGGCATGCCTTGCTCTTAGGTTGTTGCTGTTCCCAGTCTCTCTCAACAGACAGTTAAAGGAGAAAATGTATTTATATAGTATAAGCACTCACATGCATACACATATACATACATGCATTTATATCTATATTTATTTTTAAATCTATCTTTTAAAATTATAGTCGACTTATAATATTATCTTAGTTTCAGGTGTACAACATGGTGGCACAACATTTGTATCCTTATGATGTGATTACCACAATAAATCTAGTTACCATCTGTCATCATATAAAGTTATTACAATAATATTGACTATTTTCCTTATACTGTACATTAAATCTCATGATTTATTTTTTTTTATCACTGCAGGTTTGTACCTCTTATACTCCTTCACTCTTTCCACCTGCTCTCCCACTCACCACCACCCCACACCCTGGCAATCATCGGTTCTATATCTATCTTTACATATTGAAACATAAATACATTTACACCCATATCTCCAATTCCAATACCATATCACAGAGTTCTAGATGTAGCTTTCTGCCTTTCTTCATTTTTAACTTCTTTTTCCAGCAGTAAGAAACCTGGCTTAATCTTTTTTCCCCTTTTTTTTAAATATAAGTATATAAGTATAGTTTATATACAATCTTATATTGTTTATACTAGTTTCAGGTGGATGATTAGTGATTCGATATTTTTATACCTTACAATATGATCACTCCATTAATTCCAGTAATCTGTCACCATGCAAATTTATCACAGTATTATCAACTATATTTCCCTTCCGCTTTTCACCCATCTTCCCCACCTCTTCCCTTCTGGTAACTATCCCTTTGGTCTCTGTTTCCATGAGTCTGTTTTGTTTTGTGTTGTTTTGTTTTGTTTTGTTTTTAGATTCCACATCTAAGTGAAACCAGTATTTGTACAGTATTTGTCTTTCTCTGCCTGACATATTTTACTTAGCATAATACTCTCTAGATTCATCCACATTGTCGCAAATGGCAAGATTTCATTTTCTTTTATTGCTGCATAATATTCCATTGTATGTAGATACCACATCCTCTTTATCCATTCATCTATCGATGCTCACCCAGGTTGTTTCCACATCTTGGCTATTCTAAATAATGCTGCAATGAACACAGGGTGCATATTTCTTTTTGAATTAGTGTTTTCAGGTTTTTCAGGGGGAGGGTGTGAATAAATACCCAGAAGTAGAATTGCTGGGTTGTATGGTATATCTATTTTTAGGTTTTTGAGAAATCTCCATACTGTTTTCCATAGGAGCTGCACCAGTTTGCAGTCCCACCAACAGTGCACAAGGGTTCCCTTTTCTCAAGATGTTGTTTGTTGACTTTTTAATAATAGCCATTCTGACTGGTGTGAAGTGGTATGTCGTTGTGGTTTTGATTTGCATTTCTCTGATGATTAATAATGTTGAGCATATTTTCATATGTCCATTGTTGTAAGTCTTCTTTGGAGATTTTTTTCATGTCCTCTGCCCATTTTTCATTCAGATTTTTTCTGTGTTTTATTTTGTTGTTGTTGTTATTGAATTGTATGAGTTTATTATTTTGAATATTTTGGATATTATTGGATATATCATTTACAAAAATATTTTCCCATTCTGTAGGCTGCTTTTGTTTTGTTGAAGGTTTCCTTCACTGTGCACCTTTTTAGTTTGATGTAGTCCTATGTGTTTATTTTTGCTTTTGTTTCCCTTGCTCAAGGAGATGTGTCCAAAAAAATATTACTTAGACTAAAGTCAGATAGTTTAATTCCTATGTTTTCTTCCAGGAGTTTTCTGATTTCAAGGCTTACATTTAAGTTTTTAACCGATTTTGTTTCTTTTTGTGTATGGTGTAAGAGAGTAGTCTGGTTACATTTTTTTTCCTGTATCTGTCCAGTTTTTCCAACACTATTTGTTGAAGATACTGTTGATACTCCCATGCATATTTTTACCTCCTTCATCATAGATTAGTTGACCATATAAAAGAGGGTTTATTTCTGGGTTCTCTATTCTGTTTTATTGACCAATGTGTCTGTTTTTTTTGCCATTGTTTTGATTATTACAGCTTTGTAGTATAGTTTCAGATCAGGGAGCATGACACCTTCCAACTTTGTTCCTCTCTCTCAAGATTTCTTTGGTTATTCAGGGTTGTTGTGTTTTTGTTTTTGTTTTTGTTTTTTTGTCATCCCATATAAATTTTAGAATTATTTTTTCTAGTTCTGAGAAGAATAACATTTGTATTTTGATAGGAATTGAAGCTGTAAATTGCTTTGGGTAATATAATCATTTTAACAATATTAATATTTCCAATTCATGAGCACAGTGTATCTTTCCATTTATTTTTGTCCTCTTCAGTTTCCTTCTTCAATGTCTTATAGTTTTTAAAGTACAACTCTTTCACCTCTTTGGTTGTTATTCCTAGGTATTTTATTCTTCTTGATGTAATCATGAGTTGGACTTGTTTTCTTCATTTCCTGTTCTGATTGCTCATTATTAGTGTATAGGAATGTGACAGATTCTGTATATTAATTTTATAGCCTGCTACATTAATTAATTCTTTTATTAATTCTATTAATTTTTTGTGGATTCTTTAGGGTTTTCTATATATAGTATTCTATCTTCTGCAAATAGTGACAGATTTACTTTTTTCTTTCCTATTTGGATGACTTTTATTTATTTTTCTTATCTGATTGCTGTGGCTAGGGTTTCCAGTACTATGTCAAATAACAGTGGTAAGAGTGGGCATTCTTGTCTTGTTCCTGATCTTAGAGGAAAAGATTTCAGCTTTTCACCATTGAATATGATATTAGCTATGGGTTTATCACATATGACCTTACCAGGTTGAGGTAAGTTCCTTCTAAACCCACTTTCTTGAGAGTTTTTATCATAAACAGCTTATTCTTAATATGTGTGATTATTTGATCAGTCCCCTGGTGTGTAACAAATCTCCCACTGTCCCAGTGCCATCTCCTGCAAGGGTTCCATGGTCACCCTATTGGAGCTTCAACATCCTGCCTCAGGATGAGCTACACTCATCCACACCTTCCTCATCCTGTTTGATCGTTGACCCCGCCCCTCCCCCACCCCACACCCTAGGTTGCCGTACCCTTTGGGGTCTCAGCCACCATGCTGCCCCTCTGGGCACCTTACGGAGCCTGTCTTGCTGCATCCACAGAACAAATTCAGAACCTAGCTATTCACCGAGGAGCAAGGGATAGGAAAATAGAAAGATTTAAAGTCTATAGAAAGCAATCGATGTTATTTCTTTATTCACTTTTTTCTCTCTTATGTATAAAAGAGGAATAAAATGACAAGATCTGGATCCTTCAGCCTGCTCAGCTACTTTAAAGTCAGTAGGATGTGAAGGTGTGCATTTCATGTTGCATGCTTCAGCAGCCAGACCATCACAGAAGCCTTGCTTTCATTACTTCCTATCAAAGCTGACCTATTTCTGGAGCTCCCTGCAGAGCATTCAGCACTCTATTAAGAGGAAAAAGCCAAACTGGATAATTTATTATACTTTTCCTTTGTCTTTGAGAAATGTGAGTGAAAAAAAAACAAACTTTTTTCAAGAAAAGTCCACATTTAAAAATTGTTTAGATAATAAATTAATTTTTTTTAATTTAAAATTCAAATTAAAGTATCTCATGGGTTTTGTTTACTTTTATTAGGGTGAATGAATAGTTCTTCTGGAAAGAAGAGTATTCTTACCAAAGCTCTCTTCAAGGAAGGAGGGGAGAAACTTGCCTGCTTTTAGGAATTTCTGACACAGAATGATTGAATGATTGGAGAATACTGTCACTTAGAAATATAGACAGCATTTTTGCTCTTCTTATTGACATTCAGCAGACAGAGGTAAATTTAAAACAATACAGATAAAACCGTTGGTGCTATTAGGAGGGAGCAAGTAGGCAAGCTAAGCTTGTTATAAGATGACCCAGACCCTGACAAGTCAGCTCTGTAGGTCCTTCCAAGGGTCAGCTTCACTTTCTCACCAAGGACACCTTCAGAAAGGCTCGGAAGCCCAGCTTTATTGTTATGCAAAAGAAGTCAGGATAAAAATCACCACAGACCAGGGCCAGGGCTATAGTTGCCAAGTCTAGAACTTACATTTGAAAAACACAGAGACCAGGGGGAGAGAGGCAGCTAGCTAGTCACTAAAGTTTGCTCTAACTCTTCTACAGAATGAGACTGGACACAGTTGGTCAGCCATTCAGCAACTCCTGGCTTAATCCTCCCACCTCCGCCTTTACACTCAGAATCAGTTACCCTAAGTGGGCAGTTGGGCATAAGAGCTTTGAAGGGCCTTCCCAGGACTATTTTAAACCTGGTGTTTTTTGTTGATTGACTTTCCACTGGGGCAGCCCCAGGTCTGAAGGATTCATTCCAGCTGGGAAATCTGAGAAGTCAGCTGGCTTGTGGCAGATGAGGTATTTTTAGCTGAGACTTGGGGATCTCAGGATTGTCATCTACTTTAGACTGCAGGGTGAGAGATACAAAACAGAGCCAAACAAGAGGAGTGGTGCTGAATCTGAAGTTCCTTAGCAATGACTGCTGAGCTTATTGTTGGAAGAGGACTCTCTGTGCACCTGGTACGGCAGGGAAGCACAGCCTGCGGGCCTTTCCCTGCACTAGCTAGGGAGAGGCCTGGGAGTCCTTCCTGCAGGCCAGGAGTTCCCAGGGCCTCTTCCACACCTACTTGCCTATCTACATTTCTGTTGCATCAGCATCACCTGGAACTGATTATAAATGCAAATTCTTGGGCCCTACCCCAGACCTACTATGTTAGAAACTCTGACAATGTGACCCAGCGACCTGTGGTATGTTGGGCCCTCCAGGTGATTGTGATGCATTCTAAACTTTGAGAATTACTGGCCTTATCACACATTCATTTAACTTTTCATAGATAAAGGTATAAGGGCAAAACTATCCCTACCAAACCCATATGGTGGTACATTTTTTTAATTAATAGACATTATTTTAGCATAATTTTAGATTTACAGAAATACTGAACAGATAGATGGTAAAGAGAGCCAGTAACTTTCTAAGTCATTTTTTTTCTCCTGTGTACTGCACCTTAATGTGAAAAACTTTTCTCCCGTTTGTCATTTTTTTTCCTCCTGTGCACTGCACCTTAATGTGAAAAACTTTTCTCCGCTGTTCCTCAAGGATAGTGAAAAGACACCAAGTTTTTGGTAACAAAGGCTGCGATCGAGTCAGAGAAAGCAGTGCTCAGTGAGAATGGCACCAACTCACCGAACAACTGTACATGGGTGCCCTTGGCCAAACTGCGATGAAGCCAGCTGTAATCATCTAAGCTGCTGTAGCGAGAGGAAAGCCTTCTCAAAAGGGTCTTGAAAATGATGGTAATATAGGGGTACTAGAAATGTGTTAGTTTCCCATGACTGCTATAACAAAATGCCACAATGGCTTACAATACAAATTTATTCTCCTATAATTATGGAGGTCAGAAGTCTAACCTGGGTTTTCGCTGGGCTAAAGTCAAGTTGTGGTTAGGACTGCTTCCTTCTGAATGCTCTAAGGGGAGAATGTGTTTCCTTGTCTTTTTCAGCTTTCAGTGGCTGCCCATCTGTATTCCTTGGCTGCTAGCCCATCCTGTATCTTCAAAGAACATCTCTCCAATCTCTACATCCATCATCTTATTGCCTTCTGCTCTGACTCTGACCCTCCTGCCTCCCTCTTCTAAGGACATCGTGACTGCATCAGGCCCTCCCAGATAATCCAGGGTAATCTCCCCACCTCAAAATTTTTAACTAATCACATCTGCAAGGTCCCTTTTGCCACATAAGGTGGCATTCACAGGTCCCGGGGATTAGGATGTGTATATATTATTTGGGGCTTAGTTAGAAACAATCTACCACACACATATAGCTTTGTCACTATCCAGTAAGGCAGACACAAGCCACAGGTAATTGTTGAGCACTTGAAATCTGGTTCATCTGAATTGAGATGTGCTGCAAGAGTAGTGAAATTTGAAGACTTAATGTTTAAAAAAAAAGAGGCAAAATATTTCACTAATAATTTTTATATTGATTCCATGTTAAAATGATAAAATCTTCAACATATTGAACTAAATAAAATGTCATTAAAATTAAATTTACATGTTTCATTTCACTTTTCAAATGTAGCTACCATTAAATTTAAATTACATATGTGGCTGACATTATATTTCTACTGGACAGTGCTACTATAGGCCATACAGGAAGCAGGGTGATGTGAAATTTCAATTGTTTTATTTTTGTCTTGCTCATACTCGTAAGGGAGCCCAGACTTTGAAAGCAACATTTCTTCTTCCAACCTTCCCTAGGGAGAGCACTGACCACACAGAATTAAGATGTTAAACCAAGACACATATTATATTAGGGATGTGCACAACTAAATTCTCCACTAGATAATAGTAGCCAAAAAAATAAAAAATAACAAAAAAAAAGGCATATGTTTATCTAACAACCTGTGTTCTTACAAAGCTTCTTCACAAAGCATTTCACTGACTCCTTGATCACATCCCTGTGAAAGGGATATTGTTCCCATTTTTCAGAGAAAAAAAAAACTGAGCCTAAGGAAAATTAGCTTGGTGGAGGGGCAGCCAGCTAATAAACAATGAACAGAGCCTGAGGCCAGGTCTGCATGCCTCAGTGCCTGGGCTGCCTTGAGGTTATTTCTTGCCTTGGGTTTAATGATTCAATCAGGCTCAGCAACATCCTGAGTTACCAATTTTCCTAAATTTCAGAGATCACAGAATGATCTCTCTTTATCTGAAAATTCTGTTCTTTTCTACTCTGAACACATTATCATTTTTTATTTCATAACTTTGAATGCAGAAAGGTTATATCCTACCTAGCCTTTTAAGGAAGATTTACTCCTGTGTAAAACACCTCAGGTGCACCCAGAGGTGTATCTGGCTCCCAGCTTGATCCTGGGACCCCTGTTGGAAGGCCCCCAACACCAGTGGCTCTCTCTCCCTTTTGTTTACACCACCCTCAAGCTGTGTGCCTAGGTAAAAGGCTCATTTCTGACCTACGACCAGAGAAGATATCCTCAGACAAACCTGGGCTCTAGTGATCAGATTTCCTCTGATCAGTCTCTCTTGGGGTTGAACTGGCAATTTGCCCTTTGGCAGAAAGTCACTGTAAGAAAAATCAGCAAAGACCCACAGAGAGGGAAGGAAACTCAGGCCAGCTAGGATGCCCCTTGCCTAGGCAGCGCTTCTCTACTTCCAGAAAGGGAAGAGGTGAAGAAAACGTAAAAAGGCACGGTGTGGTGTGCTGCTCATTTTCTCCACCACACTCAAACTTTGGCTTTTAGACCTGGAAAGGCCTTTGGAGAGTGTCTGGTACAACTACCTCATTTTACACGTGAGGAAACCAGATGAAAAAGTTAACTGGCTCCTGTAAAGTCTTATAGCAACTTTGTATCAGAAAAAGACTAGAACTCCCATTTCTGATGTTGTTCAACTGACAAAATTGTTTTAAAGGCCCACAGAGAAATTAAGTAAAATCATACAGCTTTGATTCCAAACCACACTACAGAGGAGCGGCATCTCACTTGCAGGATGAGCCTCGGATACAGGCCCACAAGGGTGAAAATCATATACAGTCAAAATAATGCTTGAAAATCCTCAGGAAAGTGCCACGCTGGAGACCAGCATAGCTTCTGTCAATAAATCCCAGTCCGTTTTTCCAGAGATGGAACAGGCTCATCAGTGGAGTACCAGATTAACTGGCTTGAAGTTAGAGGACAAAAAGGCACAGATCTTTAAACAAGAATGACATGTAGGATGGCAAGATGGATACATATAAAAGGCACCAGGTTCTGAAACTAACAGCAGAGTTCCTGCTCTTTTCCTGTGCTCTCACTCCAAGGAACTGCCTAGAATGACAAGCCAAGTGACTAGTCCAACAGTTACCTCGTCCCTGCGTTCCTGGAGATTTAGTATTTATTGCTTAGTTAGAAACTAAGTAAGCTTCACACACATGAATCTTTATCTGTTTTGTTCACTGATGCATCCTAAGTGCCTAGAATTGTACCTGGCACCTAAATGTTTGTTGCCTAAATGGATGAATCTATTCTTTTTGTCTAGGCTCTGTAATTGAATTCTCATTAGTTGAAGTTATTTAGGTCTTGCACACAGGTCTTAACCTCTTGGGGTGCTATGGTGCCCTAGCTAGAAAAATTTACATTGAACTGTCCATAAAGATTTTGCACTATTCATGGGGTTCATGGAGCCCCAGATTAAGATTTCCTGGTGCTATTGACCTTTACTGCCGTGACACAGCAAAATGACTTCCATGACTGTGGAGAGACTGATGTTGCTTATTTTCATAGCTGCATGAGGACTTCTTGTTAAAAGTCTCCCAAGTTCTGGAAATAAACTAGTGGCACCAAAATGGTCTTCAAAAGTCACCCCTATATTTTCTGCCCACTCCTGCACCAGCCTGTTGGCTGACTGGCCCTTCTCCACTGGTGTCCTCTTGAGCTGCTGACAATTTCAGCACTGACATTGAATGGCAAGATGGATTACCTACAGGACTACCCTGGATCCCCCAGTCCTATCATGCATTGACACTGTGCTTGTCACCACTGACTCTGATAGTTTGGTCATGTAGAAATGCACCAGAAGAATATTCAAACAGCAGCTGTAAGGTGAGCTGATGGAGGCAAATGCCAGCAGGCTGACAGAACAACAGAATTTACGGGCTCTCTTCAGCAGAGCTCAGGTTGAGCAAACAGCACTGCAGAGTGTTCAGGGACGAGGCAGGCAGACGAGCCCATGCTTCAGGACAACAGTGGCTCTTTGTGAGCAAAGAGAAAGAAGCAGAGGCTGGATACAGGGCTGGGGACAGTGACAGGCTTGGGATAGGGCAGCCAATCTAGCAATCCAAAGGTGAGCATCCCATGTACTCCACACCCACATGGAAAGTACACATGATCTCCCAGCCTGCATGGTGATTATCTAAGAATGAGAAATATTATGAACTGTACTTGCTCTAAGGCAAGCTTAGCAAATCCAGAAACAGAATAAACCTCTGGAGGGTAAGGAATAGAGGCAAGGAAAGGATTACCTACCTATGCATCTGTACTGGCTTGAATAGTGTCCCCCAAAATTCATGTCTGCCAGAACCTTACTTGGAAATAGAGCCTTTGCCTTTGTAATTAGTTAGGATGAAGTCATAATGGATTAGGACTGATGTCCTTATAATAAGGGAAAAGAACACAGAGAAACAGGGAAGATGGACATGTAGCTATGGAGGCAGAGATTGGAGTGATACAGCCATAAGCCAAGGAACACCAAGGACTGCCAGCAACCATCAGAAGCCTGGATGAGGGGAGAAAGCATTCTTCCTTAGAGCCTGCAAGGGATATGGCCCTTCTGACATTTTGATGTTGGACTTACAGCCTCCAGAACTGTGAGTGAAGAGATTTCTGTTGTTCAAATGGTGATAAGTTCAGAAAGGGGTCCAACAGAGCAAGGTGGAGCATTAATTTCAAATCTGAATAAATCAATACTCAGTGGATTTTGATACAACCATTGAACCTAGTATTCTAGTATTGTCATTCTTGTGAAAAATGGTACAACATGTAAGGGTATATGGGGGAGAGAAGAACCACCCTCTATTATATTAAAGCTTCTGCTCTAAAAGCAGGAAAATCATCAGCTATAAAGCTCATTGCAAAGGGAAGAGAATAATACATTAGCAAAAAACAAGGCTGAGGGGAGAATTCCCAAGGATTTTGTGACCAATACACACACACTTATTGGCTGATTACAAATGTATCTAGCCATTTACAATTCAACAAACGCCCTGGCAGTGTGAAAGAAGCAAAGAGAGGTGGTGGGCAGGAAAACTTGTATCATCGAGGAGTCTCATTAAATTATCACTCAGCTGCAAGAAAGCTCTAGAACTAAGAGAACATTCAGCAATGAATGAGCTATTCTAGCTATATAGTCTAATATAGTAACTCCTGGTCACATGTGATTATTGAACATTTGAAACATGGCTAGTAGACTGAAGAACTGGAATTTTAATTTGATTTAATTTTGACTAATTTATGTAATCACATGTGGCTAGCAGCTACTCTATTGGACAGCACAGCTCTAGAATCACAGAAGGCTGGCTGTGGAGAACAGCCTGGGAGACTCACTGAGTCTGAGATAGGACCAACTCTATAATTAAAAACAGGTCAGGGAAACTTCATAGAATGTACAAATATTATACATGGTATTGCTGGGACATAATTAAGATTTACTTAATCTTCACAGTGTCCTTATAGATGGTCAGTAACATCATCCCCATTTGCTGGATGAGGAAATCAAGGTTCAATAAGATTATTTGACTTTTCAAGGGCCTTGCAGCTTTTAAGAGATTTGAATTTAGCTTTGACACCAAAATCCATACTCTACCCACCAAGGCACATAATCTATAGCACCTCTTACTCTTTTGTTTTCTTCCATTCCCATCCTTCCGGAACAGTCTAAATTACGTGTGTGCGCGCGCGCACACGCGCGCACATGCATGTGTATGTCTGAATGGGTTTTGAGGAATAGGTAGATCTAGGGGTTCCATAAGTGTTTAGTGTGGATCTCATATTCTATACAGGTCAATACCCTTTAGCCAACCAGCCCTGTTTTCTACTCAGTCAGGCAAAGTGGAATGCCAAGGAGAGTGATGGAGCAAATAGGATGCATACTTGTTGACTAACATTAAAGAAACCTTCTCCCCCAAAGGTTTCAGCAAAAATTCTATACCACAGCTGTCCTGGTCCTCCAGGAGCACACATTCCCCCAGCAGTAGAGACACTCAGAAACTCTAAAGCCACAGGTCTTGATGTGAAGGGAGGCTGGAGGTACGGGAAAAGGGAAAATGATCAACAGAATGCCTCACTAACAGTATGGAGATATGAAAATACAGGTTTCAGAGAGTGGCGAGACTAACTGGAGAGAACTAGATGTCCACCTTCTCTTCCATCCTCCTGTTTGCCCCAACAATGGAGAAGGGCAACTGAGGGGCTTGCAGGGCCATAGAGTCAGAGAGGCTGAAATCCAGATGAAGCCATTGTGGGAAGTGTGGCCTTCCCCAAACCAAAGCACAGCTGGTTTGTGCTGGAAGCACTGATGCCTTCTGGGCTCATTGCTATTAAGATTTCGACAGCGTTAAGAAAAAGGTCTCTGGTGGGATTAATTTTGCATCTTTTAAAAAAGTTTCACTATGCCTGGAAATATACTTGGTGAGATTAATAAAGCGATCTTTGTCTCTTTAACCTCCTGGAAGGTTAACTGAGTCTTTCATCATTGTACTGTAATCCTACACTACAAGGATCCCCCTGAAAAGAGTCCCCTTCCCCTAAATAAAACTTTCTGGCATATTAAGGTTTGGAGGTTTATGTGATTCCACACCCAAATAACTCTAAAAATAGCTCATCCTAGTGCAACAGTCGGTGTCCTGGAAAGGAGTCTCTAGAAAACCTGACCACTCAGCTCAGCACTCACACGGATGGATGGAGACATCTAGTCTAACCTTTCGAACCCTAGGAACTGGGTTTTGGAGACTGATGTTCAGCGTCATTTCACAACAAAACTATTGGCACCAAATATTGCAAACAAGTTGGTGAATGCTGTGACCGTGATCAAAAATATATAGATAGATAGATAGATAGATAGATAGATGATATAGATATAGATATATAGATATATAAAACTTTGAAAAATGTATTGTTTCTTCTCATTCTGAGTTTTGCCAAAAATTAATGTTTTCCAGCATCTTTAAGTTCAGCTAAAATGTGTGTCTTTGGATAGTGATCACTAAATCCTGACTTCGCTTCCCTTCTGGTAGCAGTCACCATTCCTTTACAGAGTTTTTGCTTCCATCAGTAAACTACTTTCCAAAAATAAAAAATAAGAGTACAAACTACAAACGTGCATACAGTAGTCATAGACTTATACCAGAGTTGGTCTTTGTAGTGCATTGTTCTCAATTTTCCCGCGGAAGGAAAGCGCCTCTTAATGAATTGCTCGGACAGGCTCCCCTGCGAATGCCCAGCCCCTCCGCTTCCCTGACGAGCTCGAAGCTGCGAGCGCCCAGGACTCGGCCCCTGCAATGACGAGCCGTGCAAAAAGCGCCTACACCGCCATCCACTGGCCCCAAGTGGTTGGCACCAGAAGTGAGGCGCCCGCCACCGGAGCTGGGGAAGAGTCTGCAGGATCGGGCACGAAACCACCTTCCTCCGGTCCTCTCAGCCCTCAGTCCCTGCCGCACAGAGCAGTCGCCAGTTCCCGACTCCACCTGGCCGGGAACCTCCTGACACCAAAGGAAAAGAAGGGCAGCCGCAAATTAGAACCGGTTCTAGGGGCTCAGGCCTGTGAGGACCGTTCTTGGGTACCACTCACTACCTTTCCTCTCCGAAACCCGAGCAACGCTCTCCCTTCCCAGGACAGGATCCGAGCAGGCCAAACCCAGAGCGGCTCAGAACCTGCGCCCCCCGGCGGCCGGCAGCGGGAGAGCCTAGGCAGGTATGCACCCGAGACAAAGTTTGCACTCGGGGGACGCAGGAGGTCCAGCACACTGCAAGGGGGACCGGTTCTGGGATGCTAACGCCCAGAATGGTCCAGGGATCTGCGCACAAGCTGGTTGCAGATGAACCCAGCGCCAGTCCTGGCCCTAAGAGGGACAAGACTGAGGCGAGAGCAACGGGGATAGGAAGCTTACATCTGGGGCAGGCAAGGCTGCTGCGCAGTCCTTCCAGATGCCGGGCGTCCGCGACGCTGGCGCAGAGAAGAAGCCGAGGGTCCCCGCGGGGCTGCTTCCGACGGCTCCTTCTGCAGCCTCCCCAGGCGCCGGCGTGCCGCAGAGTCCCCCTGATGCGTGCAAGGCGCCGGGTGGAGAAGGGTCTCTGCAGATTCGGCATCGCCCCTGCCAAGGAGAGCGGGGTCCCTGGACCGACCTGACTCGAACGTTGAAGAAAACCCTTCTCATGATGGTGGGCGGCTGGGGTGGAGCACTGTGCGCCCGGGGACTGGTTGCAGGACTCCGAGCGAGGGGCTGGGAAAGCCAAAGCTCACCGACGGCGGGAAAAGAAAGTGGCACCCAAGGGGAGGAGGGGCGGGAGGGGCTGACCCTGAATTCATCCGGACTGAGAGGTCATCCGACCTGTTTGTCGGCAGAGCGCGCAGTTCGTGGATCTTACCGGCTCCGGGGCCCTGGCTCGGCGGCAGCGCTCGTCCTGAGAGAGGGCAGGGGACTGTTTCATGTAGAACATGTCTCGCCTTTTCCTCTCTCCACTCTTATCTTGGTAGCCTTTCTCTCCCCTACGTGCGCCTCGGAGAAGCACTACAGATGCCTTGTTCCTCAGTCAGGAAGAGACAAGTTGAACTTCAAGGGACCAGGAGCCCCACATTTTGTCTGTTCGACAGATCCCACCCGCGGACCACTCCCTCCCTTCACTCCCGTCCCCGGGCCCCACCCGTAAGAACACTTAATGACAGATCCCCCGCAACCCCACCTCTTTGCATTCAAAAAGGTTATTCTTCATGGGCAGACACGAAGCCAAGCGAATGCTGGTTCCCCCGCCCCCACCCCACACACACCTCAAACTTTTATCCGATGATGGCAGCACGAAAAGGACGAGACCTGAAAGTTTGGCTGTAGGAGGCGAAGTATTTGGGAGCAAAAGAGTTATTTCTGGACTTTCCAAAATTTCTTGTCACATCCTAAACCTTTTTCTTTTAGCCAGAGCTAGCTAGCTAAGTAAAATCAAAACAACCGCACGCACTGGAAATTAGAGGCCAAGTTTGTTATCTCAGGAAAGATTTAACGTTTCTAGGGCGAGCATTATTTGCATTAAGCAAGTGGAAACTTGCCTTATATTATATGTTTAGTGAAGAAACTGCTTTTACAAGACTGCCTGAGACTTTGCTGAGGCTTTAGGGAGCGGGAGAACCCCAGCCTACTTCCATAAACCTGGTTCGCGATTTCCTGCGGAGGGTATCCGCAAGCTGAACCTTAGGGACCAACAACCTCTGCCTTTCTGAGTTCACTAGCAGCCGCTCTTCCTCAGGCAGCGTCAAGGAATGCACTGAGGGCATTTACAACGATAAAGATTACTTCTTCATTTGAAGCCCAAGTTGTCAAATGTTTGGCAGGGGGGTAGGAAATAAAGACTACTTTGCCTTTTTCTTAAAAATGTGTTTTTATCCAACCTCAGTCAAGATGTAATGGAAATTTCAAAACTTCCTCGAGGTTATTGAGTAAATTCATTTCCATTATTCTGGAGGAGGCCATACACAGCCCACAAAATATGTATCAGGCACCTATTCTTCGAATATTATAGCTGGGGGTGGGGGAGATACAATTTGTAAAATTGTTTCTGAAATAAGTAGAAAATAAGGTATGTGCATATAGCACAACAGTTGAAACACTGATTCCATTAGTATTCCAAATGTCAGATTTGGAATCCTGTATCTGAAAATTTTTTCATAATTTACAAAAATTTACTCAGTATGTGGCAGGCTTTGTACTAAACATTTAACATACATCTTTTAGTTCTAGCAACCACTTCATGAAATAGGTACAATAATTACTTTAGAGAGGAGAAAGATTTAGGGAATCAAAGCAAGCAGCCTAAGTTTACACAGCAAGTGCTGAGCTGGGGTTCTCCGGAGATAGTGTCATTTCAGGACTTGTGTTCTTCTGACCAAGATACTGCCTTATCACATGTCATCACAGCAGGGACACCAGCCTGAAAATATCAAGAGCCTAGGCAATTTATCTGCCAGCTATAACTTTCGGGGCCCACAGTTAACTCAGTTTATAAAATGAGAGTTGGATTCAATCCTCAAGGCCTTCTGAAGCCAAAAATAAATCTTTTACCTCCTTTCCCTTCCACACTCTGCCCTCTGGTGGAGGTGCTACAGGAGTTATAAAATTAAAGTAGCTAAATTGGTGACTTTGAGAAAGCCAGGGGAGAGAAGTCTCCCTTTCTCTTCAACTACTGTGTTCTTTTGAGAACTAAAGCTGATTGAATAATGGTGTAAAATAAGCGTTCCTTAAACTTCCTTTTAGCAAAAAAATCCAAGTTACCAATGGCACCAAATACTTGAGATATTCTTTGCATGAGGGTAAACAGCTTTTTATATTCTTTGTATCAACCTTTATAATGTAAGAAATCATAAAAATGTTATGTCTCACAATTTGAATATGCAGAGAAATCACAGTAATCTCCAATAACCTATTTGAACTATTCCTTGAAAAATTTTGTCATTTGCTTCTAACTCAAAGTGACAACCATCACCTAGTTTCTTAAAATGCTTTAATTTTACAGAAAGAAACATTTCTAGCCTTTTGAAATTTTCATCATTTAGCATTTCAAGCATATATCCAACTAATTAGATGATCTAAAAGACACAAACCTTTAAGAGGATTTGTGGAAAAATTAAAGGTAGTTAATGTACCTCTGAAAAGGTTGATTTTATGTATCAAACTTTAGTCATCTATCATATCACACACCAATTTGGTGCTTAGTGCTACAAATAAAGGCAATTTGAAAATAAGAAAGCTAGCTAGCTTACAGAAGCAGCCAGAATAACAGGCAAGCAGTAGCTAAAACGGATATGCTATCCCATGGCTTATCTATCAGTTACTCATTCAAATAATACTTAGGATTTGCTAGCTGTCAGATGAAGAAAATAAGAGCTCTTGCCCTCATAGAACTTTGTCTAATGGAATACATACATTAAAAACACACAAATAAACTATGGAAAAATACTTGCAAATAATGTGGGACTGGCTTTAGAGAGTAAGAATGTGATATTTTTAGCTGATATCTGAAGATGCAAAGCCTTTAAAGTAAAAAAAAAAATTAAAGAATAGACTTGACATTTACTTGTTGCAGGGAGAGGAATTTAATTAGATGGGGAAAACAACATAATATCTGAAGTAATGTATTCTAACACACTGAAACATTCGGTAGATCACAAAACTAGCCCATGTAGACATTCTGTTGGTTGAATGTAATATTTTTGGGACATCAATCCCCTACTCTAATATACCAGTCATTGGGAAGGAAGTAATTAGAACTGGCCCATAAAAAGTTTCTGAGGAATTATATTTTTAGCATCCTCACACATCTAGAGCTAGTTTTCCCTACCACCAGGGCCCCATGCTGCAATCTGACCACCCCAATGTCCCTACCATTGGCCAGCATCCTGCCTCATCGTTCCAGGAACAGTAACCCCCTCAAGGACAATGACAATATGAGCGAAATGTGAGGTGCCTCAGTTCACAATAATTTTTTCCTGATTTCTGAATCAATCTGTCAGAGAAGTCTTGAAGTTATGAGATTAAGTCACATTTATCTATATTATTATAGCTAAGAATTTCTAAGCACTATGTATGTGCCAGGCACTTTACAAAGCAACATGTATTATTTTCTTAGTTTTTCATTCTTGAAACAAACCTAGTTTCCTTTGTTATGAAATGAGAATAGTAATAAACCTACCTCATAGGCTGTTATGGGGATTAAAATGTAAAGTGCATTAAAATAGCTGCAGACACATAATCATAGATAACACTTATTGGGTACTTATTTCTCCTTGTTACTACTTTACAGAAGAGGGAGAAACTGAGGCTTACAGAAGTTAAATAATTGCTCAAGATCTCACAGCTAGGAAATAGCAGAACCTGAATTGGAGCACAAGCAATCTGGAACTAGGCTGACCTCTTAACCCCTACCTTCTGTATGTAGCACAGTTGTTGAGACAGTAATGAAAGAATGCCCAAGGTTTACAGCCTAGAATTATACTATAAATTCATTCATTCACCCATCATAAATTTATCGAGCACAGCAGTGGGTTGACTAGTGTCCCTCCCCAAATTTGAGGTCCACCTGGAACCTAAGAATGTAACCTTTATTTGAAAATAGGCTCTTTTTAGATGTAATTAGTTAAAATGAGATTATATTGGAAGAGGATGAGCCCTAAGTACAGAGAGTATCTTTATAAGAGACAGGAAAGGACAGAGACATGTGAAAATGGAGGCAAGATTGGAGTGATATGTCTACAAGCCAAGGAACTCCAAGGACTGATGCCCACAACCAGAAGCTAGGAGAGGGGCATAGAACAGTTGCTCCCTCAGAGTCTCCAGAAAGAACCAGTCCTGCTAACACTTGATTTTGGACTGCTGACCTCCTGAACTGTGAGAGAATACATTTCTGTTGTTTCAAGCCACTCTGTAGTAATTACATCTACTGTGTGGCTAGACAAGGTTCCCCACTCTGGAGTAACAGCAGTAAACAAAACTGCACCCTTGCCCTCACAGAACTTACAGTAAAGGAGACAGACAATAAATAAATACATAATACAAGAACAGGTACTGTTTAGTGCTATGAAGAAAAAATATTGTAAGATAGAGAATGGCCAGATGACGATAATGAGGATAGATACTGTCTCTTTAGAAGTGTTTTAATTCAAATGAATCTGAACTGTGGAATTCCAGGTTGTACATGGATAATTCTTCACAGCATCAGTTAAATACATGCCCCCACATTAATTGGAAAGAAAACTTAGCATGAACAGCAGCTCAGCAAATAACAGACCTAAACTTGCTCAACGGACCAAGACTTAAAATATACAAAAATGGTTTCCCAGATGGACTCCTATTTTCTATTGTCCCTTAAGAGTTTCTGGAGAGCAGAGGGGCTCCCAGCTCCTCCCAACCTTTACAAATTTACATCTCTTCAAGGAGGTAGCAACCAGTTCTCTGCCTCTTCCTTTCTCTCTGAAGTTCATCAACCTGATAGGTAGACCCTAAGGCCCAAGGCTTAGGGTGGTCTAATCGCTGCACTCAATAAAGAGGGCAACTTCCGCAGACCAGAGGAAACATAGTTACTTTACATCAACTCTAGCTCCAGAGAGCTTAGGCATCTGTCTTGTTTTCCAATACCCAAGGAAGGGCAAACGTAACTGGAGGGGTCACCTGCATCATTTGAAATAACTTGAAGAGCCAAAAAATTCTTACAGTTCATCTTTAAACACTACCACAGATACTTATCTGTTTAAAATCTTTAATATTCATAGCCATGAAGTTCAAGCATCAGACTTCTTTGCAAAAAGCAAACCTTTTCAATGCTTGCTTCAATAAACTTCATTTGGCAATTTCAGCTAAGGTTATAGCCAATCATTTGAGATTATTTGAATTTAGACTTGAATAGTAAAATTAATTAAAACAAAGTGTTGGCCTATCACTAAGTGTTTAAACTAGAAAACTTAAAAGGTTTCAATATAAATGTTCCATAAATTTCAAATAGTAAGCTAATAAACTTTTATGATGACAAAAATAAGGAAAGGCCATCGCAGTCTCAATTTTATGTCATTTTTAGTGGTTATTTGATAACTTTTTCCATGTCTCTTGTAATTGGCTCAGATTGAAGCAAAAAGGACATGTACTGCTTTATTTCCCTCAGAACAAATTATTGTACTTAAACCAAATTTAACTTCATTTTGCCCTTAAAGAACTTATTTGTAATTCTCCTCCTCATCATGCAGTGATTTTTGTAGCATCCTCATGCCACTCATTCTGGGCAATGGGGAACCGTGGGAACTGGATCACTCTGAATTTGCACATCACCAGCACCTCCAGCCTGGGCTGCCTCCCAGCTCCTCTCTCCCCCTGCTTTTACCCCTGCTCCCTTAGTCTTTTCTTTGCCCAGCAGCAAGCAATCTTTAAAAAACGAAAACAACTATTCCCCATTTAGAACTGGAGGTGCTACCACTGTGACTAGAATAAAACCCCAGTTCCTTATCACAGTCTATCAAGCACCATATTAATTGACCCTCAACTTTCTTCCTCTTATTTATTGGGCTCCAGCCCTTTCTGTTCCTCAGCCATGCCAAGCATCTCTCCAACTTAAGGTCTTTGTACTTGCTTTTTCTCCCTCGTAGACTTTCCCCTCAGATCTTCAAGTGAAAGTCATTCAGATCATAGCTCAAATGACTCCATCTCAGAGGGACTTTCCCAGTGTAAAGTAGCGAGTGCCCTTTCACCCCCACTTTTACCACTTTCTGTACTATTTCTCTTATTTTTTTAGGAACACTATTACACATAAGATCACGTTCATTTTTTTCTCTTCCACTCTCCTTTAGCAGCTTCCCAAGAGAAAGATCACTGTTATCTCTAGTACCTAGAAAGTATCTGTCACAGAGGAAATGTATTTGTTGGTTGAATAAATGAATAGCTGTGTGACTGAATAAATTAAGCAAGCTCTGAGACACTAGCCAAGCAAATAAAAAACCAGCAAACAGCTTAATCTGTCATTCATTCAATCTCTTCCTTTCCTCACTAAACTCTTTTTTTCCAAACGAGAAAGAAAACGTAGCAAGAACAGAAGCTTATAAAACAGACATGAACTAGGCTTTAGGCTTAATAGACCAAGAGCAGTCTGACAGACATGAAAACAGCTTCCCAGGTAGATGTCTAGTCATTCACATTCTTTAATATTCATTTTAGAGCAGAGTAAGGTAATGACTTGAGAGTAGCAACTCTAATTTAGAGCATCTGAAATGCTGGCCCAATAACTCTATCATTGGGAAAGTTGTAAAAAAAAAAAAAATCTAAAATCAAAACACAAAGCCTATAAAGAAAGAAATGCGTGCCCTTTAATTTAGACACCAGCTAATATTCAATTAAACAATAAGACATTTTTAAAAATCTGAGTTACATTTCACAAAATTTAAAAATCCTTCTTTGTACTTCCATTTAAAACATACTCCTACCACTTTTTACTAATAGTTACTATGTTTGCATCAAATTTTGGAGTTTTATACATGGATACTAATACCTAACCTAAAATTATAGGCTCCTGAATATCTTAGATAATGGTAAATATTCTAGATTACAAATTTGGTATGAAAAATTTTAATGAAAACAATCATACAAAAAATTAAATAGCGAACCATTTAAAATGACTTACAATTCAAACGGACTTGGCATACTGATATTTCTCTATCAGCTTGTTTTCATAAGAATAATTATTTCCAGATAAAATCTACTTATAGGATAATGGTAAGAAAAAATGAGAATAAAGTACATAAATCTCATAAGCCCTGTGCTTAGCACAGAGAGCTTGTAAATATTATTTTCTTTTATTTTTACTTTAAAACACATATAAGTTTTATAAAACATGCCAACTTTAGTTGAAAGCTTTTTACACAATAGCCACATGTGATGAATCTAACCTGGCATATTTTTAAAACAATTATATTTTCCTCTGAGGAACATCTACATAAAAATTTATTTCAATAACTGATAAAAATAGCTCAGTAATAAACCAATTTCTGGACTCAAATTATATAACATCATGTTACAATTTAAGAGGTCTTTTAGAGAATCATTTTTTTAAAAAAAGTACGAAGTTACATGATAAAGAAAAGTACCTTTTAATAAGTAATTAAACATTGTGAAATATTCCTCTTACTACACATATGGCTCAGTTTCAATTTAATTTTGTAGAAAAGGTTGAAATAGTAAATGAAACAATTATGTTAATACAAGGAAGCACAATGAACAACAGGTTACCCTGCCACTAACAATGCCTTATGAAATGTTTTACAATTTTAATCATGCTTTTAATATAGTACCACTTCTCATAAACCAATTAATATAAAACTTCTAACAATAGCTGGAAGAGAAGAGAGAGATGAATGTAATATGTATCATGTTCTACAACAGACACTTCCTAATACTCCAAATTTAACAACTTATCTAAATCCAATCTGAGGTATATTAACAGAAAAAAAATCTTTAATCCACATCCTGGGCTATGTACCATGCAAACACTAAAACTGCAACTGCACACATCGGAAGGAGATAATATTTATATTTCTGCCACAGCGTTAGCTCGACCACCACTTCATCTCTTTTCCTGTTCTTCTTCCGACGACCCTTCAGTCTGTTTTCAAAAGCCTCCAGTTCAGCCTAAATCAAGAGAATATTATTTTTATTAAATCTATTACATACATTGATTTTAAATTTTCCACTTAGATGAAAATAAATCAATTTGGGAAATATTTTAATAGTAATAATATATAATAAATGTATTTATTTGATTTTTTTTTTTGAAACCCTCTCTCCACTACTAATTCAATTCAACAAATTTCATTTAGAAAAGCAGAAAGAGGAGTGAGAAAAGAGTATTTCAGACTATAGGCCTGACTTTGAAACTAAATACAAAAATGTCTGGCAAAATCAGGGTGCCCTAAAAATAGAGACATTAGTTTTATAATTCAACACACCATTAATTTACTGAGACTCTACAATACAGGACTTCTAGCAAGTGCTAAGAGATGCCCAGTGATACCTTTAACTCTAGTTTTCTTCAGTGCGAGTAATAAACATTAATGGTTTGTGTGGAAGAAATTTAAGTGAGTAAAGAGAAAAAACCTGCCAGAAACTGATTCTTCCCTTTTTCAAATACATTTAAAAACAAAACAAAAATTCTTCATGGGAAAAAATGCTTCATGCTTTAAATCAAAATGATATTTTAGAAAAAAAGATTTTTTTTTTTTTTTTTGAGAATAACCACCTCCACTCAAGGTCCTACAAATGACCCTAATGCTGGGAAAATCAGCCTATTTTGGCAGGTGGTGACCTATTCTGAGGATGGGTGAGGAGGTTTTCAGCACCATTTAAATCACACCAGATAGGTGACCATTCCTCCAGACAGCAGAGGCCTACCCTGGTTCTAAAAAAAGGATAACTGATGACACTCATATAAAATATGAGTTTTTATTCTACCGTTAAGAACTTTCTTATCAAACTTTAATACATGGTAATGTAATATGATACACCATAGTGTAGTTATTAACTAAAACATGTTAACTAAAATATATATGTAATATCCATGCAAGATTTTGTAAATGTTTATTTAATAGAAAATATAAAATTCAGTTAATATATCTATTACTTTGACTATAAACTACATTTGAAGAAGACCTAATTTACGTAATTTAATAAAAAGTGACATTCTTCAATGAACCAAAATTAAGAATATTGTCAAGTGGTTGCTGGTATATAAAAAAAGGTGAAAATATATTAAAAGCAGCCAAACATGACAATCACTGACACAGTAAAACAAATGATGCTTTAATGATGACTTATGGTCATCATGTTTATATTTTATATACTGTTTAAAAGGTCAGTAAATAGAGAATATATTTAAGATTACCATCCATAATGGTTTATAAAAAGGTGAAGGACACTATAAACTATTCCTAATAATTTAATGTCCCAGGAGTTTTGGCCAACCCATGTTTTACTGTATTAGCTCTGACGACTTGTTTTGGGATATTAGGCAAATCAATTTTATAAAATCATCAAATATCAGAGATCATTTTGGCCACTTTTATTTGCTACATGAATTATTTCTAATGTCCTCCCTCAAGTCATGAAAGTTTTAATTTCCTCATTCATAAAAGTAGCATTTAAACATATAATATACCTTGCTTGATAAGTATAAAGCATCTCAAAATGCAAATTGACAAATAATTACATGTCACTGTTAGAAAGTTAAGCCACTCTTTGTAGTATATGCTCAATATAGTATTTGAGCAAACAAGAGGTATCAGGAATGTATTTATTATTTAGATAATAACAAAGAATAAATAATAATCCTGCATTTAAGAACCTAATGGGGAAATAGGGAAATGTATTATTAAAACAACATATTGGTTAGTAAACAACACTTATTTGTTACAGAAAATCTACAGCTCAGTAAAACAGAACTCAAATAATTTTAGATGAATGAAGACATGGGCTTCAGGAGATGCCTTAAAAGGATATCACTGTACCCCAACCCTTGCCCCCAACCAAAAAAGGAGTTAAAACTCTTATGGCTGGAAATAGATGAAACTGGCAAGGAAGTAAATTGGGAATATACAAAATATCTGGGAATATATGAGACCTTGTGCTTCTTTAGAGGTTCAGTATACCTGGGTTAAAGTAAGTGAATAGGTAATTTTCTTTTGTAGGAACTACATTATTTTCAGTCCAGAATACAATGGGTTAGCCTCTAGCTTGTACCTAGAATATACTTTGTGTCTGAATAAAAACTAACAACGATGCAAAGAAAAATAAATCTGGGTATTTTGTTCAGTTACCTGTTGTCTTCGTTTTTCCTCTTCAAGAGCAGCTTTGGCTTCTGCTTCTTTTATCTGTTTATATACATTTAAAAGTAAATTAACACTGTAATCATCAAATTTTTAATAGAATTTTAATATCTTCTCACCAAGATTCCCCTAACCTTTTACAACCTTTCGGAGCTTTATATGTGAAATTATTTAAAGAAGCATAAATATTACAGTGAAAAGTATTACCAAGGTACTGTCCAAGAGACTGAGGGTGAGGAGAGGTGGAATGTTATATGTTATATAAACATTTCAATTTAACAATTATAACAGATATTAGATCACAATTCAAGGAGTTACAATAGTGTAAACTGAAATGCTTTTAAAACTGGATTTTTCTCTTGAATTACCACAGTAAGAAGCTATAATCAATTATTAAATACCATTCCTTGTCTAGAGCTGAAATTGACCATTTACTTCAAATGTCTGGAAGGGAAACCTTAGTTTCAAACAAAATTAAGAGTTTATTCAGTGATTGGGTTGATTGAGGGAAATAGTGACATAAGAGGTAACCCACACAGCAAAGACACCTAAAACTTCATTTCTGTATTATTTTAATCAAATTTTCTGGAGGCTTACACTAACATTAAGATAAAAAAAATATGTCCCAGATCACATACACTAACTGGTACAGAGGATTAAAAATCTATTACATACTAGACAATAAAAAGCACATCTGAGGATTCAAAATAGGCCTATGAAACTAGGCTTAATTACAAAAGCAAAAAAGATGAGATTTCAAGTCATTCATAATAAGCACATAAAGAAATGCATAAAATAAACAGGGAAGGCCATTAGCACGTTAAGATGATATTTAACATGACATTACCGCAGAGGCTTTCCGCTTCATTTCCTTGCATGTTGTGTCACATTCTATTGAAATCTGATTTTCACGTACTTTGTTGCACTGCAATTCCTATAAATAATTTCAGATTTTAAGATTTTTTCCTTCAACGTCCTAACTGTATGCCATAAAAAAAGGAAAATTTCCCTAACAATTTTAAAGTTAAGCAAATTATTTAATAGTCATGTTCATTAATATTTAATGATATGGTTGCAGCATTAAATGTCTTGGTTTAAAGTATAATTACTATTATTTTATTTCTCTTAATTACAAATAAGCAAATACCATTAAATTAAAATCATTCATTTAATAATTATTTACTAAGTGCCACTATCGACTTAACTTGTTTTTACTGTTTCTTGCTAATCTTCTAAAGCCTCCAGGGAATACAATGAGAGCAGTGCAATCCAACAGAGCTTTCTCAGATCACAGAAATATTCTAAATCTGCACTACCAACAGGGTAGCACTAACCACGTATGGCTTCTGAGCACTCAGCTGTAGCTAGAGAAATCAAGGAAATGAATGTTTAATATTATTTAATGATAATTCATTAAAATTCAAACTTAAATAGCCACACGTGACCAGTGGCTACCGACTCAGATAGTGCAGTTCTAGAGAGTTTTCTAGAGAGCTATAATTTTTTCTCTCAACTAGTAAACCTTTTTCAAAAAAAGTTTAGATAAAAATTGTTCTACAGTTTGTATCTGTATTTCTCTGCCTCCTTAATGAAATAATAAAAAATAAAACTACTCTTTTCTTGATGACTTTATATCAATTCTATGATCAATCTGTGTGCTATGCTATAATAAAATAAGTGGTACTTATTTTAAATAGTCTTAGATTCTGATTTTGTAGATCTTTTATCTACCTTTTATTTGCTCCCTATTTCTTGCTGCCAGATGTCACTTTTCCTACAAGGGTACCTTTTTGTATCAATTTCTCTTCTCTCACCACACCCTCAGACTCCAGTTTTTTAGTTCAAATCTATCAGAGTTAAGAAGTAAGATCAGCAGTTCCTATGAACGAAGTGCATAGGCACTTTATAGAATGAAATTTTATTAGTTAGAGGGTTTTTTCCCCCTCTAGTTCTTTGGCTGAGGTTGGTGATAAACACAGTCTTGTCCTCCAAGGATGATCCAGAAAAATAAAAAATATCATGTACAAACATTAGAGACAAAAATAAATATTGTGTGTTTGCAGACATTAAGTCTGTCAGCCTAAAAAAGGGGTCATATCTTTTCTCATTCAAAAGGAAATTACAGAGTGCCTATCCCATGCCAAGCACAGTTTTAGGGACAGGGGATATATAATACAGAAAAGAGTATAATGATAAGTACTGAAGCAATAATAATAGCAGCTACTATTAGCAGCTACTCCTATGTTACTAAACGTTAAACACACTGCTGTTATTTAACATAGTAGTCATTGTGCTAAATGCTATACAGGCACTACCTCTTTTCTTCCTTTCAAAAAAATCTATGTATAAACTATTTTACAGATGAGCAAACAAGGTTACAGACGTCCCTAGAAATCACAAAGCTCTCTAGAAAATTCTCTAAAACCTAGTAGAAAGAAAACCAATAGGAAAGAACACCTAAGTCTTCTCAAGGGAATCAGGAAAGGCAGACCCTCCAAACAAGGAAATGCTGACACCAATTATTAACAGGATTCTAGGAAGTGGAGCAGAAAAAGGAAAAGTATATCATATTTTACACAGAAAAAAAGAAAATATATATAACCACAGATTAAAGGGGAATATAGCATAAATGTTAGGGCACTTAAGTAACAGATTCACAGAGATGACTGACCGCTAGAGGTTGAGACTGGACAAGCAAAGCAGGCAAAGGTGTCAGCATAATTGTCCTGTGTGCTGAGTCTGTATATTGTAAACATTTCTAATAAAATGCATCTTTTTTCCCCATAATGTATGAAGAACCACTGAAGAAGTTAGATCAGGGAAGTACTTTGATTATAGGCAAGGAAATCTGTTATGAAACTGCTGCCATAGTTCTAATGGGTGGCAAACTGCATCCACTGGGCAAATAACATGTAAGATTTGAGAGAAAACTTGAGACATCTCAGATTAAAGTGACTTGACTAAATATTGATTTTCATGTAAAAGTGGTCCAATTTAAATATCTAAAACACAGAATTCAACTCCAGAAGAGGTCAAGCCTATAAATTTAAATTCAGAAGGTATCCACCCCAGATAATGACAGTAGGAGCTGTGAAAATGAAAAGATCCTCAATAAAAGATTCTCAGTAAATTTTTGTTAAAAGGATAAATAAAAGAGTGACTTAAAAGCAGAAAAAAAGGATACTAGCTTTAGGGAATGACCATTAAGAATGTAAGTAAAAAAGGAGTTACAACTCTAACAGATATGGAAAAACCAGAGATCAAGAAAGAAGAAAGCTTCAAAGGAGTCAACTGTGTCAAGAGAAAGTCAAAGAAAAGAAGAACTGGAAAAAGACCAGTCACCGACATCTAAGAATTCAGACTCTTCCTTTATAATTTTTGCTGAACAACATGTAGTTTGTTGTCATTGAGCTAGCTTTCCAATAGGTAGTTTTCACGCTTTTACTCATTTTATCTTAAAACGAGTTCTCTCCAAGTCTGAATGTTATTTTATAATTTTATAAGGCTGTGCATGTGAAGTCTTTTGAAGGCAACATTTTCAAAACATAATACTGATGGAAAAAAAAAAACAGTTTTCATTAGAGCAACAAAGGTTAATTCCATATCATTTCTTAAACCATGAAGTTCACTTTATTACTTACATGTGTTCTTATGCAGACTTCAGATGTAGAGTGCACTGATTCTATCCCAAAAAAGGCACTGAACTTGGTTCCAACATAAAATAACCTTTTACTATCAAATTGCAAAAAACTAAATTGTCAAAGCTGATTTTTAAAATATGCATTTACAGAAATAGGTGGACTAATAACAAAGATTCTAAGAAATATGACCTTAAAATTAAAAGGCAAAAAATAAAGCCACAGAATACCAAAATACAGACAAAAAAATTTACATAGAGAGGTATTTCTGATAAATTAAAATATTTACCTTTTTTATTCTTTTACAAGGACATCTAAGTTTTACCTTCTGGTTGCAATTAAAAGGACAGTCACCAGGATGGCACATCTCTTTGCATCTATGACCACAAGGAAGCTAAAATAAAACCAAAATAAAGCAATTACATATTTGCATTTTTGTTATACTCTACCTCTCCTTCCAACAATTATTTTAAGAGAATCCATCATAATAGGGTCAGTCAATCCTGGATAACTGGCTAATTTTTTGGCTTTTTTTCCCTTTAATTAACCTTAATTATAATCAAATCACATGACCACTTCCCTGTTAGATGTGCAAGGATGTGTTATCTCAAAAGCCAGGTTATATTCTGAAAGAGCTGAAAAGCAGTCACAAAGAAAACCGATTCGAATGCATAATATATAATGACTGTGTCTTCATTACAGATTTCACAGCAAAAGGTTTTTCTAAAACATCCAATCTGCTTGAGATGCCCTGCCCTTTCCACTCAAAGTGACATGGTTTTCTTCTACCCTACTCAGCCCTTAACATCATTCTGCTAGCACTTGCATAAGACATATCAAATGGCTTACCAATAACCAATACTATTTAGTTCAAAATATTCCATTTTACTCTCAATAATTTAAAAAGCTCCCTTTAAAAACAATTAAGGAAACTTGCAAAACAATATTATTTGTGGATAAATACCCTTACCATTATCACCACAGCTAGCACTTACCATATACTAAGACCTTTACATTTAATACTCTGCAGTGGGTATTATTATTGCTTCCATTATATATATGAACAATTTGAGTTACAGAGAGGCTATTTTCCCAAGTAAAAAGTAGAAAAGCTTATGCGGTAATAATAAAGCCAAACTCAGAAAAAAATTTTAAAGTAGAAATATATATGTGGGGCAGAGTTTAAAGTTGGAAGTCCTAATGGTATCTTTAAATTTTTTTTTAATTAAATTCAAATATACTGCAACAGTCCAGAGGACACATGAGTGGACAGCAGAGAAGCAGCAGAGCTGAAAGGATATGCCTATGCCATTTCCACTGGTCATTCTTTCATTCACATTCAATAAACATTTACCAGCTGCCTCATATGTACAACCAGGGAATCAGGGGCTGAGTACAAAGATAAATATGATTTAGTCCCTGCCCACAAGAAATCTGTAGCACAGGGGAGGGGAAGATAAAGTAAAAGGAATTTATTAGTACATCAGAATTTATCAGAATCCCATATTTAACTCTAAATACAAAATCTTCTGCAGATTAAAGTGACATAGTTCTTGGCTGATGCTAAGTATGACTTGAATCTGTAGCCTAGTGGTCCTCAAATTGTGGTTCTAGACCAAGAGTATCGCCAGTATGTAAATTCTTAGGCAAATTCTGTAACTGCAAATGAACTTCGTTTCTTTAGCATGCATTTTGTTTTAATCCAACCTAGCTTTTTTTAGTCTGACAGAACTATGACTCACCTGCATTCCTGCCACCAGATCCTCCTATCTGTACATATACTATATGTCTGCTCCTTTCAGTTATTAAGCCCTTAGTACATTCTGGTCAGCATCAAACTCACTTAAGAATAAAGCTTCAGGTCTATCAACCATGACCAAGCTACAGTAACTAAACCTCAAACTAGAATAAAATTTTCATCAAACAAAGAAAACACCTTGGCCTCAGTTTCAGCTCTGGATTCATGAAAACTGAACAGCTCCACGGACCATGTCCCCTGGAAACCAGACAGAACAATGCCATGACTGACATCAGGAACTGAAGCCACAATCAGCTAGCTGCTCCCTGCCTTAGCCCCGACCACTCAGTAGAGCCCACAAGCTCAACTCCCATAGTCACCATGATTAATGATTTTTCTCTTATATAACCTAGCTACTAGAGGCCATCAGGGAGCCTGGTTTTTGAGAACACTAGCTCACCTGTGTCTCTGGGCTTGGCGCCAACTCCTTAAATAAACTTTTACTTTGCAGCAAACTCTTGCTCATGCCTTTTTTTTCCTTTTTTTTATTTTTATTTTTTTGATATGCGCAGGCAAGCAAACCATTTGAGTCTGTGCTAACAATTCTTGGGCCCCACTGCAGGCCTACAAAATCAGAAACTCTGGGATAGGGCCCATTAATCTGTTTTAATAAGCCCTTGAAGTGATTCTGATGGACACTAGAGTTTGAGAACCACTGCTGTAGCTTTACCAATATCAAGATGCCGTGAACTAGAATGCATTCTATTGGACCCGATGAAATTCACCTGCTCACTCCTAAGTTGCTCCAAAATATAATAGCCATTTTTATTGTTCTCAGCCTAAGGATATATTTTTCAAGAAAGCCCAAGGAGACTAGCAATACCAGGGGCTCCATAATGGCCTAGAATCCAAAAGCATGAGCATGGATAATAAATTTTTAAGTAAACATTGCCCACCCATCTAGCCCCACCAAATGTCAGTACAACATGACAACTGAATCAGAGCCAAGGCAATGGTAGGTTATAAATTAGCAATCCCCAAATTATCTGATTTCTAACTACAATATCATACCAAGTTACTGTGTCAAATTAAAAATAAAACTTTCTCAATTACTTATTACTTGGAATCTGAATTACACAGAAGAAAATTTATTTTAACAAGAAAAACTAGATTTGAAGAATTCAGAAAATTAAATTTGAAACATCCCATGCCTCCAGTTTTACTTATATTAACAAAGACAGGATTACTAAAATAATCATTTATTGCTTGACATGGTCTCCTTTTTTAAATCTTACGTAAATTTGGAAATTCTCAGGTTCTAGTTCCAACAGTTCTTAAACAGAAATCTTTTTAAAAATATCCAAAGTTTCAGTTAAAAGAAAATACTGTTAACAAAAAAAACATATCATGCATTGATTTGTTTTATTTAGTCAAAAAGACTTGCTATTATATTTATGACTTTGCTGTCATCTCTTCCTGACTCTAAGTAGAATGAGAAACACTTAGGTAAGTGTACAAAGACCAAGAATTAAAAGAAAAGAGGTACTATTAGTACATCTGTAGGAGCATTCTTTTATAAATGTCCACTTTATAAATCAAATAATTGTCACTGCCCTACCTACAACAACAACAACAAAAGGTGCACCCTTATTTTCAGATTGGCCAAATACAGATGGTTTCTCAAATTATTGCCAAGATAAATCAATTAGTGAGTTTTTACTATTTCACTCTAAACAATTTTTTGGAACCACTTTTGATTCTTTTAGTTCAAATATAAATAATGCATATATAAGCACTGAATCTTTCAAAATAAAACTTTAATTAGGAATCCTTCATACTAATTCATTCAAAATAATAATGAACTTTAAAGTTCACACACACACTCAGACATATCTTTTTTAATAACCTATCATGAATTTACTAATGGCCTATGAGCCACACAGTTTTTGATCCATTTATATTTTAAGTCTGAATCACATTATGGGGATAAGTCTAAATTAGGTGAATACCTTATTGCATAAAGTACATAACTTATCTTTAAAATTGCTTTAAAAAATGTTCAAAGGGTCATTCCTAATCTGAACATTCCCAAATTTCATATAGAAATATGCATCTATACTAATCATATGTATTACAGTTTTATAGACATCAATTACATTTTTCTTTTTGGACCCACATTTTTAGTAGGTCCAGAAAAGACCTGAAATAGGGTGACCAAACAAGAGAAAAGAAAATCCAGGGGGGACAATGCCCAAGAGAGACAACTTAAAAGGTTCTTTGAAAGCTTACCTCTTTAGGACACTGATTTTTGCAACAACTGAGGAGGTTCTTTTCATTTACATCAGCTGTGGTTATTTTTCTAAAAATAGGAGAGGAAGTTTTGATGACAAAGTCATTTTTATAGCATGTTTTCCAAAAATAATTCCCAATTCCAAACATACCTATAGAATTACTTATTTGTTCTTGAGAAATATTTTGTATCTTTATCTGTAACAATTACCTTCAAATTACTTAACTATTCTGATAAATCGAACCTTCCAGCCTTTCATCACCTACCAATAAATCAAATGTCAAAAGGGCAATCACTGCAAGGAAGTACAAAACACACAAGAAATACCATCTATGCCTTGCCTCTCTTTGATATTCCTATACCATTGTTCCCTATAGGTCAATCATTATTCATATTTACAATTCTTCTTAAAGCCTCTACATAAAAGATTGAAAACTAGTGGTTTAATACGTTACTTCAAGTTAGGAAATTTAGGCTGTTCAGTGGGAAATACGGTAAGCTTATTGGAAAAGCCTTTTCATCAGTTCTTTTTGGATAAGCTATCTATTAATGTTAGAATTGATTCATTTTAGGTTAGATCATTTTAGATCAGTCTGTGCTTTTACAGATGACTCAGTAGGTGATTCAGAAATAGTCACAAACACCAAGGAATAAAACTACTTTCTAATAGGTAGTTGAATAGAACCATAATAGATACTGCACGAGTCAGTAACCAGTGACAATCTAAAAATCTCTATCATACCTCTCACTTTTCTACTCCCTATTATTTTATTTTCCTTTCCTTTACTCTTTCCTTTCCTGCTTTCTCTATTTCCCTTTACTAGACACAATTGCCAAAATATGCCATAAAGTTGTCTTCACTAATGTCAAAACTATAATCTTAATATTTGTATAAAATTAGCTATAAATGCACTCTAAAAATAACATGCAATCTTCTTGGCAAAATTTTACTTAACAATATCACAAAGTTTTTATGCTGGCTCTACTAAATGTTCCACATTTTCATTCTTACAAGTACGGTGCTCATCTCTGAACGTAAGAGTTAAAATCATTTTGTTCCTGTTACTCTATAATTAGAAAAAATTACCTACTTTTCAAGGTCTGTATCTTTTATATCTAATTTCTATATAAGAAATATAAAGTAGAAAAGGGCTAAAAGGAAAAGATGACTTATGAAATAATTTGCCAAATTAAAGCAAAGAAATTAACAGAATACTGAAAATGAAGAATGCTGTATAAAAACATATACTTCAAACAGGTATTCAAGAAAAGGAAAAAGGAACTCTGGATATTGCTGAGGTAATGGAAGCCACCTCAAGCCAAATGTATCCACACATTCTCCCCTCAAAACCATTCAGCTCATTAAAAATAAAATCACTCAAATCCCATGATCTTGGTATAATCAGATGACAGAAATTTCTACAAACTTCAAATTATCTATTGAAAAGTAAATATTAATTCCTAGCACAGCTATTTCTGAAGCTCCCATTAGAAGTATTTTCAGAGAGCCAGTGAAATTCTGGAAAAACTGAGCAGAAAAGAAGTGGGGCTAACATCACGCCAGAAAATGAAAGTCCACTCTAAGTATAAAAATACTGAAAAATCTAGTAAATCAGAGCACTAACTAAGGGAAAGAGACTTTAAAAAGTGCACAGCAATCAAAGAGCCAATCTTGGAAAGGAAACACTGGGAAAAATGGAAAGGCACCCTTTGAAGACCATAAGACAAAGAGAAAAAGAGGCAAGAGGGAAAGATTTAGGATCCGAAAGACCAAAGAAAACCACCTCTTTTATCAGTATCACCCATCAATAAAGCAAAATTGTCCTTTTAACTCTCCCTACAAAACTCCTAAAGCTAAAAATTGTAATATTTTATTTTTAAAATTTCGACAAAGTAATTTTGACTTTTACAATTTAACAAAGCATGAATCTAGAGTATAAGTGACAAAAACAAATTTAAGATATTAACAGGCATTTTCCAAAAAGTATTTATGCTCAAAAATGTCAGAAATAAAGTTATATTCCCAAATTTAACTTGAGTAAAACATATTTACAAAAAGTCCACTTAACAGACTTGGGTGAAATGGAACTGAACAAGTTAAGTAAATTAAATTAAATGATTAAATAGAAAAGAATGGAAACTTTTTTCCTTCCACATAATTCACAAGCAAAAATTTACATTTTTCTTAAATAAGGAAAATATTGAGGTCATATCCTAGTATGATAAATGCCAGAACAGCAACATCTGTAATAAATTCTACCTTTTAAATCTATAACTTTGAACAAGGAAATTTTTGATCCAATGAAATTCAATTTTGACACTGTTATCTGAACAATCTGGTACAGGAGTACTTTTCCTATTTCTTCAAAAGCAGCTATACAAGTTTCTTCCTACAAATATCTTATATAGAATTCCTGAATGGAAAAAAAATACAGAATTACCCTGATTGAAATCAGGGTGAAGTATCTAGAAGGTAAAGTATTCTACATTTCCTCCTTCCAGGTCTCTATGAAAAACATAGGCCTTTATAGTCTAAGAACCACCACTGAAAAATACTCCTAAGAGCAGCGGTCCCCAGCCTTTTTGGCACCAGGGACCAGTACTCCTATGAGAATCTAATACCTGATGATCTGAGATGGAGCTGAGGCAGTGATGCTAGCGCTGGGGAGTGGCTGCAAACACCGATGAAGCTTCACTCGCTTGCCCGCTGCTCACTTCCTGCTGTGCAGCCCAGTTCCTAACAGGCCATGGACCAGTACCAGACCACGGCCCAGGGGTTGGGGACCCCTCCTTTAGATTATACAATGTATAAAGGGTTCTGAATTATAAAAAGTTATCAATTAAAATAATTTTAATAAAACAAGAATATTTATTCTGTCCACTTACCTACATTCCACATATAGGCTTGTGATCTTGCAGTGACATTTTATTCTAAGCATCTGAACACAGGGAGGACATTCCCCAGGATGACATGGCAAAACACATGGATGAGGACAGCCCGCTGGTCGTGATTTAGAGCAGCCTTCTTCACACTGAAGGCATTCTGGGCCAGCCTGATAAATAGCAAGGAAAGCAATCACCTAAGTACAGATATCTAACATTTCTATATATTAAAATTCTAAAATTTACATATCCTATTAAAAGTAAATACTTCTGCAGCTCTTATAAATAGTTAATACAATGATGCATGCTTTCACTCATTATAAAAATATACAAAATGAAGAGCAACAAGATTATCAATATGACCATTATTCAAAGATTTTTATGTCTACAAACTTCATTAAACCAAACTTCCTCACTTTTAAAACGAACTTGATTGCACGAAATATCTCTATTAAAAATGTAAATTACTTCTTAAAGAATAGTCAGTGGCAGAAAAAATAATACAGAGTAAAACATTATCAATTCATTTTCACCTAACAAGCATAATCACTATCGAACTGAAGAAACCAATACACCACTAACATAAATAAAAATAAATAAAAATTCTCAAAATAGTAAATGTTTTGAAGACAGTCTTCTCATCTCGCCAAAGAGAAAAACATATAGAGAAAAAAAATGAATGAGCAGCAGTTTATTTTTTAATGTACTGTTCAATAAACTAAAACTAAATTACATTTAGTACAAATAAATCTATCTCAATTGTAACTTAACAAATCACCTCTCTGTCATAATAACTTAATTTAAATAGTCTCTATCTATTAAAGAAGGCTAAAGATTTTTATTGCAGGATATTGTTTATTTTCACATCATACATTTGATAAAATAAAGCTATAGATATGGTTATTAAGTCTTCAAGGTAAAACATTTTTTATTACCATACCTAAGTACAGCCCTGATTACAAGAGGTATGTCAATAAAACTCTAAGCTATTTTTGACATGTAGAATTAAAAAGAAAAAGGGATTCAAATTATGAAAATTCTTCTATAAATAATTTCTATTTTTTTTATTTTAAAAAGTATATTCATTTATTCCACAAGTAGTTACTCAGCATTTATGTGCCAGGCATTGTTCCACACACTGAGAATATGCAAGATGGGAACAATCCCTGGCCTAAATGACAGAACGATCACTGTCATTTAAGTGGGAAAGGTAAATAACATAATAGAACGTCTTTATAGATAATCTGAAAAAGATAAAGCAGGATAAGAGAGTGATGCAACAAAAAGAAGGAAGCCTTCTGAAAATGTTCAGATTTGAACAGAAATCGAGTTAAACAAGGGAGAGCGCCATAAGAATGTAGAGTTCCAGAGAAAAGAAATAATAAGTGCAAAGGCTCTGAAGTAAGAACAAATTTGGAATGCTCATGAAATAGCAAGGAGAGAAGCAGAAATGAGCAAGCAAGAGAATGAGTGAAGAGGTGAGAAAGGTACTCAGAAGTTAGATCATCATGAAGCCTCACAGGCCATTGTTTAGGCCTTTGGGTTTTATTCTCAGAGTGACTGAAAACTGCTAATGGGTTTTGAGTGGGCAGATGATATCTGACTTACATTTTAAAAAGATGAATCTGGCTGACGAAATATAACAAAAGTGGAAATAGAAAGGTGGCTGGGAAAATGCTGTAGAAATCTAGGTAAGAGGTGATGGTGACTTGGAAGTAGAGGTTATGAGAAATGATCAGATTTAGGATCTATTTTAAAGATAAACCTAACCAGACTTGCTGTGAGACGACAATGAAGAAAAAAATCAAGCGATGGTCCTATCTTTGAGCTACACAACTGGGTTAAAATAGCAATACAACTTTCTGAAATAGAAAAGATTGGGAAGACAAGCAATGAATCACAAAATTTCCAAACATAACCAAAGATAACACACATAGTCTATTTCATTTTTTCTTTCTGGCTATGTGGTACATTTGCAATAATCTCTAAATAATATGAATAGTAGAGCACACAGGGCTAGTAGTTAAGACATCAGGGATACGACTTTCTGAACTGCTACCCTCTTGTATGATCATGGACAAGTCATTTGACAAGCTTTAGTTTCTCTTTCTGCAAAACAAGAATTATACTGATGATATAAGCCTCTTTCCAGCTATGAAAAAGCAACAATCAACAAAAAAATCACTGGATCTATACTTGCTAAGCTATCTTCCTGGATCACTTCCAATACCAGGTTCTATCTTCTAGGAGAGATTACCTAGAAAATATAGCAAGTTTAGCTATTTTAACCTAAGCAGCAATATTAGAATTATCCACAATAATTCCTCAATCAGTCATATCAGCTCTTAAAATGAGCTTTTTCTGATTCATCTGACTTTCCGGAAATCCAGGGGGGAGAGCAATTAATTCTAAGTAATGGGATGATGAGAAGGAAAGCAGAATAAACATTTGGGTTATTAACAGAAATTGGAACACTAATTTTGATAAGTGAATCTTTTTTGCTCGTTATTGAAATATATCTGAGATTGTAAAAAGGTGTTCAACATGTTAATTTAATACATTTATATATTGTAATATGACTGTCATAGCAATAATTAGCAACTCTATCACATTATAGAATTATCCTTTCTTTATAGTGGCTGGAATAATTAAATTCTAGTCTTTTAGCAAGTTTAAAAACTATAATAAAATTCTCTTTTTAAAAAAGCAGTGAGAATGCCTGGAAAAAAAAATGGCATAGATGATAGAGGCTTTGTTCATCCCTCTTGGGACTAAATCAGAGTTGTGACAGAAACAGAGAAGACAGCAAGCAAAGTCACCTGGGATCTAGATGAACAAAACTACAACTAGGGAGAGAAATAAGAAATCACCCTGCAACGGCAAAAGGTAGGAGGGGGCGAAGAAGCAAGCCTGCCAGGTCCAGAGTGGGTGAGTGGGACAGAGGCTGTGGCAGAAGCAGCTGAAGATGCCTTTTATAGTGACCGTGTCCATGAGCGGACTTTCAAGGTGAAAGACTTGCTCACTCTGAGCACAGTGGCTGCTCAGGGGACACCAAGGGCTAGAGGGGGATACTGAGTTGTCGGAGTGAGGCCGGAGGAGAAGCTTACTCCCCGGCAGAAGTGCTGGTGGTATCCACTGCTCCTCTGTTGAGCCCTTCCCCTCCCAATGTGTGGACACAGTGCTGTCATAGCTGAGACATCATCAAACTGGATAACAGAGGTCACTCTGCCCAGAGAATTCCCTGAAACCATGTCTCCCTGAATTCACGGCCCCACCCAAGCCACATCCAGGAGTGTCCTTGGCAAGTCAGGTGCTCCTTGCTGAGCCAACTCCAAGACTCACACTGGAGGCAGCTGGCCTCGCTTTCTGGTATGGTTTCTTGAGGCAATTATAAGCACTGCATCTGTGGATTGCTTACTGAATCTTAACAGGTGGCCCAGGAGGGACAGAGGCTGGGGCTAAAGTTGGCATGCAGCTAAACCACTCTCAGGACTGTGCCACCGGAAACCTACTACACAAAGCCATGCTAATAAGACCAGGAAACTTAGGAGCTTTGCTTAGTACATAGAAACAGACACGGAAAGGCAAACAAAATGGGAAGACAAAGAAGAAGAAACAATATGAGAACAGAACAGAGATCCAGATATAATGAAGTCAAATAATCTAACAGATGCAGAATTCAAAACACTGGTCATAAAGATGCTCAATGAACTGAGGTTGAAGTGTAAATAAACTCAGTGAGAACTTCAATAAGTAGATAAAAAACATAAAAATGGAATGGAAATTATAAAAGGGAACTAGTCAGAAATGAAGAACACAGGGGGAAGCCAAGGGCACTCAACCAGAATGGCAAGAAAAAAGAAGCCAAGACTATAATAATAATTTAAGGAACATATAGAACAAAATTAAATCTAAAAATATCCATGTCATGGGGGTACCTGAAGGACAACAAGAAGTTGAAGAGCTATTTGAAGACATAATGATAGAAAACGTCCCTCACCTGGTGAAGGAAAAATACATACAACCCCAAGAAGCTCAGAGAGTCCAAAAAAGATGCACCCAAAGAGGCCACACCATAATTTCATAATTAAAATGCCAAAGGTTAAATATAAAGAGAGAATCTTAAAGGCAGCAAGAGAAAAGCAATTACCTATAAGGGAGCACCTAAAAGACTGGCAGCTGATTTCTCAAAAGAAACTATGCAGGACAGAAGGGCTTGGCAAAAAATATTCACTGTGATGAAAACCCAGGATCTACAACCAAGAATACTTTATCCAGCAAAGCTATTATTTAGAGTGGAAAGACAGATAAAGAGCTTCCCAGACAAAAATAAGCTAAAGAAATTTATCAACACCAAGCCAGTATTACAGGAAATGTCGGAGGGACTTCTTTAAAAAGAAAGAACATGTATCAAAAACAGGCATAAAGAATGGTAATAACTACATTCTTATCAACAAGTACCTCAAATGGAAAAGAATTAAGTGCTCCAATTAAAAGATAGAGTGGCTGAACAGATAAGAAAACAAAAGACTCACTCCAGATTAAAAGACACACACAGACTAAAAGGAAGGGGATGGAAAAAGATATTGCCTTGATGGACCTAGAGGGTATTGCACTGAATGAAATGGGTCAGATAGAGAAAGACAAATACCACATGATTTCACGTACATTTGGAATCTAAAGAACAAAATAAACAACAACAACAATGAAAACAGAAATAAACTCATAGATACAGAGAATATTTTGAGGGCTACTAGATGGGAGGGAAGTTGGAAGGACGGTGAAAAAGAGCAAAGGGATTAAAAGTACAAATGGATAGTTACAAAACAGACAGGGAGATATAAAGTATAGAATAAGGAAAATAGTTAACAATGTTGTAATAAATATGTAAGGGAGAAGAGGGGTACTAGATTTAGTGGGGTGATCATTTTGTGAGTTATATAGATCTATAATCACTATGCTATACAACTAAAACTACTATTGTATGCCAACTATAATTTTAAAAATCTCATTGAATTGTACAATGTAAATATGCGCAATTAATTGTCTATTATATTTCAATAAATCCAGGAACCCCCCCAAAAAAAAAATCAATGGAACATGACACATCACACATATTACCTTTAGAAGTATTCTCAAACATTTTTGAGTGTTATCAATCACTTGGGAATCTTGGTAAAATGCTGAGGTGGAGCCTAATGTTTTGCATTTCTAACAAGATTCCAGATAATACCAATGCTGATGATATGCAGACAATACCGAGTGGCAAATAGTTTATAACATACATGACTACATAGAAATATATGTATATGTGATTATGTATGCATATATAAATTTATTTACTTTTGGTGACAGATTTTCTCCAAAGAAAAACACTATCCTCATTACTCTATTTCTTCTTTCAGTCACAAAAAAAATATTTGATCCCATGTTAGCCTAAAAAACACACCATTTCCACTGCCATCAGCCTCACACCTCTCCTCTGTCAATGACAGTTCCACTCACTATAGCCAATGAATAGACAACAGGAATATTTGTTGATAAAGGTAGCAATCAGAGCCACTGCACGTAAGAATAACCCTGATAGGACTACAACAGCTTTGACGCCAGTCAATCAATAAATACTTATTAAATATCTGCCATGCTGAAGGCTCTGCGTTACAACTCAAGGCAGAAACTGCATTAAAAATTGCAGAGGCATTTGGGTTAAGAGATATAAACTAGTAGCCCTTCTCCAATTGAGCTGTTATGGTAAGGAATTAATTTTTTTAATTTCTGAATTATTTTGTTTTCAATATATACATTAGAGTGATTGCAAAGTTATCCCCAAAATAATATAATTTTCACTCACTTGCCTTTCTTGAGTGAATGATAGGAATGGACATGTAGCTAAACTGAGAAAAACTGCACACAACTTATAACTCATATTTTGCCACATCTACTACCCAGGTGGGAAGCAATGGTGGGATAATCAAAGAGAATTTTCCAATCATTGTCAAATCAGCTCTTAAAATTAGTATTTTTCTGATTCATTTGATGTTCTGAAAATTTAGAAGAGCCATACAGAAGATATACTTTAACTAGTCAAAGTGGTTTTGAATCATTATAATTAGAACAAGGAAGTTAAATTTTCAATGATACAATTCAGATTAATAATTTAAACATTTGTGTCTATAGCCATGCCACCCTGAGCAAGTCTGATCCCATCTGATCTTGGAAGCTAAGCAGGGTCGGGCCTGGTTAGTAGATGGATGGGAGACCACCTAGGAAGACCAGGTGCTGTGGGTGTAAAAAATAAAAAATAAGGGATTGTAAGCTGACAAGGTCCTTGCAATGTGTGAGGTCAAGCAAGGGTTGCCTTGCCTAAAAAAAATTTAAAATATAATAATAATTTAAACATTTGTAAATTTAATGTTACTTAATAAGAAACTTGAAATTTTTGTCTTATTCCTCATTAAGCACCCTAGCTATTATTATGATTCCCTATAGAATGGAAGTCTAAGAAAAAACTTGTATTACGTTTAAAATGAAATTTAATATTATTTAAAAGTTGATTAGTTACATTTGTTTTTCCTTATAAAATGGCAATTTTTACAATCTTTGAATAGCTGATTTCTAAAATGCTTTTATTAAATTTCACACACACATACATACCCCACATCTGTGATGCTATTTACTTCCAACAAAAGAGTGGGAATTTACCAAAATGGTGAACATCATCTATAATATGTGTCAGGTTTAAAAAACAGCTGCAAGCAAATGCTCTAGACTAAATTCAGAGATATATAAGCATATATACATCCAACTTAAGAACATTACCTTGTTTTTGCCAGGAGAGGCATCAATTTCAGTTACTTTGTGGCATTCCTTCATACATGTATGATTCTGACAATCTAAGGTTCGTCCACAAAGTCTCTTACAAGAGTAGGGTCCTGCAGCATGGCAAGGTAGTAGACTCACCTTAAAATAAAAGAAAATCAGCATACCATACAAACACACACACACACACCTTCTGGACCCATGTTTCCAAAACAACTCTGTTACCATCTGAGAACAGTTTCACAAAGCTCTAACACATTTTCACTAAAAACAGTTACTATCAAAACCAAAGTAACCTATCAAAAAAATCCAAAAAATGAATACCAGAAAGGAAAATATTCTATTTCTAAAAGAGAAAGTCAATACAATGATTCTGTAGTAAATGCATATTCATAAACTAATTCTCAAAAAAAAGCACTGTATATTTTTTAAATTAGTAGACAAGCTCTTGTCGTTTTAATACTGAAATAATACTCTGACTTCTTTATTGCTAATAATCCTGGTATAGAAGAGGTATAGATTATAAGTTTTACTTAAAACTTATGTGTTTAACTCACCTCATGTTTCCCAAGACATTGCCTGTAAGAAAAAAATGAAATGAAAACATTATAAATTATTCAAAAAGAATACCCAAAGCAAAGATGCTAACTCTACTAATTTGTTTTATTAAGAATAAAAAATATATACATATGGAAATAATATGTGACTACAGAAAGGATACCAAATACAAAGTTAAAATACCAGCAATGAACAACTGGAATTAAAAACATGAAACATGCCACAATTTGTATTAGCACACACAAAAAAATGAAATATTTAGGAACAAATTTAACAACTATATACAAGATCCACATGAGAAAAATTTTAAGACACTCATGAAAGAAATCAATATCTAAATAAACTGAGAGATATCCCGTGTTCACTGATAGGAAGGTGCAATATTGTTAAGATGTCACTTCTTCCCAACTTGATTTTGATTCAATACCATGCCAATCAAAATCCTAACAAATTATTTTGTGGACATCAAACTGATTCTAAGATCTATATGGAAAGACAACAAAACCAGAATAGCCAACCCAGTATTAAGAAGAATGAAGTCAGAGGACTCATACTACGCAACTTCAAGACTTACTAAAAAACTAGTGATCAAGATAGTATGGTATTTGGTGAAAGAACAAGTAGATCAATGGAACAGAACAAAAAGCCCAGAAATAAACCCACACATCTAAGTCAATTGATCTTTGACAAAGGAGAAAGGCAATTGAATGGAGAAAGGAAAGTCTTGTCAACAAATGGTTGGTGCTGGAAGCGACATCCATACAGAAAAAATCCAGATGGACCTTATACCTTTCACAATAGTTAACTCAAAATGGATCACAGACCTAAATGTGAAATGCAAAACTGTAAACAGGAGAAATCTAGGTGACCTTGGGTTTGGTGATGATTTTTTAGATACAATACTAAAAACATGATCCATGAAAGAAAATTAAGTTGGACTTCATTAAACCAAAAATATCTCTGTGAAGAACACTCAAATGAAATAATATTAAATGAAAACACTTAAATGAAAGACAAGCCACAGACGAAGAGAAAATATTTGGAAAATAAGTGTCTGGTAAAGGACTTGTATCCAAAACATAAAATAAAATAAAAAACTCTTAAACTCAACAAGAAAGCAAACAACTCAATTAAAAAATGAGCAAGATTTGAAAAGAGGGCACTTCAGCAAAGACGACCTACAGACGGCAAATAAGTATATAAAAAGATGCTCAACATCAGATGTTATTAGAGGACTGCCAATTAAAACAAAAAGATATCACTATATACCTATTAGAATGGCTAAAATCCAAAACACTGACAATAGCAGATGCTGGCAAGAATGTAGAAAACAGGAACTCTAATTCGGTGCCGGTGAGAATGCAAAATGGTACAGCCACTTTGTTAGGCAGTTTGGCAGTATCTTACAGAGCTAAACAGGTTTTCCATATGATCCACCAATCGCACTCCTCAATATTTACACAATGAGTTGACAACTTATATTCACAAAAAAACCTGTACATGAATGTCTACAGCAGCTTTACTCATAATTCCCAAAACTTGGAAATGACCCCCAATAGGTTAATAGATAAACAAACTGTGGTACATCCACACAATGGAACATTAATCAGTGATAAAAAGATGAGCTCTTAAGCCATGAAAAGACCTGGAGGAAACTTAAACACATACTTCTAAGTGAAAGAAGCCAGTCTCAAAAGGCTGTATACTATATGATTTCAACTATCTGACATTCTGGAAAAGGCAAAACTATAGACAGTAAAAAGATCAGTGGTTGCACAAGGGTTTGAGGAGGGAGGGTAGCAAGGGATGAACAAGTATAAAATAGTGCATTTTTAGGTCAGTGAAACTATTCTGTATGACATATATGTTAAATAATCTTTCTGTGAAACAGATTAAGGAATTCAAAGGTAATTGATTATGACATGTCAGTTTTAGTGCCTATGAATCAAAACATCAATGTCTCATCCTCTGTTTCCTCTAAAGGAAAAATTCAGGCCATTGATAATCACTAATAACTTAAACTAGTAAGAGATACTATAGTCAACTTGTTCCCTCGTAAAAGAACAGTCTCTAATAATTACTAATTGAGTACATACATAAGGACCTCTGTGTAAACTACACCTTCCCCTCCACTAAATCTACAGAATAAAATCACCCTGTTTATAAACATAGCTCCTAACAGCACTTTGCCTCCTAACTTGACTGCATACAACCAATATATAAAAAGATATGCTATTTAAACTGAGAGGAAAGTTGTGGAAAAACAGAGCAGGAGTAGGAACTTTTAGAAGAAAACAAAAACCTTCTCTCTAAACGACCAATATACAAGACACACCAATATCTGATTTGGAACTTTAGTTATAGACAAAAGCCCTTTTCTAATTTTATCTTGCTTTCTAATTCTATGCTTCCCCTATATTCCATAACCTCTACTGAAAGTATCATTCCAGATTCCCTAGTATCCTAGGTTTGATTCCTTAAAACTCAGTCCAGACCATTTGCTGAACTATCCAGAAGACTACTTCCTTTCATTTCCAATGTTTCCCTCAAACACCCTCCCTTCAAGTTCACCTCACCTAAAACCTGGTTTTCCTTTGTCCTCAAGTTGCTTACAGACTGGCATAGGAATCAGTCAGGAAAACTAACAGATGATGATATCTTGGATGTATTATTGTTATTGTAAGCATAAGTTGCTATGGAAGCTAAGAAGGGCATCAAACTCCAGTTGGTAGAAAAGACTAAAAAGATATCTAGAAAAGTTTTTAAGCAATAGGAAAAAAATTTATGGAAAAGAAAGAAGCTGAAGACAAAAAACTAGTTTATAGACTAGGACTAAAATGATGAATAGAACAAAGAAAATGGGGAAAAGTGACATAACGTGCACTTTGAACTATGTCAAAAGGTTTTTTTTTTTTTTTTTGAAGTTAAAATCTAATACTTGCATAGGAATAGGAACTTGACATGGAGGACAAGGTAATGCAGTCTGAATAAATGCAGGCTCAGAAGGCTGTTCCCAAGGACCTGTAGGCTGGTGCTACAAGTAAAATACACAACAAGTTTAAGTCAGAGGGATAACATCAAATGGCCATCATAAGAATCTAAGAAAATAGTTCCATGTATCCTTCACTCAAGCAGGTTGAAACTTTTAAAGTAATCAATAAACTGTGCTTACTGAAATATTCTGTTCCATCTGTAGTCTATCAGATTGTTCCCCTCCAAACACATATTAAAAAAAGAGGCAGAATGCAGTTTTTAAATGGTGGAACAAAAACAGTATAGCCTTCTTCACTCCTCATAAACCAAAAGGAGAATGATAAGCAGAATTATAAACTCCAACTTCCACCAGTAGAACATAATCTCTATTATTTTGTCCACTGTTGTCTCCCCAGGACCTAAAAGAATGCTTGACATATAGTTACAGACTCAATAAATATTGGTTGAAAATGTGACTGAATCTTTGAGGACACCAGGAGGTATCTATAACCCTAAATTGTATATGTGAAGGAAGACTGCTAAATTTATCTACCTTTTGATTATAACATGACTGTCCTACTATATTTGCAAACATTTCTTTATTGGTTTCTCTCTTTTTCTATACTGTAAGCTCCTTTAGACAAAAGGCCAAGTCTTGTTTAGCCTGTACCCCAGCTTCTATCACAGTGATTAACACCCATTAAGTACTTACTCATTGCTTATTGAATGACTAAGTAAAATTAAGAAAATAAGACCCACAGCAATGCACTATCTCTTAATAATATTATTCCCTTACCCTGCCAGTTTGCTTTATTAATGCTTGATCATGACATGGAGCAGGACACAAGTGACCACATTTCTCCAAAACTTTTTGGCAAGGTTGATGACATGGAGGACAAGAGCCAAAGTGACAGCGATGTTTTTCTTGACTTGTATGATGGCAAGTTGGTGGTCGACTAAATCATAAAATACAATTTTTAAATTACTTTTGATCATTGAAGAATTATATCTAAAGTGCAATTATCTGTTTATATATTTTCTGATTCTATATAGAATGAGCATACTGTGACTATTAATATTTTAAAACATTAAAGCAAAATTGAAAGTACTAACAATATTAAAAGTCGATATGAATTTAAATTTGTAAGACACAAATGTAAGTTTGTGCAAAGTTTCATACTAACCTGCATTGCTGTTTGCATTTGGGTGGTCTTGTGGTACGTTCTCGGCCACAGGGTACTGTCACCTTTGTACTACCACAGTTGCACTTCACATCTACAGTTTCTGGGCAGGGATAGCAACTACCTGAAAAAAAGTCTGAAACTTAAAAAGAAATTTGCTTTACTACCCAAATGCCCACCAACAGTAGAATCAATAAGTTTAGTATATTTGTACAATGGGATACTCTACAATGAGAATGAAGAAATGAAAATACATGAATGAACCTCACACACATAACATTGGGCAAAAGAAGCCAGACACAAAGAGTATGCAGCATATGATTCCATTTACATAAAGTAAACAAAAAAAGCTAATCTATAATGTTCAAAATCAGGATGATGGTTACAAAGGATATGAGAAGGGTTTTGGAAATGCTGGTAATGTTCTGTTCAATGATTTGAGTTCTAGTTAAATTGTTATGTTCAGTTTGTAAAAATTCTTCAAACTGTACACTTATGATTTGTATACTTTTCTGTATCTATACTTGTGCTTCAATAAAAAGTTTTAGAATTTTCTTTAAAATTTGCTAAGTGTTCTATTTCTAAATAACAAATTTAACACATTACTCATGTAAAACTACACAAGGAAAATAGAGTTGAGTTTTGGGGAATTCGAATATTAACAATAACCTCTTTTGCTTATTTTCATACACACTTCTATTCAAGTACATTATTTTTAGATAAATTCCCTAGTAAGAGTAACTTCTCTCGTCAGGTTATTAACAAGTATCATCAACTTTCTATTACTGATACTTTATAAAAGACTAAATTCTAAATCCTCATTTTAGGCTATAATTCCAAATATTTTTCTTCTAAACATTTCAAAAGGAAAAGTTATTTGGGTTTCAGCTTTTTACCTTCTTTTGTTATGGATTGGTAGAAACACACAAAAACAAAATGAAAAAAACCTTTTTAAACAGGATATGAAGTTCTGCCCAAGACTCTGACATCATCTTAAGGGCTTTCTTCCCATTCTAGTTTTCCCGATCAAGTACTCCATTAGAAATGAAATAATAAGGGAACTGGTCTTCAACTAAGCAGTGAATATCTCAAGGGCTTGCTGCCTAGATGTCAGGACCAAGCAAATTACTGAATAGCAATTAACTGATAAGAAACAGATTAATTGATGAGCCTGGTTAAAGTCTCTAACAGTTCAAAATAGTTTCTTAAAACAAACAGTAGAATTTTGATTGATTCAAATAATGAACAGAGGAAAAGGAAATGAAAGTAAAAAGTACCATAGGTCAAAAACGTACATATATTGTACAAATTATCAAATTTATACTTTAGTGTTTTGAAAAGTAAAGAGTAATCCAGTGAAGTATTATCCTAACGGTAATGCAAGCCAAGTTATCCTGACCCACATGATTAAATTTTACTTTGAGCTTTTTAAAAGAATAATTAGATGTCATACTTTTTAAAGTTAAAAGTGACATTTGTCCATTCTCATTTAGCATATTATATCAATTTCCACACTTAACAATGATAAATTTTGTCTTCAGCAATTCGAAGAAGTTGTTACCAAGTATAACCTTTTTAACACTCTAAACTGCACTATCACTTATCCTTTTTTTAAAATTAAATCTTAAGAACAATAAGGGGTAATTTCTCTGAACAGTCTTCCTACTGATAACAGAATTTGTTACAGATACCTGTATAACATAACAGATAAATTAAAATAGCTTCAGGGATAATACGTTTTAAATGAAAAAGCAGCACACCAAATGTAACAATGCATCTATACAGGCCAGTGGATCAACACCCAACATGGGTATTAGTTTAGTAATTCCAGAACTGTAAAAACAGATGACCTTGAACTTAAAAGAACTATAAATCAAACTTTCATGTATTCACAATGCAAACATGTAGTTAGCATCCTCTCTCTGAGTTAAAGTATCACTTTGATTAAGAAGGTATCTAGAATGATGGAAAATGGTATGAAATAATGATTCTATATACCCTGCATAATGTAGATTAAACAAATGGTGACAGTTACACAACAGTGTCTTCTACATACTTTCCATTAAGGTAAAGTTTGTTAGGAGCTAATAATTCCCTTTTTTAAAAAGCGCTCTGCCAAATAAAAAAAAAATTGAACCTGGGTCTTGTCAAACCTCTAGATCCCACTAACAATTTCTAGGAAATACAGAGGAAAATGTCAAATAATATCACAGAGATGTACTGTGCAAGATCCAGTCTCTGTGAACTAAATAAAGCAACCTCGTTTCTTAAACAAATAATCAACAAAGAAAAACAAATAAGAGATGGAGGAAATTATAGATTAACAGACTTTAGAGACACTGACCAATTACAATATGTCAATCTTCATAGATTTTTGAGTCATACATACTAAAGTATAAAATGAAGATATTTATGAGAAAACAAGAAATTTGAACACCAGATATTTGCTGATATTAAGAAATATATTAACTATTTTTAGCTTAAGAATCCATCTTCTAGCAATGAATACTGAAGTATTTATGGGATTTGCTTCAAAATAATATGGGGATATGCTTTCAACATTTCTCCACTAAGTATGATTTTTGCTCTAGCTTTTTTGTAGATATTTTATATCAGGTTAATGACATTCCCTTCTATTTCTAGTTAAGTTTTCATCATATATAGTTGTTGAATTTTATCAACTTTTTTAGACATTTACTAAAATAATCTCATCTCTCCTTTAATCTGTTAATGTGATGAATCACATTATTACATTTACTAATGTTAAACCAACCACACATTATTGGAGTAAACACAACTTGGTTATGATAGATTAAGTTCTGGGAGTGCTAATAGTAATGGATAGCTGGATCTGAATAGCTAAAATCTTTTAATTTTACAAATATGTTCATGAGCTAGATGGGCCTATAATTTTCTCTTACTTTACTTTTCAGATGATATAATGAGTGGGGGCACATTCCCATTTTACGAATACTCTCAAATAGTTTGTGAGGAGACTGAACTTATATATATCCTAAATGTTTATTCATTAAAAATAATGTATAAATATCAACTAGGCCTGATGTTTTCTTAGGAAGAAAATTTTAAACTATTGATCCAATTTCTTTAATGGTCATACAATTAAGTCAGGTTTTCTACTTAAAGGCCAGTGTTTTAACAACAGTCTGTCTATAAGACCCTCTACACATTTTCCTTTCCTTGGTCATCCTTTCCTTTATCCCACCATCTCTCTGACCTCATCTCCTACCATTTGTCCCCTTGAGCACCTACTTTGGTCCCCTTGCAGTTCCTTCAAATGCTGACTCCGCGCCTTTGCAACTGCTGCTTTCTTGCCTGCAACAATACCCCACCCATTTCCATATGGCTTGATCAGGTCTCGTCTCAAATGTCATCTTTTCAGAATCCTTCCCTGACCACCATATATAAAACAGTACATACCAACCCCACTATCACAATTTTAATTTTACTCTAATTTTCTTTCTATGCTTGGCACTATCTAATATTCTATATTAATTGGATTATTTATTTGTATTCTAACTAGGGAGAGTAAAAAAATAAGTTCCCTAAGAGTAGACACTTTGTCAATATTGTTCACTCATATAATCCCAGTGCCTGGTACTTAGTAGATACTCAAAAATCCTTATTGAATAAATTAATGATTAACTTTAGAATGTTAATGAAATTTAAATTTTATGGGTCAGTGATGTAATATGACTATAAAAGAAATAAAATCCTTTTAGTAATGATGAGAACCAAAAAACTAGTTCTAAACTTCACAATTCAAAGATACTGAAAAATCAGAGAACATCCATAGGAAAATGGATATGGGATTAATGGAATCTGCACTTTTCCTAATGGGGAGGTAATGTAGTGTAACGGAAATATCATTAAAGTTTGGGTTCACATCCTGACCCTGCCACTAGATCAATGACCTTGGGCCAATAGTCTCTCTTTACCTGTTTCCTTATTATATTCAACAGTAGTGCCATATAAGTTGCAAGATTTCTGAGTGGATTAAGACATTAACTAAGATATCTAGCATGCATGTAATCACAAAAGAAGGCAACAAAAACAACATAATAGTTTGTCTCAGGCCATAAAGCCACAATGAGGCAGAATCTGGACTTGAACCAAGACCTCTTGCCCAAAGTCTATGCTCTTTCAATTACCTTATACAACCTTTTAGTAGATTCTATTTCATACCAACATACTTCAAATAGGTTAAGTTAACTCAGTTTTCAATATCTAATAACTTAGGCACCCCTTTCAGGGGGTCAGCAAGATCTCACATGTATGGAATAGTTTTCCAGAAGCTACATGACAAATGATACTAAAAAAGACTGAATGCAAAAGCAGATATGTAATTCCAACTATGTGAACAATACCATTCTAAATATTTTTCACAAAAGAAAAACTGTTACTGTATTAGATGTAATAGGTTTATTGCTACATTAAAAAAATAATGAATATTACATTTTATTTGAGTTTCAAATACAACAGACATAATCCAGATGAACAAAAGCTCACTGGATCCCAAAAGAGTATAAAGGGGTCTTGAGACTAACAAGTTTGAGAACCACTAGCTTAGGATATATCCAATCCCTTACTAGATTAATTCCACATAAATGTCTAAAATTCAAAATAAAACTAAAAAACTAAGAACATACTAATTAATTTAAAAAATGTGTGGGGAAGGTCAGGAGGAAGAAACAACATGTTGTTACAGAAAGAACAAAATTTTTATATTCAGAAGACCTGGGTTCAAACCTTGACTATACTGCTTTACTAGATATTTACCTGAGTACGTATTGAACCCTCTTTAACTTCAATCTCCTTGTCCATAAAATCATGATCTTGGCAACTGCCCTACCTTCTCATGGTTGCTAAGAGGATGAAGTAAGATAATCAATGTGAAAGCTCTCCATCAACTATAAAAACATTATGTAAATACGAACACAGTTGTAGCTATTGTTAAATTTTACCTCTGTGGCAGACAGATGGACACTTATGGTTTCTACATCCTAATGTCCGTCCACAGTTTTGATCACAAGGTGGACAGTTTCCAGGACAACACTGAAGAGAAAGCAATATATAAAAAACAGGTAATTTGAAAACCATGCATAATATGAATGTCATTAACTAGTTATCCCCAGAACTTATGGAAAGCAAAAGATACTTCTTTTTGATATATGAATAAAAGTATTCAAGAGTATCAACATTATTCTCATGAGTAAATACACTATATTAAGAACTTGTAAGTTTAAACAGAAAATGTCCTAATTTAATAATATCAAACAAAATTTCTTGCCTTTCAGCTAATTATTCTATAACTTAAAATATTCCCATAAGATAATTTCATTTCTACTTATCTATGCAGAGATTGACAAGATTAATCAAAGGAACAGATTTGGTCAAACCCTATAGTCAATTCAAGCAAACAATTAGTCTGGTTATTTAAAAAAATTAATTAAAATAAAACCAGTTAAATGTATAAATTAGTTTGGCAGTTAGTTTCAAACCATGAAATCAGAAACTAAAGTAGAAAAGCAGAGACAGGCTGCTTACTTCTAGCTTTCATTATTTTGTCACTTCTATGATTTCCAATTTGTTTGTGAAAAATATAGCTGTCTATGCCCTGTCCCAGCTTTCATTCATGAACAAAAAGTAACTGCTTAAAGTCCATCTTGCCATTTTAACTTCTCATGTACCTGAACTTTGCAAAGAAAATACAGACTACAATTGTCCTAAGAAAACTTAGAGTTGTAACCTACCTTAAGAATAAGTTTAAGTATATAAAAAGAGCTCAAAACAAAATACCCATTATTGAAAAGCAACTGAAAGTCAAAATAGTTCAATTAATTAGACAAATATTTACCAAAACTATGTGCCTATCACTCTGCCAGCAGCAGTGTGGTAAAAGGTTTTGAGGTCCATGGCTTGAATAAGCCATGAGACACTTCTGTTTCTGACTGTGATAAACAACAACTAGATTTATTCTCCTGCCTTAAAAATCAGACAAAATATATAAAGCAACGGTTTTCAGACATTAGACAATTAGGCAGCACAGGACAGAATCCCTAACTGAAGAGAAACAAAGTGAGTCCTATGTTAGCACCAGCTTAGACCTGGAGGTTACAAGCTACAGTACAGGGAGAAAGATCACAGGCAGAGTCAGGTGGTCTTACTAAGTTGAGTAGTCAAAATTCATAGATCAGAAAAGCCATTGTGGCTAGTATTCGTAGAGAAGTGGTAACAGTACAAAGAAAGCATTGCAAAATTCCAGAAGGGACCCCCTGAGTCTTTGGCCAAGTACTGGTCTGTACATTTGTGAAAAGAAACTACCCAAAACTTGGGAAAGAACCACTTGACAGAGAAGATAGAAAAATTTCCAGAGATTAATCAAGGCTGAGAATAGTTTGTGTTCTCTATGGCCAGAGTGGAAGAACCTCCTAATACACAGAAACTATGTAAGAGTACTTGGGAAAGTTATTGTCTCAGTACTGGAAACAATTTGGCCCTATATAAAAGAGTACTCTGGTCATACCTAACAAAACTCAAGCCTTGAAAGAACTAAATAGTTTCTAAGTAACTTAACTTTGACCCAGAACAAAGCTTAAAAAATATTGAAAGGAATATTGAAAGAAAAAAAAAGCACCCGAAAATGCAAAGTTCACAATGTCTGGAAACCAATCAAAATTTACCCAGCAGTCAAAGAAGCACAAAGATATAATACAAAAGGAGAAAAAAAATTCATCAACAATAAACAGACCCAGAAATGACAGATAATAGAATTAGTAGACAAGGACATTAAAATAGACATTGTAAGTATAGTCCATCCATATATTCAAGAAGATAGAGGGCATGAGCATGCTAAGGACAGACATGGAAGATATTAAAAAAAAAAGACCCAAACCTAACTCTCAGAAATGAAAAAATATAACATCGGAGGTGAATAAACAGAAGATGCAATAAAAAACAGATTAGAAGAGGAAGAAGAAAATTAATGGTGCTGAAGAAAAAGCTAAATAAAACACAAAAATTCTTAAAAACTAAATAATAAATGGAACATCAGTAAGCTGTGAGACCTCAAGTGGCATAACATACAAATCATTGCAGTCTCAGAAGGCAACGGGTATGACAAAAACAGTTTTAAGAAATATAGATTGAAAGTTTTACAAATTTGATGAAAACTATATACCCACAGATCGAAGGAGCTCAACAAAAACTAAACTAAAGAAGCATAAAGAAAGCTATAGCAAGGAATACAAGTTGCTGAAAACTGGTATAGAAAAAAATCTTTAAAAATGGCCAAAGAAAAAAAAGATTACAGAGGAACAAAGATAATCACAGTATATTCATTTTGAAAAAAAAAAAAATGCAAGCTAAAAGATAGTGGAGCAACATCTTTAAAGCATGGGGAAAAAACTATCAAACTAGAATTTGACAGTAAAAATATTTTTCAAAAAGGCTAAAGATTTTTTACAAAAGCTGAAAGAATTAATGACCAGTGCCACAAGAAATGTTAAAGGAAGTACTTCAGATAGAAAGAAAATGAAACTAGACAGAAACCTACGTTAATATTAAAAAATGAAAATCACCAAAGAGTTTGATGGTAAATATAAAAGACTACAGTTTCCATATTTTTTCAAAAACAAAACCAAAAACATTGTATTTGGGTATAAAATGTATAAGAATAAAAGGAGTTGAAATGGAATCACTGAAAAACAATATTCAATAAAATAGAAATTAGAAAAAGAGGGAAAAGGAACAAAGAACAGATGAACAAATAGAAAACAAATAGTAAAATAATAGATTTAAATCCAACCATATTAAAGATCACATTAATGTAAATGATCTACACTTGAATCAAATGACAAAGATTGTTCAGCTTGGATAAAATAAAATAAATCTGAACTGTCTATAAGAAAACCACTTTAAGTATAAAAACATAAGTTAAAAGTAAAAGAATAAAAAGATATACCTTGTTAATACTAAGCAAAAGAAAGTTGAAATCACTATATTTTGATAGATTTAAGAGCGAGGACTCTTATCAGAGATAATTCATGATAAAATGGACCCAAAACAACCGCAAATTTGTGAACACAATAAAATATTCCAGGTGACCATGTACTGAACCAAGTGTCTACAAATAAGATTTCACAACAGAAGTTAAGCCTCTTCCACCAAATGAACTATCACTCTTAACACTACTATGATGTTTTAAAGTCAAGGAACAGAAACAGCTCAAGAACCCAGCTGAGAGAATTATACACAGGACAAGAGCCCCTTCTCATTTAAAAATCTTGTTAAGATTTCCCACTAATACAAACAATTAGGATCGATCTAAAATATTTATTAATATTTCATATGGGTAGCATAGAATATGCCTGAATATTTAAGGAACATGACAAGATGGTGCTTATCACAGGCCCACAAAGGATTCAAGAGAATTTTTAAATCAGTGTCCCAAGCTTATTACACATACCTTTCTCCTACACTGATGCTTCTGACAGTCACGCATCTTAAGACACTTAGTTTCACACAGATAAGGTTTATGACATGGCATTCGTTTTGTATGCTTTCCACAACGACAATGTTTTTCTACTTCCTGGAAGAATAAAATAAACGCTATTAAAACTAACTTTTGTTAACATGATTTTTTTTATATTGCAATCCCTATAATTCCTAAAAAAAAAAAGAAAAGTTTTAACACAAATTTGTATGAAAGATTTTACCCAAACTAAAGCTGAATTTCCTAAAATGTTTGTTTGTATCTTATTTTGTTCTAAAAAAGACTTCATATGAATTTCCATTATTAAATTTAGTATGAATTTGATATTAAACAGTAAAACACCACCACACATTAAAATCACTTACATCTAGTTACACCATGATATCTGCAAATCTTGTTACAGTAAAGCAAGAAAATTGGATTATCTAGTAAGCTCATTTGTTGACTTGGTAGTATAGTCATAACGAAAGTGACATATGTTACTTTAAAGTCTCAATTAAGTCTAGGCATTTGTTTCTTTCCATCATCACTATGCCTAATTCTTCATTGCTTTGAATGTCTTCTGGGAACAAATTACCCCACTCTAGACTACAAAAATAAGAATGTTCAAACTTTTACCAAGAGAAAACAAACAAAAGGTAATTTTTGGATTTGATTTCTGGCATACTCTCCTGTTTCTTCACCATAAATATTAGGTCACACTCAACCAGGTGACACAGATGTTTATGAAACTAAGTAATGGAAAACAATTACAGAACATTCCCATTTGACATATTATAATAGATAGCTCTTCAAAGTAATTATTACAGATAACTAACTTGTCTGCATGTTTCACAAGGACCTCGGTGACAACGCTGTGAACATCTATGGATTCCACATTCAAGTACTTTGTCACAACTATCTCCACAAGTTGGTACATCTTCTGTACAAGGCAAAGAAAATTCTAAAAGCACACAAAAAGTTAATGTTAATAGTAAGATAGTAAGCACTAGTAATAGTAAGCACTTAAGACAGGCCATGTTTCTTTGGCTCCCTAAAGAATGATAGCTCTTTCAGACTATGAATTTTTGCATCTGCATAACTACTGGAAAAAATTAATGAAAATTATCCCTAATATTTCTAAAGTTAATGCTTTTTAAAAAGAATTTGACACATGATGTTATCATCCTCAAAAAGCACATTTTTATGAGTTAACTACTTCAGAAATACTTATCTAAAGAAATGAGTAAGATCATGTAAATCTCTATGAAGAATTCCACAATATAGAATTATTTTTAAAAGCCTCTATCTCAAAGCAGCCCAAACTAAATTCACCTATAACCCAATACACTATGACAATAGCTTATGAGTCTTAGGTTCCCTTTATGAGTTAGGCACTACTCTAGTTTATGTGCATTTTATCACTTAATTCTCACAATCATCTTATGAAGAAGGTCCTATCACTGTTTCCATTTAACCTAAGAAAACCATAGTTCATGAAGGTAGGATTTGAACCCAGAGATGACTGACTCCAAAGTCTGAGTTTTAAATCCACATCCTATATTGTCTTCTCATCTAACTATACAGAAACCTAACATCAAATTTTTATTATTATTGAAAATAAATTGTGAACTCCCAGAGAAATTTAATTAGGAAAGTACTCTAGTTAGCATGAAAAATTATCATATCCCATTGAATGTTTAAAGTCTTACTTGACTTCTGACATGGACAGGATCTTTTCCCAGATCGCGGACATTCTCCACAAGCACCAACATGACAAACTTGCTCACATGTATGATTACCACATGGCAGAGTTTTCCCACATACCTAAAATAAAATGCAATAAACACTAATGAAGGACTTAAAAGTTAACCAGAAAGACTTTATACATAATTCATTTTTTCTCTGTATACAATCTATTTTTCAATCACAAATAAGCAACTTCTTTATGTTCCTCATGTTATGTTTTATATTTTACATAGGTATTATATATATATATATATATATATATATATATATATACACATAAACATATATACACATATATAAATATACGTTTACACACTCATTTCTTATGCATCAAAGAGCTTATTTTTAAAATATAATAAAGGAAAAAAGTACATACAACTTCATATAGCCACCCACTAAAGATTTCTAAAGGGTACTAAATCCATGCCAATTCTAGAATAAGCGAATCTATCAAACCAATCCTACTTCCTCATTTGGATTAACTCAAGAAGCGGGGAGGGGTATTGGTTGAAGAGAGGGAGAAAGAGCTAGCAAGAAAGACAGTACATATGTACTGAATCCAAAATTCAACAAATAGCTGTTTTTTTGGAAAAAAAAAAATACCCTCAGTAATTAAAATCATATTAAATTGGAAAAGTTTCCTAAAATGTGAATATAATCCATCTGAGTCATCATTCTTCCTCTACTTTTAACCAACTAAACCTAATTAGCATTTCTAATTATGCTTTCTGTATTCTTTAATACCTACCCCTCAAAACACATATATACTTACTCGATCACAGTGCCATAGTGGACTTGCACAGCTTCTTTCAGCTACTTGTTTGCCACAAACACATTTTTGTCTACTGACTCTTGGACAGGGTGGACAACTTCCTAAAATCACAAAGATAAATTAGCATAGAAATATTATAAAAGCTATAGAGACTACTTTGACTTTGGCTAACAGTTATGACTTTTCACCTGCATGACAAGGATTTTCACATTTATGTTGTCCACAAAGCAACTTCCGTCCACATGGCAGCTGACAGGACCATTTCTTGGCACTGCACCTACGAGGGATGGGTTTTGCTTTCTTACAGTAACAAGTAGTTGTGACCATCTTTGGACAAGGAGGGCAGGGCCCTAGAAGCCAATGAGAGAAAAAAAGAAATCAGAAATCAAGTTAAAACTTTCAATTCCTACCCCTATCAGTGGCTTCTAAAGTTTTCTTCACTAGTACTTTAAAAGGCATTATCTTTCAATATTTTCTTATGTAAATTTAAGTTTTGAATTTAACTTGCATAATTTTTTTTTGCCTCAACATAAGAAGAAATAACCACCCTCAAACAATTACAATGATATAACTTACCTGGATGACAGAGGAGTAAACATTTATGGCCACAAGGAGGTTTAAATTCTCTCTCACATACTTGGCCACATGAGTGAGGCACAAGCCACGGATCCAAAGGTGGATCTTCTACTTTTCCACAATAGCAATAATACCTACTAGGCGTGTCAGATCGTTTGTATTCAAACCTACATTTTGGACTACAAAGGAAAATTATTGATTAATTTCATTTTTAAAAGTGACATCAGACAGGAATATAAATATACTTAGTAACACAGTGTACTCAATTAGTTTTCTGTAGGGCACTCTCTTCCATTTATATATTAGTAAAAAACAAGATTTTACTAAAATCCATTTCAGCCATCTAGAACAGCTCTGTCCTATACAATTTTCTGAGATGATGGAACTATTCTTTCTATACCTGCCAAGTCCAATATAGTATTCATTAGCCACCTATGGCTAGTGAGCACTTGAAATGTGGCTAATGCATACAACTGAGAAAAGAACTTTTATAATTTTTTAAAATTTAAATAACTACATATGGATAGTTGCTACTGTATTAGACGGCACATATCTAGAATACAGCTATATCCTGGCTTCACCACTTAAGAGAAAGAGAAGTCTGAACACACCATTTTACTTCAATGAACTTCGGTAGCCCCATTAGTGATATGGGAATAAAATCTCTCACAGATAACTGAGAATTATTTTTACAAACTAACTACTGCATCTAAAATGTTTTTAAAAACTATACTACCACAACTTTACAAATATATCATTACTTATGGTAATAAGGGGAGGTCTGATGTGGATCCAGGTTTTCTGAAGCCTGAACCTTATATGATTTAAGGGCCTCTGTTAAGAACTCAAATTTACAAATATAAAATTAGTTATAATAGTGAATATATGAACACACAAAGCCTCTAATGTTTATGCCTCATTACCTTGACAATAAATCTACCCTCTAGGTTGCCAGTATGGATAAATTTGCTTTTGTCTTTATTTAGCAGAGATACAAAATTTCCACTCTCAAACTTTTTTAGGACATATAACAGAAGTTCAGGATCAAGTAATCATGAATAAGCCAAACTAATAAAATAAATGTAGAAAAATTAGTAAGGCTGAATTATATACACCTGCAGTTTTGAGAGATTTTGAAGATAAAATTGAGAAGCCTAATATCAAAATGTTAGATGACAGAGTCTTATATAACGTGATACTCATGTATACTAATATGAACTCCAGAAGAGAAGTACTAGAATTGTAAAGAATTCTAGTCCTGTAGAAAAAAAAAATATTTAAAAAGGATAACGAAGAAGCTGCTTTGCAGGGAAAAAGAGTCTGAATGATTTTTTAGGTATTGGAAGGAACTACTAGTTACATAAATTGGAGGGGAATAAAAGCCATCACCAAGTTCCAGAGCTTCACAAACCACAGGGTTAACTGAGGGCCAAACATGGATACTGAAACTGCCAATGAAGCAACTTATGAGCTATGATTTTCATTTATTTTACAATTTGATATTCTAACTAAACTAGAAAAATTACCAAGGCCAGGGATAATCTTTCTTTCCAAAATCATCATCCGTCAAAGAAGATACAAGAAACTGGCTGTCTTTAGCCCACTTCTGGATACAGGGCATGTGAAATATACAGAAACATCCCGAACAACTCCAAACCTAAGACAATATCAGAAATTAACATGTATGCAATGATTTTTCTTTGATAATTATACTTTACAAAAGCACCACACAAAATTATTTTCAAGAGCAAACCAAGGATTAAAGAAAAAAAGTTTCCTTCCAATATTATAGAAGAAATGTTTTTTATAAAAATTTATTTAAATGGAGAACACTTTTGAGAAAAATATTATTAATTATCCAGATTCATTCATGTAGGAATAACTACTAACAATCTGGAAAGTTTCCAATATTTTTAAAAAAATATATTCATACTTTTTTAAAAAATGAGGTCATACTATCCTGATATGAAACATTATATAGCCTTTTCTTTTAACATAGTATAAGCATTTACCCTTATCAAATATAATCATACAACATGATATTTATAGTTGTACAATATATCATGTAGATTTATATACCATAATTTATTTAACCAATTCTGGTTGTTGGACATTTAGATTAGTCCAAATATAAATAATACTACAAAGGAATGCCCTTTTGTTATATAAAACCTATTAGTCTAGGACTTAATGCTAAATTCTAAAAGTTAGGTGAAAAACCTTTAGAATATGTATGTAAAATTTAAAAGTTTAAGGTGTAATAGTAAATTAATTTTTAAAACCTACCAACACTTTGATATAACTGACAAAATTCAGTTCTCCTTTAATTATAACATTTTGTAACTAATAAAATCAGACATGTAGTATATTGTATATGCTGGTAGTAGCATTAAAAAAAAAAAAAAAAAAAAAAACAACTTCTTAGATTTTCTCCCAGATCAATGACTGAGAAAAGACTAGAATTCAGAGTGGAGGATAAGCTGGGAAGAGAAAATGCCAATAAATGGTATGCTGTTAAATTTTACCATTAAGGGCCATAAGTGTAGTCCTGCTAAGATCCTGTAAAGAACCATGGAAAGCATTCCTGGGACTACCCCAGCCTCATAGCCTCAATCCCTAATAAAGAGGAGGCTAGGGCACTCATCTATCAAGGCCCTGTGGTAGAATATTGCCCCAAGGAGTATTAACTCCCCAGTACTTCTGCACTACACCCATGTCCTGGCTGAGTTCCCAAGGAGAAAGCACTGATGGTATTAAAAAAAAAAATCCACATACACAGCAAGTGTTTAAGGTGGGATTGTATCCCCACACAGAGACTATTCATCCATTAAAGATGTGACTCCAGGTACCAAAGGCATCTGCATCTGCTAAGTTATCCTATCCAACCTGTTAAATTTCTGATTCACTCTACATGACCAACCTATTTCATCTGGCCTGATTTTCTGTCTCCAGGCAATGCTGCTATAGTAGCAATGGATTAATCTCAGATCTAAATGTTGAGTTTATCATATTCAGTCATCTCTTCCCCTTAATTCTTCATTAATGTTCTTTTAAATTTACATGTAGATAACTTCGCCGTTAGGCCATAGCGCCTCTGAGTATATGAGTACATGAATTATGTCTGAATCCATCTCTCCCTAATGACCCCAGCCACTTTCCACAGTGCCTTTAGCACAAGAGAAGCTCACTAATAAACCATAAGTGTCACTGTTATGCTCTACTTCCTTGAAAGCAGGAATCGTATCTATCTTTTTTAAAAACCTGCTGAAAGTAATGGAATATAGTCCATTTTAACATTTCGGTATTAGTGGGAATATCTAAAGTATAAAGATACTAAAAATGCTTTATCAAATTGATATGTGCATTAAAACTGAAGATACATGCTTCAGTTATATTAACAGTGCTAAAAATATTGGATGCTCATTTAGTGATAATTTTTTTAATTAGATTTATAAAATGAAGATTGATAAAATTCTCAAATGAAGCATTTTTAAACAAAAATAAGCAAAGGCATAATAAATGATTAAGTATTGTAAATGCAACAAAATATTTTGGAGCGATATGTTAATACAGATAAGGAGAAAAACTTACTGCTTGATTTCTCTTCACTGAAGCAATACAAATTAAGCACGTCATAGCCCCTGCTTGAAAAGCTTCATTTACATACTGTTTTGTTCGCTCTAATTCACATGTATCTCCATCTTGAAATTTAAAAATTGAAAACCATGTTAAGCAACATCTGAAAATAACACAAACTCACTAATAGCACCACATTATGTGAGAACTGACTAGCAGTATCAATTGCTCGAAATATAGCTAAAGATTAGAAGTTTAAAAAAACAACCAGTGAGCTGGCTGAGCTGCCAAGGGGTCACAAAGTCCATGCATTAAATCTTATCTTTTTGATTCAAAAACAGTACCTTAACCCTCTCTGAGTGTACTTGCTTTTATTGCTGTTAGAGTCCTTAACAACTTTGGTGAGGGCAGAGCCATAGGCAAGAGCAAGAAGCTGTCAGGTAACATGGGAAAGCATATCAAAATGCAGGGTGAAGGGAACTGAAAGTCAAAGCTCAGCAGAGCCATTTAACCTAAATACAAGCATGTGTGTATACCTGTTTGACACACAGCATATTCTTAATAAAGACTTGTTGAATGAAAAGATCCTGAGATCATTACAGTATAATAACCTTGTTTCATTAAATTATGTTCACTATTTCTGCTTAAAAAGGAAGCATGTACTTCTTAGGAAAAAAAAGTTATTAGACTATACTTTCTTTAAGCAATTATTGAGCATTTAGTTGCCAGGCACTGTACTATCAGTATTTCAGTAGGATTAAATGAGCTGTATTATCTTCATCTTACAGAGAGAAAACTAAAGCACAGAACAATTAAGCAACTTTAGTATGACTCCAAAGTGAGCCCTCTTAACCACTATGCTAAGCTGTAGCATGGGGTTACTACAGGAAGGTCCAAGAAATAACTAGTAACAGCAAAATGAGAGGCAGAACTACCAAAAGCACACATGACACCAAAAGGGCATAATATGAGTCACTTTAATGTAAGAAATAAAGCTATATGCCTTTAGTATAATAAAGATGGTTCAATAGAGATTGTCTGACAGCATAAACTATCATAAGTATAGAACTTATGGCAATAAAATGGTTCAAAGCAAAATTTAAGTTACCAAAAAGAAAAATGATTAGGACATGTGGATAATTCTTTACCTTCTAAAATCATCTAAGTAAGCACAGAACTTACAAAAATTTTCTCTACCATAATATTTACAAATATAATTTAGGATATTAAACAAAATATACATAACATTACTCTAAAAACTATAAATTATTAGATAATTGCTTTATTGTAAATAAACACTGAAGTTTAAAGAGTATACTGAAAAGCAGACTTAATAATCATAATCGGGTGCTTATTCTGTTTTTCAGCATAGCTGGCTTCAATAAATGTATAACATTTGAAATTTTACCTAATTTAATAGCTAATAGGTAAAACAATACGAAAACAAGATATGAATTGGGCTCTAACAAAATAAAGATGAACCTTTCCTTTATAAGATTTATGCAAGATTTCTTTGAAAACTGTATTAAAGTTTGGCTGCAACCATGAAGTATACTGCCCAAGTTGTCACGGTAGATAGCATGGCATTTGAAGTCATGCATTTTAAAAAGATCACCCTAGCAACTGAAGAAAAATGAGGATCAGGAGGCAAAGACTAAAAGCATAATGTACCAGTTAAGAAGATAAATCAAAAATGACCTAATGTATCTATGTCTCAGTTTTCTCACCTTTAAAATAGTAATAAATAGTAATAGCTACCTCACAGTTATCATGTGGATTTAATTCACATATTAAACAGCTGTAGGGGGCTGAATTACGGCAACGTTAATGGATAGAAGAGGGGTGATTTAAGAAATTTAGGAAGTAAAATTTAGCAGGACTCGGTAACATTTATTGTGTTTCTTTTAAAAGTTGATGTTCATGTCAAGATTAAGAAGGAAAGAATGCTGTGTTTGATGAGAAGTCTGACTTGGGCAGAGGGGAGGAGTGATAGTGAATGAAACGCACTCATGCCATGTATGTACCATCGTGGCTCCCAGGTTTCCAGCTTGGATGGGTGACTGGGAAAACTGTGGCGCTATTCACTGAGATAAAGAAAATAAGAGAAGAAATAAAGTATCATTCAACATATGTTTGATGTGTCTATGGGCCAGCAAGAGAGAGTACCCATCAGGAAGCTGAACATGCAAGTCTGAAATTTGAGAGAAGAGTCACAAAAGCACAAAGGCTGTGCTAAGACAAAACAAATCAAGTTCTTTGGTAAAGTTCTGGTGCCCAATTCTCTAACATGAGATGAAAACTATCTCATTACCCTGGCATTTATTGTTCTTAAATCAAGTGATCAAATATCCTTACTTACACAAAGGAAGAAGAATCAATATTTATGGATTTGACACAAAACAGCATAGGAAAAATTGCCTTAACACATTAAAAGCCATATTAAAAATGAATAAAACTTATGTTTCCTAAACACTACGAAGAAATAGAGTTACATCTCTGAGTTTCCTATTTAAAAACAAAGTCATTCTCTATCTAGAATGTTTTAAGTGAGGTCCTCTTGAAGCAAAAATTACTTAAGGTTACTTTCTACGATGAAGTCCTCCAGAAGCAAGAAACTTCCTATCCAAAGGTTACTCTTTATCAACTTCTACCTGGCTGAGCCGGACTTCTTAGTCAAGCTTCCTAATCTTTAATTCCTTAGCAAATATGGTAAATTCCTTGGAAACCTGCTTGATGATGTGTACCTATTCCCAGGATGCCATCAGTATAATCAGTCAACTAATAGTAATACACACAAAAATGTTTCTAATAATGACTTTAAGTATAAAATGTGGAAAGTGTAAAGCACTTACCTTTAAAATAATCTATTTTTACACTTAGTACCAAATCCTTCACAGCAGCATCACTTTGGCCCCTCTCTCTCATAAATGAATATGGCTTTAAGAGTAACCCAAGTATAAACAACATATAATGTGATTATACACATTAAACCTAGGAAGACTTAGTTAAAAAAAAAGTATGAAAGTCAAAAGTCGAAAGATATAAAGGAATAAAGTTGAGAAATGAAATTGACTTCAAGATACATTTAATATGATGAAAAAGAAAAAAATGACACATAGATTTAAGGAGTAATCAAAGTCCTCACGCCTAATCAAATCATAACCAGAAACAACTTGACCCCACTCAGCTCACAGGGAGATTTCACATCCCCCTCCTAACTTTCTAATGAAATGCTAAATAGAATGCAGAAGAGAAATTCTAAGGCTGTGAGGGACACTGCCATCCTATTTGCCTTATAGAAAGATTAGTGTTATGTAACATATAATTCAAGCAGTAAAGCATATAAAAATCAACTCTACAACCCCACAATGTCCATTCTTAAGATGCAAAAACTATTCCATATAGAGTAAAAGTGTTTTTAAAAAGTCAGGGATATATTTTCATTAATATCAAATCAAAAAGTCCAAAATTAAAAGATCATACAGTACCTGTCTGAGTAGTGTAAGTTATAAATGTATTAGCAACTATTTCTCCTCGTTTTCCTTCAAAATCTTCATCTCCTTCTTCTTCAGAGGAAGAGTTAAAGTGTTCTTCAACAAGTTTTTTGGCCGCAGCTTGATTAGCCTTCTTGATTTCCTCAAATTTCCTTTGAGACATTAATTCCGCTTAAAAGAAAAAAAATGAGTTTCATTTCAGCAAAACAATCCCTTGAAATACAAGGCATGATATACTAATATATTATTTTAAAACACAGATTTAAAAATCACCTTTGGAGCATTCTATTTCATTGTCCATGAAAAAAAGTATTTTCAAATTTGTCACGAAACTAAAGGGAATACCACAATGAAAATTTGACTTTTGTTAAATAGTCTGCTAAATGCAATGAATTGTTCTAGAAATTGAGTGACTAACAAATCAATAAAAATAAAGGTATGATAAAAATATCAAAAAAAATGGTAAACAATTTCAAGATAAGGACAGTAACAAAAATTAAAATTGGATATTTAAAAAATAAATTGTATACAGTGATTTTTTAGGAAGTGGGACACGTGCCCACTGGTAACACACCCAAATCAACAGGAGGTGGGTGGTTTTTTTTTTAAACAACCCCCTTCCTCACTACAGCCCATCCTAGCCTGGCCAAACAATATTCACTGTATTCCCACTATGTTTATATAATCTGTGTCTTAGAAAGCTCAAGGATATTTTGCCTTTATTAAAATGTGGTCATGAGGGGAAGAAAAAAATGGTATAGACAATAGAGACTCTGTTCACCAGCAATCAACACAAGTTGTGACAAAAACAAGGAGCAACAGCAAGGAAAAATCACCTGGGACCTAGATGAACAAGCCATACAACTAGGCAGAAATCCAAGGAAGCACCCTTCAACAGCAGAAGATAGGACAGGGCGAGGACGCGGGGCTGCCCAGTCTCAGGTGGCTGAGTGAGACGGAGTGACAGAAGCCTCTTAAAGGGGCCACATCCGTGAGCAGATTTTCATGGTGACAGACCTTCTTGCTCTGAGCAACAGTGCCGATTCGGCTACGTGCAGGGGGCATGAGACTTACAGGGAAACATTGTTGGAGCGAGGGCCAGTGGGAGACTTATTTGAACAGAAGTGCCTGCGGTATCCATTGTTCCCTGTTGAGCCTTCTCCACTCCCAGTGCATCAGACGCAGCACCACCATAGCCATGACATCATCAAACTGGATAATAGAGGTCACTGCACCCAGAGGATTCCCTGAAACCCCGCCCCCTCCAATTGGTAGCCCCACCCAAGCCTCATCCAGGTATATCCTCAGCAAGTCAGGTGCTCATTGCTGCGCAGTGCCTAGACTCACAATGGAGGCAGCTGGCCTCGGTTTCTGGTGTGGCTTTTTTGAGGCAACTATAAGCACAGCATCTGCGGGATTACTTGCTGAAGCTTAACAGGTGGCTCCAGAGGGGTAGAGGCTTGGACTAAATTTGGCCTGCAGATGAACCCCTCTCAGGACTGTGCCAATGGACACCTACTTCACAAATCTATACCAATAAGTCCGGGAGACTTAAGAGCTTTGCTTAGTACATAGAAAAGACACGGAAAGGCAGCCAAAATGGGAAGACAAAGAAGCAGAAGCCATATGAGAGAACAGTACAGAGCTCCAGATATAATAGAGTCAAGTAATCTAACAGATACAGAGTTCAAAACGCTGGTTATAAAGATGCTCAATGAACTTTTGGGAAGTGTAGAGAACTTCAACAAAGAGATAAAAAACATAAAAATGAAAATGGAAATTGTAAAAGGGAACCATTCTGAAATGAAGAACACATTATCTGAGATGAGAAGTATATTGAACGGAATAAACAAAGGAATAAACAAAGTGAATAAAGAAAAAGACCAAATGCCCTATCTAGAGGATGGGAAAGCCAAGAACATGCAATCAGAACGGCAAAAGATGCCAAGACTTTAAAAATAATTTAAAGAGAATATGGGACACTATTAAGGCTCCAAATATCCGTCTGATAGGTATAACTGAAGAAAATCAAGATGTTGAACAGCTGTTTGAAGAAATAATGATGGAAAAATTCCCTAACCTGGTGAAGGAAATGGACATAAAACCCCTGGAAGCTCAGATAATTCCAAACATCAGGGATCCAAAGAGGTCCACACCAACACATATCATAATTAAAAAGCCGAAGGTTGAATACAAAGAAAGAATATTAAAAGCAGCAAGAGAAAAACAGATAATTACTTATAAGGGAACACCCATAAGATGGGCAGCTGATTTCTCAAAAGAAACTATGCAGGACAGAAGGACTTGGCAAAAAATGTTCGAAAGGATGAAGACCCAGGTTCTAAAACCAAGGATATTTTATCCAGCAAAGCTATCATTTAGAGTTGAAGGACACATAAAGAGCTTCCCAGACAAAAATAAGCTGAAGGAATCTAGCACCACCAAGCCAGTATTACAAGAAATGTTGCAGGGACTTCTTTAAGAAAAAACATGTATCAAAAATAGGAATAAAGAATGGTAACAACTACATTCCTATCAATAAGTACCTTAAATGGAAAAGAATTAAGAGCTCCAACCAAAAGACAGAGTAGCTAAAAGGATAAGAAAATAAGATCCCTACATATGAAAAGGAAAGGGATGGAAAAGGATATTGCTTTGATGGACCTAGAAGGTATTTAAGTCAGACAGAGAAAGATATTCACTATGATTTCACTTATATGCAGAATCTAAGGAATAAAAAGAACAAACTAATCAAAAACAGACTCACAAATATAACGGATAATTTGGTGACGGACAGAGGTGAGGGGAGGTTCGGGGGCTGGGAGAATGGGGTGAAGGTTTAAAAAAGCACAAATTAGTAGCTGATGGATGGTCATGGGGATGTGGAGCATGGCTTAGGGAATGCAGTTAGCATTAATACGTTGGCTAGGTGGAGGGTCAGAGGAGGGAGAGAGCAACTGGGGGGATCGTTGTACAAACTATACAGATGTCTAACCAATGTACTGTATACTTGAAACTTATTAAAATAAATTTTAAAAAATGTGATCACAAAACAAATATATTTAACATTAATCCACACAAAATGTTGCTAACAGAAAATACGCTTCGTATAACAACTTTATTCCAAAAAGAAATGTTAAATAAGTTTTGAATTAGTTCTTCCATTATTCTCTTTAGCACTGTCTGTACTTCTCATTTTGTTACTTGGTTAAATGCAAAAAAAAAAAAAAAAAATTAGATTACCTCATAGCACATTCCCAATGAGACTTCAAACTCCTCAAGACTAAAGACCATGGGAATTTTCTTCAAACACTAAGTGCTAATAAACTCCTATGGACAGCAACCATAGTTTAAGAAAGGAGTCACAAACATTGAATTGATCTGAACTTATTAGTGTCCGTACTGAGAGGATTTTAAGTTTACTAATTTAAAAATTTTAATTATTTATTTGGAATTTACTTTATGCTTACAATTGATGAGCCACTACCAAAATAAGCTTTCTTATTTTAGGTGGCGTATTTGTACTTAATGATGTTTTATCTTTTATTTCCTCATGAAATGTTTTCCTTTTCTTGTAGCAGACAGTTTCATTGAGGGTTATGTAGCATTTCAAGTAAAACTGGAGGAAAGTGTACAATGCCCATGTAAGAATCTTTGAATGTTATGAGAAAAGTAATGACTAGAAGATATGACTCAAACTTGATATATAAGAGATGATGAATATCAATTATGGGAAATTAGCACTTAAATATAGTTTTTAAAAGGCTGAATTAGAAAATAAAAACATTCATAACCTGATCAATTTATCCACCTAAGATTATCTCTGGGAAAGTTGTCAAAGCAATCTTCCCATACATTATTTCTTAGAGTCAAATCTCAATCATCCAGGTTAAGAATGCCTGCTTTTCTACTACCCGTAAAATCCAAGAAAGTTTACCAAAACTGTTCACAGGTCTCCCAACTTGCTAACCTCACCACCACCATTATAAACTTAGAAACTGAAAGCTAAAAGAATACCACCTAACTTTAAAATTAGCTGTGAGGAAAAGCTCTCAGAAGCTCTATTTGCTCCTCCCCTCCCCCAAAAAAATATATTCTGAAAAATATATTCTAAACACAAAAATAAAATTTCAAGGATTATTCCCATAGCCCCATGCACTCTTCCATAAGTAAAGACAATTTAGAATTGTGTGTATGAATACCCTCTACCTTTAAAATCAGCTTTGGGGAAAAAAACACTCTCAAGCTCCATTTCCTCTTCCCCCAAAAAAATATATTTTGAAAAACACATTTCAAACACAAAAATGAAATGATTTCAGGGATTATTCCTGTGGCCCCAAATACTCCACTACTAAAGCCAATTTAAGAGTGGTGTGTATGCTTTCAGGCTCCACTAAAACACAGCCTTAGACACTGACATGCTAAGGGGAGGACACACCAGATACATCCAGGAAAGGACATGAAATTTACAACTAGGAACTGAGAAAAGTACCACCAGCTAAAGTGCTTACAGGATATAGACAACTGAAGTTACTAAACTAAAGCAATCAGGTAAAGATGGCGAATGACAACTAGCTCCAAAAGTAGGAGAGAATGTGAAATGAAGTCTCTAAGCCCAATCTAAATGGGATTTCTGCTACTCAGTCCAAGTGACTGTTGCCACATACAAAGGGATTAAAGCCACATATATTATTTTATAAGAAAAGTTGTTTACCAGACTTTTAAAAGAAAAGAAAAAACAAAAACAAAAATGATGAGAACCAATTTAGATTTACAGTATCTGCTAACAGAACCAAATCACCGTATGGGCTAAATCAGACCCCCGGGCCACAATTTGCAACTTTCGGTCTAGGGATTCAGTAGGCAGAGTGAGAGGAAGAACAGTGGACAAAGAAGTAACAAAGATTAATACCAATTAAAATTAAAAGATTAAAAAAATAAAATTAAATTAAGATAGGAATCGGTCTAGAATGCCGAAAAGAGTAGCTGCCCGAAAGGTTTGAGAGGTGGGGCCAGTAATAAACTCCCTAAGGAAAAGAAAAGAAGTGAATGAGAGCAAAGGCAGAGGCAGTTCTGACGAGTAAGTGCCTTAGCAGCCTTCCAGGTGAGACGGAGGTCGGGAGCCAACCTCACCACTGGTTACGGAAGTCTGCGGTGCTTCAGATCCCGCGGGGCTGCGCTACCTGCAGCCGCAGCGGTCGCGGCTCCTCCGGGGCTGCAGCCAGGACCACCAGCGCCCACCGACCCCTTCTCACGCCCTCCTCCGGCGCCGCGGAGATGGATTCCATTTCCTGAGGAGGGGGCCGCAGTGGCCCGTCCTCGGGCTCGGCCTCGGCCCCCGGCCACCTGACGCCAGGAAGCTTCCATCTGTGCAGAGGAAAAAAAAGGGGGGGAGTAGAAGGAGAGTGAGTGCAGAGGCGCCGAGGCGGAGAAAACGCGGCAGTCGGGGGAAGCTGGTGTGAGGGACTGAATGAGAGGGGTCTCCGCCGGGCGGGGACAAGATTTGAAAAGGTCGCGGGCCCTGTCTCTCCCGGAGGGCGCGTCCCTGCTATACCCGGGCTTTGGAGATGGACCGAGGCGGGAGAGGGATAGGCAGAGAAATAGGCTGCGGGACAAGGAGCACCCAGCACCGGATAGTGAGAGCGGGAGAAAAGGAAAGCGCCTCCTCCGCCTCTGAGGGAGCGCGGTGAAGGAAGAGCTACCGACTGACCCCTTGACTCCGGGGAACCAACTGCAGTGCTGGACCCCCAGAAAGGCTACGTCTCCTTACCGACGGTGCCTGCCTCCGACGACTACAACTCCCAGAAGCACCCGTCCACGGGCCGCAGAACGCGTGGCATCACTGGCCGCTTCCTTATCCGGGAGTGTTCAGGGGTGGACAGAGAGGGAGCGGTTAGGGAGGGAGCGCTGAGCGCGTGCGCTGATTGAGTTAGGCCTTCGGGAACTACAATTCCCGGCGTGCTCTCGGTCTCTGAGGAGGTCGACGTCCAGAGAGGGACAAGGTGGGGAGGTGTGTCACCCCTGAGAAGTTCTTTACCCTAGAGGATGGTGCTGCTTCTCCGCAGCTGCCTGAATGCCGCTGGGTATCAGCATTCTGTCGCTGTGTCTGTAATTGACTGCCCTTCATGTTTAGCCTTACCTTTGAGCTTTTACCTGGCAGAAAACTTTTCTTACTGACGTTTAAAAGCACTTAAAATGAAAATAGCTTGTGTCAGGGGAAAGGGCGGGAAAACAGGGAATGTTGCTGCCTTCTGAATTGCTAAAGCGATGTAGAGGATATATCTAACGCCTATTATAATAGTCTTTTATAATTTATAATACGCTTTCCCTGAGCAGGCCGATTTTACCTTCACAACAGCGCTCTAAATTAGATTTTGTTAAGGAAAGTAGTTGAGAGCCAGGACCTATATCTTCTGACTTCACTGAGTTTTCCAAGAAGAGATAGATGGATTAGATAGATAGATTTCAAAAATATGGGGGGTCTGTCTGGGATTGAGAACTATATCGATTGCTGTTTAGGACTACAGAGCATATGTAAATTAGAACACATTTTCAGAAACTACCTTTGCTGATATTTTTACTTTGAAATTTCAGATATTTGGAGTAAACAAGAGTTCTTTGTGGTAATCAAAACAGAACCCAAGAAATATATGAAGAAGATAAAGATATAATTAAAGATTATAAAGACTGAAAAATGTAGTTATAATTAATTTTAATTCTTAAAAAGATGCTACACAAATAGCTAAAAACAGAAGACTGACAATACAAAGTGTTGACAATAATGGAAAACAGGAACTCTCATACTTATTGATGGGCATGGAAATTAGTTCAAACACTTTCAAAAATGTTCGGCATTATCTATTAAAGCTAAACATGGACCTACTTCTAAAGCACTATGAGCAAGCAACTCTACTTCTGGATATAGTCCTAAAAGAAATGAGTGCATAGCTCCATAAAACTCATAGCAGCTTTGTTTATAACAGCCAAAAACTAGAAACAACCCTCATGTCCATTAACAGAATAGAAAATTAATTATGGTATATACATATGAAGGAATACTATTTAAAAAAATGATGCACATAACAAGATTGGTGAAGCTCAAAGATATGTTAAACAAAGAGGGCCAGATACAACAGAGTAGTTACTTTTGGTTCCAATTTCATGAGTTCTTGAACAAGTAATAGAAGCCAAATTAGTGCTTACCTCTGGTGGGAGTGGGAGGATTTTAACTGGGAAGAAGGATGAGATATTCATCCTCCTGAGTGATGGAAAAATTCTATATTGATCTGGGTAGTAGTTTCACTTGTATGTACATATGTAAAAACATATTTATGATTTGTGCCATTTGCTATATGCTAAGCCTCAATTTTTTAAATAATTATAATATAAATATATAAAAATAATATATCTGAGCACTTTTATTGTCTAGCCATTTGAAAAATGTGGTTTAATTGTATTAATTTGTCCATTACTGGCATAACCTAGTACGGATTCTTTTTGCCAGTGTACCCATACATAGCTCCCCAAATACATTTATCCTTAACAAATATATCTATGCTTAGGTAAACACTGTGCCAGTTATCAATTTATTGCCCCTCAGCTTCAATTCACCCTTCAATATATATTCTGTGATAATGGACAGAACTCCTTTAAGCATCTCCACAGAGAGCACCAGATTAAGGTCTCTCAGCAGAGGGCACTGGAGAGACATTGCAGGAGTGAAGGTATTCTCCCGTATTTCCTGCAGAGACACAACAGGGTCAGCAGCCTTGAAGCCTTATCCTGGCCTGCAATCACCTTCTAGCAGCCCTCTCAACATGGAATTTGGCCCCAAGGCTTCCTGCAAACACCAACACCCTGAGTTGCCACTCACTTTGCAGTCAACATACCCTTCACCTACCACCACTTTCACTTCAGACCCAGGCACAGTACAACTGTGCCTTGGCTCCCATTTTCTCTGCATGCCCACCCACAGGTTCCTGATCACCTGCACTCCAGATAGACTACACAGCAGCTGTGGCCAGAACAAACCAGCAAGCTTGTCTGCTATCCAGTGGGCTGAAACTACACCTTCTTTAATAAGATCTGAACCCTAGGCTTGGAGAGGGGGACCCTTCCAAGTTTGTCCTTCCTTGGGTACTCTCCATCAGCCTTAGAATACTACATGCGGTTTCCTTATTATCATTCTTTTGTGAGGGTTCAATAACTCTTTATACTAAACTTAACTCACTGTGTGGTTTCTATTCCTGATTTAACCCAGACTGATACAGGCACTGTATACATTTTATATCAGTTTTACTTGAAATACTGAATATGACCCAACCAAACTACAATTTACACACACGCGCGCATACACACACACACACACACACACACACAAGGAAAAAGTATTGAGAATGAAATATATAACATAAAGTGCAATATATACCAACCAAAATATGTAAGAAAGATGTTCTGTTAAATGTGGGGCAGAGGAGATTTAGAAAAACTAAATAATTTTCCCAGGTTAATTTTCCTAGCCAGGTTAAAATGCATATAACTTTAGGGAACTGATTCCTTTTTCTTTTCCTTTTTTTTTTTTTTTTCTGTTTTTGTCTTTTTTAAAGTAATACGCAGAATTGAATGATATAAACAGTATTATATAATGTGAATTTCAGGGAAATAAAATATTTTTCTTTAAACTGTGCTATTTTACTTTTTCTAGGAAGACCTTCATAACACAGGCAAAATCAACCTAATCTACTCATATTTAATGTAAACTTTTAAAAATATTCAGCTAAGTAATCCATCTATATCAATCAGTAATTGAGTCTAGCCAATATCCAATACTGACAGGCACTGGGTATGGGAAGGGTTTGCTGTAAGTACCAAGGATAAGGATGGAGAAGCTCATGAAAATGCTGAGAACTGAGAAGATTATAAAGGGCAGAGTAAGATTTGAATGGGATGGAAGGAAGTGTTCTGAGTAATAGTTTGAAACCAGCATAAGCCAAGGTTTAGATGTGAAAATAAACATGACACATGTTTGAACCAGAAAGGAAAAAATCCCCTTGAATCCCAAAGGTGGAAAGATGAATCCCAACAGAGGAAAGGCAAAGGTATAAATAGGTTTGGAGAGGAACTTGAAATCAGAAGTAGAAAATTTGGTCTCAATATTGACGGTAAGCAGCCACTATGAGGTTCAGGAGAAGGGAGGTGACATCATAAAAGGAAGATTTTTCAGGAAAACTAATGTAGAAATAATAGGAAAATCTAAGCTGGGAAGGGCATTATGCGATTAAAATCGTAGTCAGTATGACTCTCGGTTTACAACCTCAGATGTGTAAATAATCATGTTTCAGTAATCATAATCTTACAATCAATTTAAACTCTGAGTTTTATCTTCCCAAGACTGGTTGGAAAATTCATGCATTTATTTATTCAACAAAAATTTTAAAAGCCCATTTTACATCCCTGTCACTTTCTAGTCACTGTAAATGAAGCAATAAATGAAACAAAGTATTCGTCCTCATGGAACTTGCGTTTTAGCGGAGGAGATAGATAACAAATAAGCAAAAAAAAGTTCAATGTCAAGTAGTGGTCCGTGTAGGGAGGTAAAGTGAAGAGGGTTTCAATTTAGAGCAAGTAGCCAGGAAGGATACTCTATCAGAGTGACATTTGACCAGAGACTTGAGTGAAGGTACAATATCCATTGGATAATGGGGAAAGAACTTACTAGGAAGAGGAAATGGAAACTACAAGGACCCAGAAAAGGGCACGAACTTGGTTTGTCTGAGGAACTGAAAGAGCATGAGCAGACAGAAGAGCAGTAGGAAACCTAATCAATGAGGTGAACAGGGCCATTTGATGTAAAACTATGGTGAGAATTTGGGATTCAATTTTAAGCAAGATAAGGCAAGAAAATGACAAGATTTGATTTTGTTTTTAAAGATCATAATGGCAGTTCTGTAAAAATGGACTACTGAAGAAAAGGGAGCAAGTTACTAAAATTAGAGACCAGTTAACGGCTGCTATGGTAATCCAGGTGAAAGATGGTTTAGATGAGAAGCTGAAGTGGTGAGTTAAAGTCAGATTCAAGATTGAACTGACAACATTCACTGACATATTAGTTTAGGGGTATGAGATTAAGAGCCAAAAAAAAGATGACTCCATGTTTTTCCCCTAAGGAACTAAGTCAATAGGAATTTCTAAGATAGAGAATACTGGGGAAGGAGCAGGTTTGAGAAGAAAATTATGAGTTCTACTTGAGACACTTCAAGTACTCACTTAAAGTAAACTCTCCTGTTTTTCTCTACACATAAAACTTCTAACACCAAATTTATGGGGTTTCCACACCAAACAATTCTCCAGTTCTCAGCAGACACTACCTGGGTGTCTTACATTCAACTCACTTATGACACTGACTTCCCAGAGAGTATAGACCCCACAGGTTAAGGGCTCATTTCCACCAGAATGCCCTTCAACACATGCACGCACCCGCGTGCGCACGCACACGCACACACACACACACATCACTTCAGATGCCAGTTGCAAGTCCTAAGTCCCAAGTTGTTGCTTGTATTTCTGACCAACCAGCTGTAAAATCAGGGTTTCTTATGACCCCCCTAATATCTAATATTTGCTAGAATAGCTTACAAAACCCAGCGACACAGTTTAGTTACTATCATCAACTTAATATAAAGGATACTACTCAGGAACATCTAACTGGAAGAGCTGCATAGAGCAAGGTATGTGGGTAGCGACACAGAGCTTCCATGCTTTCTCTGGGAGCACTACCCAGAATTTCCATTTGTTTACAACCCAGACGCTCTCCGAACCCCTTGGGTTAGGGTTTTGTTTTTGTTTTATTTTTATGGAGTCTCCATTACATAGACCTGATTGATTAAATTATTGAACATTAGTGACCAACTCAACCTCCAGCCTCCATACCCCTGCCCAAGGTCAGTGGATTGGAGTTTAAAGTTCCGATTCTCATCGCATGGTTGATTCTCCTGGCAACCAGTGCCCCCATCCTTAGAGGCTTCCCAGAAGTTACCTGATTAACATAAATTCAGATGGGGAAAATTCCATAGAGGGGGGAAAATATGCACAGTGGCGGGGAGCCAGGGGAAGGTGGAATTAATTGTAAGAGCAAAGTTCTTGAGTACAAGGGGAGGTCTAGGGACCTGTGCACAAGTGAAAGATGTAGTTTCTTAGACAGGAACTTGTAACATTTGTCCATTGTAACAGACTTATCTCAGACATTCTTCAGGCTTGCCTTCATCCCTGAGACCTAAGGTCTAATATAGTGCCAGTGTATAGTTTTGGGCATGATAGTCTTTTGAGACTGGGAACTCCGTATGGAATCCACCCTTCCTAGTACTCTACTTTGTTTCCTCTAAGAAACTGCTACAGCCTTGGGGTGCTGCCCTGGAGCACCCAAGAAACCAACAGATATTTTTTTCCTCTTCCCAGCCCAGATTTAAAGTCTAGCAGAAATTCCAATTCTAAGTAAACTCAATGCACCTTGCAAAAGATGCTTGCCATTCCTCTGTAATCTATTAAAACACTCACTATTTCTCTGAATGTGTTGAAAGAAAATCCTCTAAAAAGTAGAAAAGAAATCCCTTCAAGTGGGGTTGACATTCAGATATCAGAGAAAGAGAAAGAGAGAGACAGACAGACAGACAGACAGAGACAGGGAGAGACAGAGACAGAGAAACAGAGAGATAGAGACAGAGACAGAGAGACAGAGCTGGGAGCAGGATAATTCATTGGTACATTGTGGTCTCAAGAAATAACAAGCAACCACTCTAATCAAGCCATGTTTCATTCCTAGTGATAGCACTGTGAGGAGTTATTGTCTTGATGTTTTGCGTGAAGAGATTCCTAGAACCTCTACTATTGTGTATTTTCCCCTTCTCTCCTCCATCACATGATTTTCCTCATCTCTGCCTAGCCTAAAGTGAATTCTTTCCTCTTCTAGGCAATCCTACTTACCAGTCTCTGAAAGAGTTGTACTTTGTTTTTGTTTTCCCAAATTGCCAGTAGTCACCCATTAATCATGAAATCAATTTAGTAATTTGCAACAGACATTTTAAAAATAGAATAGATAAAAGCAGAAGTTCTCAGTGCATTACATGTTATAAGGGTAAGTATTTTTTCTGAAAGATTTGTTACAGCTGTGTGTTTTCTGGGTCACAATACAAAATATACCATTATCTGTTGTGTACCCAAAAACTGCAGCAAACATTTAGCAAAGTCCAATCAGTAAAGCAAATTCAGGGGCTACTAGATCACTCAATTTATCTTACTTTTAGCTTTAGGACTAGATGAGCCTTAAGGTCTCTTTCCCCCATGAGATGGATGTTTCTTTCCTCTTAGTCATCAAAGAGGTCTGGGCTTTTTCAGCTTCAGAGGCAATTTTATAGATGGAGTATCAGACAGTGTGGTGAATTAGTTAACAACAAGTTATTCCACTCTCCTAGTAATCATCTAGTTTTCTTTATTGTTGCTGTTGTTGTTTGTTTGCTTTTTAAGCATATTTCTCTCAGCCTTTGCTTTTCTGGACTAGTGCTCCCTTCCCCACCACCATTTATTCACATGTCACCATTTTAATCATTTTCTACACTCCACCCACCTCTAATAAAATATATTCAGAGTTCACTAAACAAAATGCATACAATTTTATAGCTTAAGATGTCCCATGACTTTCTATAAAGGCAAGAAAATGTTTCTTCTTAAGATTTCCTAATCAAGCCTAGCCTTTTTGTGATCTTTTAAAATTTCTCACTGAGAACATTATAAGCTATGCAATTTATCTAGATATGTACTGCATTTGATTACTTAGAGCCAATCATTTTGGAATTATAATTTTAAAACAATCAATTATAAAATGAGCAGAGGATCTGAATAGACATTTTTCCAAAGAAGACGTACAAATTGCCAACAGGCATGTGAAAAGATGTTTAATCTCACTAATCATTAGGAAAGTGCAAATCAAAACTATGAAGATATATCACCTCACCCCTTTAGAATGACTATTATCACAAAAAAAAGAAATAACAAGTGCTGGCAAGGATGTGGAAAAAATGCAACCTCTTGTGCACTATTAGCGGGAATGTAAACTGGTGTGGCCATTATGGAAAACAGTATGAAATTTCTCAGAAAATTATAAATAGAACTACCATATGATCTAGCAATTCCTTTCCAGGTATTTATCCAAATAAAATGAAAACACTAATTTGAAAATATATATGCACACCCATATTCATTGCAGTATTATTTACAATAGCCAAAATATGGAAACAACCTAAATGTCCATCAATGGATGAAAGAATAAAGAAGATGCGAGCTATATATATAATATGTAAAATTATATACATCATATAATTATATATATTATATACACCTTTTATATATAATGGAATATTATTAAGTCTTAAAAAAGAATAAAATCTTGCCATTTGTGACATGGACGGGCATCAAAGGTATATGCTAAGTTAAATAAGTCAGACAGAAAAAGATAACTAGCATATGACCTCACTTATATGTGGAATCTAAAACAAACAAAAATTCCAAGCTCATGGATATAGAAAACAGACCAAAGGTGGAGGAAGGGGGAATGGGTAAAATAAGTGAAATGGGTCAAAAAGTACAAATTTCTAGTTATAAAATGAATGTCATAGGGATGTAGTGTACACCATGGTGACTATAGTTAATAATACAGTATTGTATATTCAAAAGTAGCTAGGAGAGTAGATCTTGAAAGTTCTCATCACAACAAAAAAAAATTTGTAAATATATGTGGTTAATTGGATGTTAACTGGATTTATTGTGATGGTCATTTTGCAATATATACAACTATCAAAACATTACATTATATACCTGAAACTAATATAATGTTATGTAAAAAAATAATAAATTAAATAAGTAAATAAAATTATAAGTTGAATTATATTATCTCAAGTACTCCAGTGGAACTTCTCCATACTGAAGCTCATCCACTGGTTTTAAGACCATATTTAGACAGTGAAGTGTGGCCAGTCCCATTAGAGTAAACACCTAGAGAATCTATTTATCTTCACATTTATTGTATATCTATTCCAAATCTCATATACAATTTGAAAAATCACCATCATCTTCATTAAAACAACTTTTTGAAAGTTTAACTAAATGATATTTACTGATTTCCTTTTGTCCACAAGTCTATTTACACCTCAGATAGGCTACTTAGGTATGTCTTCCTGTTTGAGAGAATTACATAATTTGAAGGGAACAACCTTAACTGGACTCAATCCAAATTGCAAATATCCATGGGATACTATGTTTGATTGCATACAAGTGTTTGAAATACAGTTAATATAGATTATCTGTTTTTATATATATTTTTGCTATGCATTTTGACCACTGTCCTTGAGCTGCAAAGAAGTAATGTTTTCTGCTTTGGTGTGGAGGCTAGGAGAGCAGACCCCCTTTCAAGGTAAAAGATAGACTAAGTCAGTGGTGTTAAAATGATAGGTCTGTATTATGGGATTTAATAGTACCAATACCTAAAAAGAAAAAAAATCCATTATTTCAGTTCAGTAAAAAACAACACTCATTTTTCTGTCACCAAAGATTCTTATCTCCAATCAATGAATTTCAAATGCCCAATTATGTTAGACATAAAAGTAAAAGGAATATAATCAAAGCAAATTTTATGTTAATTTATTGTGGTATATTTCTTTAATAATTTTATATATTTTGTGCTCTTTGGGCATTTTGAAATTATATCTGAAGGAAGTAATGGAAATACCTGTATGTAGATCCATTAGTATCAGTATTTTTTTTTTCAAACTAAAAAACCACGGAGAATGACTTATATTACATTAAAAATGAGTGGAAAAAAATTACATTTCTATTCTAGAGCCCCCATAATAATGGTAGGCAAATGTCCATACCTCAAGTGCCCTGGGTAACTCATTTGTCATTCTTTCTGTGGAGTGTAAGCAGTGAGGCCACTGGGGGATATCACAAAACACCATGGACTTTGGTGCCACCAGGAAACTTGTGCTTCTCCGCATCACTGATCTTTGTGGCAAACCCAGGAAACAGGATGACTCCTCTATAAAGAACTAACTCAAGTAGTTTCTTGGACCAAGTCCAGCTGGCTGACATTCAGCCCAGATAAAACAAAAATGAACCTAACTGAAAAGAAGAGAAACTGGCAACCTGACAAGAAATCCAATATCAACTCTTTTTAAGGACCCACATTGTCAGGCTGGTGAGTAATTTTGTGATAAATTGCTATTTTCAGAATCCCAAAGGTATGCATTGGTGAAAAATGCATTCTTTCACCTTTAATTCATCAGGAAACCAAGAGCCAGGCATGAAATGTAATTCTAGAAAGTATTGTCTCGAATTTACTCAGTATGCCACTGACTAGCTTCAAGTGGAAACATAGCAATAACAGGCATGTTATCACCAAGTAGAAACCCATAAAGTATGTGTAGAAAGTGAAGTAAACACTGAACAGGGTCCAAAGTCCAGGCTTTGCTAGTAAACTGCATGAATTTAGACTTAACTCCTCTTCTTTTCTTCTTTTGAAATAGTTCAAATATATCAAATTATAGGAGGAATATTTATACATATTTTACCCACGTTTGTCAAATCTTAGCATTTGATTCATTTGCTTCAGATTGTTTTAAAAGATATAAAACAGCACAAACAGTTGAAGTCCTATGAATTTCTCACCCTCCTTTCCATTCCATTCTTTCCATCCCCTACAGAAGTAACCACTATTCTGATTTCTACTGTCTACCATTTCCATGCCTGTTATAAACCATTACATCATAGGTACAGATTCACAAACACTATTCAGTATTGTGTTGTATGTTTGTAAATTTTGTATAAATGATTTATGTGTACATACAAGAATCAGCACAAATGAAAGGGTTAAGAGCAGGCACCCTGGAGCCTCACTGTCTGGGTTCAAATAATGATTATGCAACTTCCTTCTTGTGGGCCTTTGGCAAATTACTTAATCTCTTTGAGCCTCCATTTCCTCATTTGTTAAACAAGAAACATAATGGAACCTATGTTATGAATTGTCATAAAGATTAAATGCATTGATATTTGGGAAGTATTTGGGACAGTACCCGACACAAACAAAGCAGATCAGTGTTATCTGTTACTATTCAAATGTTTGGAAGCATTCCATTGTATCAATATATTCCAATTTATGCATCTAACTTCCTTTTGATGAACATTTAGGTTGTTTCCAGTTTTTTAGTATTATAAATATTCTTCACCATGTCTCCTTGTGCAGTTTTTCCTACTGATTGTGTCTATAAATGGAATTGCTGGGGTTAAGGTCAGTCCCACTTTGGGTTCTAGCAGATATAGCATATCACACTTCAGTGTATGGTAATGTTCCCACTCTCACTCAAAGTTCCTAATACTTTCTATCCTCACCAATTTTAGTGTCATCTGATCATCATTTCTGTATTTATAAAATGAGAAAGTGAACTAGATGATCTCTGGAGTTTTTCTGTATTATCTGTATTCTCAGATTCCCTTTTCTTGAATTTCCCACTTTCTCCCTTCACATGGAGATAAACTATAAACTAGTCCAGTGAATAGCAAACTATTTCATTTACACCTAGAAGCCTGTTGTTGGATATTTTATGTTTTTAAGTCTATAAACTAGGACATCCAATAATACAATTTCAGCAGTCGTAAAGAAGTATGTCATAAGGAATATTACCTAAACTGATACTGTGCTAGCCAGGCATACTTCCAACACTGTTAAAACAGATCAATAGTTTTCAAACTTTTTAAAATAATGAACTTTTTTAAAAAAATAAAAATATGAACTGAACCTCAGTATAAATGTTGCTTGTTCTGAAAAAGCCCAATCTTGTCTGATCTCAGAAGCTAAGCAGGTTCGGGCTTGGTTAGTACTTGGATGGGAGACCACCTAGAAAGACCAGGTGCTGTAGGCATAAAATAATAAAAATTGTAATAATAATAATAAGAGATTGTAAACTGACAAGGTCCTTGCAATCTGTGAGGTCAACCAAGGGTTACCTTACCTAAAAAAAAAAATATGTTGCTTGTTCCTTTTCATTCCTTTGTTAACCTCTAACACATATATTACACATTTGTAAGAGCTCTTGTAATGTGATTATCATTATTGCCTTGGTAAACTTCCTAAATTAAGAAATATTGAAATGCTTCCATTTATCTTGTTACTTTATCTATTAAATTAACATTTTAAATTTTTATTATGTTTTAGACTGGTATATATTTTGCTGTACTAAAATCTTCTGGAAATATCCATATTAGAAAAAAAATTATCCATTATTGCCAAAATACTCTGATTTTACAACCTATAGTTTCTATGGGGAAAAATACACAGCTTCAGGCTTTAAAGGTTATAATTGTAGACCAATGTTGCCACCTCATGGTGTAAGAAGCTTAATCACATCATATTTCAGGTTGGAAAAATTGGATTAAAAAAAAATACATGCAAAATCTTGCAGTGATCTCTTCCTATGAGATCATTACATTATAATAGAGTTGGGGGACACTCATCAGACATACTGGTAAGACTAGGTCATTGGATTTCTGGTCCTTCAGTGATCTGACATCTATGAGTCCCAGAACTGACTCTCTTACTCATCTCCTCTCAGATGCAGTTATTAAAGATCTTCACACTTCAGCCAGCCTTCCCTTGTCCTTATGCCAAGCCAGCTTCATCTTAATATATTAAGATGCTATTTCCAGACAGCCGTTTTGAGTCTGGTATCAGCCTGGAATATGGCTGGTCTCTGGGTTGCTGAAAGGTGAGCTCCTGCTTTGGCATCCCCATGTGATATGAAGGCTCATATTTACCATGAGTCTTCCCAAAGCCACATGTTTTCTGTCTTTTAAAAATATTTCCTGATAAAGCCAAAACCCAGTTGTGAACCTCTGCATTGCACTCCAGGTGTCCAAACAGGAGCCCTCACTGTCCCCAGTCAGAGCCTTTACCTGGAAAAGTTGTGAGAAATGAAGTGGTTAAAAAACTCTTGGTTCTTTGAATCAAGAATCTGCCACCATCCAAAGTAAGCATCTGCAAGATTCACAGAGCTTTGGGTTGGAGGTCATCAAGTCAGAACTCTTAGATATGTCTCCAGCCCAGATCAGACTCAAAATACCCAGACCCTGGATGCTGAGATTGGGGTTGCTTCTCCTTGGGAGCCAGCCCTGAGTGGGTGTGTACCCCTCACTCATTCCTCTCTTACCCCACCTGCCTGATGTGAGTAGCCAGCAAGGTTTTTTACAGTCTTAGAGGTTTTTATGACAGGCGAGAAAGAGCACAAAGAAAAGAATAAGATGCAGATGAAGGCGAAAGAATAATAAGAATAAAAAAGAAAAGAGAGCAAAAGGAGAATTTATCTTGGGCAGAAACCATGTTACATATTACTTACAACCCTCCCACTTCAACACTAGACACTTCCTCTACAGTGAAGAAATACTTGCCAGTTAATATTGAAGACATAGGTGAAATGTAGAAGGAAAACTTAAGACTGCAAAAACAAATGTATATAGTTCAATGGACATGCTACCGGTAGAGCAGAATAAATTCTAACATTGACATACACTGATTGAGATCCACATAAACATCTGAAATGTCAAATTAACAAGAAGCTATGTTAAGTTGTGTTATTACACAGGTTATCATACAACCTTTTTGGCACGAGGGTCCAGCATTCCTATGGGAATCTCATGCCTGATGATCTGAGGTAGAGCTGAGGCGGTGATGCTAGTTTTGGGAGCTGCTGCAAATACAGATGAAGCTTCGCTTGCTGGCCTGACACTCACCTCCTGCTGTGTGGCCCGGTTCCTAACAGGCCACAGACCAGTACCAGTTCACAGCTCAGGGATGGGGACCCCTATTATTATAGACAGGGATAGAAGTCTTTTATCAATTCCAGTGATCTGCATTAAGAAGAATATTTTGAACCACATCTGGGTTCAGTAGTAGAGAGCTGTATGATTGATTAGCAACGTCTTCCTCAGCTTCTCACTTGTTGTATTTGTCCTTTTTTTTTTTCTAGAACAATCCTCCCATTAACTACTGCCTGGTTCTCTAGATAGGTGCTTCTTAAGTTTTAACATGGTTATGAATCACCTAACGATCTTGCTAAAGTACAGCTTCAGACACAGTACATATGCCTAAGGTTCTGAATTTCTAAGAAGCTCCCAGGTGATACCTATGCTGGTCCATTGAACTTTTGGGTTCTTTTTCTAACATTGCAACAATTTCCTTTGTTAATCACCTAGCAATATTATTACCCTTATCTTATTGCTGGTCAGTCAGAGAAGGAAGATAACCACTGCTATCAGGCCTAAATAATCAGAAAATTTTTAAATTTAATATAAAAAATTCCTACACAATCTTATATAAATATGTATTTGTATAGTGAAGCCTGATTTGTAATATTTTTGTCAGTAAGAAGTTCTTTTCAACCACCTTTTCTAGGTTCTAGGGTACAACAATTAATATCCTTAAAATGACCTTAAAGCTTCCTATTATATTATCATATAAATAATATTCACTATAGTTTGGAACTTATTTTATTTTATTGCTTTCTAATCCTTTTTAAATAGTATCCTGAATGTGATGTACATGGTATTTCCCAGTTACTCCCCAATAATGTGAACTGCCTGGAACTGAGGGTCACTTGTTCACTTTTATAAACATCATTACATGAAGGGAGGATACGTGGGGGGAAAAACTCAAAAGATATAGATACTGACAAGTTAATCAGTTTATATCTTTGCACATTATCCATTGTGAAAAATTCTAAGATACAATGACTCTTTAATCATAGTACCTCACAAGTGGGTGTGTGGGCCTTGTGCCCTGCACCAAAGTACATTTTCCTTATGGAAAAATTCCCTAGTTGACTCTTCCTCTTCTTCCAACTTAATCATATCACCGAAAGGATCATGAGGTATATCCTGGTTATTAACCAGCTTTTTAGTCCTGCGTAGAGTCTGTGGGCCCACTTTCAACTCCAGATCCTTCAATGGCTGAAAACTCTGTTTCAATAAGTGGTTTCAGAAATTTCTCAACCTTGGTTAGTCTTTGCTTCAGTTTCTGCTGCATTGACTCATACTCAGCCAGGATCCGAGCAAACCTTGTTTGCAGAAGGTCTACTGACCCTTCCATTCGAGTGACCTTCTCTTCAAGATCTTTAGGATCACTTCCAGCATTTGCAATATTTATATCCAGCAGACCGTCTTTCATCAAGATTTGCTTCCCTTTCTCTTCTAGCATACCTTTGGCATCTGGGTACTCAGTTAAAGCTTCCATGAGGTCATCTTTTGAGAGACAGAACAGATCTGAGTATCCAATGCTTTTAATATTGGCTGTTCGTCGATTGCCAGCTTTGCTGCCTTTAATGTTAAGGATGCTGATCTCACCAAAATAGCTGCCATCACTCAATACCACAAACTGAGTGATTCCATCATCTGCCACCACAGCAAGTTTGCCTTCCTTGATGATGTACATCTCTCGTCCAATATCCCCTTTCTTGCAAATATAATCTCCAGGACTATAGACTTGGGGTTGTAATTTCAGGACCAACTCTACCAACAGACCAGCTTCACAGTCAGCAAAAATGCGTACCTTTTTTAATGTGTCTAAGTGAACACTGATGGCAATCTCCGCTCTTAGTTTATCAGGTAGATACTTTAAGACTTCTCTCTCGTCTACTGTTTTTTTGTTGGTCCACAGATAGTCGAACCACTTAATAACTCTCTTTTCCATATCTTTGCTTACATTTCGAAAATTCATATATTGTTTGATGGCATCGATTCTTGCTTGAAATTCTGCTCTGGCTGCATTCATGTTGGAAATCATAGAACCTATGTTACCAACAATGGTAGCAAAAATTAAAACTCCAATTAAGAAATCAACCACCACAAAGACATATTCAGAATCCCTCACAGGAGGTGGTGTTTCACCAATGGTGGTCAAAGTCAGTGTAGACCAGTAAAGGCTGTATACATATTTTCTAGCCAAACGGCCAAATTCAGGATCGTTAACATCAGGATAGACCCATGTATCATTTCCAAATCCAATAGCTTTGGAAATAGAGTAGTACACACATGCATTCCAGTGGATAATGATGACAATGTACATAACAAGGTTAGAAATCCTGAAGATGTTTGGGTAGTTCGTCCTCGTTTCAGTTCTCTGGAAGAACTCAAACATTCGAGAGATCCTTAACAGTCTGTTTAACCTGATTTCTGGATAGTTCCACCCCAGCTTGAAAAATAACAGATCAGTTGGTACCACCGATAGAACATCAAGTTTAAATTGCAGATTTGATTTGTATTTCTCTATGAGTTTAAGCTTTTCCTTCACCAGCAGTCCTTGTTCTAGGTATCCTAAAATAGAAGAAAAATCAATTCAATGTTTTTTCTTTTAATGCCATTGTGAATGTTTCTAAAGTAACTCTCAATGAACTTCATTGAATTCAAAACAAGAACGCACTTTGAATAAATACGCTTTTAGCAATGTAATAAGATATGAGTACTAATCAGCACATGGCTGTGGAAAACATTCTTTTGCAGAAAAAAAAAGTGAAACTCCATAAGTGCAAAAGCGAGAGATTACATGCAATGTGTGTGTGTATCTATATCTATATCTATATCTATATCTATATCTATATATAAATATATAGATAGATATTTATATATAAATATCTATATCTATATATCTATATCTATATATCTATATATCTATATCTATATCTATATATATATATAAATATCCCCAGATTCAGTAGCTCCATCCAAGCAAAGCTATTCTTTTTATGAAGTGTTCTTAAAAAGTTTCCTTAATACCCGAGCACTGTGCTTACACTTCACACCATTCTCTTGACAAAATCCCAGCCCCACTCTTGCAGTCTGGATACCTGCCCTACTGTCTAATGATTATAAATATTTTTGCCTTGACCATTCAATGTGAAGCATAAGTGTCCTTCGAGGCTATATTTCATATCTCCTTCTTGCCTCCCTCACCCCAACCAGGCTTCCTTAGACATCTGATATCTTTCCATCTTCACATTGCTACCACCAGCTTTGTAGATTAAACTTGGAATTTCAGCACTCTGATATATTTCAGGAGGAAAGAATTCGTTCCTCCTCCTATACTGACTACCAGAGTTCTGACTAGGACACAACAATTGAAACATTGCTCCAGGGCACTGACATTTAGAAAATGTCCTTATTTTACATAACAATTCTTAAAAGCCACACTCTGTGTATACTGTGTGGAAAGCGGTATAGAAATAATGGGCTTATACTTACTTAACAAGAATACTTTACATAGAAAGCTATCAGATCCTGCCCTTTGGCCAACAATGCTTCACTATGGACACAAAGTTGACTTAAGGATGTGTGTTCTGTTTCTTACAAAACTTCTAGTACAGCTCTGCTGGGTACAATGACATATTCCCCCATGCTTCTTCAAGGTATCTCTCTGTTAGGTAGCAATTACCCTTTACCCACAGAGCTGACAGACTATTTTTGCTCTCTTTATTTCTTTCACCTGGCATAAATCCAGTGAACAAGATAACAGAGAAAAGCTACAAATCACACTCAAATGGTTGCTTAGCAACATCCTTCTGAATCAATTGGAGTGACCTATGAACGTGGTTGCGTATATGGTACTTTTGCTTTCAACTGTGCTTTTTCCTCTAAAACATATTTTTGTGAGTTTATTTTGAAAAATACTTGAGTTAGAAAATTTCAAATTATATTAGAGATAAAAGCATGGCATTGCAAAATATCCAAAACCGAACATATTTACCTGTCCTGGTTCGTACAAACATATCGAGAAGATAGACTATGTCTGATGAGTAATCAAAAATAAGCCAATAGTTTAGATAATCAGACTGAAGTTCATCAAAACATGCTCTGTAAAAAAAAAAAAAAAATTGCGTAAACAAAATGAAATGGGGGCCAATTTAAGTAAAAGTCCTCTTTGTATAATTTTTATCATGATGATAAGTATAGAATTGAAGGGGTTCTTAGAATTCAATTAACCAACCATGGCTTTCCCAAATCTTTTCCCAAATCTGAGTGGTTGGATTTACTTATCTCACACTTCTAAATTCCAACCTTCTTTCCAATATATTAGTTGGCTTTATCAAAACATTAAATAAGGATAAATGGCCTCAAGCTACTGTCAAATGCGTTGAGTGATATACATTAATAATCAGATTCACGTTGACTATCTGTACTGAAATGCTTCAGGAAATCAAGCTAGGTCCTGGGTGGCTGAGATGTTTACTGCCTAAAATAGGCCATAGGTACTGGTCCATGGCCTGTTAGGAACCAGGCCACACAGCAGGAGGTGAGCGGTGGGCAAGTGAGTGAAGCTTCATCTGTGTCTGCAGCCGCTCCCCAGTGCTAGCATCACCACCTTAGCTCCACCTCAGATCATCAGGCATTAGATTCTCATAGGAGCACCGGTCCCTGGTGTCAAAAAGGTTGGGGACTGCTGGCCTAAAAGACGGGGAACCATGGAAATCACTTGGGAAACACATCTTGCTCTATAACCACTTAGATCCTTGACCTTTTTCTACTCTTGGCGACATTTTACTTTTTTTACTTGTAGGCCAAAGAAAACAGTTTCTCCAAAGTTCTAATAAAATGACTGAGCAATCAAATGTTTAAAAGTACCCTCCCCCAACCTGGCACTGGATTTCCAGATATATTGGGAACCAAAGCACCTACTCCTGGTCCCAGGAAAACACGTTGAAAATAATGTAGTGACTCTTTATAACCCGTGTTGGAGAAAAGAGGTATGTCTTGAAGAGCTCTAAGCCAAAATGTTAAGTCAGTTAACTTGGAAATTAAAAGTACAATGAGATCCACAAAGATACATAGAAACCTTGCAATAATCATAGTCCAGTTGTACATGACAGGTAAGGTGATGCAAAACAGCCAGTTGTAATATGTGTTTCCTGAGGGGTCAATAACCATGACTTCCTTCTTCTCCCTAGCAGCAATTAGAAACAGAGGGGAAAGTTACCAAGAAAAAAAAAACACATTTTTATTTCACCTATCAAATATGGTTATGCCCACCACCCACAATTAAGCTAGAGAAACTCACTCTGTAGTGAGAAGATTAGCTTGACGTAAGTGCACTAGTCATAAGAAACTGGTAAGTGAAGGGTGAATAAATTACCAGCCTTACATTAAACCATACATTAGACTTTTATTAAAACCCTTGCTTTATTGTGATGTTGTAGACACTTCTATCACTCCAGCCACAAAGAGGGAATCATGACATAGATCATAAAAAATGCTGGATATTTCACAGACCCCTTTGGTAGGTTACTGATGGTAGGAGAATAGTGGCTTGGCCACCCACCCCCTCCTCCACTAGTTAACAAAACAACCAGGAACTACATTGTTCTCATGGCTTCTTTCTCATTTGTATGGAAAGAATATAACACAATTTAATAAAAAGTGCATGTGCATAGGCAATAGAGGATAAGAGGAAGGAAGAAACTATATGGTTAAATGGAAATTAAAATTTTTTTTCTGGTATCAGGCCCATATTTTAAAGAAATTTTCCCTTTATACAAACTTCAAAAACTTTCTAACAGGTACATATAATTTAAAAAATTGTTTGAAAAAAAATTTTCTTTAAGTTTAGAAAACAAATTTGCCTTTAATAAAAAGTAAAAAGATAGCTTTTCAAATATCACTCAACTTTACCCTTTTGAAATTCTACTCTCAAATGTTTGCTTTAAAAAGCATCTTTCTAAAATAAAATAAAATAAAATAAAATAAAATAAAATAAAATAAAATAAAATAAAATAATAAAATAAATAAAAAGCATCTTTCAAATGGCTGGTGTTTTGATAGCATTTGCACTGCTCTCAAAATTAGGCATGGCTTTTCAATAACACTTCTTCACTTTGGAATATTTGCCATATGGTATTTATTGCTCAAAAATGTTAATAAAATTATATTTTGATTTGTAAAATTGATGGTAATCTTCTAAGAATCTAATTCTCCTAGGAACCTCAATATATCCTAGTGGTAATTTTGTCTTCATCAGTGTTTGGGGAAGGGAATTAATGATAACTATGAAAACTCTTCATGAGAAAACTAAGAATAAGGTTTCCATTGTTAATTTTAAGAAAAAAAATTAATTCACTTTTAATAACAATTTGTTTAGTCTTTACACAGGGCCTCTTTACTATAAAGTTGAGGGAAATTATCACTGGATCCAAAACCTATCACAACTCATCCTTAATTCCAATGCCAATAAAAATACTAACTCTTCTTTCTTATCTTTGCCTGTCTCCTCTTTCTTTTTCTTTTCTTTGTCCTTTTCTTTCTTCTTTTTCTTCTCTGGGTCCTTTTTATTTTCAGTTTTATCATCTGACTTGCTAAAAAAGTAAGACGTATAGTTAGTATTAAAATACAAAAAGGTTATGGGCAGAAAAATGTGAAAGTCTAACTTACCTCTTCTTTTCCTTTTTCTTTTTCTTTTTTTCTTTTGGTTCTCTAAAGAAGAAACAATATCTCTGTCACATAATCCAATTATATTCTGACTTCCAATCTTATTTATTTTCCTCTCCACTGATCAAGAACTCTCAGCCTTGCAAAGCCCTTCCCCATGCTCAAAAGCCAGAAATCTAGTCTCCCAGAGGAGAGTTCCACAGAAAACATACACACACCCAGATGAAACAAATGAGATTCCTGGGTAGGTGAATGGGGAAAACTGAAGAAAATGAAGGTGGGTAAAGGCATAAACCCAAGGAGAGAAATTTAAGAAACAACAGCCCCCAAAAGAGCGTACTTTCAAAGTCTCAATGTATACAAAGAAATAGTTATTTAAAATTTAATCTTCTTGAAATTCATTGTATTTATCCTTGAATAAGAACTTTGAGATTTTAAGAAAATGCCTTCAAATTTCTTTAGAGAGGTGATCCTGACTGAAAAAATTTTTATGGGTAGTCAAAAAACTCTGTGGTAACAAAATGGAATCCTAATTCCTATAATCATTTACTGTGTTTGAGATCAATTTTTTCCACATATAAGTTCTTCTTGAGTGGAGATTATTTGATTAGAGTCTCATTTCTATGACCGGTTCTCTTGATTAGCAGGTGAATGGATTCTGGAGTCAGACAGACCGACCTATGGTCACAGCAGGATGCCATTGTTGGCTTGGATGTCTCAAGAAAATGTATTATTCTGACACGAAAGAACAGGCATGTCACTATCACTAGGATTGTCAGAGAAGGCATTAAAGGGAAGTAGGTCTAAACCTAGTCTTCAAAGTATGGGCAAGGGTTGGAAAAGTTGAGAAGAGGGAGGGAGGTTAAAGGGAAGAAAAATTTAAGGTGCAAATGTATAAATAAATGTTATCTGTGTAGAAATGACCCAGCAGAAGTAGAAAGCTGCTATTGAGGAGAAATAGGAGATAAAATTAACAAGTGAAGTGAGTCTTGCTATCTAAGGTTGTCATATACAAACAAAAACAGAACATAAAGTTTGAAAAGGGAGAATGTGTCATCATGGGAGCACACTCCTGTGATACTGGATTTAACACCCTGGGATCGATTCTGGGAGATGGTGCTGACACAACTGCTTGGATGGCTCTTGGAAGCTCAGAAAAGGCAAGGGCCCACACTAAATGAAATAGAAATTACCAAATGCGATGGCAGATGGTAGAAGATGCTATCATAAAGACTCAGAGAAGTGGTATGCTAAAGTGGATACACTACATAAGGAAGATAGCCCACAGTTGATTATGTTCCCTAAGAGGAATCAGAGGATACAAAGGTGATTAAAAAAATGTGCTAATGAGAGGGGCACCAGCATCAAGCGAACCCAGTGGTGCTGTCTTCTATAGGCCAGAGCTAATAGTAGGAGGTGTTGGTATAGAATTGAGTTTCTTGACAGAATCTAGAAATAACAGAGACCAATGACAGTGCTTACCTATCAAAGAGAGATGGATCCCATAATTGTAATTTGCAGTATTCACATACAAACATATATACTACTTTTAATATGGGTAGCTACATTTTTTCAGAAGTATATAACCAGAAACAAAATAATAGAATTTCATTGCCACTGTATTAAAGTTTGCCTGATAAAGATTTGCACCATAACAGGTTCAGATATATTCCTATCTTTTTACTGGTTTTCTTTAAAAAACAAAGCTTTGGTTTTCTATTGTAAATGTACTTACTGCTCCTTATTGCTGCTGTTGTTAACATTGAAAAGTGCAATGACACCGGGCAGATACTGCTCCCTGGGAAATGAAAGGGTACAGTGAAATCTTAGTGGTTGCCATCCATATACTGTCTATGGTAAGCAAGCAGTCTTTAAAGAACACATTGTTTTTTTTCAGTTTCTACTCATCGCTAATGATTGCCTAGACAATTTTTGAAAATACAGATCCTCCATGAAGCATGAGTTGCCAAATGTCAGTGCCATGAACCAAAGTGATTAGTAAACACTTATTGATCAGCGCTCACACTATGTCAGGGAAAATAGGAAAAAAAAAAGAAAAGTCAAATAAAAACAGTGGGAAAGCTGGGGTTGGTCAGTTGAAAAAGAAATAGCAGAGAGGAAAAAAAAGAGGGAGAAAACACTAAGAAAATGTAAATATGTTCCATAGAGTGGGAACCCCTGACCCACACCAACAACAAGCTGTTTCCACACCATTAGAGTCACAAGTTTGAAGTTTCCATGATTGTTTTTATTTCCCACTGAAGATATTTAGCTTTTCTCATATAGCCACTCACTCCATTGCTCTTCTTCCTTGAAAATAGGGTCAAGTGGCATACAGCATTTTAAAAAATGATAGCCATCCCCTCTCTCATACAATTGCTTGAGGGCTCTGGAAGAAGGATCTTCAAAAGAAGGAGGAAATCAGAGAGGACAGGGCATGAGTTTTCTTAAGAGACAGACATGTGTTGTAGGGAAAATGATAAGTGAGAGTACTTATGACTTGGAGCCCCATGGACATAAATAATCATTAGGCAGTGGCAGTTTCCCAAGAGAGGAAAAGGGTAAGGAGCAGGAGTAGCAACATATTCCCAAGATCCTGCAGAGTGGCTGAGGAGCAGAAGCATTTGCCAGGTCCACTAAGTGGAAGGAGTTGAAGACCTATCTTTCATCTAAGTAATGGTTTATAGACAGGTGGAGGGATAGATCATACTACTCACCTCTGTGATGGTCTTCCCTTTCTGTGTGAATAATTTCTAAAGGAATCCCTTGCACTGGGGTTTTCACTTCCGGAGTCTTCAAATACAGAGGCACTGTCATCATCGTCAGAAAAGGAGCTATAATTCAATAGGAGGCAGAGAAGAATTAGATCAATGTTCTAAATCTTTACAAAAGAACAGCAGTTCTTATTAAGGGGACCATTACCTCATCCTTTCTCCTTTCCTCTCAAACTAACACATGCAGCAATTCTTAATTAGAGTGAAATGAAAACTGTACAGAATATGTAGAATTATAGGCATAATTCAGTAAATACATGTAAATTAAGAACTACTTTCTTGGTTCCACATCTCTATTGCTTGATGATTTGGTTCATGTTAATATTTACCAAATAGAAAGTGTGATATCCATGTTTTAGGTCATATTATACAGTTGTATAAACTAACTTGAAATAAAACTTCTTCCACTAAAATAAATTCAACCACATGTATACACGTTCTATTCATTTATAAGGTAACCACTTTAAATTACACTTTTAAAACATGTTAGCGTTTCATTTCACGCTGTGTTTTTTTTCACATTTGTCTATGGCAATGGTATTTCTTTAGAATTAAAATGTTTCATGAGGAAAGGTCTTGCCAGTGACTAAGAAAATATTTGGCACAGGAGCTTCTAAATAATGACCACAAAAATATCCCTGCTTATTTGTTATACAACTTACACTGTTACAAAGTTCAAATAAATTCATTAAATTAAATAACAAAGTTCAAAGTTACAAATGAAAATTAAATTGAAGTTAAACCTAGTTAAATTTAAGAACTGTAGCCAGTATTTTAAAAAATGCATGGAAAAACATATGGATTTATTTACCTGCATGCTCCATTTTCCATTCTCCTTATTTCTTTTTCAATATCTGGTACAATCACATTGGGAATGTTTACAAAAGAGTGCTGTGTATTGATAATATTTTTCTTCATGGTTAGTTTACTATGTGGGGAGAAAGAAGACTTATTAATAGGAAGACTTTTTTTGTTAAGTTTATTGGGGTACATCGGTTAACACAATTATATAATTTTCAGGTGTACATTATAGTTTGATATCTGTATATTCTATTGTGTGTTTACCACCCAAAGTCCAGTTTCCTTCAGCTGCCATATAATTAATCTTCTTTACTCACTTCACACTCCCCCTCTTCATGTATATTTGACTCCCTTTAACCGTCTACTTAGCCCCTCCTTCCCCAAACCTACCCTCTGGTAACCACTAGTCTATAGTCCATGTCTCTGTTTGTCCTGTTCATTTGTTGCTTTTAGGTTTATATCCCACATATAAGTGATATCATGTGATTTTCAACTTTTTCTGTCTGGCTTATTTTGCTTAGCATGATTATCTCGAGGTCCATCCACGTTGTTGCAAATGGCAGTATTTTAGCTCTTCTTATGGCTGAGTAATATTCAATTGTATATATGTACCACAGCTTCTTTAGCCAATCATCTATCATAAGACACTTTGGTTGCTTAGCAAGACTTTTTATATGTTTACAGATATAATAAAAAATTTCATCCTACCATTCTTCTAAAGCTGTGATAACAATCTTATTTCCAGTTACATGTGGGAATTATTTTTTAATAGAATGCAAGCATGGTCTAAGCCCTTAATTACCACTAGCCAATGTTTTGTGTATTTTTTAAATTCAAGAATGTAACAGAAGTATAGAACTTTTTTTAAATTTTGGATTTACCTAGTTTTTAAATTTTCAGGCAATGTGTGTGTAGGACAAAACTACAGGGATTCAAATACATACCAAACGATTAAGCAACAGTAAATAGCAGTAAAATAAAACACCAAAATAAGTGTAATCAGCTGTGAATTTCTAAAGGCATTCAGACAAAAAAAAAAAAAGGTCTTGAGTGATATTCACTTTAGAGTAAATAAGGATGTAGCTGATCCACGTTTTTAGCAAGTCCTCTAAATTATTGTGATACATGTAGTCCTAGCAACATATTTTTTAAAATACTGCCTTAAATTCTAGACAGAATATATTACTTGCTAAGTGCAGGTGAGATAGGCTAGGCCAAACATCGATTCACTTTCCAGTTGCTTCCAGTACGTATCATGTTGATATTCCTCCTGTCTACTGCATTGCCTTCTTCCCCTACTTCAACTGCTTTCAGAGGATGATTTCTGTCCACAGTCCCCAGAAACATCTCCCCCTAATTCTGAAGGTACCCACCTTGAGAACACCAGTGACTACAACAAAGATGCTGTTCTCTGCTGCTCCTCTGCCTGCCATGCAGTGGTCCTGGCTGCAGAGTGGAGAATGTTCCTCCTCCAAACCCCCTGCTGCCCCTGAACACCTGGGCCTAGAGGTCCCTTCACCTTCCATGAGCCACCACTTAAAAGAATGTACCTATCTCCACAAAACCCGCACATGTGAGGCATCCCATGAGAGATTCCCTGGAAAACTATGGGAAGACATTTTAAGATGGTAAAACTGGAGCTCTTGTGGGTGCAGACAGGCAGGAATAAGAATTATGAGCTGTTAATGATATGCAAATTTATTTGGATTCAAAGACTCTGTGGACCCAGGGAACTTTAGGTTGCAGAACCATACACATTCAGGCAGAACTGCTGTTTCAAGGTACCCACCAATCTAGGTGGACAATCGTTTAAAGCCAGCATCCATTTCTGATGGTAAGTGTCCAACAAATCTAATAGTTATTCATATATTTCATATCACCTTACTCCCTGATTTTATTTCTTAACAGCTTTCTGTATATGTCTTATACAAAAAGTGCCTCAATTAGTTTATGAGTTCTTAGAATTCAGAACAATTTCTTAAAAGTTTTTTTTTAAATCCCCATTAATATCTATTATGATGCTATATGTTATTATGAGCTCATTTACTTAGTTACTAAACTAGTTTCTCAGTGGTATGTTTTTAAGTTTTCCACTTACCACATGTTTTTCAAATGGGAATGGTGTTTTTTAATTAAACAGATAATTTATAATTTACATAATAATTTTTTAAGACTTAGGTTATGCTATGAAAACAGATTATTCCTAAGGTACAAAATGATGTTCTGGCTGCAGTTCTCTGACTGAACCGTGTTGTTTTACACTTCTGTATCTTTGCACATGCACTTCCTCTACCTGGAAAGTCCACCTCCCTTGTGTCCTGGAAGGGCACTACCCATCGCAAAAAACCAAACTGAGATCAGCTCCTCACTGATTCCCTATTCTTGACTGGGCTGATCACTTCCTTCTCTTCTCTGCCACTGCATTTTGTGCATATTTCAATTATTTTACTCTATGGCAATTTGTCGTGCATATTTGCCTTTACAGTGAGGCCATGATCCTCTACGGTAGAGAACTTTGTAATCATAACAGAGTGCCTGCACCCCATAGATACTCAATAAATGCTTATTAAGTGAACAAATCTTATTTATTTTTTATTTGAAACTAGATTCACATGACTTTTTATTAGAAGTTATGAAAACTCACTGAATTTCAACTATTTTGAAAATATTCTCAGTGTGGTAGATACAGTAGATTGGCACACAGCACTCATTCTTCTCTCCTAGTCTGCTTTCATGATTTGCAAAGACTGGAGGAACTAAAAATCTACATTTCCCAAACTCTTTTGCAGCTCAGACTTTGGGTGCTACTTAGGTTTAGTCAATCAAGTTCACTTTGGAAATGAATTTGGATCCAATCAAATTTGCATATCATCAGTGGAACTTTGGAAGGTGGAAGTGAGGCGAAGACAATCATTTTCCACCTCTGCTCTAGCCTCTGGCAAGAACAGGCAGAGAGACATTGGGTTTCCTGAGATATCCAATCCCCCTCCAGTCCTCAGCTCTCTGGGTGCTGAAGGCAGAGTATCCAGTTCATGCTGGTATGGGTCCAGCAGAAGCAGAGTGGCTCTTGAGCCAATGATCGAAATAAAAGTGGCTTTCTGATCCTTGGATTACACTTAACATGGCACGTTCTTGAATAAACAGTTCCAGTAAGGGATTCCTCACTGCCCAGCATCCAGATTGTGAAAGAGGAAGAACTTCTCTGTGAATCAGTTATAAGATGTTGTTCTGGGGTTATGCCTGGGGGTTCAGCCTTGGGCTTATTGCTCCAGCCCTTGCAATGACCGTGTAAGTATCTAGTTCGCAAACTTACAGCTCTTTCTACCTAAAAAGGCCAGTATGCAGTTGAGTTTGTTCAAATGAACAGATTATTTTCCTGATTCTCAATACATAGGGTAATGTGGAATATTGAAATGGTTGTCAAAAAGAGAGAAAGGAAGTGGAGGAAAAGGACTGGGAGGGAAATGTGAAAGAAGAGAAAGAAAAATGGAAAGAGAGAGGGAGTGAGAGAGGAAGAGAAAGAGAAAGGCAGAGGACATCACCCAGATGATTGTTTTACTTGTTTGGAGAAAATATAGGAGGGATGGTAATGGCCAAATCATTTTTTTGACTTGTCACTCATAGTTCTCTCACACAGTACTATTTTATTCTTGTATAATGGACCATCCTCGATTTTTTGCTGACATTTGAAGACCTACATTATAATTAATTCTGGAATTTAGTGCGACTTTTTATATTGGCCTAACTTTTCAAGACTATGAGAGTATTGTCTTTTTAAATGTATTCATGGGTCTTTTATTGAAAAGAGCAACTAACACTGTTAAGTGTACCTCAAGTTTACAAGGAAATTTTTTAGAGGAAATTTTTAAAGGAAATTTTAAGAAAGATGAGCTTAACAGTGATGTTTTTTGCTTTTCTGGGATCTCCCCCAGGTATAAAACTGACCAATATAAGGAGTACAGAGGTTTCTAAAACTCCAAGAACCTTGATTAGCTTTAGTCATTCTCCTACTTCATAAACATTTCATAGTGTATCAGTTAGCTGTGTTTGTGGGTTTTATATATGTATGTGTGTATATATTTATCTTTGTTTAACAATATCTTTGTTCCTGTTGTTCCCTTGACATTGAATTCTTGACTCTTTGTTTTCCCAGGAAAAACTCTATTTGTCCTTCAAAAATCAGTTCATAGATCATGTTTATGAAGACACCGATGACTACTTGGGAAGAAGAATTCAACAGTCTTCTTTTTGTACCTGTAGTTCTCTTTCTATTTACACGCATACACAGGCTATTACATAGGAACTGATAGTCTCTCTCCTCTACCAGACTCTATAAACTCTTTGAGAAAGTTCATCCAGGAGCAGGATGAACACAAACTTGACACCTAGTAAAGCTTTGTAATATTAAATTAGAATCAATCCTGCATCAACTCCTAACAGTGTACCTTACATATAATTCATTATTATAATGACTTTAATTTTTTAAAACATAATAAAGTAGGAACTACAAAATAAATTTATTTTTACTAAGAATATAAAATTCTCTCTATGACAAAATTAGATGGCTTATAAGAATTTAAGAGCATAAGAAAAAATGCTTATGAAGAAAATGTTATGGTATCAATCAATAGACATGAAGTATGAAAATTTGGGGAGGGTAAATGGAACTAGACAGAGAGAAAGAGTGGTACAAATCACCAGAAAGAGAGTTGGGGCAGTTATGAGTGCTGACGCCTGACAGTGTGGGCTGCCTCCTCACAAAAACTATCCTGTGCCAAGGAAATATTATAAAAATCTAATGAAATTAGAAATCTATAACAACAATAAATGGTACACATTCATTTAGGACTCTTTGTCCCACCAAGAAAATGTCAGATTCAATTATTACCATATTTCACTTTAAGAACTTGAAAATATTATGGTCTCAGTGTATAAATAAAGTATATTTTAGATATAAAAGGAGAAAATATCTCAATATCTATCTAACGCCACCACAAGAAATTAATTCGAAATGGACCCTTAAAGAAAAAATAATTCATGACACTTGTCAAAAATGGTAAAACAGACTTTTTCGGGGGGGATTACTATAGTGGGGATTTATAGTAGGGGAGAAAGGTGGAATTCAACTCTGAACAAAACAAGGACAAGTTGAGCTTTATAGATGAGGAAGAAGGGAGTGTCTGTCAGTGGATGAAAAATAGTTTCTAAGAAGAAATGTCAAGGCTAGGAGGATTCTTGCTAGACTAATTCAAAGGGAAGGATTCTGACTACAGGCAAGCCAGGATGATATGAGTTATAAGAGTAAAGAATGAGGAATTTGATCAGAATATCAAGGTTGATCAGATCAAATTTGGAGGATTTTCACTAAACTGTCTTAGCAGAACTCCTGCTAAGCCTGGAATAAGTAGGTCCATAACAGATCCTAAGGTCGGAGCCTAGTCAGAAAGAGGACTCAGAGGATCCTTACTCAAGTCTGGTCTAAGAGAGTTGTCAGATCATAGACCTAAACATAAAAGTTAGGATTATAAAGCTTCTAGAAGAAATTGTAAGATGGTATCTTCAAGACCATGGGGTAGCCGTGGTTTCTTAGAGAGGACACAAAAAAGGCACTAAATCTAAAAGAAAATTTCAATGAATTGGATGTCATCAAAATTTTAAACTTTTGCTCATCAAAAGACAGATAAGAAAATGTAAAGGCAAGCCACTGAGAAGCATATTTAGAGCATATTTATCTGAAAAAATATATATATTCATAACAGATAGTTTGTATAAATCAATAAAAAGAAAAAAACAGCCAATAGACTTGAACAAATTCTCCCCTAAAGAGGTTTAAAAAATAGCCAATAAGCACATAAAAATGTGTTAATATCATTAGCCATCAGGTAAATAAAAATTAAAACCACAATGAGATGTCATTTAGCACCCAATGCAATGATTAAAATTCAAGACTGACAATACAAATGTCATTCATATATCTGGTGGAAAGGAAAATGGTACAACCTCTTTGGCAAACTGGCAATTTCTTATGAAGATAAACACACACCTACTCCATTATGTGATAATTCCACTGTAAGTATTTACTCAGCAGAAGTGAAATCATATGCACACAAAAACATTTGTACAAGAAAGTTTAGAGCAGCAATATTTATGGAATCACCAAAAGGGAAGAACCTCACACTTTCATCGGGATAAAAATAGAGAAACAAACTGATTTATACCATGAAATACTTCTCAGCAATAAAACGGAATGAACTACTGATACTTACATCAACATAAATGAATCTCAAAAACATTATTTGGAGTGCAAGAAGCCAGATTCAAGAGTGTACACTATATGACTCAAATTATATAAAATTCAATGGTGATAGAAATCAGAAAAGTAGTTGTCTGGGATTGGGGGAGGTGGGTGAGGATTGGCTATAGAGGGCATAAGGAACTTTCTGGAAGGCAAGTGGAGAAGAGGTTATAGGAATATATAAATTAATCAAAAGTCGTCAAATTATACCGTTAATATATATGTATTTTGTTATATGGAAATTTTACCTCTATTTTTTAAAACACAAAAAAAGATATTGGCATCAAAAAAGAATAAAAATTTAAGAATTAAGTATATATAATGTGATGATAATATTCTTTAATGTAATACTAGAAACACCATTTATTGGGGTTTTACTACATGTCAGGCATAAAGCATATACTTCTCACTAAAATCTGTGAAGGAAGCATTACCATCAGGTGCCTACCAAGGAAAAGGGACATGGGCTCAGAAAACATACTAACGTTGCCAAGATCACATAGCCAGAAAGTACACCAAACATAATAGATACATGAACCAAATCACACACAATGCCAAAATGTGTGCCTTTTACTTCTGTATTACACTGATTCAGAGTTTTCCAAAAATCTTTTGTATTAGAACTGAGAAATTAAAAACATATTTGAATTTTAATATTAAAGCCCAATAATTTTAGTGTACCGTTTGAGTAGCCTACTTATTTTTTTTTTTTACTATATTCCTTATGCTCTACTTTACTTCCTATGACTATTTTGTAACCACCAATTTGTACTTCTTAATCCCTTCAATTTTTTTACCCAGTCCCCCAAATCCCCTCCCATCTGGCAACCATCAGTTTGTTCTCTGTATCTATGAGTCTGTTTCTGTTTTGTTTGTTTATTTATTTTGTCTTTTAGATTCCACGTATAAGTGACATCATATATTTGACTTTCTCTGTCTGACTTATTTCACTTAACATAATGCCTTCTAGGTCCATCCATGCTGTTGTAAATGGCAAGATTTCTTTCTTTTTTATGGCTGAGTAATATTCCATTATATGTTTGTACCACATCCTCTCTATTTGTCAGTACATACCTACATTGCTTCCATATCTTGGCTGTTGTAAATAGCACTGCAATGAACATAAGGGTGTATAAATCTTTTTGAATTAGTGTTTTGGATTTCTTAGGATAAATTCCCAGAAGTACGATTTCTGGGTCATAAGGTAGTTCTATTTTTAATTTTTTTGAGGAAACTCTTTTTATTGTGGGTGCACCAATTTGCAATCCCACCACTAGTGCCCAAGGATTCCCTTTCCTCCACTTCTTCACCAACACTTGTTTCTTTGATTTACTGATGATAGCTATTCTGACAGATGTGAGGTGATATCTCATTGTGGTTTTAATTTGCATTTCTATGATGATTAGTGACATTGAGCATCTTTTCATTTGTTTGTTGGCCATCTGTATGTCCTCTTTGGAGAAATGCCTATTTAGGTCCTTTGCACATTTTTTTAATTGGAGTGTGTGTGTGTGTGTGTGTGTGTGTGTGTGTGTGTGTGTGTGTGTTGAGTTGCATAAGCTCTTTATAAATTTTGGATATTAATCCCTTATCAGGTGTATCATTGGTAAATATATTCTCCCATTCAATGGGTTATCTTTTCATTTTGTTGATTGTTTCCTTAGCTGTGCAAAAATTTTTTATTTTGATGTAGTCCCATTTGTTTATTTTTTGTTTGTTTGTTTCTCATATTTGAGGAGATATTAGAAAAATATTACTAAGAATAATGTCAGATATTTTAATTCCTACATTTCCTCCCAGGAGTTTTATCATTTCAGGTCTTTTAACTAATTAATCCATTTGAGTTTATTCTTATATATGGTGTAGAAGTGGTTCTAGTTTCTTTTCTTTTCCTTTTTTCTTTTTTTTTTTTTTTTTTGCATGAATCTGTCCAGTTTTCTCAACACTTTTTATTAAATAGACTGTCTTTACCCCACTGTATATTCTTGCTGTCTTTGTCATAGATAATTTGGCCATATGGGCATGGTTTCATTTCTGGGCTTTCTATTCTGTTTTATTGATCTATGTGTCTGTTTTTATGCCAGTACTATGTAGTTTTGATTACTATAAACTTGTAGTATAGTTTGATATCAGGTAGTGTGTTACCTCCAACTTTGTTCTTTCTCAAGATTACTGTGGCTACCTAGGGTCTTTTGTGATTCCATATAAATTTTAGGATTATTTGTTCTAGTTCTGTTAAAACGCCATTGGTAATTTGATAGGGATTGCATTGAATTTATAGATTGCTTTGGGTGGTATGGACATTTTAACAATGTTAATTCTTCCTTTTACTAACCCAATTTAAATTTTAGGATAACAGACTCTCAAGGGGAATAAACAAACCAAAGGCTACGTATATTATCTGTCTAAATAAATAGCACTAAATGTCTTGACTAAGAGAAAAAATTAATATGCTTAAACATAATATTTGGATTTCAAACTGAGTGATTTTTTTGGTGTCATTTGGTTCATGTCGCAAGGTATAATGGCCTCTGCAAGGTAGAATCATAAAAACCTAGAAGCAGTTATAACCTCAAAAGTCACTTCAACCAACCTCCCACCTGAGACAGGCATGCCTCCATTGTGTTCCTGAAATATAATCACTTTGTTTATTTTTAAACACTTCTGGTTGTGGGAACTTACTGCCTTATGAGTAGCCCATTTCATTGTTGAGAAGCTTTTTTCTTTAGAAAATTCTCCTTTCTTTCCTGAATAACATTTGCTTCTCAGTTTGTCATGAAAGTTAAATGAATAAAGAACTTAACATTATGGCTGGCATTTAATAAGAACCCAGTAAACAGTCACTCACACTATCAGTTTAAAGAGTATATTCCTCACAGTAGCATATAATTTTGAGTTATAACGTCTTATCATCGCCACTCATTTTTCCTTATCTGTCCTGAGGGATCCTAAGGTAGGAATATCTCTATTTGTCCTCTCCATTCATAAGACTCTTAAGGAAATTAAAATGAAAGAAATCATTTGATGTGGGAAAATGTGTAAAACAAACTTCATTATTTATAGTAAAATAAAAGATGGCATTTCATAAAATGTTAAATTTTTAAGTAAGGATAACAATAAGTAAAGCTTTTTATTTCACTTTGTATTCGAACAACTAGTGAAAATAACTAAGCAGCCAATAGAGTGTATTTGTGATGTTTGCTAATAAAAGTGTACATATATTTGAAATATAATATTTTAAAATATAATTGAAGTAATTTTTACTAAGCAGCACCACCTTTAAAGAGGAGAATTGCTTTATTAATGCTTTGTCAGCATCAGAATGGAGAAGTGACTCTTCTGGTTATATTTACCAGCATATTGTCATCAGTCAGCACTGTCTCTGAAAGACCTCATGCCTTATGGCTAAGAAAGGGAGAATATATAATTATTTCATATATCACAGCACAGAAAAAAGTTACATGAGTAAAAGATTAAAAAAAGACAGAATATATTATTCTTATGGTCAGATTAACCCAAGCCTGAGCTTTGCTAAAACCTAAAGGAAAAAAAAAATCACTTCTTTGTCCCAAAATTTCTTGTTGGCCTAAGTATTCTACAGAGGAAAAATTTTTTACTGTACATTCACTTTTTAAATACCTAATACTCTAGAAAAACAATGGAAAGTATAAATTAAAAAAATAAAGACCCTCAATATTCCACTCCAGACTTTATAATTAATTATAAATATATTTCTCCCACTGCTTTTATGGTTTCCTTTTTCAAATTTAATCTTTAATCTACCTCAAAACTCTTTTGGTATAAAGTGTGAAGTAGGGATTTAACTTTAAAGTTTCTAAATGGCTAGCCAATATTCTGAACAGCATTTAACGAATAATCAATAGTGCATCTTTATCTATTTAAAACTTCATCCCCCTAAATTTGTCAACCATCGAAATTTTGATAAGATTTGCAATAAAATCATAGAATAAATTGGAAAATTATTTTTCTTTATGTTTTCAAAAAAGTTTCTACATATAGTCCTGCATTTTTATTGTTAATTCCTAGATGTTTTATATTTTTGTTTCTATTGTCATTAGGATAGTTTTCTCTTGTTATGTTTTAATTCATTACTTTTTCTATGTCATAAAATTATTTTTCTTTATTGGTTGTAAAACTAGATATCTTACGGATCTTTACAAAAATTATTTCTAGTAGTTTTCTGTTAAATAATTTTTATTTTCAGTAATATGATCATATTATTTTAAAAGTATTATTTTCTTTTTAAAAGGTGTTGAACTTTGATATCTAACTGCCTTGATTAAAATTTCCAGAACTTAATAAGTAATAGTGTTGATATCCTGACATCAAAACTGTCTTAGCAGAAAGCTACTATGGTGCTTGGCTTTATGAGAATGTTTCTAGAGTTCCAACCTTGAGTATGGTACAACTGTTCTTTTGAAAAAGATATTTTATTCATGTTAGAGAAGCCTTTGTTTATTTCTTTTTACCAATTTTTTCTGAAATTAGAAACTGGAATGGATGGTGATTTTTATTAAAGTCTCTCTCAATTTTATAGAAATAATCTTATTTTTCCTTTGACTATTAATATGATGAGCTATATTAATAAGTTATTTTAATAGTTATGGAATAAGTCCCTCTTGATTATGGTAAATTCTCCTTTTTATATGCTATTGAATCCTAATTGTTAATATTTTGTTCTGAATTTTTGCATTTCTATTAAAAGGTAAAATTAGTCTGTAGTTTGAGAAAAAGTTTTCAATATTCAGTAATTATTGATTTTTTTCATGTGGTTTTCAACTTTTTAGGTATTGTTAACAAGACATCTGAAAAAAATCAAAAGATCCTTCTTTTAGAGAATTCATTGCTTTACTGGTTTCACCAAACACGCATCTTTGAATCAAAATTAGCAAATCGAAGTGACACAACTGCTTTGAAAAGCCAATTTCAGCTTTCATTTTTACAGGAATCACAAAAATTCTTCCCTTAAGTGATGATGTAAAATACTGCAGAAAGATATAGCAAAGCAATGATTGAGAAAATCTTATGGATAATGCAGGCAAAATCAGTATGGAACATGAACTACAAATGCCTTGCATTCAAAACCTGACTCTACTACTACTAGCTGAATGAACTCAAATGAGTTTTTAAAACTTACTGAACCTCAATTTTCATGTCTGTAAAATAAGAATAATAATATCTTTTATATAAGTAGCAGAAAAGATACACTGTGCATCCCACTCACCTTCCCCCTACCACACACACACACACACACGCACATAATTAACTATGTAGCGGTGGTTCTTCACAGGTAGTATGAATAATACCTGTGAAGCTTGTGTAAAATGAAGAGCCCAGGGCCCTGCTCTCAGAGTCTGAATGAAGTGTGGTATGAGGCACATGAATGTACAGGTTTATGAAGCATCATAGTAATTCTGTTTCAAGCAGTTCCCAAATCACATTTTTAAAAGCAATACTCTATGCCACTGGACATTGTTGCAGTGTTCCAATCACATCTATATTTCTGAATCCAATATTGGGAGAGATAAATTAATGGTCAGGAAAGGCTTCAAGGTTGCTGTTACATGTCTGACATTTCAGATCCACAAATCTGAAAACTTTAGGATTAATTCTTGATGACATAACTCACAAAAAAAAACAATTATAACAAAATGTCAATTTCATAACTTAACACGAGAAATATAGGTTTAAATTCACAAAAGAATCAATGAAAAATTCACTATATTAATAGAAAAGCAATCAGATGAACCATATAATCATTTCAACAGACATAGAAAAAGCATTTGACAAAATTCAACACCTATTCACAGTAAAAACTCTTAGCGAAGTAGGAATAGAAAGGAATTTCTCAACCTGATAAAGAGCATGTACAAAAAACCTACAGCGAACATCATACTTAATGATGAAAGACTTAACATGTTCTCCCTAAAGTCAAGAATAAAAAGGCATATATCTGGAATAATCCAAGATTGGAGTCAGTAGCTGGGGTAGAGACAAGAGAGGAGATAAGAAGGTTGTGAGAGGCTCATCTAAATGACACATCATATGTCTTAGGCTGAAGGGAGAAGGGGATGTGAGAAGGGAGGCTATATCAGGAAACTGAAGGTCAAGGAGACAAATACCTCATTAAGGTTGAAAAACAAATCCAGTGAGAAAGAGTAAGAGCTGAAAACAAAGGAGATCGCTGTCAGGAAATGGGGTGCTATACCAAAGGTAACAATGGTGGAAGTGAAGCAGCCCTAAGTCTAGGACTCAGCGTACCACAGTGGTGAGAAGGAAGAAAAAGTCGCCAGAGTTGAGGAAGACAAGAACTTGTGAAGCTAAGGCCTCAGATTCTCAAAGGTATCATATTTCATAGCTGTGGAGTTTGACCAGAATGACAGTAAAGCTCAGTAGGAAAGGGACATTGGTACAATAGGTGCCAAATTATCTGATGAATGTGGAGTAGCCACAAGAATGACAATAGATGCCAAAGACAAAAGATTAGAAAGACAAGCTTCAGTGGGAAAAGACAAGGGTTTAGTGAAGGATTTATTTGTAGTAAAATTGCAGTTGGGAGATAGAAAAATGTCAACCTCTTTCTAAGTGGAGCAGGTGCTTCCAGTCTCTGCATCATGAGACTCTGTCCTAATTCTAAACAGTCCATCAGATTTCAAGTGAAACAATTATGATTTTTTTGGTGAGAATGCCTCTGGGACGTTTTAATGACTCCTTTACACCCCTGGTGTGACAGATTTAGGCAATAGAACTGGCAACTGAGAAAGAATATGTATGTGTTGATCATACTCTGCAACAGTCAACTTCTTTCAGCCTCTATACTTTCAGACTACAGGAAAAAAGAGAGAAAAGAAATGCTTATTAGGTGTCTGCAACAGCTCAGGCATTGCGTCAGGTTAGCATATAATGCACATAAGAATCTGAGACAAGGCTTTATGTTCTCCATTTCCCAGGGGAGGATATGAAGCTCAGAGAGGTAAAATTATTTGCTCAAAGTCATATGACTTTTATCATAGAGCTGCTAGACAAAAAAAAAAAAAAACAGGCTGCAAAGCCCAAGCTCTTTCTGTGCAGCTCAGAGAAGGTATGATATGGGAACTCAGTCATGAATTGTTCCAAGTGATACTTGTTTGTCCCTGCTTCATTCCTATCCGTGTGAGCTTCTCCCTGAAAGCGTGTCTTTTGGATTCAGTCAATTATTTATAATGCAGTGACATAAATTCAGAAAGCACACCATAAAATATTGACTAAGCAAAGGGGTGACCTTGGGAGTTTTAACTTCCAATGACATCGTTTAGGATCCCCAAGCCACCCCCAAATAATACACTTTAAAAAAGCAGTAGATTTGGTAAATAAAAATAGCTTTAAAATAAGTTCCTAGCTCTCACTTCTCATCAGTTGGCTGCTCCTAAGCCCCTACTATGTAGAAATACTGAATCCACTACTATCCTTAGGAAAAAATACCAGAAAGCATTTTTCCATAATTTCACTAGGCTGTGCTCCTTCAAAGAAGGAATAATTTTTGTTCTGTGTTTCATTCATATATCCTAAGCTTTTACAGGTATGCTTAGAACCTAGCAAGTACCCAACAATGTTTATGGAAAAAGTGAATAAGCAAATAAATAAATGAAGGCCAGAGGGGACAAGGGTGAAAGTGATGAAGGAAGGAATCACATTCATCTTTGCTTTGCTCCTACTGCAAACTCCTTATTAAAGTCTCTTTCCCCATTTCCTCTGTTTATCACTTTCTCACGACCCATAAGATTCTGGTGCAGTGAGTCAGGATTGTAAGGACACTTGACTCAGAAGATCCTGTGGACACTAAAAAGATGGCATGGATAAGAATTTCACTTTGTCATCAATCAATACCAAGTTCTGGACTGCCAAAGCTCCTAAGCCCCAGGGCTCTGTCGGCTTCAGCAATTATCTTTCCACTGCATCCATCTATCTGTAGTAATAGTACTAGCTATGGTATAGAAATTGGTAGTACGTACAGTCCCATATTCATCATTCTTCACTTCTGAGGAACAATGGGGTTGCCACTTTCACCCATTTTCTTCCATAAAGTTCAACCTTCACTTCTCTGAAGATATCTCCTAATTCCACATATCCATCCCTGGCCACCTTCCTTAGCTCTTATACATTAATTCATTTCAAACATTTTGAATACCTCCTATTGACCAAGGTCCTTTCATTTAATTTCTGAAGCCTCTACTACAGAGCCTTGTGTCCAGTGTGTCCAGAAATGAACTTCCACTTCCTTTCCTATCAGACCAACTCTTCTTCCTGATTTAACTATTTCTGTTTGCAGAATCATGATTCTTCCATTCACTTAAATTCACTTAGAACATAGAGTTAGTTATCTTTGACTCTTTTCTTCCCACCAGTCACTCAATATCATGTCTTACATATTCTGTTTTGAGATTGCTCTTGCTTGCATTTCCTCATTTTCATTCTAATTATCACTAGCATTTGTCAGGCACATGTTACCTCTTTTCTTTGACTAAGTCTTTTAGCTAGTTTATTCATTCCCAGTGAACTACTGTATAAAATTGAAGACTGAATAGATTCTGCTTGTAAGGCTGGCAGAGTACTCAGACTTTAAAGCATCATCTTTAATCAAGGACAGTTACATGTTATGCATCTCAGAGCACACACAACACTTAATTATTTGAAGATGGTCGAAGATGATTCAACATATATAAGAATTCCTGTATGTTGATGCTTTCTAGAGTGGAACGCTATGTGAATGTTCCAAAGGGTTGTTATAAATGATGTATTTGTTATTTATACATATTTGTTATATTGACACTAATAAGTAAAATATGTACATGCTCCAGTGCAAAGCTCCTATAAAGAAGGTATTCTAATCTGCTGATGCAACCAGTAAAATTTAGGCCTCATAAAAAAGTACAGAACAATATGCACTAAACCATAATCAACAGTTACTGGAGAGTAGATCTCTGTATTGTTTGGATTTTATACAATGACTGTATTGATTTTATAATAAAAAATAATTTTTTTTCTTAAAAGAATATGTTTTAACAATTAATAGAAAGGTTCATAATGTGGTGTCAAGTGAAAAAGCAGATTGTTAAGCAATATTTATAGCATCATCTCTTTTTATTAAGAAGTGTATATACGTGCATAGGAAACATAAGCACTTTAAAGTTAAATATGCTGTTTTTAGTGGTAGCATAAGTATTTTTGCTTTCTTCTTTGTGTTCTGCAATTTCTCCTAATTTATTTTTTAATGAGAACAAAAAGGTAGTACATGAAATTTTGTTTAGTAGCAAAAATAATTTGTGCAGCACTTTTGCTTTAAAATAATATTTTCTAGTTCTTGCCCAATCTCAGTAGCCAGTTGCAGAGCTTAGACTCTTTCTTAATATTTAACAATGCTCCCTGAGGTACATAACCAGCCAGAACAGGCTTTGCTGGCTCTGCAACAGAGAGGGAGCTAGTACTTGAAAACTTCGTCTCCTGCTTGGCGAAGTCTTTGGTTCTTGCCTACGACATGTTAGCAGAGATCCTTCTGAGCTTCAGTTTCCCATTTGTAAAGTGGAGATGATAATACCTGCCCTGTCTATTTTAATGATTATCTATGGAGACCTAATTAAAAGTATATATAAAGAAATACTGAAGGTTGCGAAGAGTTATACAAATGAAGGTCGATGATATTATTATATAATCCCCAAGCTCAAAGAGAGAGAGAGATGACCATCAGTTTTCTATGGAGACAGAACTAAAATGATTAAAATAATCTCTCTTTAATCCCTCCCACCTTGAACTATAACTTTGAGGAGTCAGATTTCTCAAGGCAACTATTGAATAATTATCTTTATAGAATCATAAGCAAGCTGTAATTCCCACGAAAATGAAAACAGAGCTGACACAACACTGTCACTATGTATGCCCACAGCAAATCCAAGGACCTGTCAGGCTGGTTAAGTCAGTTATTATCAACTTAGAAAGAAAACACAATACTTTATTAGGCTGAAACAATTTCCACAAGGAGGTCATCATTACCATAATCATTACCATTACTTTCACAATCCACAGAAAATTTACAAAGCAGCCATCCACCATAAAATAAAATCTCGATCAAAAGCCAATTAACAAAACCATCAAATAACCAAATATATTTTCCAATACATTTTTTTTAAGCCAAAACATTTTACAAGAAAACATGGTGAAATAACAGAATGGTTTAAATGCCAGAAAAAGTAAGTGTTATGAGAGCAAAATATCTCCTTTGTTCACTACTACATTTCCAGTGACCAGAACTAGGAATACTTTTCAAATAAACTTAAAGAATTAATTATAGCTAAAAAGTGATATATATGTTATGACCCTGGAACATCTCAAGACCCTACGTTATAAAAGAAAATTTTCTTTAAAATCAAGATGCTATATTAATTAAGACTAAGAACAAAGACTTTTCATGATGGTTGGAGGCTTTAATGTGTTATCCTCCCCACCTTATCCACTGAATCAGAAAGTATTCAGAATTCTAAAACTTTAATAAATTCTGACTAACTAAAGGTTTTCTTGCCTTTTATGTCGGGGTACCTTATCCTGCCTGTTTCATAATAAAATTTCTCAGGAAATGAGAAATTGATGAGAGGTGTTTTAGGAAAGTCTGACTTAGGGTTCCAATCTTCCATAAAACCTCTTATGATTTTACCATCCATTATATGTATTGACTAATGTTTTAAATCATTCCTTTGGCCATAAGCATTTACTTCCTTGTACATATATCTATGTTTGCATGTGAATGTCCCACTTTCCCAATATTCTCTAAGCTTCCAAAGGGCAAAGAATTCTCTTTTTCTCTTTATATCCCCTGGGACAAAGCAAATACAAACTTTTGATGGGAATAATAAAGATGAGAAAACACATAAAAAGGTAAATAAATACTGAGAACCCAGCACTTAAGGTCTGTTGGACTCTTTACACAGGGATTTTGTCAGTCACATGAGTATTTGAAATTTAGGATAATTTTTTCCTACAAATTTATACCTTATACCCAAAAGGAACACATTAAAAGTACTGATATTTTTACTTGCAAATAGTTTGCAGTAACATAATACAATCTGAATGTAATTAATGTTTTTGCTTCTTAACATTTGTTGAGCAAGTACTATGTCAACAGCATCACACCTATAGCTTGCTGAGGTGTGAAGGATAGAAAGAAAAATGTCAGAATGTTGATTAAGACAGGCTTTGAGTCCTAGAGGAATTAATAAGAGAATCCTCTAAGTAATAAAAATCCAATATGACAACTTCATGTAACAATTTTTGTGTGACAATTTTGTTCCAACTCTGTGGAGATGGGAAATTTACAAAAAGTTTTCCAAAGCAGGGAATATGTAACTGAGTTTTGAAGGATGAGTAGGAATTTGCCAGGCAGTAGAGGAAATGAGTATTCTTGGCAAAGGAGATAGCATGTGAAAAAGGTAAAAAATGAATAAAAGAATAAATATTTCTAATGACTGGAATTAGGATGTCTGGGTGCTTATGGCTCTCCCTCAGCACTCACACAACATGGCGCACTTATGATCAGTGCACTGATCCATTATTTTATCACGATCCATTTATATCAGTATCTTTCCCACTAGACTTGAGAGCAAGTACCAATGAGCTCTGACTTTATGTCTCCAGCACCTTGCTTAATGCTTGGCTCATAATAACCAAAAATATTGTTCCGTTTTACTTTTGTTATTTATTTTATCGAACAAACACTACCATCAAAAAAATTAACAAATATACTCCACCATTTTTATCACTGCATTTAAATAACTATTCCTATGACAATACAATGTGTACATTTATTATTCCCAGTTGCCTTTAGAACAATTTATCAAGTTTCTAAGAAAACAATGTGTTTTAAAGAGATTTTAGTAAGCTAATGGATTAATTTTGGGAGAATCTGTATGCTTAATATATTTTGAAAGTTTTAATCACATGATAAGGAATATCTTCTCATTTATTGATGGCTTTAAAAATCTACTTTGTAAGTCTTTATAATTTTCATTAAATAAGCTATGCACATTTCTTCTGAAACGTATCCTATGCATTTAAATTTTTTATTTGTAAATAAGATTTGTTTTTATTATATTGTTTAGTTATTACTGGCTTATGAGAGAGCTATTAATTTATATATTTATTTTGTAGCCTATCGTATCATCTTATCGAACTTGATATAGTTTTAAATCGATCTATCTGGGTTTTTTAGATAGACAACTGTATTATCCACAAGTAGTGATAATTTTATCTCTTCAAAACGTATATCTTATTTCTTTTTCTCATCTAATTGTATTGATACATGTTATAGAACAACGTTAGATAATAGATATTTTATCAACACTCCTTGTCTCGTTTCAGTCACTAGAATTTCTCCTGTTTTTGTTCATTAATTTCAGATTAATTTTCTTTATTATGTTAAGAAAGTTTTTTTATTACTAATTTCCAGTTTTATCAAGAATATATTTTGAATTTCACCAATTACCTCTTCATCAACTAAACCTATACGAACTGCTAAAGCTAAGTTGATTCGTACTTTGGAAGATTAGTACTTTTGAGAACCATTAAGTGTAATTATAAGCACTGTCCCACACTATAAAGTACCTATATTAGCAAAATATTGGCACAATGGTTGTCTGCTGATAGGAAAGTACATTATATTTCTCCTTTAAGGAGATGTAAGAAAGTACCAGCTGTGGAAAGTTTTGGTTAGTGCCACAGCCAAAACTTAAAATATGGCAACCCAATTCCCACATACTCTTACCTGAGGTGAAAGGCTCTGACATTATGTGGACCTTTATTCATGGATACACAGTAGGAAACAAAGCAAAGATTCTGCCTAAGATAATGCATAGCATATATTAGGTACTAAATAAATATTTGTTGAATGAATCTATATGTAAAAAAGTATTTCAAGTACAGTGGACTCTTTTTCAATTTTGCTCATAATTTTTAATCAATTTAATTTTTACTTCTTAACTTAAATTTAAATATTTTATCTGAAGAAAATAATCTATTTTATTTAGACTTTCTAGTTTTTAGCACAGATTAATTTCACAGCTTAAAAAAAAATTACCTCCATGAAAAAAAGAAAGTTCTGCAATAGCTGTTTTGCTGTTATCTTTAAAGAGCGATTTTTTATTTCTAAAGGTTAAGTTCCTTAATAAAACTTTACTAATTAATTTCTAACTTTATTTGACTGTGACTAGAGAAAGTAGCCTGTATACTTTTTTGCCTCATTGAGATTATTTTTGTAATAAATATTTATGAACATTCTAAGAGTAGAGGAATGAGGAGGTATTCTCTATAGGACATAAAATGCAATCAATAACTGTTAAGATTTTTATTTACACTCTGATGCTTCACACACACACACACACACACACACACACACACCATCCTCTTTTGTCTACCTGCTTGATGTAACAATGACATGAGTGACATTTATGGAATGAATGCTAAGTAAAAGAATAAATGAAGTAGAACAAATTGATTTAAGGCTATATAAACCAAAAAAGGGTCAAAATGTAAAAAGTCAATTTAAGACATCTATTGATAGGAACATTTTAAAAGCTTGGTCTAATAATGTTTAACTTTCTAATGTAGAATGAAATCACAAATATCTAAAATCCTATAACCTTGGCACAACAAATATGATAGTTTTTAAATTTATAAAAACAAAACACGACAATAATTGATAAGTTTTTAAAAGTCTAATTAAAAATACATGCCTATCATAAAGAATTAAAAGAAGGTAAGGTGATTTAAATTCTGGCTCCATCACATAATAGTAATGTTTCCATTTAATCCCTTTAGACCATTTATTCATTTCTAAAAGGAGTTCAAGTATAATAGTGCTTATGAAGCACCTAATCCTTAAGAAGTTCTCAATGATTTGGAACTTATATTTTCAGGAATTAATTTTTTATCATGATTTATAGGACTTTGATGGTATTCCAGCTTTGAAAATTTTAAAGAAGAAAACCCAGTATATGATTATTTCTTTGGGGAAAGACACATCTGCCAAAGTTATTGTTTTTGAATTCTAAAAATGAACTTGAAATTTGCAAAAAGCAGGTAGTATTTACTACGTTGTGATGTTCAGATTAGTAGAAACATGTTGCCAGGCCTTTATTTATTGTTTTTTTTTTAACTAAAATTGTATTTTATATGCAGAATGTATATGCAGAATATTGATTTATCTGAAGAAAATACAGAGAAGTTGATAAAAATACAATCAATCATCAGCTATAACTAGAAAGCATGTAACATGAAAAACAAAGCTTTAATAAATCGAAACAATAGTGTAAGCATATGTGAAAACACAACTGAAATTACCACTGGGTTCTTACCTTTGGTTGCTTAAGTAATATATCTGTGTCTTCTGGAAATGGAAGTCAGTGGTATGTCCAAAACAAATAGGGATATAGTATAAATCTTGACATTGTCAAACTCCAGGTCCTAATTTTTTAAATAATAAATATGTTGATCTTTTTTTTTCTTTAAATATGCACAAATGGCTAGTTTTCTTAATCATTCCCAGAGAAAGAAACAGCTCCGTGGCATTGAAGAGGGAGGATTTTCATGAGTCAGTATTGGATTTGGGGATTTATACACGGATGAAAATAACAGCAACCAAATCACCATTATCCTTTGCTAGTGCCGAGCTTATTAATATGTATTAGAGTCAGAGATAAAAGGGGTTTCTCAGAACCACACCTCTTAACAATTTTTAACAATATTACCAAAGGTAATATTGCCTGATGAATTTTATTAAAGCTATACTATCAATTCACCCAGGGTTACAATCTTGAAAGAACTGTCTAGATTTTTATAAAATATAATTATATTTTTAAATATAGTGTAATTGTATTAAAAGCTATTAAAATATAAGCAGAGTGCATTTATTCATTAATAAACAGATTAATGAATCTGTTTATTGTGTATTTTGTGGAAGAACTGCATGTTTGAAACATATCTGGTCAAGAAATACAAAAGATTAGTCTGAGCTTGCCTAAAAGAATAATTCAGACTGTAGATGTGCAAAAAAACATTATAGGCCAGTTAGTTTCTAAATGTTATTCTAATGACCTAAAAGAAAATTTCCCTAAGAATATTTAATGCAACTTTTGACAGTTTACATACTCACAAAAGTTTTGTTATGGCTGAAAATCAGAATGGCATGAAATAATACTATCTCCATTTAACAAAACTGTCTTCATTTCAGTCTGTCAGCTTCAAATATATATCGTTCTTTCTCCAGTACTTGCAGTATTTGTCCTGCTGAATAATTAGCCGTTGAACAACCCAGGAACATTAATTGCCTCAGTGAAACAGCTTCAGCTCCCAGTGGGGCTAGAAGGCCATCAAAAAAGAAGATACCCCAAGATGCCTAATAAAGAAAATTAGCAGAGTACTAAGAACTTTTGGAAAATTGATTTTGGGTTATAGAATTTTAAAAATAATGTATTTCTAAGTATAAAATAAAAAATCCTTCATAAAATTTGGATAATGTATAATGGAAGAAAATAAAACTAAAACATATTCTTACAATTCTAAGGTAATTGTTATTAACATTTTGGTTTACACTCATATATATTGTAACAAAATTATTCTGATTTTATTTAATATTATATTATTAACATCTTTAAATTACTAAATATCTATTAAAGCATCCTTTTTAAGACTGCATAATATTCTATCATAATCCATTATTCCATAATTTATTAACTGATTTCTCTACCATTGAACATTTTCCTCTGGCCTAAAATATTTTAAAATAAGTGTTCTCATTCTTAATGAAATGAAATTTTTATTTTTTCATGGTTTGCTTGTTATTTGAGACTTTCTTAAATGATTTAATGAATTAAATAAAATTACCAGAGCAATGATTCTCATAAACCTTTCTTCTTCCTGCCAACTTAACTCCTGGTTGACATCATGAAACTTCACAGAACTTGTCATTATAAAACAGCTCCTCCCTCAATGAATCTCTCTCTCTCTCTCTCTCTCTCTCTCTCTCTCTCTCTCACACACACACACACACACACACACACACACACACACTTCTTTACTTCTTTTGAATGACTCATTTGTTTTACCTCAAATGCACCTTTCTTTACCACCTGCCACCTTCATGCACCTTTCTCATGCCAAAATTATAGTTAAGGATGAACTGAATATTATTTATTCTTGACATGATGCTTATAAGCTGTGTGTCTTGAGAAAATGACTTACCTTTCTGAGCCTTATCTATAAAATAAGAATATAATGCTCATCTCATTAGGTTTTCTTGAGGATAAATGGAACAAGATTATAGCATATCACACACCGTGGTATATCACACATTGTTGATGTACATGTATGCCTAACAAATGTACTTTCCTCTTTTCTTCCCCCATTGCTTAAGTTTTTGAACAGCACCTAACCTGGAGCTTTGTTGCATACTGCTTATGCTTCACCTATACTCAGTATGTTGCAGTGAAACTTTTGATAGCCAGGTACATGTGGCTTAAATAACTAATTTCATAAAGTTACAAAACCATTATTTATACCCATTTTTAAATAATTTATTATATAATTCTAGCAAAGTATGACCAAATAAAATGGTTAATTCATTTTAATTTTTTAATAAAAATCTGTTTTATGTGTATAGAGTGCTTAACAATAATCCATCATAAGGGCAGGGAATTTGTTCAAGCATTTTTTCGTCCATTCAACATACAATTCCTGAGCACCACACTGTGCTAGGCATTGTTCTAAGGTCTGGGAGCACAGGCAAGCCCTTTCCTCAGAAACTGTACAGAGCGGGGAAACAAGCTAAAGAAGAGATGCTTACAATGCAGTGTTATCAACAGCTAAGAAAGCACATATAAGGAGCTCTAAGATTTGAGGAGGAAAAAACTAGACTAGAAGACTTCTAGGGGAAAATCGTCTCTTTGCTAAAATTGAAGATGAGTAGGATGTTGTTTTCATACATAAAATATACATACTAGTGTATTTTTATGATTTACCCAAGTATAAAAGGGTAAAAGTGCATTTTGTTTTGTTTTGTTTTGTTTGTTTTCCCCTCCCAAGTATAATAGCTTAACCCAGTCTATCTGAATGGATTTCTTTTCCTGGGACCTGCAGTAACCTTGACTAATAGAAAGAACATAGCCACATTGGATTATCTATTTAGTAGGCTGTTTTTAGTCTGGTTCCCAGTCTTGCTTTGTCAGCTCCCTCTAAATCTTTATAATCTTATTTAAACTGCCTCTAACTATAGATGCTCATTTGCATGACATTGACTCTTTTTGTATTTTCATTTCAAAAATTATGTGATTTGAGATATTTTGGCCCTTGGCCCTAAATTATTAAATATTTTGTAGTCTGTCTTCCACACACCAAGACCTTTATGTCTTGTCATGTAATTAATTATATGTCTCCTCTATAACAATTGTAAACTCCATGAGGGCAGAGACTGTGTGTATGTTGTTCATTACTGTTTCTCTAGTGTTTAGTTCAATGCCATGCACAGTCATTGAAGAAATATTTATTAAGTGTCAGTCTCTCTTCTAAGCACTGGGAAATCGACAGTAAACAAAATTAAGTTTCTGCCCTCATGGAGTGTACATCCTAATGGGGTAGAAAAGACAAACAAAGCAGTAAACAGAAGAAGTCATATGATGATTAATAACATGATAAAGAAAGCAAAACAAGGGAATAGGATATGATGTGGGGGCAGGGCAGGACTGTTTTAGATGAGGTATTCAGGGAAAACCTCATCCAGCAGAGACAGAGCTAATTAGCCATGCCCATTTTGGGGAGAAGATCTTGCCTAGCAAGAAAAGATGTGCAAAGCCTAAAGATAGGATTGTACTTGGAGCAAGTAAAGAACAGCAAGGAGGCCAAAGGTCAAGCTAGAGGAAGCAAGGGGAGGAGGGGGATTAGATAACGTCTTAGAGAACAGATCATGTAGAGAAGTGAGGAGGCTATTATAGTAATTCAGTGAAAGATGACAGTGGTTTGGACCAAGGTGGCAGAAGTAGGGATGGTGAGAAGAGAAAATATTTTTAAGATAGTAGCAGTAAGATTTGCTGATTGATTGGATGTAGGATGCAAGTGAAAGAATGAAGTCAAGGATGACTTTAGATTTTTTGACCTAAGCAACTAAAGAAGATATTGCAATTTCCTGAGATAGGAAGGATGTCAAGAAGAACAGATCAAGGGTAGAGTGACATTCGAAGTTCTGTTTGGAAAACAAGAAATTGCATGTCAGTGCCTCAGCAATATTCATTTAATTGAATAGATGAAAAATTTACATATTTTCTTGTACTTTCTTTATTAATCAGGATTCAACCAAGAGGAAATGGAGGCTGTGTAGTTCAGAGAGCAGCAATATTCAAAAAGAGAAAAACAGTAGAAATGTCTTCCACTCTTGAGTGCCAGGGTTCTCATATAAGTTCCATTGGCATAATTTGGGAGTCCAGGACCCTATGATATTGTAGCAAAATTTGGTATATACATGAAAATGTGTTATTTTCTGCGATGATCCATGATTCAATCAATTTGCTTCCCCCAAATAGCTAATATGTATCAATATGTTCATTTAATATACATTTATTAATTACCTATTAACTCTTCTTTGTTTAGAGAACTCAGAGTCCAAAATATGTGAAATGTGCAAGATCAAGGAAATGCTATTGTTCTTATTCAGTTGAAAAAATGGACAGTATTACATGCTAGCCACTGGGCTAAGGAGCTTCCACAAGATCACGCACTAAGAAGCAGTTTAGCTTAATAGTCAGGAATATCAGCATTGATTCCAATTCCAGTTCTTTCACTTGCTAGCTGTCACCTAAGGCAAGTTGTGTAATTTCTCTATTTCTTAGTTAAATGATACATCTAATATGGTAAACTGTCTTCCAAAAATGAGGTGCTCAATATATGGATAGATTTCTGTTAATGAGCAAATCACCTTTGATTATAACTTAGCTTCTCAGCTTAATTTGTTTACAGTGAGAAAACTCACTGATTATAGAACATGTACACCTAATATATAAAACCAGACCTACTGAATGAATAAATGAAAGAGAATGTTAAAGCCTGTAGTGTCACAATGCTACCTCTAGGGGTTGTGCACATACCAAGGTACCATCATTTTATGGTAACTGAAATTGTAAGATCCTTAATAAATTATAATGCAATTTTAAATAAATAAAATATTTATTATTATGTCTGAATTTAACTGACCTTTAAAACTGATGGAATTCTGATTAATCCTCATACATCTAGAAGATGCTGACTAAAAGAACTTTAGCACTTGATGTTAATTGCTGCTTGGAATATTGGAAATTTAATAGACTTTGGAGTTAGACTAAGGTAGACTCACATCCTAGCTCTGCCAATTACCAACAGCATTGTGGTCTTTGACAAATTAAATATTTAATTTCCTTAAGCCTCTGTTTTTCTCATCAGTATAATGAAGGACTCTTTTAATCAGGTTACGGTAATTAGAAATTACCTACATAAAACTCTTCCCACAGTGGCTGGCACAAATCAAGTCTTCAATTATGGTAACTATTAAGATTATTATTATTTTACTGAGAGATAGTTTCTGGAGCTCACTATTAATTAATTCATAATTCACTATTAGAGTACCAAAGTTCTAGTTAAACAACATTATGAAACACAGAAGGGTTCAGGAAGATTCACAGTAGAGAAGGAATCTATCTCAAAGCAGTATATGCTTGTATATGACAATTTTACATCTTTAAGATAACCATATAACGTAACATTATTATGTTAAATAATTACCAGACTTCACATAGAGCTTGGAAAGTCAAGTTCCTACCTGTCAGAATAGAGCAATCTCATGGAAGACCCAGGCATTAATAGAGTAAAGAGAAAAGCCACACTCTTAGTAGAAAGGCTAAACTAGAACTAGGGTAAAGGATATTCTCAGTGTACTATAATAAACCTTAAAACAAGATTATAAAGGATCCAGCTAATTTCCAAGTAATTCACCTTCTTTTCCCTTTTTTTAGGAAGGCATCAAAATCCAAAACCTTCACAGTGTAACCTCATACTGTCTAGCACACAGTCAGAAATTATTAGACACACAAAAAAGCAGGAAAATGTGATCTATAATCAGGATAAAAATCAGTAAATAGTTTCAGACCTAGAAACGACAGAAATGATGGAATTAGCAACCAGAACCTTAAAACATCTATGATAATATGCTCAAGAATTAAAAAAAAAAAACCATAATAAATAAACAAATGTAAAAGACATGAAAAAATAATGAATGGAATTTCTAGAAATTAAAAAGAAACTGTCTGAAATGACAAATTTACCAGCTATCTATTCAGAGGAATAGATAATGCAAAAGACAACATCAGTAAATTTGAAAAGATAGCAATCAAACTGTCTGAACTGAAGCAAGGGATAAAATATCAGAGACTCAGTGACTCATGAGACTGTATTAAGCAGCTCAACAAATATGTAATTGGTATCCTAGAAGGAAGGAGGTAGAAACAAATATTTGAAGAAATAATAGCTAACGACTTTCTAAATTAATGAAAAGTATAAAACCACATAGTCAAGAATCCCAATTGAACCCACACAGAATAAACACAAAGAAAATCACACCAAGGCAAATAAAAGCCCAATTATTGAAAATAATTGGTAAAAAAAAAAAAAAATTAATAGCCAAAGGGGGAAAATAGGCACATTACATATCTTGAGGGGGAAAAAAATGAGAAATTTCTCTATTAGAGAAAAAATATGGCATAGATGATAGAGGCTCTGTTTATCCCTCTGGCAACCAAATCAAAGTTGTGATGGAAACAAGGAGCAGTAACAGCGAAAAATTGCCTGGGATGAATAAGCTGTACAACTAGAGAGAGATCCAAGAAATCACCCTGAGATGGCAGAAGGTAGGAAAGGGTGAGGAACGTCTGAGTGAGACAGAGGCTGCGGCAGTGGCAGAAGCCTCTTAAAGGGGCCGCATCCACAAGCGAATTTTCACAGTGATGGATCTGCTAGCTCTGAGCACCAGTGCCAATTCGGCTGAGTGCAGGGGGCACCAAGGACTTACAGGGAGAAATTGTCCGAGTGAGGGCCAAGGTGAGACTCGCTTGGTACAGAAGTACCAGGCGGTATCCATTGTTCCCTGTTGAGCCCTCCCCGCTACCAGTGCGCCAGACACAGCACCACCATATCCCTGACCTCATCAAATTGGATAAAAGAGTTTTCTCCGCCCAGAGGATTCCCTGAAACCCCACCTCCCCCAACTCGCAGCTCCATCCAAGCCTCATCTAAGTATATCCTCAGCAAGTCAGGTGCTCCTTGCTGCTCAGCACCTAGACTCACACTGGAGGCAGCTGGTGTGGCTTTTTTGAGGCAACTATAAGCACAGCATCTGCGGGATTGCTTGCTGAATCTTAACAGGTGGCTCCAGAGGGGTAGAGGCTTGGACTAAATTTGGCCTGCAGATGAACCCCTCTCAGGACTGTGCCAATGGACACCTACTTCACAAATCTATACCAATAAGTCCGGGAGACTTAAGAGCTTTGCTTAGTACATAGAAACAGACACGGAAAGGCAGCCAAAATGGGAAGACAAAGAAGCAGAAGCCATATGAGAGAACAGTACAGAGCTCCAGATATAATAGAGTCAAGTAATCTAACAGATACAGAGTTCAAAACGCTGGTTATAAAGATGCTCAATGAACTTTTGGGAAGTGTAGAGAACTTCAACAAAGAGATAAAAAACATAAAAATGGAAATGGAAATTGTAAAAGGGAACCATTCTGAAATGAAGAACACATTATCTGAGATGAGAAGTATATTAAATGGAATAAACAAAGTGAATAAAGAAGAGGATCAAATGCCTTATCTAGAGGACTGGAAAGCCAAGGACACATAACCAGAATGGCAAGAGATAAGACGCCAAGACTTTAAAAATAATTTAAGGAGCATATGGGACACTATGAAGGATCCAAATATCCATCTGATTGGTATAACTGAAGAAAATCAACACGTTGAACAGCTGTTTGAAGAAATAATGATGGAAAACTTCCCTAACCTGGTGAAGGAAATGGACATAAACCCCAGGAAGCTCAGAGAATTCCAAAACTCAGGGATCCAAAAAGGCCCATACCAAGACACATCATAATTAAAATGCCAAAGGTTGAATACAAAGAAAGAATATTAAAAGTAGCAAGAGAAAAACAGATAATTACTTATAAGGGAACACCCATAAGATGGGCAGCTGATTTCTCAAAAGAAACTATGCAGGACGGAAGGGCTTGGCAAAAAATATTCGACAGGATGAAGACCCAGGATCTAAACCAAGGATACTTTATCCAGCAAAGCTATCATTTAGAGTTGAAGGACACATATAGAGCTTCCCAGACAAAAATAAGCTAAAGGAATTTATCACTACCAAGCCAGTATTAAAGGAAACGTTGGAGAGACTTCTTTAAGAAGAAAAAGCATGTATCAAAAACAGGAATAAAGAATGGTAACAACTACATTCCTATCAATAAGTACCTCAAATGGAAAAGAATTAAGTGCTCCAACCAAAAGATAGAGTGGCTAAAAGGATAAGAAAACAAGGCCTCTACATACAGAAAGGAAGGGGATGAAAAAAGATATTGCTTTGATGGACCTAGAAGGTATTTAAGTCAGACAGAGAAAGATAAACACTATGATTTCACTTATATGTGGAATCTAAGGAATAAAAAGAACAAACTAATCAAAAACAGACTCACAAATATAGTGGACAATTTGGTGAAGGATTATAGAAGTACAAATTAGTAGCTGATAGATGGTCCCAGGGATGGGGAGCATGACATAGGGAATGCAGTTAGCATTAATATGTTGGCTAGCTGGATGGTCAGGGAAGGGAGGGAGCAAATGCGGGGGATCTTTTTACAAACTACATAGATGTCTAACCAATGTACTGTATATTTGAAAATAATTAAAATAAATAAATTAATTTAAAAAAATGAATAATCACAGCCTTCTGATAGAAACAAAGTAAGCTAAAAGACCATGGATATTTAAAGTGCTGAAAGAAAGGAAATAGCATCAACTTATACTTCTGTACCAAGAAAAATAACTTTCAAAAACAAAGACAAAAATAAAGGTAATTCTGAGACAAAATGGAGAAGACCTGTTGCTAGCAATTCACACTATAAGAGATGTTAAAGGAACTTCTTTAATATTTAATCCAACCACATGAATAATTATAAAACAAGTAATCATACTAAACAGGTTAATTGAAAGCAGAGATTGACAGCTTGGTTAAAAAAGTAAGATGTACATATATGTTATTTTCAAGAAATAAGTTTTAAATATAAAGATAAGTTAGAAGTAAAGGGGTGGAAAAAGGTATAACATGTAAACTGTAATAATAAAACAGGTGGTTTAGCTATATTAATATCAAATGAAGTAAAATAAAATCAAAAAGTATTATTAGACATAAACAGGAACATTTAATAATGACAAAACTGTCAATTCATTCAGAAGACATAATAGTCCTATATAATAGGATATAATGTACATCTAATGACAAAGCTTCCAAAATTCATAAAGCAAAACCCAACAGCACTAACTTTATAGACAAACCACAATTACACATGATTTTAACACTTCTTTCTCAGCAACTGATAGAACAAATTTAAAAATCAGCAATAGATTTTGAACAACCAATTTAACCTAATTGATATTTATAAAACGCTATATTCAACAAATTCAACTTCACTTGGAACATGCACTAAGATAGACCATAAGCCAAATCTCAATAAATTTCAAATGACTGTTATTATACAGAATATGTTGTGCACAAAACAGAATTAAATTAGAAATCAATAACAGAAGAATATCTGTAATATCCCAAAATATTTGAAAATCAGTAACACATTCCTAAATAATTCATGGACCAAAGAATAAATCACAAAGAAAATTTTAAAATATTTTGAACAATAAAATAATAAAAACAAAACATATCAAAATTTTGGGGATACAGCTGGAGCAGTAGTATTTGAAGGCAAATATTAGCTTTAAATGCTTCTGTTAGAAGGAATAAATGTTTAAAATCAATGATCTATCTTTCTACCATAGAAATTAGAAGAAAAGCAAATTAAACTCAATGTATATAGAAGTAAGGAAATAATAAAAATAGCAGCAGAAGTCAATGAAATTTTGAAAATCAGTAAAGAAAATCAATAAAGGTAAGAGTTGGTTCTTAGAAAATTAATAAAATTGATAACCTCCCAGCTAGACTGATTGAGAAAAAAATAAGGAATCACAAATTTCCAACAGTAGACTTAGTACAATGCTAGGCAGGACTATAACTTTTGCAAATAACCCCGCCCTAATAACCACTCGTCCTGCCCCCATCCCCTGCCCCAGGAACCTCAGACCTGTCTATAATCTAGCAACTGAAGGGTTAAAGCCTCACACAATAGGTAGGGACTCTCAGATCCTATACTCCCTAAAGAACCTGTGGCCTTCTCCCTTGAGGCCTTAAGGTTTTACTGTTTGTTCACTATTTTGACCACCATTCCTGGGTCTAGGTGACCTGGCACAAAAAACAATAAAACAGAAGTTGACATTTTAAAGGATCTCATTTATTATCACATCATAAGTTTTGTGTCAGAAAAATAATTTTCCCAGAGTCGTGGAGTAGGTTAGTTTGAGATTTTTGAATGTTCTTCTTTGGTTAAACAAACGCCATGCTTTTTGCTGGGGAAAAAATCTCCAAAATTAATGTCACTCATGACAATCTATGGTGCTATAATGGCATAATATTCAAAGCCATCTAGAAACAAGCAGTGAAGGAAAATACATTATAAAGTCTGCTAAGCAACATTTAAACTGGGAAAACAGTGATCTTAAATAAGTTTAAGTATTTTTTTGTTTTTCTCTTTATTCTCAGAACCAAAAACAATAGTAACAACAAAGTGCCTCCTACCTAAAATAGAACTTAATAAGAAACTGGAATTTGATTTTTATTAAAAATCACCTCAAAGTTACATTTTTAGTTTTTTAAAATATCCAATTAGGCTTTTAAAAATATCAAATTAGCAAATGGGTTAAAAGCACAGATTATGAAGCCAGACTTCCTTGGTTAGTATCCCAGCTCCACCACTTACTAGCTATGTGTCCCTAGGCAAGTTACTTAATGTCTATGTGCCTCCTTTTCCTCATCTGTAAAGTGGGAATTAATAATATTACCTATCTATTATGATGATTGGAAAAGCAAATGTAAAGTGCTTGGATAGTATTTGCCCACATAAATGTTATTTAAGTGTCACTTAAATAAGTAAATAAATAATGCTTTAGATATCATTTATTATTATCATCAATCTTTGATAAAGGCAAAATTTTCAAATCTGATGTCCAAATAAAATAGAAATCTAAGTTTTAAGGCTTGTTATCCAAATTTGGCAAAAATCTCCTCCATTGCAATCTTCAACCTATTCCCTTCCTCATGCTATTCTTTCTCCACCAAGCCATCCACATGTAAACATATGTGCCTTGCACTATGATGACTGTTCTTAACTCTTCCCTATCAGCAGAACAAGAAAAGCAAGACTGAGAGATGAAACTCTTAGGTAATAGAGTTAACAGCACTGTTCACGACTACCTAGAGCAAAGGCAAGGTGAGCAGTCTTTCTTCAGGGAAAACCCAGAGCACACTTCATTTCTGTAGTGAGGGTTTTAGCACGAATTGTACCCATTTCGTGATGCATAATGACCTTCAACCAAACTTTCCATTGGCTAGTTGGTTAAGCTACTTAACCTCACTCTTTGCCACTGATCCCTCATCTGTAAACTGGGGGTTAATAGACTAGGCTGTGAGTTAATACATATAAATGAGTTAATGCATATAAAGCGCCTACATATGCATGGTTAAAGCAAGAAACATAAATATGAGCTATTATTATTTTGTAGGAATAAGTCGTTTCCGTTTGAGCATTGCCTTTCCTTTAGGGTTTATTGCAAATAACTATATGAATAAGAAAAAAAAGGGAGGTGGAGGCGGGAGTTTGAAGCCGAGAGACCACGAGAGAAGCAGATAATCGCTCAGAAGGGCAAAATCTGTCCTAAAGACTCCAGAATAAATTTTAGCATGGTAATCAGAGCAGAATCCCAGTGGACAGCAACTTCTATACAAAGCCCCTAACATTTGAAGCGAGGTCCTCAGAATCCAGCGTCAGGAGACATTTCGACACTGACAAGCTAGAAGAGGAGCCTCAGCACAAGTGCTACTCCACTAAATGCCGCAAGAGTTGATTCGGCGGCCTCCAAGCTCGGAGAGACGCCTTCGCCCTGTGAGGTGTGTCTATGCTTCTCCACTGCGCGGCTCCAGCAGCGGTACCGAGCAGTTGGCAATCTCACCAGTCACACAGGAGACCAGAAGCTGTCGCGGCCGCTGCGGGCTCAGAGAACTAGCACCCAACGCTGTAGGTCGGGGGTGTGGCTCACGCGGAGGCCCCACCCAGCCATCTCCATAGGCTGCGGCTGCCCGGGGGCGGGGTCAGCGCACAGGGGTCCGAGACCTCGCAGCTCGGTGGGAACTCGGGTTCATGGAGAGGAGAAGAAACCCAGGTGGGTGAGGAGCAAGAGCGGTGCCAGGGAAGCCCTGCCTGGAGGCTATGGAGGGAGAGGTGAGGCTGCCGCCCGGGGAGTCCTGCCGAGAAGGTGAGTGCCTGCCCGGAGCCCCGGGACCTGGCGTCTGGCTGGCGATGAGACCAGGTGGGCGGCCTCGGGTAGTTGCGGAGAAGGGAAAGAGATACACCGACTCCTAACGCATTCGTTCACGCATTTATTCTTTCAGCCAGCCTGGCAATAACTATTTATTAGACTCTGTGGGAAAGCCTGAGTCAGTCGAACAAAACATACGTGGCTCCCACTCTGATCCGGAAAGCAGATCCATGTAAAGTACAGCGTGCTGAGGCTTGTGACGGCAATACTCGGGATGCTTTGGGAATATACTCCCATGTCTCGCCTGAGGTGGACGCTCCCACTGACTCAGACTCACTTCCAGAGTCCACGGTCGACGTCGCCCCGTGGGCAGAGGGCGTGCCCGGGGACTTGGCCGGAGTCCCGTGTTGCGCCCTCAGCTGGCTCTACGAGGGTCAGATACCGTGAAAGGTCAGACGCTACGGAGCGTGCTGGACCTGCCCGGGCCACCCACATCTATTTCTCCTCTTTGAGATGCAAACGTCTCCTGCCCCATCAGCCTAGCGTCTGACTCATTCTGTCAGCTTCTTTTGGGGCTGTTTAAAGAGAGTCTGACGGGAAAGGAGACGGGAACTGGTCTCAGTCTTTTGTAGGTTTCTGCTTGCTGGGCTGGGGTTTCAGCTCCTACTGGAGCCCAGGTATTTATAACACTGGCGGGCTTTCCACAGTCACTAGAGGCAAGTGAGCCCGGATAAAAGTAGAACCTAGGGACTGAAGATAGGGGGGTGTGACGGGAAAGGTGTGTATCAACTTGAAACGACTGTTTTCACAGTGTCAAGGGGAAAGCCGGTTTTCAATTTATCTGATGGCATAAAGACGAAGAGGACAGTGAGGAGCGCGACAAGAATTATACCTTTCCAAACTTGCTGGCAACTTCCCAGTTTTCTCTCCTCTTGGCCCTTCCAGCTTATTCTATGATGCAGAAAGTTAAAAAAAATAATAATAAGCCAGTGAACTAGTCAAAAGTCAAAACTATGGCAAGAGAGAGAGAGAGAAGGGACACACACACACACACACACACACACACACACACACACAAGAGAAAACGCCTGAACAATTCACAAACTTTAAAAGCTGAGATTTTGGAAGTGAATCTAGATTTCCTAGAGAGGTTGTGTGACCTTTGTCAAAATAATTCATAAACCAGTAAGTCAGAATGTTACTAATCCATCCACCCTTGTTTACCCAAGAATCTATAAGGAGGGTGTGTGAGTTACACCATCTTGTTTGAACTTCAGATGTTTTTCCTGTTTTGCTAATACATTTAGTTCCAACAAGAAATATTCAAGCTCAATACTTAATAACCTGTGGTTAATTGTGGTAATTGCATGAGAGGCTGGTGGGAAAGACTTCAGAAAACTCAGAATCCACATTATCAGTAGTGGTGGAAAGAGGGCTTTGGCATCAGACATCTTCTCAGCTATGATTTAGCCTCCTTGAGTCTTTCCTCATCCATAAATTGAGAATAATTTATACAGTTTACAGTTATGAGGAATAGGTGCAGGTGGGATTACATATGAAGCACACAGTTCAGATTCTGACATGGAGTAAAGACCCAGTTTTTAATTTATTCATTCAAATAACAAGAGATCGATGTGCCAGGCATTGGCTTAGGAGCTAATACAAAGGAATTTGCAAGATAGTCTGGCCCTAGACTTTAGGACCATGCCCTTTCTCCCATGCAGCTTACTGTCTAGATAACAGATAATATTCAAGAAACAAATGAATAAAAAAGGACAAGAATGGTGAGTGTTATGGACAATGTATTGAGAGAATTGTGATGTTCAGACTGGATACTCAGGGAAGGCCCATTAGAGAAAGTAGCATGTGAGCTGAGACCCAAATGACAAAGAGTCCATCATGAGATCTGAGGATAGAGCATTCCAGCTGGACTTCCATGAAGAAAAAGTTAACCCCACGCTGTGGCTTTTACTTTTAAAACCATAGATGCTTCAAAAGGCCTTGTAATCCGAAATTATCTCAAAAACTAAATTTAAACATATATGAGGAGTTTTTATCTAGATTTTTTATGTGTCACCTAGCCTACAGATCTGAATTTATTCCAACAACCAATAGAGCTTTATTAACATGAATATATAACACCATGAAAATAGACTGTAAAAAATATACCCATCACCTGTGAAGCACCAACTGCATGAAGATCATGGGCCAGGCGACACAAAGGACAGAAAGACTGGGCTGTAAGGAAGACAAACATGTATATTCCAGTATATCTCCTTGGGACTTCTGATCTATCTTGACATTAGGGACAGTAAGTTGGAGGTTAAGAGGGATCCAATGGTTTTCAAAGTTTTCTTTGTCTGAGTGAGCCACTTTCCCAGGGTGCAGCCAGCTAGCAGAGTGAAAAATGACATGGTTAGTATTTAGAGCTGACTCAGCCTGTCTTCATGGTTTCAAAAGGAGAAAATTAAGGAAGTTTAAAAGCTTAAAAACCAGTTGTTTTCCCATCCTTTCATAGATTTCCCAAGTGCAGAAATTCAAAAGTGCTTAAAGGTAGTAAAAAATCTCTACTAAAGGTTGTTTGGAAAACAATATGCTATTATTTAGTTTAATATTTAATATGAACTATACACAATTGTTTTCTAAAATCTCAATATAAATGCATGTTATCAAGATATTATTCTTTACATTTCCTTCCTGCATCTTTAGTCCTCAAACATTTTTTTTATTTCAAGGGGATTTTATCTTAACAATTTAGTAACTTTGGTAATATACAGATTGTAAAGTGTGAAAACAGCAGTTTTTGTAGGAAATCTGATGGTTAACAGTCTTGAGTATTTGGCTTCCAAACACACTGATGGTGGGAAGATCTTGTTTAGATATAAAAGATTTTAACTTTGTTTTAATCAACAGTATCTTTTCAATTTTATTTTGGTTAATTGAAATAATAGGCTCTTTCCCCAGCCCTATCAGAGATGATATGCAGATATGTCAAATATATCAAAATTATTCTTATTCTGCTTCAGATTTTCTCTAAGTTATTTCTCACTCCCATTCTGCTCCTCTTATTCTTGTTCCTTTGTTTCTCTCACTAAAATCATCAGCTCCGTGAGAACAGAGACCTGTTCACCTGCCTCGTTGATCACTATCTCGCCAGTTCCTAGAACAGGGCCTACCTGGCACACAGGAAGTGCTCAATAAGAATTTGCTGAGTGTTGAATATATGAATGACTAGCATAGTGCCTTGCATGGTAGGTGTTCAACAACTATTTTCTTGAGCAAATGAATGAAATAGCTGTACAAATACAAGGCTATTATAAAGCCATAATTAAACTGTAAGAAGAAGTTTGTTTGATTGGTAGTATTAAATAGGACGATATGATGGGACATGGCTGAGAGGTTTTATAGATTGGGAAGCCAGAGAAGGCCTTCATAAGGAGATGGCATTTTAAATGAGAGCTCAGTGCCGAGAAGGAATGAGCTATGCCTGCCACTTCTCCACAACTCAGGCTAAGTAAAGACTATTTAAAAGCTTTAAGGTGAGAAGGAACTTAGCCTATTAAAGGAATAGGAAGAAAAAAAAACAATAGTAAGTTATAAAATGAGGTTACAGAGGTAGTTGGAGGCAAGATTCTTTAGGCCCTTGTCAACTGTTGTGGGAATTTGGGATTTTTTCTGAATAAGAAGGGAAGCCATTATAGAATTTTGGAAGGCGAAATGACAAGATTGGACCTACTTATTTAAAGGCTCATTTCATTTGATCTTGTCTCCTACTACTCTTTAATTTCATCTCTCACCCCAGCCAGCTTGGCTGATTACAGTTCCTTCTACCCCTCAAGCAAATTTCTGCCTCAGGATTTTTGCATTTGCTTTTAGCAGAGAGGTTTTTCCATTTAATGTTTTTCAAAAATATTCCTTTATACTTCTTTTACTGCTTTCCATGGCACTCAGCATATTATGCAGTTATTAGTTCACTTGTCTTATTTCCCCTCATTAAAATGAATATGAGAAAGCAGGAATTTTCTTTTTTTCACTGTTGTATCCCCGACTCTTTGAAAATATCTGACAGATAATAGATATTCAATAAATATTTGTTGAATCAATGAGTAAAAAGACTAGTGTTGTTTCAGAAAGGGAGGGGGAGAGAGAGAGGGCTACAATATAGTGTCAGAGGTGTATAAGCGTCAAAGCATGTAAAGCTTTTAAAAGAGTACAGGATTAGCAGTTTAGATTTTGTTATAATTGCAAGAAAAATTTATGGGATGGGGATTAGGCAGAGAAGTGACATAATCTGATTCATACTGGCGAATATCTGGAGAATAAGTTATAGGGGACATAAAGAGATTTTATTCATTCTTTTCTTTACTGATATGAATAGGCAGGTGTATCAGTCAGCTATTGCTACATAAGACTCAGTGGCTGAGTCTGTATGTCTGTGCTTCAGCTGATAGTTGACTGACCTGGACTAGGTTCACTTGGTGTCTCTGCATCAGGCTACATGTTTACTTTGGTTTGGCTCCTTCATGTTCCCAGATCACTCATGTGTTTTCGTTCTGGGGGCTCAGTCTGAAGGGGTGTGAGCTCCTCAGAGAAGCCCTATTCCTGACAAACACAGAGAGGCAAGAGAGGAAACCTAACACATGACCACACTTGGAGCTTCTCTCATATCACCTCTGCTGATGTCCCATGGGCCATCAACTCACTTCCTTCCCAGCATCAGGGGAAAAATATTCTGCCTGCATTATTAGGGTAAGGGAGTGACTATTTGCTGAGTAATAATACAAACTAACATATAGAATAGACAGTGAGACAATGATTTCCTCACACTAATATCTTGCAGCTACTTCTTGGAAACCAGATATCCTACTTCATATAATAAACTAGATAATTTAAATTATAATTCTCTATAAGCAAATCATACTTAAAAAATATTCAAAGCATTTCATCTTTGTGTAAACATTAATAATAATTTTCAACTGGCTTTGTTTGTACTTATGTTTTTACTTTCCTGAAATAGAAAGAATACTAGCCTGGGAATTGGGTTATTTGGCCCTGATTTTGGCAGTTACAGTTTCTTTAAAATGTCTTCCAACTATGCGTGCCTTTGAGTTTAGAGATGGTCCATCAGCAACATTTATGAGCTAATCAGGATTGTCAGTAAATTACTCTGGGAGCAAATATAGCTTATAATCAAACCACCAAATTATAGAAGGCATATTTAGAACCATCAAGTCATTTTTAAGATGAGGAACATGAAGCCAAAAGAGTGATTTCTCAACTTGTCCATGATTATACTGTGCAACTCTGCTATCTGGTATAGTCACTTTAGAGGGTTATTGACAATGTTTATTAAAATGAGAAATGATGAATATAATAGATTTTCTCTTTCTGTGTTTATTATGAAATCTGGATTAAGCTCCCTGTATAATTACTTTGCTTACTCAAATCTTAAAAAGTCAACTGATTTTGAGATCTTTCTGATTCCTCCAAAACACTCCAAAGTCCCTGCCCACACACTTACTTCACTGTCTCTCCCTTTCTGTGCCACACTCCACACCCACTAACTAACTCACCATTCACTCCCTTCCTCCCTCACTTCCTCCTTCAGTCATATCTGCTTCAGGCTCTCTCCTTAACATGAACCTAAAACATAAAACAATTTAAGTTCTAAGGTCAGTAATTAGACAAGATTTTTATTATTTTTCCTGCCATAAAACATGTAGCATTAAAGTCTGCCACTTACAACGAGAACTTACAAAATACAACAAAGATCATTTGCTCTCCCTTATCACCCTCTGCCCCCACACCCCCTAAAATGTCGGAAACATTTTGCTATGTCAACAGCTTAGAAAGAATATTGTTTCACTGGAATGAGATCCACCCACACTGTTTTCAGAGATGAAGTTTTGGAATGGTTATGTTAACTACATAGTAAGCAACACTAATGCAGCCATGGAATTCACTAAAGTCAAGTCAGATGTTTTCTCAGGAATTAACGTAATTGAAATTCTTACTATAAAAATTACTTTCCATTCTTAGGGTTTAGATGAGATGAATAGTGCCTAGAACAAGATTGTTAAGGGGTAGCTAAATTGAAAATTTGCTGCAATTCTTACTAAAACAACCTGACTGAAAATTCCTCAATGTTGTAGAATATATCCCAGAAGTCATTCAGTTCTCCTTGGAATATCTAGAAGTTTTGTCTCAGGAATCATCCTGTATCTCTGAGTGAAAGCTGGCTCATTTTCAAGTGACAGAGATAAATGAAATAATCATGAAAAACTTAAATTCAATTATTTTACCTTTTTATAGACCTGAACTTTATGGTTGTTTCTTAACTTTATACATGGTAAAATTCAGATGACTTCATAATGTTTTGCCAGGGAGGCATAGGTACAATCATTAAAGTTTTCTTGCTAAGACATCCTTCGGTCATTGTTTTATTTCATTTTCATTTTATTATGCCTTCTTCAGATTTTTGGGATGTAAAACTGATTTTTTTTCATTGAAGTCTAAAATTATACTCAATTAATTTTTTCTTTGCCCTTTTTCTTTAGGGTAATTCATAATGGGAAAATATGGCTTCTAAAATTAAAAAAAGTTGAGAAGATAGTCAGAAAGTCTAGTCACAATGCCATCCTTGTGACAGCTTTTCAAGTGGAAAACAAATTACAAAAAATTTCTTATATAGGATAAAATGTTGTCATCTTTCATTTTAGTATTTAGCCTCAAAATTCCAAGATCTGTTTCAGTGGATTTACATACTTATTTGAATCCTATTCTTTAAAAAGTCTACTGATGGTTAATTCATTTTTCTATTAGATTTTGTTTTACTTAGGATAAGGTAGATTATAGATCTTAAAAACCTTCTCCTCAGGGAAAGTGGTACAGAAAACTAAAACCCACTTTTAAACATGTTTTCTGAAGTATACAATTCATACTCCAGCAAATGGGTTAGTTAAATTTCCTGTAACACGGTGGTTTCGAGACCAGTGGGGTTGCTGCGCCCTTTCTCTACATTAAGGTGTCACAGACAGTGCTTTCCAGGAGACAGGCTGATAATATGAAGGAGTGGAGTGGATGTTGGGGGACTGTGATGAATTGCTGAGCACAAGCCAGGTCTGAACAGCTTCACACTGTTCCAACAGGTTACTGTTTTTCTGGAACAAACAACTAAGTATTGCCACAATTTTCTCATTTATAAGAGGAATCCAGACTTTTATGCAAACTCTCTCATATTTAAGTGATGACAACTGAAGAAATTTTAAGAAATTTTAAGAACCCGTGTGGGCCACACTCAACATGTCCACAGGCCTGTGGACCGCCTACTGGGGACTTGCTTTCATGTGGTAAAAACCAGTGTTTCAATACTGTCCACTCAGGGTTCTTTTTCTTGCCAAAAGGGAGTAAACATGAATGCATCTCCCCTTTGTTTGTTGACATTTGCTTTCTTTTTTCCAGGCTCCGTGCTATCTCTGGTTTGTCCAAACTCCTCCCAGGCTTGGTGTGAGATCACAAATGTGTCACAGCTACTGGCTTCTCCTGTCCTCTACAGGGACCTGAATTCCAGCCTAACCAACTTGAGCATTTCTGCAAACGTAGAAGACAAATACAGTCTTTATGTGGGCCTGGTACTGGCAGTAAGTTCCAGTATTTTTATTGGCTCCAGCTTCATATTGAAGAAGAAGGGCCTCTTGCAACTGGCCAACAAGGGCGTTACTAGAGCTGGTAAGAAACAGATGCAACTAAGGAATTCAAATTTCTCTCTGCAGATTATAATGCTAAAATAATAATATTTTACAGTCTCTATTTGTCTTAGCTTCTATCTTCATTCTTAGCAATTTTCTTAGCAGTTTACAGGAATTACACCAGCTGTGTCTCCTTTACAGAGAAACTAAAATTCTTGCTTCATGAGGTTGGAGTGTAGTATGGGTTCTTCTTTCATAGCTTTAGTCTGCAATTTCAGGAGTCAGAGTCAGATCATGCTACTATCCTGCGTGAAACCCATCAGTGGTTTTTCTTTGCATTCAGAATACAATCTAAACATCTTTCCACAGACTCTGACCTCCTGCATTAAATGGCTCCTGCTACCTCCCAGCTTCATCTTCTGCTACATTCTCAGTTGCCTACTTTTCTGGTTCCTGGGATATACCAAATTCTTTCTCACCTCAAGGTCATTTCTCTTGGGCTGAAACTCCCTTCTCCCTGTCCTTTATTTGGCTGGCTCATCCTTGAGATCTCAGCTTAAATATTGCCTGAGAAAGGCTCTCATTGACCATCCTCTCTGGGCAAGTCTCCCTCACCACCACACTGTTATTCTCTGTTATTGTGCTAATGGTTTCCTTCATTGTACCTAGAATAATTTGCCATTGTACATTTATTATTTATTTATGTGTTGTTACAGGTTTACTTGTTTATTGATAGTGATTCACAAGAATAGGAACCTTCCCTAGGATAGTGTTTGGCACTCAGTAAATACTTGTTAAATCAATAAGTGGATAGCAATAGAATTAGGTTGCTATTAATAGTGACATTTCACATGTTGAGTAGCTCTGCTTGACTATCCTTCATTAACTATGAATTTCTTATTTATTCTTATCAAGAATAATATCATAAAATAACTCAGTATTATTCTAAGGTTCATATGGGAAATTAAGCAACTATGAATTGTGCAAACAAATTTATAAGAGAGTACTATTAAGGGAAGATTTGCACTATCAGAAAATAAAACATGCTATCATACTATCTTAATTAAAACAGTTTGGTAATGGCTTTTAAAAACAGATGAAATAATAAAAGATAATTGAAAACTTATAAGGTAACCCAAATACATACAACAATTTAATGTGTGATTTTTTAAACTGCCATTTAAATCCACTGGAGAAAGAGTGAATTATTCAGTCAAAAGTATTTAGACAATTGGCAAAAATTAGAGGAGAAAAATATAAAAGTTCTACTTTGTACCATTCATCAAAATAAATTCTACATAGTTTAGAATTAAATTTAAAATGAAATATATTTTTTAAAAAACTAAAAGAAGGTCTCTGTGTGCATAAATATAAAGAAAAATCTATTCTAAGGAAGATATTATCTGGATTGACAAAGAAAAAATCCTGTATAGAAACACCTTTAACTGAAAGTAAAAAGGAAATTACATATGGGGAAGAAATTTCAAAATATATAAAAAAAGGTAGTTAAAATCCACAATATATAAAGAGCAACTATAGTCAATAAGAAAAAGATTAGTGCCCTAACAGAAAATTGCAAAGCACGTAAACAAACACACAAATTAAGAAATGCAAGTGGCCAACAAACATACATAAATAGATACTATTTCATCCAAAGAGATACCAACTACATAATAATAAGCTCCTAGGTTGTTGCCTACCACTTTAACAAAGTATTTGTTTTTTCTTTAAAAGATAATCCTCTATGTTAGTAAGAGACTTTGGGAAATAAATAACCCTTCCAAACATTTCTAGAGGAAGTATAACTGGGTACAAATGTTCCTGAGAGCAATTTGAGAAAGCTTAAAAATCTTAATGTCTTAAAACCTAGTAATTCCGCTTTTAGAAATTTATCTTAATAATTGAACAAGGATGCCACCTGGTTTTACAAACCAAGATATTTAAGAGTTTTATATAATGAGAACAATTCTAGAAACATTATATATATATATATATATATATGGTCTCTTACAGGTTAAATAATAATATTATACCAGATTTTGGTATATTCAATTATTAAGGACATGAAAAAGTATTTATGATATATTATTAAGTTTTTAAAGACAGATTATGAGAGCATATTGTAATACGATTCCAATTTAGTCATTTGCAAATTTTATGAGGAGAAAATCCTAAATATAGTTAACTACCTTATGAGATAATCTTTACAGCTAATATATCTTGCTTAGTTTAATAATTAAAAAGGTCAGATTTGTAGGGTTAAGTATATTAAATTGACAAGAAAATTCAATTTTTTATAGCAAACATAACAATGATTTAAGGTCACAGATTACAGGAGCGGGAAGATAATCATAGGAAACCATAGGAAAGCTTTCTGTCCTTTTCAGAAGACAAAACCAAATTTAATTTTATGATGCCAGTGTAGAGAATGAAGTCCAGCTGTCTAATGCTCGTTACTCTCTGACTGACTGTCCATAATCTCAAAAGTTCTTAAGTCAACTATCTTCTTCCCTTTAAGGTCCTCATTAGGTATTAATGTAATTTATGGTTTTGTGTCTTTAATTTTAACTGTTGCTGAAACAAAGTATTTAGAACTTCTAATACTCTATATCCACACCCCTGAATGGCATAAATATAGTAAGTGTGATGATTAAATAAACTTCTGCAAATGAAAAAACTTACTTTCTGTAGAAATCAAAGTCAACCAATAGAAAATGTTAGAAGATCTTTGGAAATGACCAAGTAAATAAGCTGAAAGACTACATATACTGACTCAGCCTTAAGTCTGGCCTTTTCCAGTCATATTCCAGTACCTTTCCTAGATGGCAGTTCTCCAAACTTTCTTCCTTCACTTTAGAACTTAATTTTAATTTTTATTATTTTCCTAGGACAAGGTGGACATTCTTACATCAAGGAATGGCTCTGGTGGGCAGGATTACTCTCAAGTGAGTCCCTAATGCTGAGAATAGTATTTGCTTATAAAATGATAAATAAATTACATGGAACTGTTCAACATTAATTAATTTATCTTCCTGATAAGGATGACATTTAAGTGAAGAAACTCTTCTGTAGCTATAATATATTGTCTTATATGTAAAATAAGTCATATATATTTAGAATTAATTTTTACCCTCCCTCCCCTATCCCCATATTCTCAATACTATCTTAGAATGCAAGGAAAAAAGTTAACCTTTGAAGTATTATATTTTATCACAGACTTCTTCTTTTATATTCTTTTCTCCATAATGATTGAGGAAAATGCTTTCTTTCCACATTTTCCCAGCTCCTAATTCAAATCCGTGACTATTCTAACTGCCTGTTTTTTAAGGAATGGGTACATTTTCCTGGCCGAGACCAAAACATAAATTAAAGTCACTTTGGCTGCATAGCACTGAACAAATGAAGAGAAGATGAAGGTCGTCAGCATGCACCTTCCTCCTGGACTCACCCAGAGGATTAAATGAGACTCCGTAGGATGTGAAAGCATTTTCTAAATGCTAAGCCGCTGTCCAAAGAGAAGGCAGTGTTATCTTCCTCAGGCATTTTTGCAGATTTCTATCTCCCTCCTAACACCTCTGAACTTTCTTAAATTCCAAACCTAAAACTTCCAAAGAAAGGACCTCATAAATTGTAGTTTCACAGCACTTGCTAGTCATCTTCTTCTGCAGCCAGGATCTTTAAAACTCATTTATTTTCCCATACGAAGTAACGCATTTCAGTATTTGCGAGATTCTGTTGTAAGAAGGAATTGGAATACTTTTCTTAAATAGGTGGTGGATTTTAAAGAGGTAATGAATAAAAATAACTTACATACTCTTTTAGTTTTTAAGGTGTTTTCATATCTGTTTTATTACTTCATTTGAATAAAAGTTGACAAGGACTATAAGAAGAAGATTCTAGATAGATATTTAGGTGATTTATTCTCTCTCTCCCTCCCTCCCCTGCTTCTTCCCTCTCCCTCCCTCCCTCTTTTCCTCTCTTTCTCTCTTCCCCTCCCCTTCTCTCCTCCTCTTACTTGCATCTCCCTGCCCTGTGCCCACACAAGAGAATGAAAATATAAGGAAAATATAATATAGCTACATTTAGAATTTCATTCTCATCATGTACAAAGTTTATACAGCACTGAAGAGAAAAAAAATATAAGTCTTCAATATTAGAGGTTGTGTACCGTGACAAACATCCAGTACTTTATTATGAAATCAATATTTTCCTGGAAATCTGTCTACAAAGATAAAAATATAAAGTATTCAAGAAAGCTTAATATACTAAGAAAACTACCATTGCTCTTATGAGAGCAGTTTCCTAATTGTTCTGTTCTATAGTTCCTATTTGTTATATGATGTCTTCCTGAGGCCCAGTACTCCTGTAGACTTGGCTGGGAGCATAGAGTAGGGGCATGGTAGCCAGAGGCAGAAAGAAAACACGTGCTGGTGTCTTTTATCAGGTCCAGAAGCTCTCTCTCTCTCTCTACAATAAGTTTGAGTGGTGTAGTTTCCCAGTGTGAAGTATGACATTCTGTTGCAAGCGTTCAGTTGTTACCTGTGAAAATAACATGTCTCCAAAACAAGAGCCCAGCTCTTAGAGGGATTTTCCCTCACTCTAGAAGTTATCTGCATCGCTGTATGTCACGAAAGTGTAGAGTTCCTCAGTTAAGAAAGGGATTGCTGGAGCACATCCTTACAACTTTAAAACAGCTGCTTGAGGTCTCCTTTAGCTACTAAGATAGTGCAATTCAGAGATGCCTGACTTCTACTGCCTCGCATGTGTCATTTGTTTTTCCCTTCTGAAAACTATTAATACTGCTGCTTGCTTTCCAGTGGGAGCAGGAGAGGCTGCGAATTTTGCAGCTTATGCTTTTGCACCAGCCACCTTAGTCACCCCACTGGGCGCCCTGAGTGTTCTCATAAGGTACGTGAGCAATAAGGAGCTTGGTCTCTATAGGGATTTTAAAACTATGATAAACTTAACCCTCAAGAAATATATTACTAAGCATATCTTAAAACAAAACTTTAAAAATCACAAAAATAATTCGAGAAGACTATACAATAAGTTGCAATAGAAATAAGAAATAGATCGTCTTATTGTTATTTAGAAAAACCTGTAAGAGTGATCCTGGTTTTCTACGAACATAAAGTAATTGTGTGTTGATTCAATGAAGCCTAACATTATATTTTCTCTCTTACCTGAACAAATTGACACAACCCTTTCAATCCTTTCTGTTGTCATAGTGGTTAATGACCTTTGCTATCAGAGAACTTTAAAAAAGCGTTGCGTTTGGGTTAAATTTCAACTTCCACTAAAAGTCTTGCATGTCCGCTGGATACTTCTGTTTGGAGATCTCTTCATTTCTTTTAGTAATGGAAACAGTAATACTTCTCCCATTCATAGAATGTGGATTTAATTTTTCTGAGTTGAGTTGATCCCAAATGCATGCATTCAATGTGTCCATGAACTCTTATTTTGTAGCTAAGCAACTGTTTTGTTTGTTGTCTTTTTGCTTTCCTTTTATCTCAGTTCATTATCAAACTAATACAAAGCTGATGACTACGTCTACCCACCTCTTTTTACCTTTGTAAGATTGTTGTGAGAATTCAATAAGTCAATACACAATAAAGCACTAAAACATTACAGTGATGAGTGACGGAAGCAGTTTTTGTTGAAACTGCAACCCTCACCAGTAGCCACACAAGGGCGATTCTTGGAAAACACCTGGTAACTGACCACAGTCTTGGGTGCAAATGGGTACCAGTAATAGCAGGGCATCAGAGAAGGAGTCTGGTGTGCAAGAAACATAGCAGATTTGCTGGTAGAGCAGCAAGAAGGCAAAGTCTAGTGTCCATGTGGTGCCAATCTGGAACTTCCTGAAGCCATGGCAACCAAAGTAGTGAGAGCTTGGATAGGTGAAACTACCAGGGCAGTAGCAACTAGTAAGGGAATATTTCAATATTTTGACAACCCACGTAAACATACTTGCATGTACTAGCTAAATATCAGCCTTGAGCAGAATAATTTTTTAGGCATATATCTTTCTTTGAAGTTTTCATGAGCATACGTATTCTAAACATATCATGCCATAAGATGTAAAAGATGGGAAAATTCAAAATAAATTGAGTAAGACCTCTTAGAAGGTCATGGGAAGATTAAAGGGGCATAGAATGTCTATTATAACTCTTTACATATAAAAGCACTTAGCAAATTTGATTGACCATCTTTCTAATCTTTAAAATTAATCAGGTTTTTCAGTGACACATTCAAATCAGCATATTCAAATCAGTTAAGTGGAATACAGAGTGGAATGTACCACAGTATAACTTTAGAGCTGATGGAATCAGATGGTAATTGAACAAGAGTGATTTTATTTTCTTCTCCCAACAGTGCAATATTGTCTTCCTATTTTTTAAATGAGCACTTGAATATTCATGGGAAAATAGGCTGCATATTAAGTATGTTGGGGTCAACTGTGATGGTTATCCATGCCCCACAAGAAGAGGAAGTCGCTTCTTTGCATGAAATGGAAATGAAATTGAGAGACCCAGGTCTGTGATTCAATCGAAAGAAACACTTACTCAAATCCTGCTCCACTTTCTATCCTCATCAAATGAATTTGTAGTTATATTGTAATAGGCTTCCTACAAGCCAAGTTGTGGATTGTGAGATACAGTAAGGTTTCACTGAGTATTACAAGTCTTGACACAACTTATTTTTGTGTCCATGCTTCCCGTCTACACAATGAAAGGAAGAAATGGGAATATGAGAGGTAAAAGACTTATACTCCAACCCAAACTTTAGCCACTCACTCCCTCTGAAAATAAAAAGTCAATCAGAAGAAATCTGCCATACCTCATAGTGTTATCTACAAGATTCAAATGACATGTTTGTGAAAGTCCATTGTAAAATATCGAGAGACATGCAGTAAAGTGTCGTTGTGTTTTTTTTTTTTTAATTTAATCTCACTTCTCTTTCTAAAACACCGATGCTGCTAAACTCCTGACTAATAAGATTTCACAAAGACATGATCCTCTGAGCATTTTCTGAAGTCTAATTCTTTTCTCTTCCTAACAGGATTCATTTCTTTTGCTGTGATCATAACTGTGATCACCTTAGTGCTGATTTTGATCGTGGCTCCCAAGAAGGGACAGAGCAACATACTGGTGTACATTTCAATCTGTTCATTGATTGGAGCATTTTCTGTTTCTTCTGTCAAGGGCCTGGGAATTGCTATTAAGGAACTATTGGAATGGAAGCCAGTTTACAAGCATCCACTGGTCTTTGTTTTGCTGGCTGTACTTGTGCTTTCAGTGACAACACAGATTAACTATCTTAACAAGGCACTGGACACTTTTAATACATCTCTTGTGACTCCCATTTATTATGTGTTCTTCACATCCATGGTAGTGACTTGCTCCGCCATCTTATTCCAAGAATGGTATGGCATGAAAGCTGGAGATATCATCGGGACCCTGAGTGGCTTCTTCACCATTATCAATGGCATCTTCCTTCTACATGCCTTTAAAAACACCAACATCACTTGGAGTGACCTGACATCTACTAAGAAAGAAGTCCTCTCTCTAAATGGCAGTGAAGACAAATATGTCTTACTGGAGAACATGGAATGTTCAGCCTCAGGATATGAGGATGACGTTACTTTGTTTAGCAGGACTGAAGATCAAAGTCTCAACAGACACTGAATTTTAACCAATGTGAGACACTTGGAGAAGAGAAGGAATACCTGGTTCTTGGTAGAACTATTAGGAAAGCTGACATTGCTAAAGTTCTAACTTTTAGATGTGAGGCCAAATAGAAATGCCTTCGTTTTTGGCCATCGAATTTGAAAATCAAGGATTTGATCTCCTCCAGAAGACTTTTACTGTTTCTCGTTTCTACAGACTTGAAATATTCCTTAAATATAAAAGAAGTCAGAGTTAGATGAGTCTCAAAATAATCTCTTTCTTTTGGTCACAATATACTTGGCTCTGCCTTGTGGTTTTTCATTTCTTTGGTTGCTATTCTTAGTCTCACAGTAATTAATAGATAAATTCAACTGTGTGCTAATAAGCTGAGTATCAATCATTGTTTGATGAGTCTTAGTTTCAAATTATTAAAACTGAGAAGTGAGATTACTAATGCTTTTCCTTCCCGTTCCACTTCTTTTATCTAAACTAGATAGCTAAAGGGTAGATCCTTAAAGAAATAGGCCTGCTTTGGAAATCTGCTCCTTGGTGGGTCAAAATGCAAAGATGTGATCCCATGAAGGACTTATGAATTATGACTTATTGGCATATCATTGAAGTTTATTACCAATTAAAAGGGGGAAAACGGAGGAGGGAAATATTTTATACCTTACGTAAGTGAAACAAAATTTTTTTCGTTTAACGAAAGCAAACGAATGACTGTGTTCACGAGTTTTTTTTACCTCAAACCTGAACAACATAAGACTAAACTGAGTTACTGGAGGAGTCCAAGTTAATTCAATTCTGGAATTCCTCATATTCATTTTGTTCCTTTCTTTTACTATTATTTCAAAGGTCATTTTTCCTATTGTCCTAGAGATTTTTGTAAAGTAATTGCTACATTACTTTAGAATTATATTGTATACTTAAATTTTTCTCAATTGTTTAATCCCCAGAGGGTGGGTTATCCACAAACCGTTTGGAAACAAATAGAAAAATCTTTGTGAAAAACTTGAATGAGTTATCATAATTGTTCTCTTGAAATTTGGCACTTTCACGCTTATGAAGAAAATTAACCTTTTTTAAAATATACATATCCTACCACAGTCAATGGTAGGTTGTCTTTTTCTCTTGAATTTCACCCTGACCATGTTTTTTGTACATTTTATTGGTCAGTGTTTTGGGACACTAGGAAGGGGAGTTAACTTTTTAGAAAACAAAATACTAAGACCTCAGGGACTACCACAGAGAAACACCTTTTGCCTATTAAAACGTACATAAAATTTTCCTGTCTTCCAGTGCATGGCAGAAATAACATTTCTGGTGGCCTTTAATGTTTATTGACAGATTTCTCATCACTCATTGATTTAATTTAAAAAAGAAATTAGCTATCATATTTCTAGAGTAAACTTATTTCTCTCAAAACAAACAAAAATCCTAACCAACAAATTGTGACATTCAGAAAACAAAAACTCTTCTGGTTGATTGAATTTTTCTGTTCTAATATCAAACGTTAGTTTGTTTGTTTGTTGTTTATAATGTAGCTCAAGTCTACCCGTAAATTCTGTTATTCAAAATTCTATTAAACTGACTTTATCATTTCCCCAGTTCTGTTGAATTGTGACTGATGCTCACAGTGATGATCTGAGATTACTACCAATTCCTGAAGTGCTGTTATAGTCTCTTCAGCATAGTTTAGTGTCGAGTGCAAATCAATGCATTCTAAATTTTTAAAAATTGATAATCCATGGAAGATACATGGGTTGATACCTCAGGTCAAATATATGTTTACTCTGTTGATTGCTGTTTCACTTTAATTGTATATCAGATATATAAGCTATGAATACAAATTTGTAGGAAAAGGTAGTGTGTGAAAAATGTAGAAATTCTTTTAAAGTTTTTCTTTTTCTGTTGAAAACTATTGGTTTCTCCACAACAACTTCTTGGTGAGGAAATTAATGGCATCCAACCTGAGGCTATGAATGTTAGTTTCGGGTAGTTCTTAAATGTCACCTGTTATAAAGTTTTTCCCGTGGCGTACTGTGCCCAGGTTGAAGGTTCTTGGAATACAAGAACCCATGTGTATCCTGGATTGGAAAATGAATTGGTGTTGACACATATGCCCAGAAGAAAGGCTGAGAAATATTTAATGAGTTGAAATATGTTGAGAAACAATGAAATATTTGAAAAAAGTCTAAAAATTCCTGGTGGGCATGTGCATTGAAAAATCAAAATGTTATTGCAGATCTCAAACTTAGAGTGATTTTTCCCAAATATGAAGATATTGTCTAAGAAGGAATAAAATGCTGGATTCCTGTGTTCTGACTAACCATGTTAGTCTTAACTAGTAGTTTCACATATGAATGTATTTTAATATGTACACTTTCTTTATCTGACATAGATGATATCTTAAGGTGTATTATGTGAATCTCTGCATATATATCATTAAGGATTATAGAGTTGTCCTCACACAACCAAACTGAAAGTTTTTCCTAATTCTGTAAACATAATAGTTTTATTTTATTTTTTTGATTTATAGTTTTATTCCTAGATCAATTGTTAGTTCAGGTTGCAGAATGTACATAAAACCCTTTAGATTTAGCAGCATGAAATTAACATCTTTGTTTTAAGAGTACTAAATCAAACACCTAGAAATACTCTACAACATGCCTGATATATGAGATATTTAATAAAGTTCAGTTATCTTTGAATCAATACTTTAATTCTTATAGTCTTATTACTAGGCAGGTAAGGACCTTTAGTTGCCAATTTTCATATGTTCTTTATCTTTTCTCAATTTAGGTCACATTAGCTCATTTTAAATAATCTAAGTGAAAATTCCATCATACTATCTTAAAACAAATTAAAACAAAATGATTTTAACAGAAATATTTTATTTTAATAAAACTTAAAAAACTGAACTATCTGCAGTCTTCACATACAAACAAAACTTTCTGGAAAAGTAATTTATATGAATATATGTGAAATGTTCTCAAATATTTTGGATAAACTGTGGTCATGATATTTTCTATTTTTCAAATGTTCATGGATATTGTTCATTTTTAAAAGCTTATAAATTTTAAATTAATGTTTCTGTGTATTTTCATTTGCAATAAAATAATGTAGTTTAATAATGCTTGTTGGAGTTCAATTTTTGGGTTTTTCGAAGTTAAGTTTATTTAATGGCAAAAATATCCTAGCTTTGTTTTGAGATTTAAAAGAAAGTTTCCATTATTTGCAGATGACATGATATTAAATAGGAGAACCCTAAAGATTCCACCAAAAAACTGTGAGAATTGATCAACGAATTCAGTAAAGTAGCAGAATACAAAACTAATATTCAGAAGTTAGTTGCATTTTTATACACTAATGATGAACTTTCAGAAAGAGAAATTAAGAAAACAATCCCATTTACAACTGCATCATAAACAATAAAATACTTAGGAATCAAACTAACCAAGGAGGTAAAAGACCTGTTCTCAGAAAATTATAAGTCATTGAAAAAAGAAATTGAAAAAGATATAAATAAATGGAAACATATACCGTGCTCATCGGTAGAAAGAATCAACGTCATTAAAATGGCCATACTATCCCAAGCAATCTATATATAGATTCAATGCAATCCCTATGAAAATACCAATGGCATTTTTCAGAGAGCTAGAACAAATAATCCTAAAATTTATATGGAACCATAAAATATCCCGAATAGCCACAGCAATCTTGAGAACAAAGTTGGAGGTATCACACTACTTGATATCAAACCATACAATAAGGATACACTAATGAAAACAGTATGGAACTGGCATAAAAACAGATATATTGATCAATGGAACAGAAAAGAGAGCCCAGTAATAAACCCACATCTACATGCTCATTTAATATGTGACAAAGGAAGCAAGAATATACAATGGGGTAAAGAGAGTCTCTTCAATAAATGGTTTGGGGAAAATTGGACGGAAACATACAAAAAAAATTAAACTGGACATCTTCTTACACCATATACAAGAATAGACTCAAAATGGATTAAAGACTTAAATGTAAGACCCCAAACCATAAAACTTTTAGAAGAAAATGTAAGCAGTAATCTCTTCAATATTGCTACTAGTAATTTCTTTTCAGATATATCTCCTTGAGCAAGGGAAACAAAACAAAAAATAAACAAATTGGACTTCATCAAACTAAAAAGTTTTTGAAAAAGAAAGGGAAACCATCAACAAAATGAAAAGACAACTGACTGAATGGAAGAAGATATTCATTTATGATACATCGAATAAGGGGTTCTTCATATATCCAAAACAAAATCCAATTAAAAAATGGCAGAAGACATAAATAAGTATTTCTCCAAAGAGGAAATACAGATGGCCAAGAGACATATGAAAAGATGATCAAGGTCACTAATCATCAGAGAAATGCAAATTAAAACCACAATGAGATATCACTTGACACCTGTCAGAATGGCTGCCATCAATAAATCAAAGAACGAGTGTTGCAAGGATGTGGAGAAAAGGGAACCTTTGTACACTGTTGGTGGGACAACCATTATGGAAAACAGTCTGGAGGTTCCTCAAAAAATTAAAAATAGATCTACCTTTTGACCTAGCAATTGAACTTCTGGGTATTTACCCAAAGAAAACTAAAACAATAATTCGTAAAAATCTATGCACCCCTATGTTCATGGCAGCACTATTTACAATAGCCAAGATATGGAAGCAACCTAAATGCCTACCGACAGACAATTAGATAAAGAAGTTATGGTTCATATATACAATGGAATATTACTAAAGAAGTTATGGTTCATATATACAATGGAATATTACTCAGACATAAAAAAAAATGAAATCCTATCATTTGCAATGACATGGATGGACATAGAGGTTATTATGCTGAGTGAGATAAGTCAGACAGAGAAAGATAAATGCCGTATGATTTGACTGATATGCAGAATCTAAGGAACAAAAAGAACAAATGAATCGAAAACAGACCTACAAAAATAGAGGACAATCTGATGACATTCAGAGGGGAGGGGAGGTTGGGGGCTGGGAGAATGTGATGAAAGGTTAAAATACAAATTAGTAGTTGATAGAGAGTCATGGGGATGGGGAGTATGGCATATGGAATGCAGTCAGCAGTAAAGTAATGGCTATGTGTAGAGCCAGAGGGAAGATAGGATAACCAAGAAGATCGTATCATAAACTACATGTGTCTAATCAATGTACTATACACTTGAAACTAATAAAAAAAAAAAAAAGAATCCAGGTTTTAAAAAAATCTGTACTTTGTTATTTTCCTTGAAATTAAAATCTGTTTTTTAAAAGAAGTCTCTTCACAAAACCATCCCTATATAACTGATTTGATACCTGAACAAAAGATAGGAGAAACTGTCTTGTCTTTCAATAATTTCATTGAACAAGATAGGAGCTCAAAGCATCCAAGATAATGAAATCTCCCCTTAGTTCAGAGATTTAAAGGAGAGAGGGAGAAGGAAAAGGAGAAAGAAGAGGAGGAGGAAAGGAAGAGGAGGAGTTGAAGGAAAAGAAAGCATTATAAAAATATTTGGTAGCTCTGCATGACATCAAAATGTATATTTACAAATACTCAGCAAATTTCCTTCTAGCCCTGGTGTAACCAAACTTCTCTTCATGTACAGACCACATTGCCATTACTTCATCAATTTTCCCTGTTTTGATTTGAATTCATGTTTGAGAACAGCTCTCCATTGTTTCTATGGAAATGAACTGTCTAGGGTACAAAAAAGGTTTTTTTCTTACCTGTGTCCCGTGCTCCCTTTCCTGCCATTTTATAAATGAAGAAATGAATATAGTATGCACTTCCCTAAATCACATAGTTAACTTAGGGCCAGAGTGAGAACCAAAATCCAAGCCTCCCAATACTCAAAACTACTCAGTCCATGGGTATAGGCCTATCTAAGGAGGGTTTGAAAACAACACATCTATCTCAGCAGAGTTAAAACAAACTACAGTTTTTGCCAGCAAACTGTATTTGTGTATACTACATATTTCAGCCCCCTGGCTGCAGTGTACAGGAAGCCTCTAAGAGGTAAGCTTAGGTTACAGAGTCTTAAATTGTACTTATAACAATCAGCAACATATTTTTCCCAACTGAAAGCTTTGATTGGTCATGGAAGCTGACTACTTGAGCTATACTTTGTTTTTAAATAATTTTTAATTTTTTAATTACAATTGACATACAATATTATATTAGTTTCAGGTATACAACATAGTGATTACAATAGGCAAACCTTGGAGGAAAAAGACAGAAAATGAATTCCTATGGGTAGGACTGGGTGTTACTTACCCGTCTTAACTTTACTTGAACTTAATTCCTTCTGAATAGTCTTGCATGCACAGAAAAAAGAGCAAAGCTTTCTACGGGTTTGAGAGTCTGCTTTCGGGACAGCAGGGTATAAACTTAGGTAATGCAGTGATTCGACTTTTCAGCAAGTGCTGAGACAGACACTCAGCAAAGAGAAGCTGCTGGGTTGGGTCACGTGGGCGACAAGGAGGACCGACATCAGTGGCACCGTGGTGTTGTCTTACTGTGAGAACCAAACTGATTTAGAATCAGATGGATTTAAGGAATTCCATGCAATTCAAGTTACAAAGAAAACTTCCACTTCTTATGTGGAGGTGCCTGCTGATTGAAGATTAGCCTGCAGCAAAAGGAAAATTAAAAAACGTGGAGGAACTGGTCAAACAAGATCAAGGGTGGTTTTGCTGCACGGTGTGGAGTGGCTGGGGCTGGGTGAAGCCAGTGCCCATGATGGGGGCACGTTATCAACTTCCACAACGTCGGCATAATTTACAGTCCAACAGAGCAAAGAGTAGTCATAGCCACCAATCACGATTGTGTGTCTAGTGTCTCTGAAAGGCCATGACTTCACAATCATGGATGAGACACAAAGGCTGAGACCTAAGATACGTAGCTAAGCAGACACACATCCAATTTTGTTGCCAGACAAGAAAAGGAGGCTAACTTCAAAGTCAAAAGAACACTCACCGACTTTCACTTCCCGTGACCAACCAGCAGATGGCAGAACACAACAAACCCCTTTTTAAAATATTTGAACCTCTGCCTCTTTTCTGAGGTTCCAATAGAATTCTGCATATAGCGTGGGCTTCCGATGAGATTCACAAAGTGAATCCTACCAATTTCTCGGCACCTTCAATACCTTCTCCAAAGACCTGCTAGTACTGAAATCCAGTGAGAAGAAGCGGCAAGCCGCCTGCCTCTGGGTTTCTGGCGCTTTATCAAAAGACCTTGTACTTTCTCTGCTCTGCTTAGCTTTGATCCCAAAGCCATTCTGGTGGCTGAAATAGTGGAATGGCAGGCAGGCTACTAAAGCGTGTGGTGAGTGAGCAAGGGACAGCTGTTGGTCAGCAGGCATTGATGAAGCATCCACCTTTCTCCCTTCGTCTCACCTTTTAAGAAACTCCACAAGAAGCCTTGACCTCTGGCAACACACCTGTACATACCTATACACACAAAAATATTTTATCTAGCGCAGTGATTTTTGGCCCTGGCTGGCTGCACATTACTTTCACCCGAGGAGCCTTTTTTAAATACCATGCCTGGGCCCCACCCCGGACCAATTAAATACAACATCTGAAGGGTAGATACGGGCAATGATATTTCTGAAAACTTCCCAGCCAGGGTTGAGAACCACAGATGCCACCTAAGACCCCACCTATACTTTAAGTCACATCTCAATTTCAAAGTGTTTTTTAAAAAGTGCTGAAATACAATACACAGACATTCTGTGGTTGTGGTCGTTTTCAATTTCTCAGACAGATCTCAACAATCTTTGAAATAAGCTGCATAATCTGAACCTAAGTAGAAGTGAACAGTGAGTGCGATAGCTGCCAACAGGAGAGTCAGCAGGGATGTGTCACTTAGAAACGGGCTTGGCCCCAGCTAACTGAACATCTGACTAACAGTGATTTAAAGAAAGAGGGGTTCATTTGTCTCACAGAGCAAAAAGTCTGAGGGGGGTGCTTCCGAGTTGGGGTGGTGGTGCCGAACCCGAGGAGAGACGCAGGCTTTCCTCATTCTGCTCTATGGATAAGACTGCCAGATGAAACAATGACCAACAGCAACAACACAAGATACCCACTTAAATTTGAATTTCAGACAAATAAATTTAGCATACATATGAGCCATGCAATTTTTGGAACATACTTCCTGTAATGAAGAATGCAACTCCATTTTTGATACTCGCTGACAGCCTTCCAGGCCCATCACACCCTTTCCCCTTCCGCCCCACATCTGAGCAAGCTGATGAGACAGGCTGGGTGCTCCCTACCTTGATACTAGCTGGAAGTTCACACCACACAAGCCCCAGCACCTGCCCTTCAGCCCCACCCCTCATCGCCACAAAACCCCAAGGCAGTCACCCCATTTTGCTCATCAAGCTATTTTTGGATCTGCTGGGGAGATTCCCCAACGTCCTCAAAACCTCCATTATGTGAGTCATAAACCTCGACCACCCTCGGTGTGTATGATGTCAACGGTCTCAACATCTGAACCAAACCTGGTTTAGGGGGTCCATCCACTTCTGGGAATGACAACAACACTTACACTGAAAAATTATTTGTTGTTTATCTGAAAGTGAAGTTTAACTGGGCATCCTATATTTTATCTGGCACTCCTGTCTATGGACCTCATCTTCTGCCCATTTCCTCAGAGTCACAGATGGGTGCTCTACCTCCGGGTCTCAAAGTTGTGTTCCGAGCAGGAAGAGGCAAGAAAATTTTTCCTTCTGGAGAGACGTGGCTTTTTATTTGAGAATGGAAGTTCTCCTTGGGGGCTTCTGGCTGTGTTTCATCATGTGGAACTTGCTCACGTGGGTGTGCTTGCTGCAAAAGAGCTTAGAATATGGAGAATTTAATCTTTCATAAGAGGAGGAATAAAGGATTGTAGCTGACTTTTGAAAGTTAAATCCACAGCACCTACAGAAAAGTTGTCTGTTGCCATATGTCCTGGGTATAACATATATGAAATACCTTCACTTACCCATAAGTCCGTTTCCTTGTCTCTGAATCCTGTTAGCCTGTGGTAGGTGGGAGGGAAGAGGAGTTGCAAATGTCCTCTGAGAAGGAAGATATGGTCTGAGGATCTGCACTTTTGACATCAGCTGAGTGCTTGTTAGAAATGCAGAATCTGAGGTCCCACCTTGGACCTTCTTAATCAGAACCTGCATTTTAACAAGGTGCCGAGGCGACTGTATGTACATTAAAGTTTGGGAGGATCTGGCCTTGGAGAACACTGGTTCTCACGTTTGGCTGCCATCAGAACAATCCAAGGAGCTTTAAAAATTACTGCCCCTGAGATTCTGATTTAGTTGGTATAGGGTGCTGCCTGGACATCTGGATTCTGAAAAGCTGTCCAGATGATTTAATAAGCACTGAGGTTTGAGGACCACTGGCCTAGAACAGTGGCTCTCAACTCTGGGTGAGAATCGTCTGGGGTGCTTTGTTTTAAAACTTCCAACGCCTGGGACTCCCACAGAGCAGTTAAATTAGGAAGGAGAGAGGGGTTTGGAAAGGTAGGACCTGAGTAGCCATGTTTTTAAAAAGCTCTCGGATCACTCTGATGCACGAAGGCCTCCCAGGGAGAGGAAGCGAGAAGCTAACATCCTCTGCCCCAGTGGTTTGTGGGAGGAGAAAGAAGGACCCTTAGATGGGTAAAAGGTACCACTGAGACAGGAGGGCTCTGTGGAGGGGACCGCTGGGGTGGGCTTTTGGTCAGATTCACATTTCAGACTCCTGGAGAGGGTTACCTCACCAACAGTCGCTGCCCAAGTCTAGAAAGCAACCCTGTTAAGATAAACTACAGCACTGCATGATTTAGCAGTTTTAACTTCCTCAACTCTTCTCAGTCCCTCATGTGGTAGGGAAAAGACCCAGAGAGTGCCACACATGCTCAAGCTGAGAGTCAGTAAACAGCTGAATTGAGAGCCAGAAGCGCCCGCCATTCAAGCGGCAAGGTGACCTGCAGCCTCTGGTGCTACACCAGCGGGCAAGGCCGTGAGGCAAATGGAAGCCATGGCAGAGCGTAAGAGGGGACTTTAGTGCCAGCAGGGGCTAGAGTGAGGCCGCATTCGTCAGGAAGGGCTTCTGTGTCCTGACCAAGTCACAAGCCACAGGCCCATGCAGCCACCAACTTGGTCTGTAAATGCTAGCAAGTCAAGCAGCAACCAGGCTGATAAGAAATGTTCTTGAAGCCAGAGGTGCCAGAGTCCACAGCTCCAATCCAAACAGTTCTCCCATTCACGTCACCACCTCACGGTCACCTTGCCAGGGCTGTTAGAGTCTGCATCGGAAAGGCTGGACCGATTATTGGCAGTCAGCATCCATCCTGATTGGTGTGTGCCTGTGCCAAATCAGTTGTTAAGCATTTCCAATATCACCAGGTGCTACTATGGCAGAAATGGAGGGAGAGAAAGGCAAAGTCTGAGAGCTTACCCACTTTGCCTACAGAGGATATTTTCTTTTTTGCACTGTACTAAAATTATGAGATTAAGCTAAGTCGAGTTTTCTCAGCACTACTCAGCAGGTAGGGGACATGAGAAAAATAGGACAGTTATAGATAAAATAAAGTAGCTACCAGTTGTCTGTACATCTGGGGTGGTATGGGGAAATTTTCATCCTTGCTATAGACATGAGGATAAATAATCTACTTCCTCTATTAAAAGTTTATCATTCTATATAGATTTATATTTCTCTGTAAATTTATTCAGGGATCCTTTGTTTCTTCTGTTTATCTGACGTCAATCCCTAACATAATAAATTTTGTCTTTCACTATGTAAACAAGGACAGGACAATATAGAAAATTATGTGTATGTCGCATTGTTCTGGAAAAAGTAAGGTCTCTACCAAAAAGAAGCACCGACGACTACTTGAGGTTCTGCACGACAACCAGAGGGGGAAGCCGTCGGCCACCATGTGGAAAAGCAATGGGTGAGCCTAGGATCCCAAGAGGAGAGCTGTTTAGCAGACTGGACTCCATCTCCGGGAGAAGCTTCTAGATAATGTGTCTACTTTTATTTGGGTCATTTAATGAATATCTATATAGCTTAATTCTGTGTCAGGCTCTGTTCTGCGACCTGGTGATACAAAGTGAACAAAACAGACAAAAATACCTGACCTCACACAGAGTTGCAGAAGGAGGGGGACAGACACTAGACGAAATAAACAAGTAGGAATATATGATTTGTAATATAGTGTTGAGGGCAGAATTATACTGCAAGGGGAGACAAGGAATTCCATGGTGGGGCTACAATTTTAATTAGGGTGATCAGAAATTAGAGAAATTAGAAAAAGTTCTCAAATTTCTCACAGACAGAGTGACATTTGAGCAACGACCTGGAGGTGATGAGGAAACGAGTCACACAGCCATCCAGGTGAAGTGCTCCCAGTAAGAAGAGCAGGTGCAAAGGCCCTGAGATCTGAAGGTGCCGGGGATTCTCGAGGTGCCGCTGGGCGAATGGGAGGGTAGCAGGAGAGGAGGTCAGTGAGTGCAGAGGTACCAGGGACAGAAGGAAACAGAGCACGCTGCTCCAGTCTAAACAGATTCGTCACCTGCACTGTGAGCTTTCTCAGGCAGCTTAACATAAAAGTTACCAAACCCACCACAGTACTGAAGGAAGACATAGGATTTTCGGCTTTTCCTTACAACCTTCATGTATTGTTTAAGCTCTCTCTTTCATCGTGAGAAAGTTTACTCCAGATCGTTTCTAAGCATTAAAGTGTTGAGAAAACTGAATCTGGCCAATTGACAGAAATCTGCATTAAGAAAATATGCATCAGAGCTGAACAGCCCGAGTTTGTTACTAGAAAAAGTGGTGGAATACATGGGAAGTGGCCAGAAAGCAAGAGAGTAATGGGGAAGAGAAGGGCGGTGGACTTTTGATCAGCATTCCAGCATATATTACCCACCCCTGCTCTGCCCTCCCCAGAGCTCTCAAT